>CAWUHX010000044.1:0-600000 GCA_963922205.1 Romanomermis culicivorax
CACACTCTATCAGATTAAGCAGTGGTATCAACGCAGAGTACTCTACTATACATCCAACGCAAATTATAAAATACATACAGCAAGAAAAAGCGTAATATTATGTAGGAAACAGGGAAATGAAACTCAATCAATATTCAACAAATGCATTACACTGTTAGACATGCAAATTTTATTATAAATATAATATTTGTACCTTTAACCCTTCATTTTTATGATTCAATAAAGAGATAGAAAAAAAATTCACAGGTGCCAAGAGTAGTCACTTGTTCACATGCATGCGCTTGATCAGTTACACTAAAAATTTTTTCGGATTTCATTTCAGGGGGAATTCCCCCTATTCCCCTAGTTATGGGCCTGATCAGAATGATTATCAGAATGCTTGAAAAAGCTCAAAAACACTCAAATAAAGTGTTTATGAGCATTTTCAAGCATACATGTAACGGAGCTCCGAGGTCTGGCGGGGGGGGGGGGGGTTGGAGCACTTTTTTGGGGCCGGGGCAAATTTTGGGGGGAGGGGTCCCTGAAGGAAAAAAAATTCGATTTTTTCCATGAAAAATGTCCGAAAACGGTTTAAAAAGTAGTAATTTTTGTCTAAAAAATGATAAAATATGTACTTATGGCGCGAAGCGCCGAGAAAATTGACGTTTTTGACCATTTTTTGTTCAAAAATTGACATTTTTCATAGAAAAAATGACATTTTTCAGTATTTTTCGACTAAAACTATGGGGGTCCCTAGGGCTACCATATGGCTAGCCATAGGATTGGAAAATCCTGGAGGGGGGCGGTCGCCCAATGGCTAGCCATATGGTCGATGATTTCTGGGGGGGGGGGGGGGGGGTTCCCATAGCACTTCCCCCCAATTACATGTATGTTTTCAAGTGGAAGATGGGGATTTTGAGATGAAAAAAATTTTTCCACATGTGGAAAAAAATTTGACCTCTTTCCACATTCGTGGAAAAAACAGTCTTTGGGCACTGTCATGGTCCTCAAGACGTACCTGTAGTTGGGGTGGGGGAGCCCCTCCCAACTTGGCCAACCCTATACCCAACCTCCACCCAAAATTGGAAAAAAAGTATTTTTCGGCCTTTTTCGGGAAAATTTTCGGCTTTTTTTCGATTCCCCCCAAAATTGTTGGGTTTTACTCTCATAGGTATTATCGTTCCTCTCATCATAGGTATCATGAGGAATACATACATGTTGGGGGACGGTCTTCACAGAATTTCCAATCGTATAGACAGTTGTCGACGACTCTCTCCTCCTACTTTCAGTTGTCGACTCGACAGCTGCCCCCTTCAGCTGTATATCGACCAAAAATAGGTATTTTTTGGTCAGAAACAGCGATCTTTGTGTGAAACACAAAAATTTGAAATCAGCGTTTTGCCATTCGTACAAAAATTTTTTACTGGTTTGACATTTTTTTAGTCATTTAGGGGTTAAAAACATTAAATTTTCCCGGCATTTCGCGCCAAGTAAATGAATATGTATTACATACTCATATTTAGCCTGAATGCAAACGAATTCTCTTCAGATAGTTTATTTGCGTCATCGCAGCAAACTTTATATTCTGTCAATGATTGATGAATGAATAGAAATTCTGAATTTTTTCTTTTCATTCAGTCGGATTCGTATTTCAACCGAAATTCTAATTTTTCGTGTTTGATGCAAATAAAAAAAAGTCGATATCGTTCGTACAAAGTTTGGACCAAAAATTTACACAATTTTCGACTTAATTTTCTCTAGAGTCTTTACATCATCGTTGGAGAGATATTTGTAGTCGAAATTGAATTAAATTACAAACTTCTTGAACCATCCCGTGGAGTTATTTAGATTTTTGCGGCATTTCATTTGTTTTTGAGCCGTAAACCATTTTCATGCGCAGTTTTTTCTTATCTCACTGATGGGGTTAGCTAAAAAGTAGGTTGGGCACAGTTTCTAGCGTTAAACATAGCTTTAATAAGGTATATTTTTATTAAACTTTGGGCCTAAATTCTTTTCACAGTTTTCAGTATGTTTCTAACTAGTAACAGAATCTTTTATGCCATTGACGCAAACTTTTCTGGCCTCTTGTACCAATTGTCACAAATATCTGTGCACCAAAAAAAAAACTCTAATCGAAATAACTTCTCGGAGCCAAATTAGTTTATAAGCAATAATTTTCGGTGCTTGGCGCCGAATCGTCATTAATCACTTTTAAAGTGAAAATTCATTGATTATAGGCGCATTTGTCCTTTGTTGATGGATCAACACGCATTTTTCAAGCACTTTCTGGCCATACCGGTAATTGGTATGGATAGACTGGTTTCACTTTTTTGGGTTTTTCGGTTTCAGTTTTAGTTTTGCATGTTTTGAATTTGCCGTTTCAGTTTCAAATTTTTAAAACCGCAGTTCTGGTTTTCACGCTTTATTTTATAGTTATTGAAACTGATAGATGGAATAGACAAGCAATGTTCTTTTTCTCATTTTGTTGTACAGATGAAAACAGATAATGCCGAGATCTGAGAAAATTGATGTAGCTATTTGCAAATGATTGCTGTTGATGATCAACTTTGTAGTGTTGTTGAAAATCCAGTTTTCATCAACTTGATCAGAAAAGTGATAAAGGGATAATGAGTGATAAAAACTATGAGTGAGGCAAGTTGAATCAAGGTGCTGATGAATTTTTTCAACAAATTTTAGCTCTCGACATATCAGCTCAAAGCAAGAAAATTTTTATAACAGGCTGATTTGGAAGCAATATGATGATCTTAAAAATTGGTCAAAATTAATTATAAAAATGCTTCAACTACTGATTTATGGTGCAATGAGAAAGTAGGCTTAATAAGATAAGAGAACCTTTGCACCACGAATATTGAATACATACAGAAACCTAACTTGCTAATGTAAAACACATCTAAAGGAAAAACAGGCATCCCATGGCATGGATCCACTTTAATGGTGGGAAATCAAAAGATGTACCCAACTTTGGCAAAACTTGCAAAGCCTTACCTCTGTGCACAGCCATGATTGTGCCTTCAGAACAGCTATTCAGTGGTGCGGGAATCATCTTTCAACCATTAAAAAATCGTATTTCAGGTGAATCAGTGGAGAAACTTTTTATTTTGGAATATAGTTTCATTGAATTTTTCAAATATAGTACAAATTTTGGATTTTGCGTGTAGGGATTAATTCTGGGGGTATCAAAATTGTGGTGAAAAATCAAAAATCACCATTCTCATGAATAACAACTTTGTCAATATCCATATTTTTTTCATTACTTTTGCATGGTGAACGACTGTGGCCCGAATCTGGATTCGCTTGGGCTCTAACCTCTGGACACTACATAGGTAATTTGAAAACAGATGTTTTGACATATGCTGAAGTTTAGGCAAATCAGTAATAGTGTGTAGCAAATATAATTAATTGTACGTTTTCAGAAAAAATCAATCAAGAACCTGTATTGAAGTTGAAGTGCAGTTCCACATATGATGAAAAGGTGTAGACTTTTATCCAAACAGGACATGAATTTAGGGATTCCTAAAAAAATTACTGTCAAACTAACTAACTGAATATTTACGTTTAGGTGGACTAATCAAGTACATAACATAAAAATGAGCTGATTTAATTAGAATCAGATGAGAGTCTTATTCCTTTTAAGAGTACCAATATCAGGCATGGCTTCATGGATTGATAAAACAATAAATGCAGGCTATCAGAATTGACAAACACGTACATCAGTTTGACACCAACAAAGCAACATTTTTCACCAGTGCTAACTGTATTAATGGAATATTTTTCATGGGCATGAATGCTAATGGTACTCGTGCTAAAAAACCTGACTCTTATACTTACTTTTGAAACTATGTATGCAGATAACTGCGAAAACCATTAAATTCACCCTCAAAATTCTGGTTTCGGTTTTGATTTTGGTTTTCCAATTTTAAGATTTATGGTTTCGGTTTTGGAAAAAACGGACGGTTCCCACAACTCCGTTTCACTTAACCGAAACATCCCTAGTAATTGAGTGTAGGGTTGGGGCCTTCAGATCGGTCAGACCTAGGTACCAAAATTTTGGAAATCTTTCCCATTCCAACTTGGAAAAATAGACCAAAAATCTGACTTATTTTGTTAAAATTTTCTAAATGTTTGGCAATTTTTGGACTATTTGGGACCCTTAATATTTTGTAAAAAATTTTGGCCATTTTCCGAATATTTTGAGACTCTCATGATTTTGAGAAAATTGGGTACCCCCCTAACACACATTTGGATTTTACTCTCCCTCAGAACCAGCTGGAGATCTTACAGTTATGTTGCTGACCCCCTATCACAGAACTTTACAAAGTTTACTACTCACTCTACTTAAAATGGCTTTTATAGTGTACCCAACTGGTCGGACACCTTACAGGTATGTCAGGCAAACAAGACTCATGTTTTGTGTGTGAACCGATTTTAACAGCAAAAATGGGATAGAGAACTCGGAGATAAATCATCAACCACTAAAAACTAGATAATCAATCAACTAATCAATAAACCAACCAATCAACTTGTCATGGAACAGTCCATCAATCAACCAAGCAATCGGGTTATCAACCTACCAAACCAAGAGAAAAATCAGTGAACAAACAAACCAGGAAAGTAACCATTAATCAGGGAGTCAAGCAAGCACTGGTTGCTTTGATGAATCAGCCAGAGAATCAGAGAAACAACCAAGTAACCAGGGAATCAACCAACCACAAACCAACTAATTAGCTAACCAACCATTGAATCAGGAAATTTACCCACCATAGTCAGGGAATTAGCGAGACAATCGATTAGGCAAACAACCTACCAACCATTGAATCAGAGAATCAACCAGCTAAACAGGCAATCAATGAACGAATTGATCGTGAAACAAACCAACCACTCAATCCAAGCATGGAATCAACACACCAATCAGGAAATCAACCAATCGATGCAGGTATCAACCAGCAAATTAGGGAATGATGAACCTACCACGAAATCAATCAACCAGCAAATCTAACCAGGGAATCATCCCATTAATCAGCAAATCAACTAACCAATCAGAGAATCTATCAACTAGCAGGAAATCAACCAATGATCCAACCCAACCATGGAGTCAACATATCAAAATCAACCAGAGAATCAATGAATGCGGTGCTCTAGAAAATTCTGAGATTTTGACTTTCTAAAATGCACCAAAATAATTTTTTTTCAAATATCCAACTTTTCACGGTTCCAGGCATAATCTTTTTCCCTGACCTTCCAGGTTTTCTAGATACACTGGCACGTCCTAAAAAGTGCACACACTCTGAAATAAGCTCGAAAATCAACTTTGACTTCATTCCGTCTATTTTGTACAAGGTAAATGTACTATACATTTGGTTTGCTTCCCCTGTTTAGCTTGACAACCACTGAAACGATTCTGCAACCAACCAAGTTTTTGGGCTGGCTAGTTCCAGATGAACTAAAAGGGTTTGTCCAAGCATAGTATTAACTATGTCAGAACTTAGGACTTGGGGTTTAAGAGTTATGGAATTTTTTTCAACATTTCGTGAAATATGCATATTTTCAGCTAAAATGAAGATGTTGATTCACTGATTTTTCTCACCAGATGTGACCACGCCACTTTTTCCTCGTGTGGCGTATGTTGAGGAAAAAATTTGACTATATGGGAAAAATTATGAGCATTGTCCTCACAGAAGAAAAATATTTTTTGGGAGTTCGAGACCAAGGAAAATATGCATAGGAAAAATCTCACAATTTTCCGGCGGAGGTCATTAGTTTCAATTAATCTCAGATTTTGGCATATCAACTTCCACTAACCAATTAGCTTCTAACAGTCCTATCGATTGAGTGTCTCATCTATTTCAGTATTTTGCCAAAAATGAAGATTTTTGTTACCAATCTTCACAAATATTTTCTCTCTTGGTGTTTTCCAAACATTTTGAATGTGAATTTTGGCAGAAAATGGTAAAAACGTAATTCCAGATTGTGAATTTAGAACTTATATTCAGGAACAGTTCCTACAAAGACATTTTACAGTGTATAAAAATATAAAAATCTTAAAATTTTTCTGGCTCTGCACACTGGAATGAAGAGGAACTTCGAATCTTCAAGTTATGAAGTAAAATATATGTCTAATGAGAATCACATAAATGTCAGTAGTGGTTGAATTCTGGAAAAATCTATCGTCATTTTGCATACACCTGTAAATCCACAGGTCGACTAGTGTAGGTGGTAGAGATGCTGTGTTTTCACTTTTTTGAGTTTCCAGGCTTTGGTTTTATTATTTTTGAATCCACAGTTTTTGTTCTGGTCTTTCCGTGAAAAAAATAAAGCATTTTTTGTATGCAAATCTGTTACCTAGTCAAAAACAGTTTTCCTTGTGAATAACAATAACATATCAAGTTTGTGATGCTAAAAGTTAGATCGTTTGCATGAGTCAGCACTTCAAAAATTTTCTGAGAATCTAAGTTTTTTGAAATAGTTTACTTCTCCTATTGTTTTAAATTTTTGCTCGTCTTCTGGGTCTTCAAGCAGTTCTTAATTCTTATCTTACCGAAGCTGTTGTACTGCACAGGCTGAGGCCGTATTTAGGGAGTGGGTGAGGCTGACGGTACTCCCTTGGGACTTTGTCATTCTTTCAAAATCATAAGTAATGTCAATCTGGTGTATATCACTGAAAAAAATCCGAAAGTTTTTTACTCTCTGTGCCAGTCATGAGCATAACCATACATGTAATGAGGCCTCAAGTTCTGGGTGTAGAGGGAATCGGACAAACATTTTGGGCCTTGGGTCAGGGATTCCCCAAAATTTTAGGGGAGGGTTCTCTGAAGGAAAAAAATCGATTTTTCCACAAAAAAGGTCAGCAAAACGAAAAAAAACAAAAAAATAGTATTTTCTGTCTAAAAAACCTTTAAAAAAGTATTCATGGCGCATAGTGCCATGAAAATTAGCATGTTTTTACTATTTCTGTTCAAAAATTGGCATTTTTAACCGAAAAATTGATATTTTCGCTATTTTTCTGACTGAAAATATGGGTGTCCAATCCCTATGACTACTAGTGATAGGACGAAATCAGTTTTATGTAGTTTCCGAATATGAATCCAGGAAATTAGTAAGTACCGAATCCGAATCTTACATTTAGGATTCAGGCGAATCCGAATCCTATATTAATTTTTATTAAATCAAAAGGCACCATTTATTAATGACATTTTGTGTAGGTTAATGTAATTATTTTACTCTAACATATTTATTTTATAGAAGCAGGGTTTCTCCGCTCCTAGCAGACTATTAAAGGTTGTAGCAGAAATTGTTTTGATGCTTTAAAGGTTTTTTATGCTTTAAAAGTCTGAGCAACAGCATTTACCCATATATGGTTTTTTATACATCTCGACCTAAAGTAATGCAGCTATGCATCAAGTTACAAAGATGTATAGGTGCAACAAAAGTCTGAGCAACAGCATCTACATGTATATTATAATATTATGGTGTTGGTGGGTTGCTGCCACCTGGATGGAATGATAAAAGACAAGCATGGAATATACCTATGCTTAAAATAATATAAGGTGTATTTAGTAGAGACGGGATGGACCTGGATTTTTCGTGCAGTCAGACTCAGACCTGAAATTTCTGACAGGTTGGACTCGGACTCAGACTTAGAATTTTGATTTCGATTGTTCAACATCTGTCTAGTATTTTTGCATTGGGTAAACTATTGCCTACTTTGTTTCATATACTAGGTATTGATATTACTAACCTTTGATGAGACTATTCTTCATTCATCCTCAACTGGGGTTGAGGTATAGGGAGCCAGACCTTGGATGGAATGAGTGGAGTTCTAGTAATGTCAACTGTGATGCCCTGTTTGGCACGACTATTCTCCATTTGTCCTTAACTGGGGGTGAGATATAGGCAGCCAGAATTATAGAAATATAATGTGCCATTGGTGAATTTCAAATATTTTGAAGATGCTTTCGTATTAAATAATTCATATGAAGGAGATCCAAAGTCATTTTTACCAACATACCTCAAATTAAGAATGGATTCGGATTCGGTCTAAAATTTAAAGCTAGACTACCGAATCAGAATCTGGAAAATCAGTGAAGTCGAATCTGAATCTGGGATTCATCCCATCCCTAATGACTACCATATGGCTAGACATTGGATTGGAAAATGTACGATTCCTTGGGGGGTTCCTATAGCACTTTCCCCTACATGTATGATT
This sequence comes from Romanomermis culicivorax, assembly GCA_963922205.1. NCBI lineage: Eukaryota > Metazoa > Nematoda > Enoplea > Mermithida > Mermithidae > Romanomermis > Romanomermis culicivorax. The sequence goes on from CAWUHX010000044.1 coordinate 8,204, forward strand.
ATAACAGTCATTGTTTTCTATCAGGCGCGACCGTTAGCATATCTACTTCCACTTACTGATCATCCTTCAACAGTTTCTATCAATGGAATTACATTGTCTCTTTTTCATGGTAGCTAGAAGTCAATATTTTGCAGATAATTGACATTTTTCATCAATCTTTACCATTTTTGTATCATATCGCTTGGAACTAACTAAACATGAACTATCACATTTAGAACGATAAAAACACCATTCTTGGACTGAAAATTTAGACATTTTATCCGAGAGTAATTGCTGAAAACATTCATGCCTTATGAACAAAAAAATCCAAAAAATTTTCTGGTGCTTTGCCCCAGAATAACAAAGATATTAGAATCCAATAGTTTGATTCCAGTTATTGTTCATTGTTATGGAAATTAATTTTCAGCCTTTTAGAATGTGAAAATCTGAAAATTTTCCCCGCACTCAATAACTAATCAGAATGGTTGAAATTATCAGGAATCAATTTTTCTTTTCCATGCTGATGATAAGTTTTGCTTTTGTTGTGCAGGTCTTTCCTTAGGATCAAGAAAACATAGACTCTTGTCTGAACAGACTTGTTAGAGCTAATTCCTTGGCTAGGCCTCAGAGATTGCACAACAGGTCTGTTCCCCAGACTGGGCAATAACAATAATGAACTTACTTTCAGTTGAGGGGCCTCACAACAGACCCTCACAATCTCCTAGGAGAGAAAGTTTCGGCCTCAGGAATGAACTTATTTGCAGAATCCCTGTAAAGGTCTTCCTGTCGCTTGGGGTCATCAAGCAGTGTGCATGGGCCTTGGGCCCTTCGCTCCAGACCCGAAATATTGGTTCTAAATAAATAAAGTATTAATAAAATGTATCCAATATTAAGAAGAATGTGGGTACACCACTAATAATTTATGCAAATTAATTACTAAATTGCTGGTGAAAGGTTTATTGGACGCCAGCACTATGTTATCAAAAATATAATAAAAGTTGACAATGAATTATCATTATCATTTCCTCTTTCTATGGCACTCCACTTCTATGCAAATGTTTGCACCGCTGGTTGTCCAATTCCTCGATTTGCATGTCGATTTCCCATGGCAACTTGCCAGCAAATGCAGGGTTCATACACAACCTGGAAAACCTGGAAAACCTGGAAAACACAGGGAATTTTTTTTCAGGTCTGGAAAACCTGGAAAACACAGGGAATTTTGTGGAAAAATAATTATTTTGTGTTGAAAAGTAGAGGAAAATCGTCAAATTTTTTCGCCCCGCTGCAGCGAGTTTTCTTATTCGACTATGCACATTGAAAGTGAAATTGCTTAAAATCATCGAGTATTTGAGATTGTTTTTTTTAGGTTTTCAACTTCAACTTTTAATTTAGCCTTTAAATTATTACGTCAAAGTCAGCGTTTCAATTGGATTGTAAGGGTAATATTTGAGAAAACATTCAAACTCCTCATTTATGCCAGAAAATTGGAGACTAATCAATAAAATGTTTTCGGCTATATAGAGCATTCATATTTGCGAGCGAAAAAAAATCGAGTCTGGTCAGGGTGTTTTAAGGTTAATTAGGAGCCATGGCTTCTAAAAACTCTGAGTGATTCCTAAAAATTTAGGGGCACAAGCCAACATGGCTTATAAAAATTAGACACTAACGACCCTTTTGATTGGGTGAGTTTCCTGTCCGGAGATGCATTCTTATGCGTTTTTAAGAAAACATATCGAAAATTTTCCGGCGCTCCGCGCCGGATTTCAAGTCACTTATGATTCTTGTTATCATTTCTGTTGTGCGGTTGGAAAATGTCGGCCTAGCTTACGCTGGCTTATAGCTTTTAAACATCAGCATGTTATGGATGAATGTTTGACCTTGTATTGTTTTTTCAGATATTTGACTAAAACCTAGATTTTTCTAGATTATTTCCACAAAATCATTTTGTGGTTCCTTAGAATTTTCGACTTTCGTGAAGATAACTTTTTGCATTGGGAAAATGATTAAGCGTGGGACAATAGCAGAGGATCTTCTGTCTGAAAAAGTCATTCAATTCATTGCTGCTTGCTTAATTTTTGAATTTTAGTTTGCCTGACTGAAAACATGTTGAATTCAATGAAAAATTAAACTTGTCAGGCAGGAAATAGATATTAAAAATGGTCATTTTCCAACAATATAGAATATCAAAATCCAAATTTTTTCTGATGCTCTGCACCGCATTAATTACCGATCGATATCCGAGTCCGAAGTAAAATATCTATCACACTTTTTCATGGTTTATACCAGTGTTTTTTTGCACTGTGCAAAGCTTTTTCCGCTCGTGCAAAACTCAGATTTTTTGCACCGTGCAAAAAATATTTATTAAGTGTGAAAAAAATTTGGTGTTTTCATATAGAAAAGATGGAATTCGGTGCATTTTAGTAGGTGCAAATCTCAAAATTTTCCGGCGCTTCGCGCCGGTTATAACTTTAATAAGCATTATTATTTATTTCCTAGCGCAGGCGCAGCTTCTAGCATGTCTATACCTTCACTTATTACTTAATCTATTTTCATCATCCTAAACGTATTATCTCATGTTTTAATTGGTAATCTTCAATATTTTATCTTGATATTTAATGAAGATTCACATTTTTCCTTGACACATTTTTTGGGAAGGATCAATACATAACTTTTTGAAGCGATTATTCCTTTCTTAACGTAAAATCAATTCGGAAGCTTCATGGAAGAAGTTTTCGGAAATTTCTACTCTTTCCTTCATATATATCTTTTCGGCCAAGTTCATGAGAGTTAACGAATAAATTACTGGTTTGAAAATTTTTCAAATAATTAAATTCTAAAAATTACGACTTTGAACACTGAATTCAAATCTAATTCTTGAAATAAATGTTCAGAAAATTGATTTTCTAGTGTCGCTGAATGTCAATACCGAAAAAATTTTTCCGGCGCTTGGCGCCGGAAACATTACTATCTTTTTTGGGCTCTCACTTGTCATCAAGAGGACTTAACCGTCAATTTCTCGTGTAATTCAAAGTCATTATGTGCGAAAGCCCAGTGACGAGAAAAACACTGATGTGGAAAAAAATTTGACTTCTTTATTTGTGGAAGAAAAGTTTGTGGAAAAATGTGACTATTTATTTAGCGTACAAAAAATTTTTTGGCGTGCAAAACTTTTTTGGTGATTTTTTTGCACCGTGCAAAACAGCTCGTGCAAAAAAAACACTGGTTTATACGTTGGTTTATATATATCATAAATAATTATGATTGGTAAATTACTGGCTCTTGATATACGAAAAGGTTAGAAAAATGTATTAACGCTTCCACCAATCAAATGGTGAAAAGATCACGATTGATCATCGGTAGCTGCATAAGAATGTGCTGAAAAATTGATTTTCCAACGTTTTAGAGACCTCGGAATCAGAATTTTTCGGCGCTAGGTTGCGCAATAATTTGAAATAAATTTTTGATTTAGTACTCTATTTTTGATTATACTTTAGCTCACACATATTTCTATTATTCAGTATTTTTCTTCAGGATAGTATATTTCATCATAATAAAAACCTGGAAAAATTGTATTTGTCAACCTGGAAAACCTGGAAAACATAGGGAATTTTTTTTCTCCAACTTTGTATGAACCCTGAATGGGTGCCCAACATCCCTCATGCGTCAAAACCAACCTATGGGAGGTAGAAGAAAAACTTTGGGCCGTGTTACCCCGGCATTACCAAAAATGTCTACCCTTTGGCCAACTCCCAGTTTCCCAGTCTTTCTTGGCTCAAACTCCCATAATGGTCATTGTACACAACAAATACCAAGGAATGTGCTGCAATGGCTGGCAAGTGACGCCCATTTTAACCTCGGCTTTGGTGGAAAGACCTCCTGTCCTAAGGAGTTTGATGTTGCCGTCAGTGCCGAATTGGGTCGATTTCAGGTTCAGTCGTACAGTCTGCATGTTGTGGCAAGCTGTTGATCAACAGTCTAATCTATCATGCAAATCTCTTTCCCGGGTCTCTATTTCTCCTAAAATAAACTAAAATATGAGATTATATTCAATGATACAAAAAGATGATGCGGGAATGTACAAGTATCACAAAATTTTTAAGATGGCCTAAAAAATTGAGCAAAAAATGTGGCAAAAAATTTGAAAAAGATTTTGCTGTTGATTTTGGACCATTTTGTCAAAAGAGAAGATTTTTGTAGGCCAGCAGCACTGAAATTAAAGTAATTTTTAATTTTGATTTTGTGTTTTTATCATTTTTTGGTTTTTTGTGATTTTATTAGGATTTTTAGGTTTTGTATTTTATGAAATTAGTAAAATAATATGCAAAAAAGAAGGATTTTTAGGCCAAAATTACTGGGCTATTTACTGCTGCTGCCCGCCACCTCTATAGCCTCCTCAAGGCCTTCCTCGATAATATCCCCTCTGGCCTTAGCCTCCCTATTGGCCTTGGCTTTGGCCTCTTTGGCTCCAATTGCGTCTGCCAAGGGGTTCAAAAGTCAGATTATGAAATTGCGCATCTGGGTCTTGGCCTTGGCATTGCCAGTTTCCTCTGCCTCTATAGGGTCCCTGAGGGTATCCTCAAAAACCTCCTCTGATTCGGCCTCGGCCATACTCTGGTCTAGCTCAGTATGGGGCAGGGTTTGAGAAGGCATCATCTCTTCCCTGTTGCCTCCCCACTGATCCACTGCTTGTGGAGCTGCTATACCATTGATTTGGTTGCCTGAAAGTTGAATTTAAAGATTTTGAAGGTGATGATTGAGATTTGGGAAGTGGACTTTTGTATGAAGAAGTAACCGCTCCCACATATGACTTCTGGCTGATCGACAGTGATGATTTCTGCAACTGGTGCTGTTGTTTCTTAGCCGGAGGAAGCCTAGGCACCTTGAACTTACCTGGGCTCTTGACATATGTGCATTGATATTTATCAGACCATGCTCAGTTATCACCAGGTGCCTTCCTTTTCACACCCATTTGGTTAAACCTTTGCGAGCCCATTCTTATACTTGGCAGTATAGCTTATGGGGACCAACATAGATTTGCCAGATTTTTTACTAACCTTTCTGCCAGTTTTCCATACTGTTTGCATCTGAGAGTATGTTGCAGTCGAAGTAGTAGGCTTATTCGATGTTGTTTGACTCTTGGAGGTCTCAGATTTCAACTTTTGAGTCCTCCTGACGTCTGGGGTTGTTGTTTCCTTGGCTGTGTCATAAGTGTCATTTTTGGAACCTTGCGGTTGTTGTTGAGCCACTTGTCTAGGTTGATGCGCTTTACTCAATCAGACACCGCGTTTTAACTTTTCTTTGGCTAATTGCCGAATAAACCTTTTGGACGTTCCTTCAGCCAACATTTGCTGAACTTTTTCAGTAGAATAAAGTTCTGGGATTCCTTCTTCATGGAGTCTACCCCTTTTCACCAATTCCATTGCAGCAATGGCTGAATCTGAGCCATCACCAGAATATGACTGCTCCTTCATCTTTTTCTGCATAGCCCCCTGGCGCAGGAATTCCTGCTGCTCCAGGTGTTTCTGCTCCTGAATCTTGGCCTGAAGAGCCTCACGTTTAGCTTGCAGGTCATGTGCCTTAGCATCTTTAGGCTGGACAGTAATCTGTTGAGATGTTTCCTGCATCTTGTCCAGTCTAACATCAATTCCTGATATTTTAGTGGCTGTTTCATCTATCAGAGTTTGAAATTTTTCCTCCTCTATTTCCTGTTGCTGCGTCTTAGCCTTCATGGAGTCCTTTTCCTCCAATGACTGGCTCACAGGTTCCAGAATCTCACCTTCTTCATCCTCCGAACTGGACTCCGAGTCTGAATTCTGTATCTTCGGCAAAAGTTGTTAAACTTTAGCTGGCAAAACAGCTGGAGCCAGAAGCAGGGATTGCATAATGGTGACCACTTCTGGTTCTGCCTCTGCTGGTGCTTGAGGTTGAGGTACAGCAACCTGTTGCACTGCCACTGGTTGAGTTTGCAGCGGTGTTACTACTATAACTGCAGCTGCCTGTGCAGCTCCAGTGGCAACTGCTGGCTGTTGCATTTTGACCACTGGTACTGGTGCTTGCTGCTGTGTTTTAACCTGTCCTAACCATCTGGGATGTGGAAGGATGGTTTAATGGTACTTTTGAAACCAACTCACCAGCTGGGGTATACATTAAGGTATACCCAGGCATGTTGGAGGCCAAAGTTCTCTCCCAGAAACTTTTGGTGACAAATTCTGGTCTGACTTCGAGTGGGTTGCGCGCTGTGTATGCCGTAGAATAATCCATTAGATTTGTGTCTTCCATCATAAGGTACCAATCCCGGTGTCAAAGTCTCCAAGCCTATATAGTAAAAGATTACATAATAGTATGAGTTTACCTTATAGGCTTTGTCCTTCAAAATGGATTTATAATTGTCAACTTCGAGTTTTGCTTCTAATTCTCTGAATTGCAGCGGGACCAATCAGAATCAATTTTTCCAGGTGACACCCCGATCTTCAGTGGATCCTAGGGTTCTGATAGTGGCCATACATGTAATTGGGGGGGAAGTGCTATGGGAACCCCCTCAGAAATCATCGACCGTATGGCTAGCCATTGGGCGACCCTCCAGGATTTTCCAATCCTATGGCTAGCCATATGGTAGCCCTAGGGACACCCATAGTTTTAGTCGGAAAAATACTGAAAAATGTCATTTTTTCCATGAAAAATGTCAATTTTTGAACAAAAAATGGTCAAGAACGTCAATTTTCTCAGCGCTTCGTGCCATAAGTACATATTTTATTATTTTTTAGACAAAAATTAGTAATTTTTAAACCGTTTTTCAGACATTTTTCAAGGAAGACCCTCATACTTTTGGTCCGAAAAATGTCAATTTTCTGATGAAAAATGTCAATTTTTGAACAACAAATTGGTCAAAAATGTCAATTTTCTCAGGGCTTGGCGCCTTAAATACATTTTTTATCATTTTTCAGACAAAAATTACTATTTTTTTGAACTGTTTTTTGGACTTTTTCCGTGAAAAAATTGAATTTTTTTTCTTTCGGAGACCCCTCCCCCAAAAATTTTCGGAATTACTGACCCCCGGCCCCAAAAAGTGGTTCCCCCCAGACCTCGGGGCTCCATTACATGTATGATCATAACAGCACTGTGGTACTGGTGCAAAGTATTGTCTTTTAGACAGGTTCGAACAACCACTTGATCATCAGCTCCTTGCCCAGCTTCTCAGTATAACACATCATTCTGGATCTAAAATCCACTGTAATACTTGGTTGTCCCAATCGGACCCAATCTATCAAAATAAGGTTTTAATACCCCATCTTTTCTCTGCAAGAGGGCCATGAGATCATCTCTAATTAGCCCGTTCGGCAACTCATCTTCCTTTGGGTCTGCCAAATTAAATTCCAGCTGTTTTTCTGGGTATAACCAGGTAACTCTTTTTTCCTTACCTTTTTTCTGGTTACCTTCTTCTCCTCTTACCTGCCCTTGATTGCCATCAAGCTGAGCTTGAGCCTGATCTTTCTTTTCCACTTCCTTCGCCATGCTCCTTGTAGTGACAGCATTTAACAAGCTTGCAGGCGAAATGGATTCTGGATCACCCTCAGAATCTTCAGGATATATTTGGGTGAATTTTAAATTTGGGTTAATTCTTTGACTTTCCCACATTTGATCTTCGCTTTTCAGCTCTGGATATAATGGAGTACCATCTTCAGGATTCTGATCTGTCAAAATTCTGAATCTCTTAACCAAATTGAGATGTGTCTCCTCAATTTTCTGTGCTTCTTGATGTTTCAGATTTGACTCTTGTCGATCCTCTAAGAACATATGTTCCCATTTTGGCGGTATCTTCTCAGTTTGATTGTCTGGTTCGTTCATCCTTGAAAGGAAGTCTGCCATGGCATTTTGTTTTCCAGGCACATACTCTAGTTTGTAAATTGAACTGAGAGATGAAGGAATACCATCTCTTCAACTTACCATTCGTCATTGCTTTGACCTTCATTGAGAGTAAAGGTTTGTGATCTGTTCTAATGATCACTCTATGACCTACTAGATAGTGCTTGTATAACTTCAAGCGATACACTATGGTTAGACATTCTCTCTCTGTGGCTGACCATTTCTTTCCATCCGCCTATAAAATTCTGCTGTTGCAAGCTATTACCCAGTGGTCGCATGTTTTCAATGTGATTTTTTGCATTTTTCCCAACTGGAAAACAATTAAATGACTGAAAAATTAGACTTTATAGCATTGAAATAAATGCTGAAAAGATTCTTGTTTCGCTGTTCTTGAATATCAAAATTCAGAAGCTTTTTCTGGCACTTTGCGCCAAAATTAATGATATTTGAATTCAAGATAAGGTGCTTGCACTTTGCAGCCAAATTTTTCCGGAATTGGCGTATTGAAGCTTTAGATAATTTGAAAGTCATCATTTGAAGAACAAAAAAACAAAAAATTACTTGATTTTTTGTTACCATTATCTGAACAAGAAAACAAAAAAAAGTTAATTTTTCCTAATTTTTAGTTTCCTCTGAAACAATTAAAATGTTCAAACTCCAAGAATCTTAAATGAAGGGAGTTTCGGCATTTTTGAGTAAAAAATGTGACTTGAGGGAAACGGCTAAAACAATTTTGAAATGGTGAAAGATCCTTGCAAAAAAAACCAAAAATGCATTATCTCCATTTCTAATGTCTAATCAAAAAATTTGACTAGAAGAGGTGCATGCTGGTAACAGGACTTTTCAAATCTGTCAGAATGCTAAACAGTATTGCTGAATGGTTAACCCTGCATCTGAAATAAATAGTAATTATGCTGATGATAACATTTGAATGATTAAATACACACTAGCCGAGGTTTTTAATGCTTGCTTGGCTTTGTACATGTATATAAAAGGCTCCAAAATTTTATTGTTCAAATCAGATTTTTTATTTGTTCAATTCAAATTAAATATAGTTTATAGAATTTAGATGTATTCAAATACAATGTTCATTTGGTGAGTAATATATTGCAAAAGTAATAAAAATGATGCTACGTAAACTATTATTATCAGTAAATAGACGCTAAAAATTTCGCGAAAAATTCATGTTCATTGTACAAAAACTCCAAAAAAAATCCTTGTTCGTGGCCGAAAAAGTTTGTCTTGTACATAAAAAAAAATAACGAACTAGCAGTAAATTTCTATCAAATTTCGAATTAAGAAACATACAGTAAATGGACGTGTGTCTGAAGTTCACTTGCTAACGTATATAGTTGCTCAAGTTTTCGGGCTTACCGTCCGCCTCGACCCGACAATATTTTTCCAAGGCCCGAAGCCCGGCCCGTGGAGGTCCCTATGTACTTCCCATTGGGAAGTACAGAAATGCGTATACATAAACAACAATCTTTACTCAAACTTACACGCGTCTACTTTATTAGCTAGATACACATATCGTTTACATATTTCATCCATTTTACTTTAAACGCCTACAAGTTCCGTGTAAGTCTAGATGGGTCTAAAGTCCGCTCAACTTCGACAAGTCTTAAGTTATACGCGTATAACTTTAGACGTTTTTTGAGAAATCGGCCTTAGTTGTTTTAGTAAATCTTGTCGAAAAGATGATCGTGTTTCATAATCAAACACGTGAGCAAAGTAGATTTCATGAGGTAAACCTTGACAAAGCACCGTAATTTATCAGGAGTAGTTGATTGTCGACCCTTTCTAATCGTATGTCGTGACTATATTTTTCATTTTTTAGCATTTTTGTTTTTTAACCTTCCTTCGTATTTGTATATGCCAATCCAAGTACCCTCCGCCGCGCTAAGTAGCGCGATGACGTCGGTCGCCGTTGCCGAACCGATGGATTTTTGCTCTGGAGATTTGGGCGGTTATTATAACGGCGATCGAGAATACACCGATAATGATCAAGTTGTCATTAATCCAACGTTGGTAACTCTAGTACTATGTATATTACATATTCATCTGTCCACTAATTATATGTATACGTTGATGATTATCTCTATGATGAAGACTCGAAACGTTGTTGACAAAATCTTCGTCTGAATTAGCGAGAAACTTTGAAAAAACATTAGTTGTTTTCTGCATTGTTGGCATGTAATGTTTCCTGTGTAAAGAATGCATTTTTCCGTTCAGGATCTTGAAGCTTACGCCAACAACTATAAAGGTTTGGCTAAAATCAACCGCCTCCTCTTCATCGCCGATCGCTGCCCTCCGTTAAGAAACGACGCTTTGCAAATTGCTTTGACATACGTGCAACAGAATACGCTAAATTGGGCTGTTTATCAAAAAATTCATCAAAAGATGATTCAACATTGTGGAAAGTATGTGCTGAAAACAATGAATTGAATCATAATCGAATTCTAGTCAAGTTTTCGTTTTGTTAGAAGTATGATAGACGAAAATTAGTATATTAAATCTATTGAAATACAAAATACCTAAAATTCAAACTAATTTCCAAATGTTCTCTAGCAAAGCCAGAAGCGTTGTAAAATATCTTTATAGGTACGTAAAAGCATGCTAATTGTTTAGTTTTTCCGGCGCTCCCGACGTCGCAAGCGACGCTCAAAAATCCGGGACTTTTAACGGTTTGTCACTTCAGTACGATCAAACGTGGGTTGATCAAACTATGAAAAAAGGAGTTATGAAAACAGAAAAACTGGACACCGATTTGAAGCATTACAAAAGCAATAGTATAAAGGAATCGATTAGGTGAAAAATTCAGAATCTAAGTTTTGGAATGCTTACTCTAGAAAATTATTTCTAAATTTTGATATCAGACGCGGTCAAGACGATTTGGGTGAACATTATTTAGATATGGGTGACGTCATAAACGCCCTAAAGTGTTTTTCGCGCGCAAGGGATTATTGTACGACGAACAAACATATTATTCAAATGTGCTTCAATGTGATAAAAGTGAGCCTTTTTTATTTACTTTTTTTACAAATATCCAGTCTAATTATTCTCAATTTTTTAAGGTTAGCGCTTACGCTTCGAATTGGGCTCTGGTGACTACATATGTTAATAGGGCAGAAGCCACACCTGAACTTTCACAGGTAGTTTGCAATTGTGCTTTAATGACCATGCTTTTCTAGTATCATCAAGCAAGTAATTGGGAAATGCGGAAAATTGGCCTCCAGTAATGGCCCCTATTGCAGCTCGTCCCCGTACAATGCGCCTCCAACACAATTTGCCCCCAGTAATCCATTGATTTTTTAATTACAAAATTCAGATTTAAAATTAATTCCACTTAGTTGCCAGCAGTTATGTAATACGCAACGCATCCATTAGATTTTTCCCAGCCGAAATAGCTTTTTCATTCAAACTTCATGAATTCTGCAGGCAGAGTGCAAGTATTATGTACAAGAAGAGAAAAACCTACAGCGATGTTCCAAATAAAGGTCCACAAACAAATTTTAAAATTTTCTCCAAATATAATTTTTTTTTATTCGTACAGTCAATACTAAGTCAGTGTAAGCCCTTTTTACGCGTACAGTCAACAATACAAGCGTTTGAGCAATTATTTCTCCGGAATTAAAGTGGCTGGTTGTTTTTGTTTTTTCCACTTGACACAAAGTGTTTGACGTCGAGTTCAAAACGAAGACTTGCAGGTATCCAAAGTTTAACTGGCTGAAAATGATCAATTCCGACAAAAATGTGTGAAAAACGTCAACATTGGCACTTTGAAAATTCATATTTTTCGTAAGTTTGTAAAATGTCCGGAAATATATTACATAACATAGCATGGAGTTGCTCTTGAATCTAAAACCTTGTTAAGATATAAGTACCATAGGCGAATTGTGCTGGGGGCGAACTGCATGAATTGTCCTAGAACCAGTAATTGGCCGCTTTTAACGTTTTAAAACAAGATAAATTCTTTAACTCCATCAGTCGTTGTTATGAACTAGAACTTCCTTTACAGAAAAATTAGGCCAAATGATGAGAATTCCGTCTGTCATGAATTTTTTCAGTTCATTTTTGATGTCATACGCTGGGCAGGGAAAAAATCTTTACCTGGAAAACTCGGGATAATTTCGACTAGGATTGTTATAATGTAGTTAGTTTTATTGCAAGATAAGCCCGAATTATTGAATGATAGTTCATAACCTCTAAATTTTCCGGCGCTCCTCGCCGATTTTAAATAGCAGTATCATTATTCCCTTAGGTTAGGCTTAAATGTAGTTCTTAGGAAGTCTAGTACCTTTACTCAATTAGCATTTGATTTTTGTTGTGCATTAGTGGTTCTATTTCATCTCTAACTATCGATATTTAATATTTTTCCAAGAGATAGGATTTCAACCTTTGTGTTGATATTAATATGTTTGCTAACTTGATGATTGTCGTGAGTTATAATCTTATCATTGATAAACGCCAGAAAATATTTTAAAAGCCCATCTCTAATTACGATGTCCAGATACTCAGCTAGTAAATGCAGTGCGATTTATTGTTCTGATCGAAGAATTGCGAAAGCATAATACTCTTATGAGCGACGTTTTGTTTTGTACAACATGTATTTCTTTTTACATTACGAAATTAGAATGACTTTCAGAAAATTTAATTTTCTTCAGTTGTGAGAATTTACCATGTGAGCAACAGTGCACTTCAAAAATGCGTTCACGAATTGAAACAGTAATTTTAGTTGCAGCATCATCACAAGGCGGAAAACAGAAATATAGGTAAAAGACATAAAAACGCCAATAGTGAGTGGTTTGCAAATGAATCAGATACTATAAATGCCAAATCAGAGTTCTACATTTTGTGTTGCATACTCAAACTATTCTCCAAATAGTTTGACTTAACCTAGAACACACTTTCTTCACACAATTTACCAATATACAAATTGCCGCCTCACACTCTCTCCAGACAAACAAGAAAACACAACCGTCTGGGCTACAGTACAAACGAGTTCTAATCAAAACATTTTCATAATTTCTTCACATCATAGCCACGCCTCTCCGCGGGTATTGTCAAGATCCTTCTTTCTCAAACTTGCCGATCTTTTCTCAAACCCAACACAAGCTTTACAAATACGTCCAATCGCTCCACAACACTCCTCCCCCTTTCGATGTAAATTGCCTTAAGCAATTTCGACATGTCGTGGTGAGTTGACGTTTTTGATCGCATGAGAGCATTTAGTTCGTTTTTTCGCAAGTTTCTTTCTACAGTTTGTCTCTTTCGTACTTCTATGTTGCGGCATAAACTACACAAAGAAATAAACAAAGAAAATATTAACGATGTTATCACAAATGTTACGGCACCAAGCGATGAGCAAATTGAAACTAGTATTTTATACCGAGAAGTTTAAAATTTTAGAGATTTTGAAAAAGAAAAGATTCTAGTGGAAAAAACAATAAACTAGTGAAAGAAAAGAGATGCGTTTAGCATCCTGATACTCATCCTTTCCGAATTATTTCCGCAGGAATCCGCATCCTTTCGGCAAAACTTTGGTTGGAGTTTTGCTCATTTTCAAAATGCCGGGTGGAGGCATCTGTACTGATTGACTCATAGTCGGCGCTCGTGGGGCTAAAGCTCGTTGCGCAGCTCCCAATGATGTTCGAATTCCAACAGCTGGTGGTTGGGTTGTCCCGGTTGTAGTCATGGTGATGATGGGAGCCGGCGTCATTTGATACTTCCGAGGTATGCTCGCTTTCAACGATGCTATCTCGTCTTTTCGCTTCTTTTCTTCGGCTCTTTTGTCCATTTCGATTTGGTATTCGCGATGGATTTTTCGAATGATAGCTTTTCTTTCTTCGGTGGCCGGATAATTCGGAGCTCTTGTATCAGTCAAACATTGTAAAATGTAGCGCAGAGCCATCGAATACGAATTATCAGTCATTTTGTAGTCATAAGCTTGTCGGGCATGGAAGAGAAACAGCGTAAGCTGTGTTATGACGATGGCATTTTCAGGGCCATAGTACTTGTAGTAATTGCACATCCAGCTTAGGAGAACTGCAGTGAGTTCCTCCGTACAATGTGGATCTCGACGCAAGTATCGTGCTTGGAAATAGTCAGGGAAATCCTGAGCTATTTGTTGCGAAGCCGCGGTGGCCTGACACAGAATCATTAGATCGAAATTGAGATGGGCGCGACTGAAGTAATTAACGATAATTACTTCATCGGTTGTTCTAGGTTGAATTTGGGCCGTTATAGGCGCAGTAGGTACGCTAGGGTACCATTCTTCAGGTGGTGTACATTGTCTAGCAAATTGGTGATGCGGAATTTTGTATTCTCAAACGATTCGCTGTGGCTTTTGTTGATCGCTAGCCACTTCCACTTGTTGTGACGTCATTGGTTCGTCCATCATTTTCTCGGAGTCAGCCGTCAGAGGCTGTTGACACTCTAATTCCTCTTTTCGCAACTGATCTCGTTTTAAGGCGCTGGCCCATTCGATTCTCTTTTGATGATCCTTTGAATAGCTGGGATGTTCTCATCTATAGTCACGATCACGATGATATTTTCTCAGTCGTTCATTCGATGCCTATTCTCCATGACGATACTTTCGACTATCCTAATCCTCACTTTCTTTTCATGCAATAGACTGTGAAGGTCGTTCTCGTGTTTGCGAGTCAGTTTCTTTTTGTTCTCTACTTCGCGTATCTTCTCGCGAATCACGACGTTTCTTGGATGGTGGCACATAGTTTGGATCTTCCGGATGAGACTCCAGATAGTCCTGAATAGTGCGCAATTGCCTATCGATCGCATTCCGTCTTCGAAACAGTGAAAACTAATACGCTCTAACATCGCAAATCGGTTCGCCCTGTTTGTCGCATAGTCGATCTTTTTTAACATCCAAAACAGGAGTCGTACTTTCGGTACTGACAAGTGTAGAGGTGTCTACCTCGTTTTTCTTCAGTATTCTATGTCGCGTAGGAATTATTCGCGGCGGTATCATTTTGGAATCATCGTCATCTTCTCCTTTCATTTGAGATATGTCTCTCATCGACGTAGTTTTTACCAACGTGGCTCTTTCTCCATAATCCTCTCCTTTATCCCAATCTATGTCATACTGACTGTACCATAGATTTTTGGATAATGGTGCTAGCGAGGATGTAGTTTTAGCTGTTGTCATTGGCGCGGTAGTATCCGTTCTTGATACGTCTTCTTCTTCGCTATCGATTTGTATAACATCAGTTTCTGTAGGGATTTCCGTTTTTACTGTGAACAATTCTTTGGCGGTTTGTTTTATTAAGGATTCGACGGCCATTGTCGTTTTTGTATCCAGTTCAGTTTCCGCGGAAGTTTGTGTAGGAGCCTGGGTAGGCGTTTTTGTCGGACTTTCTCCCATCAATGTAGTGCCCAGATGCACGGGTAGATTCGAACTCATTGTTAAAATGTGGTCGGGCCGAAAACAAATGAGTCGTTCACATTTTCGTGACGTCAAAATTGGTGAGTTATACCAAAAATAGTAATAAGGATTTTCCTTGTACTTCTTTTTTGTTACTAGATCGGTTTCGCTAGAGACAGGAAAACTGTCGTTTCGGAATATGATAGGTCCCAAAAAATATCGGTTTGCAAATATCGGTTGTTTGTTATCGCTACGATTCTTTTGGTTAAATGGCATACAATTAGCCCATTCAATCAGTTCTAATTCGAACGCTCGGTCTCGTTTTATCCAATTTTGTTCCCATATGAGATCAATTTCGATGCTATCGCTTTTCAACATTAGTTTTGGAATCTTGTTTTTGATTATTGCTCGCAATTCCGTTTCGGAATGTGGGGAGCATACGTGTGCGACTAACAGCATGGTTCCCCAAACAGCGTTCATCCATTCGTGATGATTAGGGAGCGAGTATAGCGGCGTTAGAGCCAGCATTTCGGCGATTTGATGATCGAATTTCATTTCGTATATCGGCCAAGTTTCGGGAGGGCCGTACATTGAAAACAGATCGTTTACGACTAGATTGAAGTTTGTTTGTTTCACTTCATCACTCATGACCATATTTTGGTCTATTTTGGACAGAAATAGGAGCGACATAGGCGCACCGACAGCGTGATGAATGCTGGTTATGTCGTTAGAGCCTAAAGCTCTGTCTATAACACTAGCACATATAGTGGCGTCATCGTACGGTTCGACTTTTCTGTCATCTGTCAAAGATGACGTATTTTGTTTGCTACGCCTTATCAACAGTAGTTTCGATGGGTGCATTTTTAGGCCCAATGATTTAGCAGAGTGTTCCACGTTAACGTGATTGTACAAACAATATCACATATTCTGAACCTTATAATCATAGAATATGATTTGGTTCAACACCAATATTTCGTCGCGCATGATCGCGTGCAACATGCTTTTCGAAAGCATCGGGTCTTTGACGCCGAATGCCCCTTTTTCATCGCCTTCGCAGTCAACGTTCGCGTTATCATAAAGGTTTTGCGTCGCAGTATGTATGTATGCGGGCGGTAGAAAATCATGAAGAAAGATTTGTATGGTATCGTATACGCTATCGACAAAACTGTAGCGCCCATACACGAAAAACATCAAAATTGGATAATACGCGTCCAATATCGAGTAGGTTAGGACCTGCTCATCGGGTTTCCCAGCTTGGGCGATTTGGTCGTTCGCTTGGGGGAAGTACAGTGTAAAATGCTCTACATTTAGCGCGAACATGTTGGTGACTATTCCTTTTAATTTTTTGTTTTCGGGACAAAGGCCGATTAGATGTGCCCTTTCCCATTTTTCAGGCGAGCGTTCGATGTTCTCTAGTATGATCTGGACATCGACCAGTATACTAGGGGCAAGCACGGTGAAGTGCGTTTTGCGAGCGTCAGGCGAATAGTATTCGCGTCCATGCGTGTCCTTCAGACATTTCCAGCCGTCGGCCTGATCAAAACTGATAACAATGGTTTTGGGAGCTGATACGAATTCGTAAAATGCCGTCAATCTTCGGGAGTAGCCGCTAGGGCGTCAAACATTATGGTGTATCCAGTTGGGAAGCCCAACTGGACGAACCGAGCGACGTGAGTCGCGTTTTGGTTCACTATATTCATTTTTGTCTTCTCATGAATGTACAATTGATTCGTCGAAATCTTTTTGACGTCAAACCCGACCAATAAGTGGCCTCGAATATTCGGTTTCAAATGTGCTGACAATGCACTTTTCAATTCAATGTATCATGGATCGCCCAGGACATTGAGGGGCCTGGCGTAAACCGTTTCGAACCATCGCTTGAACTCTGTGATTCTTATCATGTGTTTGATGTTATATTTGTCCGCAAAAAAGAATCTATCGTCCTGGCGATATTGTTTCTTTTGATACGATATGTATCTATCTTGATTGTTGAAATATTTCTTGGAAATCAGTGGCGGATTGATCAATGATGTTGATATCGCCGAACTTTGCAATGTTGTCGCTTCGGACTCGCTGGTCATCTTTCATTTATCAAATTTGATTTGTCGTTATCGAGCAATTGATTCGATCCGACCGTTCACTGAGCTTTCAATTTATCAAAATGAGAAAAAAGAGCGAAGGATCTTGCTAAAAAGATGAAGGTGTAAAGTGGAGAGTTGTTAACCACAAATTCAAATTTTCATGCACATGGCAAAAAATGTAAAGTTCAGATTGGGTGGGACCGAAGGAAGATATTTCTACAGCGCACGCTTTTAGCTTCATTTTTCTTTTTTGCGCTACTACTTAAGGAAGGTCAATTTCTTCGAAATGGTCGTGAATATACACAAAACTACGCGACAGTATCACACATATTTCTTTCACTCATTCCACACCGAATCTCTATTAGCGCGTTGAGCGCGTTTTGATAACGAAAACTTTATACTCATCGCCTTGCTTACGATTATAAAATAATTAGAATTTTATTAACAAAGTTAAAGTTAGTGTTAGTTAAAATATTATGAAAAATTTACAATTTTTAATTTTTTTCAAAGTCTCGGAGGACCACTGTCTTCCGACTCTAGAATTGCCAATGCCGTACGAGGCATGTATGGCTTTACGCGAGAAAGTGAGACTTTCTGAGATTGTCTGGGACAATCTAAACTATTGATTGTTATGACGTTCATCAAAATTTCGGAATTTTCGACCACTACGAAGGGTCTAATATAGTCTTTATCGATTTTAGTCATTTTTTTTGTTGATAATCAAGAGTATGAGATCATTTAGATCGTATTTCTGCTCTTTCGCTTTTTTATCGAAAATGGCTTATGTGATTCTGACACTTTTTTCAAGTCTTCCGAAACTTCGTTATATAACGTTAGTTGCGCTCGCGTGAAGATATACTGATATGCATCGTAGTTTAGCGGTAATGTTAGACTTTTCGCGTAGTCAAAATCTATTGCGATTCTGGGTTCATATCCCCGCAAAAGTCGAAACAGAGAAAAGTGAGTAGCTGTGTGAGGAACAGCATTATAGGCGAATGTCGCGAAAGGTAAATATTGTTCCCAATTATTGGGATCTTCAGCAGTGAATTTTTTGAGTTGCAAAATCAACGTTTGATTGAATCTTTCTACCATTCCGTTACATTGAGGATGATACGCGGTGGTGTTGATTTTCTGCACTTTCAGAAGTTTGGCGATGTCTTTCATCAAGTTTGAAGTGAATCCTGAACCCTGATCTGATAGTAGATGTTTGGGGCTGCCATGAACCAAAACTACATTGTTTACAAAGCTTTCGACAATAGTTGCTGCTTTTTGATCTGGAATCAAATGAGCGCTTACCCATTTAGTGAAGTAGTCATGAAATACAATGACGTATGATCTTTTCTCACCCAGAGGGGAAATGTTTATTATGTCGGTCGCAACAATTTCGAATGGATATTTTGGCTGTATCGGCATCAAGGGAGGAGGTTTCCGCAACTGCGAAGTTGTTTGTTGACATGTTCTGCATGTTTTGATCCATTTTATTATCAATTCTTCCATTTTCGGCCACCAGAAATGCTGACGAATCATTGCTGTAGTGCATCTATGACCTTGATGGCACAAAATCTTGGCGCCATGTAATTGATACAAAACGCTTTCTATCAAAGTTGTTGGAACTACTATCGTGGAAGCTGTATTAGCTTGTTTTGATGTTTGGTAAACTATTTCGTTTTCGGTATGAAAAGCAGATGAAATCATAGAGATTTGCTTCTGTTCCAGGATTTTTACCAATTTTGCCATATACGGATCTTTTCTTTGAGCTTCACGAATTTTTTCCGGTGATTCAATTGTTACTAGCCGTTTCTCAGGCTGTTGGAAGTCTTCTTTGAACGTCGGCACTTTACTTCTTTCTTCTTCCTGCGTCTTTGATCTTGTTATAGCTGCAGGGACAGTCTTTTTTCCTTCGCCAAATGGTGGTATGAATCATACCTGTAAGACCTCCGACCAGTTGGGGGGGGTAGGAAATAGTCGAAATTTTTCCCAAAAAAGGCCAAAAAACATACACTTTTTGGCAAATTTTTTTAATTTTTTTCCAACTGGGGGGGGGGGTTTGGGGGGGGAATGATTTTGGGTACTCGGTTGACCAAGTTGGGGGGGGGTCCCCCCCCAACCCCCCCAAGTACAGGTATGGTCTGAATATTTCATTTGTTACTTCTTCGCTAATCATTGACTTCACTTTAGCGGGAGGCTCGTTTCATGATAGAAAATCAGGCAAACATTTTCTTTGCCTTTCACATATTCAACGCAATAGTCGCAGTCTTGAAGCTTTATTGCGAAGTTCTGGAGTCCTGAATTTCGATGTTTTTCTTCTTTAATCCATTGCAAGGGTTTATGGTCAGTTCTGACTGTTACCTTTTGACCATAGACATAATGTCTGTACCATCAGAAAGCTTCTACTATTGCAAGACATTCCCGCTCAGTCGTACTGTAGCAGGTTTCTAGGTCAGAAAGAACTCTACTATTGTACGCGATGACCCATTGATCATTTTCATTTTCTTGATACAAAATTGCACCGATAGCAGTTGTGCTAGCATAAGTTTGAATAATGAATTTCGATTTTTGGTCATTATAGACAGGATATCGCAAAAAAGGAGTTGAGGTTAGAGATGTTTTAATCTCATTAAAAGCTGTTCCATGTTCTTCGCTTATTTCATATTTCACGTTTTTTCGTAGTAGTTGATAAAGCAGTGGCGAAAGAGTGGCAAGATTTGGTATGAATTGTCTACACCATTGAACTAGGCCCAAAAAACTTTGAAGATCTTTTACCGTTTTTGGCATTTCATAGTTTACGATCGCGGAGACCTTTTCGGGATCAGGCGAAATTCCCTTTTCGCTTAGCAAGTGACCAAGAAATTTTACTTGTTTGGGTACAAAATCGCATTTATCAGGTCTCAGGGTTAGATTCCCGTCATGTAGAGCATCAAAGATCAGTTGGATATGATTTAGATGATGGTTATACGTTCGCAAAAAAACTATGATATCGTCGATATAGACCAAACAGATTTTCCAGATGTATGGATGCAGGATCCCTTCCATTAGTCTTTGAAATTCAGCAGGAGCATTTTTCAAGCCAAAAGGTAGAACTTTGAAACGAAACAAACCTTCTTGGCTAACGAAAGTAGTTTTATCACGTGAAGCGATGTCTAAAGTGATTTGCCAGTACCCTGCTTTCAAGTCTAGAGTTGAGAAAAATTGTGCATTTCCTAAAGCATCTAGATAGTCATCGATTCTCGGAATCGGAAATTTATCGCTAGGAGTAACTTCATTTATACCTCTATAGTCGACTACAGGTCGCCAACTTCCATCTTTTTTGGTTACCAGAAACATAGGCACAGCCCACGGTGATTGGGAAGGTTCGATGAGGCCTTTTTCTAGCATTTCTTGAGTTTTCTGACGAACCATTGGTCTTTGTTTAATCAGTGCACGATAGTAGTGTTTCATGACTGGTTTTGCATCACTGGTGTCTATAGAGACCGTTAACTCGTGAGTGAGAGTAGGCTGATCTCCAGGGAGACTGAAAACATCGCGGTATTGCTTGAAGACTTCGATAGCGATTTTTCTATCTTCATCATCAATATTCAACTTTTCAGTCATTTTTTCGAGAGCGAGTTGAAGTTTTTCTTCTTCTGATATAGTTGACTGATCTTTAACCAACGTTGCTGGTTCATAGTCATCTTCATGATCGCTTAGCAACATGACGGTCATTTTTGATTCTTCGAATCGGAATTTAACGTCAGCGATGAGCTGGTTAGGTTGTAGATGGATACCGTTCCCACTATTATTGACGAATAATAGTGGACATTTGCCTTCAGTTATGTTGATTATCGCTAGTTCGATCGGTTATTCACAGTTTTCTTTTCCGAAGTTCACGGGTTGAACTATGATGCTTTTGAAGCTTTCGTTTGTGAAAGGGAAGATTTTCCCATCAACCCACCTTTGACAATTCGGTTCTACGTAGCATGACGAGTTATTCAAAATCGGTAGGGATCTGTCGATTTTCACGATTTGTGTTTGACTTTGTCCCGTAGAAGTATTTGAAAATACTTCATCATAAGGCACTTTTTCAATCCGTTTCAAAACTAGGTTTAGTTCTTGTTGAACGTCTCTGATTCTGATGAAATTTTCGCGAAAGTTTATTACAGCTCGAATGCTCGGATGCACTAGGAAATCGGTTCCTAGGAGGCATTGCTCTCCTGCAGTAGGTAGAATCCAGCATCGTACTAGATGCATTCCGAAAGATGAGTTGATTTTGAAGATTATCAGGCCTCGGGCATCGACGATAGCACTATCAGCTACTTTTATCTGCGCGGATGTTTCTAACGTATCATAGTCAATCCCCAAAGAGCGTTGAGCTAGACATGAGGAAATGACTGAACATTGAGCACCTGTGTCAATCAACGCTTTCGTTTTGGTTTTTCCGATTTTGGCATAAATATGAAAAGCACGAGTAGGAGCATATAAGCTCAGAAGTTTGATGTCTTTTTGCAAACATTCTTCGATTCGACACACGCTAGATCTCGCGATCCACGGTTCAGTAGGTTTTTCGATTGTGAAATCTGTGATTCCAGGAGCAACAAAGAAGTTTGTAGCTTTTGTTGTTTCTGTCAGTTCAAGCATATTAGCTGTACTAGTTGTCGGCTTCATCGGAACAAAAGGTTTAGGTGGGTTAAACACCGTTTTGGTTTCTGATGGCAAAACTTGTTGCGAAGATTTTGGAGAAATTAGCTGAGTCTGTATAGACTGTGAGTTATTCATCGGATAGTAGTAATGCTTTTCGATTATGTTTTCTTGTCGGGATTCGGAATCGCAGAGAGAGATGTTTGCAACATCTCTCTGATAGTTTCCGTTATTGCGATTGAAAAATTGGTTATTTCAGTCGAAATTTTGATTCTGATTGAGCATGTAGTTATGCGTATTTTGTTGAAAATGAGGACGCCAATTATGGTTATTTTGCCATTGATGATTGGGTTGCTGTTGCCGAGGCTGAGAAGCCTGTGGTTTCAATTGATAGCATTCGGAGCTGTCATGTTTACACTGACCATGATAGGTGCAGTATTTCACGGGTCGTTCACATGACTGATTTCATTGGAAGTTTTGATTTTGAGAGAAATCCCCTATAGGAATGTTTTCTCTATTCCGGAAATTGGGACCTATCATGGTCGATCTTCGATTTTTAAAATTGTTAGCATTTTGTGTTCTTTCTCGGATTCCAAACTTTTCTAGGATTCATTTTACGCTTTCCTCAAACTCTTTAGTCTTCATTTGAGTCGAATTTTCTTGAAACCTCACGCTATTTCGCTGTCTAGAGTCATATCTGTTTCGGGATTGAGAGATATCTCTGAAACGAGGTTTCGAATCATCTCTGAAGCGCAACTGTGATGGTTGTTCTTCCGACAGATTTTCGAGTCTGTTAACCAGTATAGGTTGTTCTACTCTCACAGTGGACTGTTTATTGGCTCGCTGGATTTTCTGAACTTTCACGATGGCTATAGCTAAGTCAGTGATCGTTTCTAGAGTACTCGCTTCAATCAAGACTCTGTAAATTTCCGGAATTTTCCAAAGAAAAGTTGTGATAACTTTTCTATGGCGATACTGAGCGCTTCTGTCGTAGTACAGTAGATGTACGTAAGTGCTGATTCGAATTTAAGAAAGCTGATGGATCTTCGGTTTCGAACAGAGCGATGGACTGGAGCTCGCATTGGAGCGTATCTTGGTCGCAATTCGGTGCATTCATACACATTAAAATCTGTTTCGCTTCAACGTAGGATCGGACATCTCGTATGGTGTTCAGGGCACCATCGCAAGTCAAGCGACACAATGTGTGAAGTTTCACATACTCAGAGGCATCGAGGCCAAACTGGTTTTCAAGTGCAATGAAGAATTTCATCACTTGTTGATTTCGGGTCGAATTATCTAGTTTTTGCAGCGCTATCTTTTTACAGATAGTCTTAATTCTCATTTCGTCATCAGCGAAAGATCTATGCACCTGAGAAAGTGGGATAGACGGAAAATTTATCTGAGAGTTTAGCGCATTTAGCGCGTTAGAGCGGTCAAACATTTGAGTCGGGATGATTAGATCATCGTCGTCATCGATTATACTTCGAAAACTAAGTTGACTTTTTCGATCGCTAGTGACATTTTTCGGTTTATTCAATTTCTGAGACTGAGTGTAAGAGCTCGTAGGTCTCGCGATATTCTCGATTTCAGGGACGTTCGGTTTTGATAGCTCTTCTTTCTGAGCTCTCATTGCTTCGATTTCAGTTTTAAACTCATCGAGAAGTTTTTGTTGTTGAGTCACTATAGTCACTATTTCGCTTAATGCGTTGGTAGCGTCGCCACAAAAATTTATCATTTCGGCATCACATTTTTGCATTACGTCCATATAGGCATCATTATCGAAGATTTATCGAGAATCAGTCTCTTCCGGTTTCGGTTTTAGAAAGTTGAATTTTCGATTTTCAAAAATTTTCGGAGATAGAGATTGTGAAGTCTTTCACGTTTTTAGCAGAGCAGACGTTTCCAGTAAATCAAAATCACGCTTATCTGCTTCGTAGAGAAGCAGTAGATTCGCGTTTTTCGCAGTCAAAATTTTCGATTTCTAGATTATCGGGATTCGCTAGTTTCTTATAGAAACCTTTTTCGTAACTTAGCGCTGTAGAGCGAAGCGTGCGGTTTTCCTCCATTTTTTCGGATTTTCGGTTTTTCACAAATTTTGGCATTTCCTCAACCTTTAGACAAGCTGGTAGGGTCACCAAATTATGTTGTGCGTGAAAATAAGAGTGACGACGAAAGTTTAAAGCTGTGTAGCTTGATGAGTTATCGCACGTTTTAGAAGAGACGTACGAAACGTAGAAGAGCATGCGGAACGCTAGAAATGGAACACTCGGAGTGTTTGACCAATTTACGCAATGATAATCGTACGCAGGAGATTGAGGGGCTCGTAGAGAGCGCTATGTCAATTATCCAGGGATCTTCGCTCAGGTTGTTAAAGGTTTTTGGATGCCAAAACTCGGGCCGTACTATCTTAACGGCTAGGAGTTTCACCCGCATACTCAAACTATTTTCCAAATAGTTTGACTCAACCTAGGACACACTTTTTTCACTCAATTAACTAATATACAATTTGCCGCCTCACACTCTCCAGACAAACAGGAAAACACAACCATCTGGCTACAGTACAAATGATCTCTCTTCAAAACATTTTCACAATTTCTTCACATTGTAGCCACGCCTCTCCGTGGGTCTCGCCACGATCTTTCTTTCTCGAACTTGCCAATCTTTTCACAAACTGGACAGAAACTTTACAAATACGTCCAATCGCTCCACAACATTGGTTTGTAGTGGTACAAATGAAGCCAAAATTTTTGTTTGTACTCTGGACCGCTTTGTTTGTAAAGTACAAAAAAATTCTGGTGAGTGAGATGATCCTATTGTCGTATTCAAGTAGTCTCACATAAACTTTAAATCCCTGCTATACTTCGCCGGTTGGCCGTAAAAGTAGTACACCAGCTCAGAACCGGCGCAGGTTATGGGGGGAGTATTCTCATGTAAGCGATTACCAAGTTTGTGATTCTCAAGTGAGTGATTCCCAAGTGGGCGATTCACAGGTGAACGAATTCCCATGTGAGCGATTCCCAATTGAGCGAATTCCCAAGTGAACGAATTTCCAATTAACCGATTCCAAATGAATGATCGAGAATGTAGTAACACTTTCTTCATATTTTCCTTCTTTACCTCATATTTTTCTTGGTATTTATTTCTTTTTTCTTTCGTTTTCTGTGTATTGCTTATGTTTTCGGTTATGTATGTTTTTACGTTTTCATCTTTTTTCTGTGCTTTCTTTCATTTTTGTCCTTCTTGTCATCTAATTTTTTCTTTTTTTGCTCATGATACAATTCATTACAAGTTGTCGTTTTAAATAACCGTAGTCTTTCGTATAATTATTGTACAGTACGACATGCTTGGGTCTTTCATCGTTTTGAGTGTGAAAATCTCCATAAAAAATATAAACAAAAGAATGCTAGAAGAAACAAAACATCAAGAGAAAGGAAACTTCAACAAAAATGAGGACAGTAAGGATGAGTCAAAATAGGTGGAAAAGCATTAGAAAAAGAAAAAAACATGAAAAAGTGACAAGAAAGAAGAAGCAAGATAGAGAAAGCAGCAGGGAAGAAGGAAAAAATAATGCGATAAAAAGAAGAAAGAAAAAAAAGATGAAGAAGTAAAAGCAAAAAACTAAGATGAAAAGTAGGTAAGAATGAAGAAAAAATCACAAAAGGTGAGATTAAATAGGAAATAGAGCATGCCGAATTGTATAAGAATCATATGAGAGACAATGCTTATTAAAAATAACAACTTGCAATGTATTGTTTCATGAGCAAAAAAAAAGTAGATGACAAGAAAAAATAAAATGAAAGAAAGCAGAGACAAGATAAAATGCAAAAACATGCGTAAACGAAAGCATATGTTGTGCAGGTCTTTCCTTAAGAGGCGTAAGAAAAGATTGGGTCTGAACTGACCTGTTAGAACTGATCCCTTGGCTAAGCCTCGGTGATAGTGCAACAGTCCGGTTATCCCCAGACCTACAACAACAAAGATAAACTTTGTCCTAAATACGGGGGCCTTACCAAGGACCTCCGCAGTCTCCTAGATGAGACAAGGAATCCCCTCAGGGATAAACTTACTTGGGTATAACCCGTAAGGGGTTTCCCAAAGCTTACCTGATGTAAGCCGGCGCCTGGGCCTCTGGCCCTCCGCCTTCGTCGATGCGAATAATCTAAATGAATAAACAAATATATTAAACAATAAGTCCGACGAAATATGTAAAAAGAATGTGGGTATACCACAGTAAATAATTTGTGAACAAAACACGTTGCTGGGAAAATTGTATTTGGGGATGCCAGCAATATAGCCAAAAATATAATAAAAACAAGAATATAGTGAACAATGATTTTCACTATCACTTTCGGTCTTTCTTTGGCGCTCCATTTCTATGCAAATGTCTGCGCCGCTGGTCGTCCCTTTCGTCGATTTGCATGTCGATTTCCCCACACGAATTGGCATCAACAGGGTGCCCAACATCCCTCGCGCGTCGAAACCGACCTACGGGAGGTAGAAAAAAAAACTTTTGGCCGGGTTACCCCGGCATTAAAAAGAATTAATCAAAAAGAAAAAATCTACAATTCCGGCTGACTCCTGATAAACAGTTTGTCTCACTCGGACTCCCGTTTCACAGTCTGTCCTAATCGGACTCCTGTGCTGGTCGTTGGACACAACGAATACCAAGGGCTTCGCCGCAATGGCTGGCAAGTGACGCCCATTTTGACCTCGGCGTTGATGGAATAACCTCCTGCCCTAAGGAGTACGACGTAGACGTCGGTGCCGAATGTGGCCGGTTTCGGGCTCGGCCGCTCGGTCTGCATGCTGTGTCAATTCGTTGGCCGTGGGTCTAACCGCATGCAAATCGATTTCCCGCGTCTCTATTTTTTCTAAATTAAACTAAAATACGAGATTATATTACGATACAAAAAGACGACGCGGGAATGTACGAGTATCACAAAAATTTAAAATGCGCTAAAAATTTGAGCAAAAAATGTGGCCAAAAGTTAAAAATATTTTTGCGGTTGCGTTTTGCACTGGTTTGTCGAAAAGAAAATTTTTGTTGGCCAGCAGCACCGAAATTTAAATAATATTTTTGGATTTTATGTTTTTTGATTTTTTTTTGGATTTTTTGTGATTTTATTAGTGTTTTTGGATTTTGTATTTTATGAAATTAATAAAAATATATGCGAAAAGATAAATTTTGGGCCAAAATTTGTGCGGCTTATTACTGCTGCTGCCCGCCGCCTCGGTAACCTCCTCGAGGTCTACCTCGATAGTATCCCCTCTGACCTGGTTGGCCTCGGGTCTGACCTCCATCGTGGCCTTGATTTTGGCCTTGCTGACTTCCGCCGCGTCTACCAAGCGGCATGAAGTTCGGATTGTGGAACTGCGCATCCGGGTCTTGACCTTGGTGTTGCCAGGTTCCTCGGCCTCTGTAAGGTCGCTGAGGGCGCCCTCTGAAGCCTCCTCTGGGTTGACCTTGGTCATACCCCGGTCTAGCCCTGTACGGGGCCGGGTTTGAGAACATATCGTCTCTCCCCTGCTGCCTTTGACCACTGCTAGTGGAGCTGCTGCGTTGTGGTTTTTGAGTCCGGAAAGTTGAGTTGAGAGATTTTGATGAAATTGATTTTGACCGAGAAAGCGGACTTTTGTAGGAAGTGCTAGCAGCTTCACTATATGACCTCTGGCTGGTCGTAGCCGATGATTGTTGTATCGTCGGCGGTTGTTTCTTAGCCGGAGGGAGTCTAGGCACTTTAAACTTACTTGGGCTCTTGGCAGCCGTTCGCTGATATTTATCAGCTTGCGACCTGTCATCGCCTGGTGCCTTCCTCTTAACACCCATCTGGTTTAACCTTTGCGAGCCCATAAAAATATATTGATTAAAGGCTGCAATGTAGACATCGTCTACGCGGTTTCCCTGGGCCTCAATGACTAGTTGTCTGTTCGCAAACGAACACACCTGGGCATACCACCTACCAATTGCCGTTGGCGTGATCGGAGCGAAGTCCAACTGTAGAAAGATCATTAGGGTCACATACCTAATGGCCGTAAAGACGTCTGAGGCATCGTAGTCCTGAAGCCATCTGGGAATAAGAATTAAGATGATCCATTCCCAGATTTCCTCAGGGATGCGCTCTCCGTCAAACATAAATCCGCCCTGCATTTCAAATTGCTGGCGGTAATTTTCATGAATTTCGGCCATAGCGTCATTGACCATTCTGTAAATGATCGGCCGTTCTTGGCGATCAAAGGCGAAATAATTGGCGACCTCTGGATTTTCGAATGAGATCGGCCCAATTAAGCGCCTTTGTTCCCATTGCCACTCCCAATAATCAATCAGAGTTTCGGCTAATTGACCAGGAGTGACAAACTGCTGTGGTTCCCTTTCGGGTCTATTAGCTACCACATTCAGTTTGACCTTCTTGATCAATTTTTCCTCCGATTCAAGATCGGGCTTCACCAATACGCTTCCCGCAGGTTTGCTACTTCTTGCGGTATAGCTGGAGGGCACGGATTTGCTTTTGCCAGATGAAGTACTAACCTCTCCGCCGGTTTTCGATACCGTTCGCGTCTGAGTGTACGAAATTGTTGCAGTGGACCCTGTTGTCCTATCCGATTTCGTCTGGCCTTTGGAGGTCTCCGTTCGCGTCTGACTTTTTGCAGTCTCCGTCCTCGTCTGACTTTTCGAAGTCTCCGTTCTCGACTTTTGACTCGTCGAATATTGTGGGGTCGTGGTTTCCTCGGCCGTATCGTAGGCGTCGTTCTCGGAACCGGTGGCGGCCGCTCCTTGTTGCTGCTGATCTTGAGCTGCAAGTCTGCGTCGTCTGGCCTTACCTATCCTCTTTCTGCGCCTTACCTTTTCCTTGGCCAAGTGTCGGATAAATTTTTCCGACATACCTTCAGCTAACATCTGCTGAACCTTATCTGGGGAATAAATTCCAGGAATACCTTCCTCGGCAATTCTTCCCCTCTTCATCAGCTCTGTCGCTGCAATAGCTGAATCTGAGCTGTCATCGGCTAGTGCCTGCTCCTTCAGCTTCCTTTGGATTGCCCTCTGACGCAGGAATTCCTGCTGCGTCAGCCTTTTCTGTTCTTGGATTTTGGCCTGTAGGGCCTCGTGCTTCGCTTGTCGGTCGTGATCCTTAGGATCTTTGGCCTTCACAGGTATCTCCTGGGATGCTTCCTGCATCTTCTCCAGTCTGACATCGATTCCCGACATTTTAGTAACTGCTTCATCAATTTGAGTCTGGATTTTCTCCTCCTCAATAGCCTGTTTCTGAGTCTTGGCCTCCATCGCATCCTTATTTTCTGATGTCTGGCCCTCAGATTCCAGAATTTCACCCTCTTCTTCTTCTTCAACATCCTCCTCTGAACTGGACTCAGAGTCTGAATTTCGTATCTTCGGCAAGAGCTGTTTTACTTTAGCTGGTAACACAGCTGGTGCCGGAGGTACAGACTGCATAATGGTGACAACCTCTGGCTCAGGCTCGGCCGGTTGCTGTATTTGAGGTACTTGAGTCGGCTGTGCCACCGCTGGTTGCGTTGGCCGCGGCACCACGACTATTACTGCAGCTGCCTGCGTAGCAGCAGTGTCCAAAGCTGGTGTAGCTTTGACCACTGGCGCTGGCGCTTGCG
Source organism: Romanomermis culicivorax (assembly GCA_963922205.1). NCBI lineage: Eukaryota > Metazoa > Nematoda > Enoplea > Mermithida > Mermithidae > Romanomermis > Romanomermis culicivorax. The sequence goes on from CAWUHX010000044.1 coordinate 37,742, forward strand.
GCTGCGTTTTAACTTGTCCCGTCCCTCCGGCTTGCGCCGTTTGGGAAGTAGAGGGACGATTTACCGGTACCTTAGATATTAACTCACTGGCTGGGGTATATGTTAGTGTATACCCGGGCATCTCCGAAGCAATTGTTCTCTCCCGGAAGCTTTTGCTAACAAACTCCGGTCTGAGCTCGAGCGGATTTCTCGGTGCGTACATAATTGGGTAATCGGTCGGCGATGCGTCTTCCGTCATCGGATACCGCAGTCCCGGCGTCAAAGTCTCGAAGCCTACGTAGTAAAAAGTTACATAAAAGTAAGGGTTTACCTTGTAGGCTCCGTCCTTCAATAACGATTTGTCGTCGCCGATTTGCAAAATTTCCTCGGCTTCTCGAAATCGTAAGGGGACAAATCCGAACCAATTTTGCCACGCGTATACCCCTTTTTTAGATGGAAAGCGGGGTTCCGACGGCGGTAGCGTTGCTGCTAACTCTAAATAATAAGCCAGGCGGTCGCCTGACTTCCAGGACATTCGCTTTATCATCTCCTGTCCTTCTCTGGTATAACTGTTTAAGAAGTTATAGTTCAGCAAAGCGCTAGTTTCGTAATCGCACTCCGCTCTCGAGTGCGGCCATGCCAAATGATAAGCCAATGGCATAAATTTACAGATGACCTCTAACTCCGCAAAGTTTCGCTCATCTAACATACCTGAAATTTTTGCCAAGTTTGGCGTATAAAAATTGGTCTTGTAGGCCTGTCTATGACCTTCGATACCCACTGGGTAGTGGTTGTTTGTGGAAAACACCTCTTCAGGTATTTGATCGGGCTTCCCGGCCTGTTGCCAGTATAGCTTGGCGTTTTCGTATAAAGTCAAAGAAATTTTCCCGTCTAAATCCCAATAGGTTCCACCTGACTTGAGATTTTCCAGGATATCTTTTGAAATATTAACCCAGTCTGGTATCTGGACGTCCTGGATTTCGTCGGGATCACTATCTGTAGTGTATCCATCGTCCTTCATCGGTTTGTTATCTCTTGGGAGCAGTGGATAGAAGCCACTTGGCAGTTGAACTCCCTGAGGACGAACTGGATTACACTCCGTGGGCGCGGTATAATAACCGGTGTTATTTCCCTGCATCTGTACAGCCCAACGGTTATACATTTCACATTTCATCATGTGATAGACCATATTCGGCTGTACCTGATCGGTTTCCATGACTGGGGTACCTAGCCCCATTTCTCTATTCACGTTGCCCGGAATCATTAAGTATTGTTGATAAAAATGTAGGGCAACTGTGTTGATCTGTTTGGGATCAACCTTGTCATGGTCGAAAATCTGCATTTGCATAAGCAGTTGATCGGCCATGCCATAGTGAATCGCGGCAAACATGACCAATAAGGAGTAGTATGCGTCTAGAGCGGCGTACCTAAGCTCTTCCGGCAATATACCTCTTTTGGCAAACCGATCACGGTTCGCCTTTAATGAAAAGTCATACTGATAGGGGCCCACGTCTATCAGGTAGAATTCCGTGAACAGTCCCTTTAACCGAAAGGTTTCGGGACAGATACCTGTCTGAAAACATTTTTTCTCCAGGTTTACCCCTACCATGGTTAGAGCGAAACGGTCTAAATCAAAGTATCGACCCTTGGTCTTTCTAAGAAATTCCCGTAAGGGCACAGTTTTGTCCCTGTCCTTATTGTCTCGCCCTGCACCACATACGTTATAGATACTTACCAGGTCCTCCAATACGGAATATCCGGCGAAGAGCATGTCGGAATTCAAAAAGTCGTGGAGGCTGGTCCATTCTTTGAGCATCATCGACGTCGTATCAAGAACGTAGGTTTGACCATTTGTTAACGCGAAGCTCACGTATCGGGCAAACTGCTTTCCCATAGGATTGTCGACCTCTCTCGTTTTAAACAAGGCGGCGACTTTATCCTGGTTGACTTTTTCGACATCGAATCCACAAACTGGTTGTCCTCTGAAGATTGATACTTCTCGGATAAAGTGGAGTGTCTGGCTGACTTTCCCGATGTCTACCAATTTTGGTTCCTTGGGATTAGCCGGCCAGTACCCAAATGTGGCTTTAAACCACTGATCCAGTTCATGGATTCGCACGGCCCTTTTGACGTTATAATCTAAACATAAGATACTATTAATTTTAGTGTTTATTCCCCTTTTTTCAGCGCATTTTCGGGTCTATACTACACCAGCACCACAACACCAAGCGGGTTAAGTTTCGCAGAAATTAAATTTAGTGCAGGTTGTTAGGTGAGCCACTGATATACAAACATTGAGCTGGTAGGCAACTAACACCTTACCAAATCTTACCCTTGCTACCTCTATATGTTGGGGAGGGTAGACCTGATCCGATTGTCCACCACTTGATCGGACACCAATCTCTGACCAGCTGCTTGAGCGACCAACTACGCTCCATTTATGGCGCTGTATTTACAATTTTTATAGTGCTCGAAATTGATAATTTTTAATGAATTTGGTATCGAAAAAGTGATATGATTTGATTTGATTTGAAAATAAATAATTTTTTGATAAATTTTTGATGATAAAACTTTGAACGGGCTGAACCCAAGGTTCTAGGTTTCCCTTGAATCGTATAGCTCTCGGTGGTATCAGGTATATTTCCAAATTGGAAATTCCCTGCTTGGCTTCGAGCTTCCGCTTCTCAGTACTCCCATTTTTCGTTCCCTCTAAGTTCTAACCTCGTCTGCCCTTTGGGGCGCCGAGCTGGTCTTCCAGTGACTTCTGGGCATTACCTGCGGTTTCCAAGAATATTTGATAAAATAAGTTCGAAACTTACCGTCGATGAAGAAAAAACGATTATCTTGGCGGTGCTGGGCCCTGCCATATTCGACGTGGCGCTCTGTGTGCGACCACTCGCGCGTCGGAGCTTGTTGGCGGTTCCGCGCGCCTTTTCCCATTTCCTTTCGCTTCGAAATGTTTTGTTTCGAATAATAAATTTATAAAATTTAAAATTTTTGAACGCTGAAAAAGTTTAATATAGCAATTCTGCTAATTTCCTTTTTATCGCGGTTCGGGGAATATTTTACTTCTTCCTTCCGATGGAAGTTTAGAATTCAGATAAGCGGGGGCAGCTATAGTTTGATTTTGAAAAAATGAAAAATTTGAAAATTAATTTTTTGGAAAAATATCGGAAATATTTGGGTTGTCACTTTGGTCTAAAATTCCGAAGAATTTTTCCCAAAGTCTGATATAAATATGAAAAATTTACAAAATTAATATGAATAATACATAAACGCGATAAATATTACAAATTAATACATTTTTAATTAAAATTAGTACCTAAGCGCGCGAGATATATACATAATTAAAAAAAATCAGCGCGAGATCGCGCATAGATTCGCCTTGAGCGAATTTCCAAATGATTTCATTTGGTTTGGCGCTCCAGTCGTAACTGTTTGTGCCATATTGGAAAGTGACGTATTTTCGTCACGTGGCGCGTCCTGATTGGCTCGCGCTATTCGCGGCAAGACCCTAGTGGTCTCGTAACGAAAATGTTTCAACCTGCTGATTGAAACAGTTTGGCGATTTAGCGGGTTGTCCCAATGTACAATGGTGACAACATTCTCCGCTTCTCGCGAAATGTCCGTAACTATGAACGGACCGGACCATGGTAGTCCTAATTTTTTCTGCTTGTCTACTTTGAGCAGAACCCAGTCCTTTTCTTTAAACCCATTTTGTTTGGACTTTTTATCGAAGTATTTCTTCGATTTTTCAGCAGCACTCTGGATATTTTTGGCAATATCCTCGTAAAGGTTGACTAAATGATTGGTCAACACAAATTTGTATGCCTCTGCATTGCTGTCCGGCATTACAATATCGTATGCTTTCGATAAGTTTAACCCGAAGGTTGCCTCGTGACCTCTAAGCAATGAAAATGGGGATTGCCCCGTGGCTGCATGTGGTGTGGCATTATATGCAAACACCACGGCTCTCAAGTATCTCGGCCAGTTATCTTTTTCCTCAATGGCCACCTTTCTGAGCTGTTTAATGAGTGTCTGGTTGAACCTTTCTACCATACCATTTCCTTGTGGATGGTAGGCTGTTGTAAAAATTTTCTGACACTCTAATAACTTGCAGATCTCTTTCATCAGATCTGAGGTAAAACAACCTCCTCTATCGCTGAGTAGTCTCCGTGGAGTCCCGTGCCTAAATACAATAGCTTGTAGAAAAGTATCTACAACGGTGCTAGCTGACTGATCCGGGATCAGTTCAGCTTCAACCCACTTTGTAAAATAGTCCTGAAAGACTATGACATACGGTCTCTTCTCACTGAGTGGAGAAATACCCACGATATCCACTGATACTATGTCAAAAGGACCTTGTGGAATAATTGGTATCAGTGGCGGAATTTCCGTGTTTCCCTGATTAGCCATTTGACAAACTGGACAAAACTTGATCCAGTGCCTGACATCCTTTTCAATTCCAGGCCACCAGAACCGTTTTTTAATCATAGCAAGGGTCCTTTTGAACCCCTGATGAGTCATCATTACGGCACCGTGGTACTGGTGCAAAGTATTGTCCCTAAGGCAGGATGGGACGACCACCTGATCATCCGATCCCTGTCCGGCTTCGCGGTATAACACTTCATTCTGGATATAAAATCCACTATGATACTTGGTTGTCCCATTTGGACCCAATCTATCAAAGTATGGTCGTAGTACCTCATCTTTTCTCTGCAAGAGGGCCATGAGATCATCTCTAATTAACCCTTTTGGTAATTCATCTTCTTTGGGGTCTGCCAAAGTAAACTCCTGTTCTTTCTCTGGGTATAACCAGGTAACTCTTTTTTCCTTACTTTTTTCCTGGTTTCCCTTACTTACCTTTTCGTTGACCTGATTGCCATCAGGCTGGATCTGAGCCTGATTACTCTTCTCCGCTTCTTTCGCCATGCTCCTTGTAGTTACGGCATTCACCAAGTCTGCAGGCGAGTTTGATTCTGGATCACCCTCAGAATCTTCTGGATATATCTGGGTGAATCTCGGACTCATATCAGTCCTCTGATTCTTCTTACCTTTTGGCTCCGGATATAACGGAGTACCGTCTTCAGGATTCTGATCTGTCAGAATTCTGAATCTCTTTACCAAATTGAGATGCTTTTTCTCAATTAGCTGTGCCTCAAGATCTTTCAGATTTTCAGACTCTCGTTTATCCTTTGAGAACATATGTTCCCATTTTGGCGGTATCTTTTCCGCTTGATCGTCTGGTTCATCCATCCTGGACAAAAAGTCTGCCATGGCATTTTGTTTTCCAGGCACATACTCTAGTTTATGGTTGAACTGAGAGATGAATGAGTACCATCTCTTCAACTTACCATTGGTCATGGCATTGACCTTCATAGAAAGTAAAGGCTTGTGATCAGTTCTTATGATCACTCTATGACCTACTAGGTAGTGCTTGTATAACTTTAAGCCATACACTATTGCCAAGCACTCCCTTTCCGTGGCTGACCACTTCTTTTCATCCACTTTTAAATTTCTGCTATTATAAGCAATTACCCAGCAGTCTGACTTGGTCTCCTGGTAAAGGACTGCTCCTAGTGCCGTTCCGCTGGCATCTGTCTGAAGGACAAAGTCCGCAGACCCGTCCAAAACCGGATACCTAAGGAATGGCACTGACAATAGTGCTTCTTTCAGGCTCCTAAAAGCCTGATGGTGAACCTCCGTGATTTCCCAAACACAGTTCTTCCCAGTTAATTTATACAATGGTTCGGCATGTTTAGCCAAACCTGGTATGAACTTTTTACACCACTGCAACATACCTAAAAACCTTTGCAGTTTACGTTTAGACTCTGGGAATGGGAAATCATTTATAGCTTTGACCTTTTTCGGATCTGGGGAAACTCCATCCGAATTTAAGATATGTCCTAAAAAATGAACTCTCTCAGGCAGGAATTCACACTTCTCCGGCTTCAAGGTCAAATGAGCCTTTCTTAGAGCTTGCAGGACTAGCTCTAGATTAACTAGGTGTTCCTCAAACGTATTTGAGAACACAATAATATCGTCTATATAGACTAGACAGATTTTCCAAACATATGGATGCAAAACTCTTTCCATCATACGCTGGAATTCGGCTGGCGCATTCTTTAGGCCAAAGGGCATGACTTTAAATTGATAAAGCCCTTCTTGGCATATGAAAGCAGTTTTTTCTTTGCTTTCTTCATCCATTGGCACTTGCCAATATCCTGATTTGAGATCTAAGGTAGTATAAAACTTGGCTTTACCTAAACAGTCTAGATAGTCATCCATTCTAGGAATGGGATACTTATCATCCTTGGTAACATCATTTATACCCCTAAAGTCCACTACTGGTCGCTTGGTACCATCCTTTTTACCTACAAGGAATAACGGAGCTGCCCAAGGCGACTTTGATGGCTCAATTACACCCTTTTTGAGCATATCTTGCACATGCTCACGAACATGTGGCCGTAAATTTATAGCAGTCCTGTGGTACCTTTTTGCCACAGGGGCTGCATCACCTGTATTGATTTTACAGGTCAGGTAGGGTGTAGTAGTTGGAGGATCATTGGGCAAGCTGAACACGTCTCTATATTTTGCGAGACATCGTAGAGCTTGTTCCAATTGCTCTGATGGTATGTTGGATTTAGCCAGCATATTGTACAAAGCTTCCTTGAATGCTTTCTCATCCGATTGAGGAGCTTCAGGTCTAGCTTGAACTGCACAAGTTTGCAGCTTCTCCAGATCCTCAACTATCTTCCCCTTGAGTTGATCTTGGTTATCAGTATCACACAACACTGAATTAGTATGGCCAATTATTTGATTTCTTTTCAAATGGCATCCTGATCCTGTGTTGTTGGATACCATAACAACAAAATCATCTTTTGTACCATCTACTATGGTACTATCAATGTGGAACCTTTCTTCATTCTCTTCAGACTCTATTATGATTCCATTAAGGCGATTTTCGCCTACCTTATCCCAAAGTTTTGCCCTCAGAAGTATATCAGTACCACTAGGTAAGTAGATGGGGTTCACACTCACCACTGGCACCGAAACCTTTAGCAGGCAAATCTTTGGCTGATATTGGTCGGCGGCGCTCATTGTGGATTCCGTGGCGCTCGTGGTCATGACCTCTCCACAATTCGATTGGGGCTGGTCCGGCGTCACGTATATCCGTTGTTGACGGTTGTTGAGCGTCATCGTCCTATTCCTGAAATCTATTATGGCTCCTACCTGAGGATGAGCCAAAAAGTCTGTACCCACAATAACATTTTCACCTGCTTCAGGAATTACAATTGCTTTAACGGGGAACTGTCCACACAATGTATCCATCCTAAATTGGATATACCCATGGGCTTGGACTGTCTTACCGTTGGCTACAGTAACATTTAATATCCTCGGATATTCAGTGTAATCCGGGCCCAAAGTTTCTTTCAGAAACTTAGCCGACATGACAGTGCACTGAGCTCCTGTGTCAATTAAAGCCATTGTCTTACGACCTCCTATAACAACCTCAATGTGGAATGGGGCTGTTCTGGGGTACGTATCCAGCAAATGTTGTTCCTGAGGACTAGCTGGTGTGCCTCTCCTTACTACTTGTACTGATGGTACTACAGGTTGTGGTGCAATTGCATTCATTTGCACAATACTACCTAATACAACATTTGGGCAACTCACTCTCTGATTTACTTCACCTAAAGGACTCATTTGAGATTGCCTTGCAACCATAACACTCGAATAATCCTTCTGAGGTGGCTGATTTGTGAATTGACCCTGTTGAAGAGTCTGAGTCGGACCCGTAATAGCCTGAGGTGGCTGAGGATGCTGTAGTGCAGCTTGCTGTTGGTATTGCTGCATCTGTTGGAATTGCTTTTGCAGCTCCTTTTGCTTTTTGAACTCCAGAAACTCATTGTAATCGGAGTTCTGTAGATAACTTTCATGGCTATCCTGATAACCTGAATAGCCTATATTATACGCACCTCTACCTCTGCTATTAAAGTTGGCATTAGGGTAACCTCCTCTACCTCTATAGTTACCTCTAGCAAAAGTGTTGAAGCCTCCCCTGTTGAAGGTAGGGAAGCTGGCTCTACCTCTGCTCCTGCGCTCGGACAATACTCTCAATGTCCTGCAGTCTGCAGTATTATGTGTTATGTTCTTGTGGAACTCACACCATGGCTTTGTCGGATCTCGGGAAACTTGACCTCCCTGACTGGTACTAGGTATGGCCACATCAGACCGATTTTCCGCTTGCCTGTTATCAACCTTTTGCTGGAGCTGGTCGAACCTTTCGACCAGTTGTACCATCTCTTTAGAAATTTTTAATAGAAGAGATTCTTTCTTACCTTTTTCGGTCTGAGCCCTAGGGGCTTCCCGAACTGGAATCTCCTCTATCTCAGGAGAATCACTCCTTGACCTTTGGGTTTGGGCCTGTACCTGATTACCTACAGTTTGATATGGTTGCCGAAACCTTTGCCTCTGGCCTTGTTGATATCCTTCTGACTGGTTCCTAGCAACTATGGCAATTTTAGGATCATGCCCACTAGGCATACCTACTTCATTAATTACAATAGGATCCTGTTGTGTACCCTTAGGTCCATATCTCTGAAAGGCATTCCTATATCTACGTTCAATGTCATGAACTTCAACTGCTAGATCATACCAAGTTCTAAAGGTATGTTTTGAATTCTTGAGTTCAGTCTGGAATGTGGGGTCACTCTTATATATGAAGGTGTCAATGATCAGTCTCTGTTTAGACTGATAGTCCAAATCACCTTTAACTAGTTCCACTAATATACTGACCCTTTTTAAAAACTCGACGGCCTGTTCATTGGGTCTTTGCAGGATCTCAAATAATTCCCTGGTTAACATTTCCAGGTTACATTCAGGTGCAAAGACATTAATAATGGCTCTCCTGGCCTCCCTATAGGTCATGTTGTCTCCTGCAACAGCCTTCGGTCTACCTTTAGAAAGCCTCAGCAGTGCTTCATACTTAGCTGATTCGGGTGTATCCCTACGGAATTCCCCTTCCAGTGCTGTTAAGAAGCTAAGCACCTGCTGATTTACCATACCCTCATCTAAAAGTTTGGGTAACACACCTTTAACGATATTCCTGACTACAATCTCTTGTGCCAAAATATTTGATGGCACTTCCCTCTGATCATACGCTGCTGTTAATACTGGATCAAGATCAGAGTTCAGGGACTGCAGCATAACCCTATTTGGATCTCGTTGAGGTGGTACACCTCCTTGATATGATGGCATATTGTCTTTGTCGAACCTGTAATCCCTATATGGGAAACATGCCAATTGATCTGGTCTAAGGGTATTTGGATCAACTATATTTCCTCTACCATCATAGACCACTCTAGTTAAAGTTGGATGCTGCGAAGCTATCTGATTTTGATTCCTGAAGTCTGCTGATTGCTCAGCTCCTTCGAATCGAAGATCTCTAGCTGGACCTCTCCAACTTTTGGGCTCAAAGTTAAGCCTTTGCCCTTCATCAATATCAGGCCTACTACTAGGCCCTGCGCCTGCACTCATTTCAGCAGTGAGACGGTTGTCTCTTTCTGCACCCCTATTACATGATCTAACCTGTCTATCCGGCTCCTGTCGGCGCCTGTCGGCTTCCCTTTTATTGTCCTCTGTGGCAGCATTCGCGATTATGTCGAACAAGGCTTTGACGGTCCCTTTCAATTCGCGTAGCTGCGTCACCAACTCTTGATTGGACATCTCGGGAGCTCTTTCCTGCGGTTGGAATCGCTCTTGTTCCTGGGGAATCCTCTCTAATCGTTGATCGATTTCGGGGTCCCTTTCTTCCAAATTTGATCGAATTTCGGGCGTAACGACGTCCCTTTTCGGTCCTGCTAATTCGACCTTTGGCGGCGGTGACCTTTTGAAATTTCGCTGCGTTGGTCCATCGGCGTCTGGGTTCGGATTCGCGGGGCCTGCCTCCTGCGGATCGATGGCAATCACTGGTGGTCGGTCAATTGGTACGCCTGCATCTTGAGGCGTAAAATGCATTGAATTTTGCTGCAATGGTTGAACCCTCGCGGGAGTTTGATCTGGGATCACTGGGTCCCAAGCAGCATGCCGTTGCTGATCTCCATCTCCCAAATTGACTAGATTCCCAGCACTCGCCACTCTGGGTGGTGATCTATGTAAAGTATTACCTCTTGGTATCCTTTCATTAGGCATTTTGAAACCTGCTATCTTTCGATAGTAGCCTGGAGGATTTTCTTTTCTCCTAGTCTGACTACGAAGTTCCGTGGTAAGGAGTTAAAAGCCACCACTTGTTGTGCAGGTCTTTCCTTAAGAGGCGTAAGAAAAGATTGGGTCTGAACTGACCTGTTAGAACTGATCCCTTGGCTAAGCCTCGGTGATAGTGCAACAGTCCGGTTATCCCCAGACCTACAACAACAAAGATAAACTTTGTCCTAAATACGGGGGCCTTACCAAGGATCTCTGCAGTCTCCTAGATGAGACAAGGAATCCCCTCAGGGACAAACTTACTTGGGTATAACCCGTAAGGGGTTTCCCAAAGCTTACCTGATGTAAGCCAGCGCCTGGGCCTCTGGCCCTCCGCCTTCGTCGATGCGAATAATCTAAATGAATAAACAAATATATTAAACAATATGTCCGACGAAATATGTAAAAAGAATGTGGGTATACCACAGTAAATAATTTGTGAACAAAACACGTTGCTGGGAAAATTGTATTTGGGGACGCCAGCAATAATGCCAAAAATATAATAAAAACAAGAATATAGTGAACAATGATTTTCACTATCACTTTCGGTCTTTCTTTGGCGCTCCATTTCTATGCAAATGTCTGCGCCGCTGGTCGTCCCTTTCGTCGATTTGCATGTCGATTTCCCCACACGAATTGGCATCAACAGGGTGCCCAACAAGTGTTAAAAACCTACACCTTCAAAAATGGTCGATTTTTGTGAATTCCTTTAATTTTTCTGTAGAGTACATACCAGGAAGAGAAAATAAATTTGCAGATTTTCTTAGCCGAAAATATGATGTGGAACAACCAAGCAATGACAAGCAGTCAACTTCGAATCACAATACAACCACGGATATAGTCAGTGTTGTTGAAACAAGTGACAAATCCAGGCAAAAACTGGCTACACTGCCACAAAGTGACTTGGAGGTCCCCGAAACGCAGGATGAGAAGCAAATTGTTGACCCATCCAACTTACCAAACCAACACCAATGGCCTTTCAGGCAAAGCAAATTGCCCACGCCCAAAAATTGGACCCCATGCTTGATCGAACCATACATAAAGTCGAAAATCATGTAAAAAGTTTCTATACACTTTATAATATCCTGCACAGAGACGGCTCAAAAGAAGAACCAGATCAAATTGTTTTTCCTCAGCCTTTACGAAAAATAGCCTTGCACCATTTTGACAGGTCTAATTTGTTTGGCCACCAGGGCATCAATAAAATTACATTTTTGGCCAAAAAACACTTCTGGTGGCCAGGCATAGAGCAGGACATTCAAAATTGGGTCAAATCTTGCCACATCTGCCAAAAGACCATGAAAGATTGTCAATCACCTCCACCACTATGCCCAATCCAACCAATGGCCCCCTTTGATATCCTTGCATCTGATATTGTCAATATTTTCAATTCAATTTCCTATGTAATCGTTTTTCAAGATTATTTTACAGAATACATGGAAGCCACCCTCATTCCCGATACCTCCTCCACCAGTATTGTGGACACATTTGTAAGATAAGTTGTGTGTAGATATGGGACACCCAAACAATTATTAAGTGATTGGGGATCCAAATATACCTCTAAACTGTTGGGAGAGGTGTGTGAATTGTTAAAAGTAAGAAAGATCCAAAGCACAGCTTATCACCCGCAGTGTAATGGCATGGTAGTCACACACTAATTGATGGCTTACATAAATTAGCTTTAATTGCACACTAATTGATTGCTTACGTAAATTAGCTTATAATAACACCTAAGACTGGCCTAAATTTTTAGATCTTGTGTTGTTCGCTTACAGGACTATCCCCCACAAGACCACCAAGCAAAGCTGGCACAGTCTCCTTTTTGGACATGAACCTCTCTTAGGCGTAGATGTCACTGCAGCCACAAAGGGACTTCTCATTAAAAACTTTGATACATACCAGTACTTACTTTTCAAGAATCTAAGTTCCATTCATAACGAAGTCCTAAAAGAGTTGTGGGTGTCTGAATCAGCATCGAAAAAACAGTTTGATGAAAAGGCGCGTGCTCGCAATTATACTGTAGGAGATCTTGTCTTGTTAAGTTGTGAAATGAGGAAAAGTAAAACTCATTTTCATTGGAGCAGTCCATTTATTGTCACTTTAATTGATAAACAAGACAAAAACCTAATTAGTATCGCTGATGTTGAAAATATTTTGAATTCCCGCGTAAACGCCATTTGCAGGGTTAAAATCTTCCTCAAACGTTTTCCCATGCTAGAGTAGCCCATTATCGATTTTTAACACATCCATTTCACCAGTGCTAGTCTTATTTTATTATTTTTGAGTAGTTAGTCATATATCACATCTCTCTCTACAAATTATATTGCCAAATTAATTTCACAGTATAGGTAATACTTAACCATATTTATGTAAATTTTTCACATTTTTGCCTTATTTGGTGCTATTCATTATTTTTCTGGCATCGCATCACCTTCCCTTGTGCAGTAACTCGATTTCAACATTTCTACATATTTTTCCCATTATTTGCCAGCATTTGTACAATGAAAATTGGATTTTATATTTTTCGCATAGTACAAATTATTTGATTATCGTTCAGAAATTCTTCATTCTCAATTGCAAAATCTAATCCGTAAGTATATGCTTTATTTGTGAGACAACTTCAATTTGACTCTCTACCCTAAAACATTTTCAATTTTTTCTTAAACAAATATTATTTATCTCACTTCCCAAATACTTCTCATTTCTCATTCTTGAAAAGTTGAAGTTGTTTAGCCTGGGTATGCAGTTACAAGCAGGTGCTTCGCCAGGCAGTATGCGCCGTAAACGTTCATACATCGACCCTATCTTACCAACTCATAATCGCACTGCACAGAGTAATCACCATTATCAGAATGATGGTAAGATACCTAATGTTCCTTGAATGGGAAATATTTTCCCCAATGGGAATTAATTTGGGTTTTTTGTCCTCAACAATATTGTCGGGGATGGACATAGTCTATCTCCAGGTTGCGAAGAAATAGCCAAAGTTGATGCAATTTGTGTCAATGCCAATTTGCATAGACACCCTGCATGAAAGGGCCGGTTGTTTATGTTTTTGGTCATTCTCATATTTTTGTTTTTATAAAGTAAAAGATCCACAGCCAGATCCACCATTTGTTTATATAATATTATTTTATTTTATTGTGTGGAGTTTTACTCACCCAATTACAACATCCCCTGCCTGGACATTTGTTATCGATCTAGCAGCAGAGGGAATGCAGGTTAGACCCTTCATCTCAGGAGTACCACCCAGCATGCAAGTCTACATTTGCAACTCAATTCTTGGCCTGCCTTCTAAGTCTGTCCCGGATTTGAAGTTACTTGGGCTCAGAGTGTTATCTATCTTCTGCGGTTCCTCGGAACAAAAGCAGGTGATCTTTTGTTGAACTGGAGACTGACCGAACCATTGCAGACTTATTCTACCTAAGGTTTCAGCCTGATTAGGCGAATTAGTGAGTGACTGATTAGGTCTATTTGTGATACTAATCTATTTATTATATTTATCAATCTCAACCCAAGTCTCATTTCAACAATATTTTAATATTCAAAAACCATTATTTTCTCATTCCTTCTCCACCAAAATTCATAAATTATACCTTTTGTAAGGTCCTCCATACCACCCTCGTATGTACTTTATTTCTTTCATTTAAGTCCACAAAATCTGGACATTATTTGAGAACCTAAGTTATGTGTAGGGTGAAGTGAGTGCACCCGTCTTCAAACCCTAATGCTTTGGGTAGTGGTGTAAACTAAAAATAACACATAATCTACCTGTCATTTAACAACATTCCCCCTCCTTCTTTTGATTTCTAATATTATTTCTATACTTTCTTTCTCTTTTAGATGTCAATGGAAAACGAATTACCTGCTTCCTTCATTTTGACCTTTATTTGGAAACTATTGCATGGTTTTGACCATTTACATGATTATTTGAGTAGTTTACCACATGGTCCAAGATGTTATCCACCAGTTACAAGAGTCCCAATTTCGCCAAATTAAAGTTATTGTCATTGATACCAAGCAAGTTTCTGGTTATCAATATGCAACTTTCGAAAAAATTGTTCACGCCAAAGCTTTGCCAACCCAGAGCAAGAAAATGTATGCAGGGTTAGTAACTATATCTACCACATCTGGGTATAACTTTATTTTTGATGCAGCAACTATATCTCCAGCAGCGTGGCACCAAATTGTGGCTGAAATCTTTACGGAAAATTATGTAATTGTTGGGTTCCAAATGAAACAAGATATTCAATCCATTCTTAAAACTTTCGAATTTTTCACGACTATTCCAGCGAAACAAACTTTTGAATAGCATATTGATCATTTTATAGCCTCCATAAAACAGTACTTTATGATCTCAGAACCCAGATTATCGAAAAACAAAAAGAATCCTCCGCCATTTTTGAACAATTGGGAATAATGCCACAAGTTCAAGGCTTGAAGGGGCTTGCCTCTGAGTTCTTGGGCGTGGACCCCACTCCTTTTGTTGTTAAATTTGATAGTCAAGTAATCAAAAATCAGTTGTTATCACCAGTTATTCGGAAACATTTAGAACTGTATGCAGAGTTAGACAGTCGCCTTACCTTGAATTTATTTTTCACAATGTTTCATTTCCACTTATGCGACAGTTGACGACTATGATATGGATATCTTCAGAGTCCTAGCAAACAAACTTCCCTTTTCATCACGAGCCACTTTTTACATGTTGCAAGAAGCAATCAAACGTTTCATGAATCACATTGATCAAAAATCGGCAGGTTCGCATTGCTCCTACTGCAAGATGAACCACGAAATTGTGTTATGGGTTGATCCTTTTCCAACAACATTTTGAAACCAGATAATGGCTGATCAATCTAGCAAACCGAAACCACCTGTAAGGAATCCAAAAAAGACTAGACAAGAGCTAGAGGAAGAAGAAGATGAAATGTATGCTCACATTGATGGAATGGAATGCTGACAGGTAACAGATCCAGACACTTGAAGAGAATATGAAGCCCTGGGAGGGTATTTATCATCAGACCCCCCAGATGTATAACCTGTGGTGGCACGAACACCATATGTACCCCCTTTTGTCTGAAATGACAGCATACCTGAACCTACAACATTTCATGACCAAGTTGGACTGTAATATTTGAAACTTTTCCCATATTTGTTCGATTCCGCGAACATTTAGAATGCCGATTGGGTCGCAAACAAAATGAGCCCGATTTTATATTATTTTTGGCCAAGTACTGTCGAAGAAGGTCAAAAGTTAAAAGGTAATATCTGCCAACACCTGGAACGTTTGAGAATTGATGACAAAATTATGAAACGAATTATTGGCGATGGCCCTACACCTGGGGCCAAACTCAAAAATGATGTAGGACTAGCCACTCTCATCGCACAAGAACCATGTGGGGTTTCAAACAAAATGATTGACTATATGTACAATTGTTTCAACATCATCCTGATAATTGTTGAAGACTCCAGAGCGAAATGAACAGCTGAGGGAGACAACATCACCATTGATCCAAGATACAACGATGATTGTTGGTTTTTTGAGACCACTCCGTGTAAGTGGGAAAGCTTATCTTTATGTGAACCCTTCCTTTTGACTACTCATAATGGGGAAACAAATCTTCCAAGCATGCACCCTTTGGAAGAATCCAATGTCAATTTAGAGATAGCTATCCAACTAAGAGCAGATCAAGAGGCTGAGGATGAAGCGTGACACGACTACACACGAAGACAACAGGAATTGGAAGCCGCCCAAAGTACTGCACCAGCATTGCCCACAGAACTGCCTAAATCTCAATTGGACAAGTTTTTGGAATCAGTTGCGTCCCAATCCTCCTCCAATGAATATATCTTGGGCACTGAATTGACCAGTCAGGATGTGTATGGTCCGGTGACCACCACAACTGGTGGTAAAACAACCGAAAATCAAATCACTGACACAACCAAGGAATGAAACTGCCCATGAATAGAAGAAACCAAAAAACCTACAGTGGCGGTTGTGGAAGAAACACCACCACCTCTGCAAACAACTATGGTGGATGAAGAAAGCGAAGAAAGGGATCATGTAGTGGAAATAGAGGACAAAATTTCGTCAATCTCAGATGAAGAAGTGGCTATGGAATCTAGACTAGCAGGAATTGATCACCTGAAATCCAAACAACTATGGCGAAATCCAGTTCAATGGATATCGAAAGGAACATGATAATTGGGGCGAGCTTTGGGAATGTCAGTCCCACTGCTGCTGGACAAAGTTCACCAGAAATATCTATATGTTCAACGGCAATGCAACCTTTTCAACCATCACAACTGCAACCAGCACCCACAGGGGTTTGGAGGCCCATATGCTGTACTCTGCCAGTTCCACAAATTGTTCAACCCATACCACAGTATCAGCCGAAAACACCTCCTTTGAACTGTCAACAATGTGTTCTAGACTTGCAACTTCAGCAAGAAGTCTGACTTTTGGAGTTAGTGCATGTAAATTTGTCAGTTATGTTAGCCAACCGGCCAGTTTCTCAAGCTCAGCCTGCTATTCAAGCACCACATCACAAACTTTGTCATCATCCAAATTGACTATAATCCCGCCCACTATAGAAGCAATACTTTTACCGCAACCGCCATTGCAGTTCCAATCACAAATGGGAATGCATATGAACACTGAATGTACTCAAAAACGTGGAGAACATAATTATGAAGAGGCAAAAGCTAGAAAAGCTCAAATAGACCGGCAACTAGCCCTTATTCAGTGACCAGGGACCAGCGGGCAGGCACAAAAAGAAGCTGAAGACAAAATGCAGGATCATGCCATATTAGCCCATTCATATGATCAATGGCCAGGACCTACCTCTTTGCAAACTGTTTTTAGGGGCTGTTATGTTTCCTTTATTGGGTGAACAACTTGCTGAAATTCATCAAGCCATTATTCAAATTTACAACTCTAACAATTACTGCTTTGAAGTAATGCAATTGTAGCATATCACTTTTGCCAGATATGGTAATTATTCTACGCAAGGTTTAATGAGCAAATTGTGGTTACATATGAAACAGTTTATTCACAATGAGTTCCGCAAATGTCCACCAATGTCAGCATTGACAGGAACAAATTTATTAATGGCACTACTATTACACAAAGTTGCTCATGCCGCCCGTACACCCCAGCAAATTTGGTCTAATTATCAACATGCAGAACATTTTATGCCAAATTATCTTAGATCCATTGCCCATAGTTGCAAATATCCAGTTATTAGATGCAATGGAACAAATTCAGAGCATGCCTCAAAATGAATATTAAAGAATTGTGAATGCCATAAAAGATAGCAACCAAATCATTTTGCTGGAGAAAACAATGAATCTCCCTGTAGTTAGTGGGGCAGGGGGCAAATGTGCTTCCCGTTATACAATCACTCCATCCCCTAATCAGCAGGCCGGCCAACAATCTTTGGATCAGCATCATCCAAGTAAAGATCGCCGCACATCCTCTAAAATGCGATACTATGATGACCACAGCTCTCACTATATGCGGCACAAGCATTCTGGCCAGTCTTCTTCCCCATCCCAGCCGCCACTGCAAATAAAAGTTACCGTTAATCCCTCCTTCTGTAGTAGACTACCGCCGCCGACACCAGTGATATGTGATGATATACACGAAAAAAAAATATATATATATATATATTGTAAAGAAGCTGTGCATTTACTTTGTATATGATTTGTTTCCCGCCTCGTTTTTCTAGTTTTCTATATCAGAAATTCAAGGATCTCATGTATGGTTACGTAGCATTCCAGTTTATTTGCTTTGTGTTGTGATTCTTAGGACATTCCAAAATCTCAAACTTGGTGCCACCATATTCTGCTATTTTCAAACGGAAGGATGTGAAGTTGTGATTTTTGCATTAATCATAGCGACCTTATGAAATACAATCTGGACTTGTGCCTTTGATCGCACATCGATATTGAATGATATTGGTTATGTTACGTTTTGCTTTACTGTAAGGATATGAACTTTATCACATTGTGGAAGCTATGCTATCAGGAGATTATATGCATTGTACAAAAATTGTTCCTTTTTCGAAATTGTCAGCAGACAAAGAAACTGTATTTAGTGGAACATTTGATTCCTCACCAATCTTTGCCAGCATCTGATATTATTACAGCATATAATGTTTGTTTTTTCCTTTTCTTGTTGTATTTCAAAAAATTTTATTTTTGCATAATTTTCAAATTTAAACTTCCCAAACCAAAATCAATATTTTCTCATTGTATTTTCAAAAGTTTAGTATTAAATGTGTGAGGAGTTACTCCTCAAATTGTTCACAGTTTTTTCCACCCAAACATATCAGTTTAGGGTTTGTAAGTTAGGTACTCAGGGTAACCACATTTTAAATTTTAATTCTCCCTTTTTTTCAAAAACTTTACAACAAAATGTGACTAATGCCCCCTTTCATTTTTTCCTTTTTCCTTATTTTCCCTTTCTTATTGTCTGTCCAACTTAGGGGCTATCAGCAGACCCTAGGGTCCCTGGCCTTCGGGGTCACTGTGTAGTGGTGATGAGTCCTGGGGGGTCACCATGGCATAAGTATTTGGTCTGGTGATTCCCCAAAGTCCATTTTTTATCCATCTTTGTGACATCCCCTCTGAACCCAATTCCCATTCCTCATCCTCCTCTCTCCTTCTCCTTGACCTCCACCTTCATCCTTATTTTTCTTCCTTTTCTGCCTTAGTCACATTTTGTTTCCCCCAGAGGGGAGGGCTGTAGTATACCACACTTAGCTAAACTGATACTATCCATTTTCAATTATTTATTTACAGTGAACAATGAAATAAAAAACACATTCACCATAAAAAATCGTTCTTGCATATATTTGCATTCATTTTGTTTATGGTTAATTTTGCATAACCTTTTCGTGTTATAGTTGGGCCATAAGCCCAAGCATTTTTTAGTCTTAGACTTTTTTTGGTTGATAAATAAAAGGGAATCATTCGCCCACTCGAGGAAAAGGTATGTTGGCCACCTGCCTATTTTTTCGTTATTGATTAATTGTAACATTTCATTATCACCAGCTACCTGACCTCTGAATCCATCCAAGTTCTGAACTGGTTACTGTAGGAGAAAAACATTTTTTATAGTAGAATAATTAGAGGAGAATGAGAGGTCAAAAAATCAATGCACGAGGAAGATAGGGTGTTGTTCATATTGAGACTTGTTGCCTTTCATAGTTTTTTCTGTAGGTCTTAGGGTGAAAAGGTGTGAAATAATTGTTGAGGGTGCTGTAGAAAGGAACACCAGACATGTTTACTATAGTAATTAGAGGAAAGAAATAGATTGAAAGACTAGGTTTAAAATAATAGGTAATGCCAAGGGATAGTATGAACACCAAAACTATATATGTTTCTTCTTAATTTAAAAAATTAGAATGGACATGATATAGATATATAGTTGTGTTAAATACTATAATCAGTAGAAGCTTCACGATTTTTATCAATCATCACAAGAGAGTCAAATTCTGTGTATATAAGTGCTTCGATAAGGCAATCAGGTATATTTTCTCCAAAGTTCATTTGTAAGCTGGTGGTTCCTTCAGGTATGAGTTCCCAAAAATTACTGTCCATACCCCAAGGAGTCAAATGAAAAACAAAAATTGCACTATGTGTTGTTAAAGCATTTTGAGTAATTTCATTACCCTTATTATCTGTACCAATCCCTACGCCTTCAAATAATTGTACAAAAATATGCAAATATTTGTCTTCTTTAAAATTTAAAATATAAGGATTAGTAAGCAATGTTGTAGTACTACTAGTTATTTTAATCTCATTTAAGCTAAAATGTTTAAAATTGAAGGGGGTCTACTGATAATCATTCCTAGCGGCAGCACTATCAACAAGTGCCACAATGAGTCAACAAGGCAATAGACCTGTGAATAGAGAGTTCAGAGGTACTGAGTGAAGATAAGCTGTTATGTATAGACTTGTAACATGACAGCCCCAAATAGGGTATTTTGCAGTCATATTTTGTAACATAGATTTAATAGCTAAATTAATATTATCTGCAACTTCAACTTTTTTGATAATTTAAGACATGCTTTTAACTTCGATCTTGTATGCCTTGTTTCTGCAAAAAAAACATCATCTCTATGTCGGTATAAATCAATTTCCAAGGTACATTGATTCAATAAAAAGTATTCTTGCATAGATAGATCAGCATGTATAGGAGGCATTAACTCAATGACAGTACTGTTTTCAAACATTTGCACTCTTTCCAAAGTACCCTTGTTTTTCTTTATATAAAGAACATTGTCATTTTCAAAAATAAAACCAGCAGCTGTAATGTGTGTCAATTTAGCATCACGACTGTTGTTCAATTCCATCTCCTAATAAGCTCAGTCAGCATATCTATCGCTGCTAAAAAATTTAAAATGTAAAAAATATGGGCACATATATACATATAGTTATCAAAAAATTTACCTGCCAGATATCAATTTTCCAGTTAAATAAATTTTGATCTGTTTAGAAAATGTTTTGCTTATTAGATTAATTCATGCTACAACATTTCCAGTATGGTTAATGTTGGCATCCAGGTTTAAATTGCAAGCACTGCCATTAGAGTTTGTAATTCAAATAGTAAAATATATAAATTTTTTTGATAAATCTAGCATATACGAATCAGGTGAAACAACAAACTCATATGGTCCTTCATTAGTACAAGGATTCTGAAGCTGAATTTCCAACCAAAAACTTATACGAATAGCTGCTTGTCTTGGAGGGATGGTAAGTAAATTCAGTTCATTTTTACCAGTAGGAGATGATGCAGCATCAATAAATTTACTCATTTCAAATAAATATCGTTGAAACCAATTACTCTACCTGGAGTCTTTTAAGAATGAGGAATGTCATTTTTAATGTTTATGTTTATGTTGTTTTAGATGATCAACATTATTCAACTTTTACTACTCTTTATATGCACTGTAGAATTTATATGCTTATGCTTCCTTAAATGTTTTCCTTTCTGAATGTGGTCACTGGTCTCATGTAATAAGTTGCTTGCTCCACTTCCTCCATGATTTGCAACACTTTCTTTAAAAGAAAGTCTTTCTACCATATTGCCTGCAATTTTAGAACCTGCAGTAAGTGCCTGTTTTCCTGCTGACTTTAACAAAGGCATAGCTAGATGCCATAAACTCTTGAAAAAATTACCCAACCATGCACCTTGGTATCTTTAACAAAAAGGGTATGCTGCTCTAAAACCTTCCAATGTGCCACTTAGTTGAAATTGATTATCTTGTATGCTATGATGATAAATCTTGACCCAGTAATCAACAGTTTCGGGAACATATATTGTATGCATATCTTGTTTCATAAATTAAAATAAATAAATAAAACATCTTCTGGCTTTCTTAATATTTTCGGGCATTTCATTGACAAGTCAGTTTTATATGACTGACTTAAGATATCTATGTTTTCCTTGCACATTGACTATACATAAAATTGAGGCTAAACTATTTCCAACAATTTGATCCTCAATGATATCAGAGTACAAATAACAATTCTGTATACTGTATAAATTTGTGGGTTGAATCCCTAACATATATATACGTTTATTTCCTGGATCAGCAAGAAAAACAGACGTGGATGGTGGAATATGAGCATTAGAATTTCGAGGCTTGTCTCCAACAGTATATAGGTTAATATTGACACTGCTATTTATAAAATCATCAGCAGTTGCATCAGAAGCAGTGTTAGTAGCATTAAAGCCTAGAATTTCCATTAAACAATTACTTAGATTGATTCTATGCAAACTTGTACCACTTTTTATTTTTAAATTAACCAATCCTCATCCATGTTCATCATGTGGAAACATGATTTCAATGTCTGTTCCAGCAACTGCTGCTCCAATTTTTGCATTCAATTTGTCAATTAAATCAGCTACATTAAAGTAATTTTTTCCAAAAACTATTAGTTTTATTTCTTTAACAGGTTCAACTTTACTTCCAACACCATCTGTAATTAATATTATTACATTATCACCACCATTCTTGGAAATGGTAGCCCAGCTATAGGGGTATATTATTTTGCTTAACCCTACTTCCCAATTGCTACCTAGTTTTAAACTGTAGAGTAGATAGGCTGAAAAATCTGAGGGTGTGTTTCCATATTCGCTATTATATACTAGATAAAGTGATATAAAACTGGTTGTCATTATTTATAGTGTTAGTTGTCGTTGATATTGTCTTTAGAGAATTTGGAGAAGGTACTAGTCCTGGTGAAGGGCTAGGTAATAAATATCCTCTACAAGCATACAATAAACCAACCCACAATTGTGTATTATTATTGTAGAGAGACAAATTTATTATAGCTGTAATGACTACAATGTATATTAGTATGACTTGGGTAAAGAAGACCACTTCGTTTCTAGGTAGACATTTTCCAAAAAACTCCCAAACACTGATGCGAGATATTTCTGAAGGCATGCTTTTACCACTTTCTCATTTCAAAATGAAAATTTTTATTTAACAACTAGCTAATAAGTTAGAAATTTATAAAAAGGGGAGCTAGTAAAACAACCAATAAAAATTAAACAGACATACACGAAGAAGGTGGAGTTAACTTTTACAAAGGCATATATGATTTATTTGGCAATCGACCATTTACAGAAAATTTACAATGAAAAAACTTACAAACTAACCTATCATTAGTAGCAAAACTTGTTTTATTGTAAGGTTTTTGGTATGGGGTTTGTATTACATAGATTACAGGTTACTGTAGCAGGACTGGAGCGATCAAACGTTTATTTACTGCAGGGCTATTCAAAATGAGAAACTTACCTGCAGTTTTTATTCTGTGAGAAAATGACAAAGCGATTTCAGAACATGTGTGATTTCAGAATCGAACGAAGCCTATACTCAAGTCTTATGAATCATAGAACCGAGAATGATAGGAAATTGTAATGAATATTTGGACTTCGATTGTTTTACTGTAGTCGACTCAAGATGAAACCCAAAAGAGTATTGGACCGATTTGGGTTTTGTAATTTATTGAGGACGTTTATATGTAAAACATACCGAAGAGTTTTATAGATGAAATATAAAAAGACAATAGAATATGCAAAAGAATAATGACGTGAAACGAGCAGAAAATATTGGAACGGGCAGAAATAGGCGGACAGATGGGATAGGGAAAGGGAAAGACAGTGGTTGGTCAAGAAAATGGGAAAAGAAAAGGGAGCGAAGACCGACTGAAAAATTAACAAAAAACACAGTTTATATATGGAAAAAGATACATAAAAACTATCATAAAAACTAGTCGCATGATACAATGAAAGCTAGTAATTTGGGGCGGAGGCGGCAAGATAGAATGGTGAAAGAAAGAAATTGAACGATTATGATTCAGAAAATATTATGATAAAAAAGTAGAATTAAAAAAGAAGAATGCTTTTAGGAAGTTTTAGGCGTAAAAATATTTGGGAAGATGGAAAGAAATGATAAGACAAAAAAATAGACGTATGACAAAAACAACACAACTAAAGAGAAAATAATGAAAATGGATGCAAAATGATCGAAGAACTGAGACTTTAAATGAGGTGAAGAGGAAAATTAGTGAAACTACGGTAATGGCCGGTTACATTAATTCCATGATTCTCACACCTTCCTCTCCTTGAAAAGGAGCTCCCGATCCTTTTGGAAGTAGAATTGAAAAGATGAAAATTCATAAAAAGTTTGAAAAGTTTAAATATTTTGTGCATGAAAGAGGAGAAAAAAGATCAAGAAAAAATAAAAGAAGCGAAAATAACTCAACTCAGTCAATAAATAAAAAAGTACACTTCTCACATGTGCTCAAATCTTCTTGTTTCAACATCTGGCTTTCTTAATATTTTCGGCATTTCATTGACAATAATCTTTCTAACAATGACTGGATGGACACAAAGCATGATCAATTGTGATCAAATTCGGCTGGCAATTTCTCTTTGGTTCAATTTGATTTGGTCGAGGCTTCAACCTTTGCTCAATCGAAGAGATTTGGCATGGATTCGAATGTCGATAGAAATCATGTTCAATGTTGATAAGCTTATATTTCGTGCATTTGATAAGTTTAGAATTATGGTCTGGGTTTGATTTTGGGATCGACAGTATGAGAATAGTAGAAATACAAAGGGAATTCAGACATTGGAAATTCTTGTGACAAGAAAGAATGGAGTTTGCTTGGGGAATTGAATTGAGACAGTAACAGGTAGGATTTATAGAGGGATTTATTTACAAGGTAGAATAGCAAGAAGCTTTTTTGGTTAACATGTCTGAACACAGGCAGTAAGTCAATACTATTGTTACGCGAAAATTGATTCTAATGGAAATTGTAAGAAATTGCAAGAGCAGAAAAATGAAGATAATTTCTGACTGAGGTTGTACATACAGTCTTCGGGGGTTGACAACTGTCCTCGATTAAAGCTGGCTTTCACAAAATTGTAAATTAAATAGGCGCCATTGGACCTCAAAAATTAATATGCTGCAGCTAACGTGGTCTGTGGCTCTACGAAAACTTCACCCATAGGACAATGAATGAAAAATGTGAGTACGAAACAGTTGAATCGTCGACGATTATGCTACATGGAGCATTCAAAAACGTTTAGGCCAGATTTCCAGTGGGTGGCAGTGATGGGTTGTCACCATTTTGAAGATCCTTCTCCATCACTCACCAATGCGGCAGGTGAAATCGGTCAGTGGAGGTCATGTAAAATACAATGAGAATTGAGCCATACAGACTTTGCCAAGGGCCTGGCATTGGAGTTTCAGTTTACAGATCGAAATCATCAGAGATCACAGGATCAGATTGATCTATGATGGTGTCAGTGGTGGACACATTGAGCTCATTAGCCCTGGCAAAAACAACGAATCAGTCTTTTACAACAATGAAACTCAAGGAGGGCATCCCACAGAGTAACAAGTGTTCAAAACATCAAGAGTTTGCATTTTTACTCGAGATGATCCACCTTTTGACGTCTTAAAAGGCAGATTTGATGGACTAGGGAAACAAAGACGTCCAGGCATCGGATACTGGGAAAAATGGAAATGCACCATATTTCACCATGGCTAAAAGCAACAATCAATCTATTGGGAATCGTTCTTAGACAGGAGATACAGTTATGGATGTCGAATGTGCGCACTTTGTAAGTCACAATCTCAGATAGATTCTCAGGGAAATAATGGTTGTGAACAGATTTATGGTGACATACAATAGCAGACGGTAAAAAGAATATGTTCCCTGGCAATAGACCAATGTTTTTCAAGCCTTCTGAGCTCAATTTAAATTTAAAGATATGAGCAAAAATGGAATAGTGTCGCTCTACATTCTCGATTTTTAATGATTTTAATTTATATTTTATGTCTCAATAGAAAGGATAAATAGCATCTAAGATTTTCCGAGCATCCAAACTTTTGCAATAAGAAAAATGTGTTTGGAAAAAAGTTCAGAGTCATAGATAGATGAGATAGTACATCGAAGTTGTGTCCAAAATGGTTTGGTTGAGTTTCAGTATTGGGTCAGTACATTGCGAAAAATATGCAGTGAGTTTCCATAAAATTGATCGAAAATAAATTTCAAATCGTGGTCAAGAAGGAAAACGAATAGATGATTATGATTTGTACAGAAGCTATGAATTCGATTTTTCGATGGTTTAACGATTGCATTATTTGCAGACTGAAGTGGAAGAAGAAATCTCTGTTGGTGGGGAAACATAAATTTCTGATGTTGAATTTATGGATTGATCAAGGTCGTTGGTTGGAAAAGTATTGATCGACAGATTATTTATCTCAGCTCGGCTAGGGAACTGGTATAAAATTTATATTGAGATTTACATTCAGTGCATGATAAAGATATTTTTTCGCAACCGAAGATTCGAACTATCAATATATTCATGAGTCTGAGTAGAACTTTAGGTTTTCAACAACGTTTTTTTATGGGAATAGCACTGACTACATTGATTTTGAATTGATTTTGATTCTGATTTCTGCTAGGACGAACAGTAGTATCACTTTTTTCAATGAGGAATGGGATAGCAGATAAAGATAGTACTTGAGAGGAATATTAAGTCTCGTAGATAATTTGTTGAGATAAGCTCAAAGAGTGAAGTCTAGTGACTTCAATTTGGACTGCCATTGACTATACTTCTTGAAAGATGGGTCGGCCTGATTGATTTTCTAATGTGACTCGAATATTTGATCAGTTCAAAGTGCGTTGATTCAGGACGTTCGATTTGCAGATTAGAATTCCAGAATGAGATTTTTGTCGATTTTTCAATATCCTTCAGTTGATCACTTGATAGGTTGAAATGACTACACTCATTTTTCAGAACAGAACAGATGAGATAAGCTCTATGATCGAGTTCCATCAGACATCAGTGGCCTACTTCCATGTCGCATAATCGATGATACAGGATGATAGTTATTAAAGAATTGAGAATAGAATGACAATGAGGTGGCTTGGGAACAGTGGATAAACGAGGTCGATTCACAGTACACTTCAGTGTCAATTTACCGAATTCAACAATTTGAAAAAAGTACTTCGAAATTTAGAGAAGTTTGACAGGAAGAAGCTGGGATAAATTTTGTTCAATAATTGATATGGTTTTTGAGAACAGGAACATTCTGACTGAACAAACGACAGAAACCAGATTAGAGATCAGACCAGATAAACTGTCAGAAATCAGCATGAACCTAATGAAAGTTAGAAGTTTGATGTGACATTAGTTTTGGTGCTTATAACGACTTTTGTGAGCAAGTTCGAAAAATAATTGATATAATGCAGATGAGATTGATTGAACCAGTCAGGAGAGGTGTTTCGATTTTCAAAGATCGGCAGATGTAGAATTGACATGAGTGATCATTCATCGAAGATCAATTTCATGCATTCCTTTGTTTTATCGTTCCATCCTTATGGAGTAGCAGTGATTGACAGTGGAAACAATTTATTACCCACCAACAAAGTCGAAAAGTATGTTTGTTTGAATTTTTGTATGCTTCAACTGACAAAATTGTTAGGTAAATTTCACTAAGTGGAAGAATTCAGCAAGTTGATCGACACATTTACAGATATCGATTTTTCTGAAGTGTTGAATCACATTTGATAAGGTCTATGAAATAATCAGAGAAAGTTGGGGCCGAAGATGCAAGAAAAGTCGCCATTGCCACAAATTATGAGATTTGGTTCCGAAGAGAGAATACATAATAATACAGACGGAATGCTAATTCAGCAGAAAAATGGACGAGCGATAGGGTAAGATTTTGATTGGTTGGGCAAGGAACAGATGCAAGAAATAAACC
The DNA here is from genome assembly GCA_963922205.1 of Romanomermis culicivorax. Taxonomy (NCBI): domain Eukaryota; kingdom Metazoa; phylum Nematoda; class Enoplea; order Mermithida; family Mermithidae; genus Romanomermis; species Romanomermis culicivorax. The sequence goes on from CAWUHX010000044.1 coordinate 65,266, forward strand.
CTGGAAAAGAATTCGAATTTCATAATTGGATGCATTATTTAAAACATGTAGATTGTCAAATCTTGTACAGTAGGATCGAATCAAAACGTTTTGCTTGTGGCTATCTAGGGAAAAGTGACAAGGAAGGAACTGAGAGATCTAACGGATTTGATGCTCAAAATTTCGATCACTCAACGATTGAGATGAAATGCGACCCACATTGATTTTTTCTTGCAATTTTTTTTAAACGTTTTCGTCATTTTCCGACGATTATTTGTAGCCATCGATTTATGGATTTGTGGTACATTTTCGAAATATTTTCGCAATTTTTCATGAACATAAATGGTGCATTTCACTTTGGGATGCAGCAAAATAATAGAAATATCAATGTTTACGGCTAAATGGGTTGTGATTGATCGCAAGACGTCTACATTTTACAAGACATGCTATATGGCAGTTGGGTACTCGGTTATTTCGATTTTTAGTTCTGAAGTCAGATGTGGATCTTGCAAATGCTAGATTCCGAAGTCAAGTAGTAAATGATGGGCTCGAAAATTTCAGTGCGCATTGCATTGTTCACATTATGAATCCAGAATATGTCAGGAGTAAAAATTGGAAATTTGTTGAAATCGGATTTCAAAAATTGCAGCATGAGTTCTGCCCATGCATCGCCATTTGTAAGGTTTTTGGTATGGGGTTTGTATTACATAGATTACAGGTTACTGTAGCAGGACTGGCGCGATTGAACGTTTATTTACTGCAGGGCTATTCAAAATGAGAAACTTACCTGCGGTTTTTATTCTGTGAGAAAATGACAGAACTGAGACTTTAAATGCGGTGAGTGAAACTACAGTAATGGCCAGTTACAGTAATTCCAGGATTCTCACATTATTATAACTTTTAAACATTTTATACATACGAACATGTGCTTTATAAAACAAAAAAAAACAAAGTATATATACCTCAAACTCTACCATAGGAGTTTTGTTTGCCTTTCACATTTACATGTCTTACTGTAGCATTCTTGTTAGTGTATTTTATGAAAGCAGAGATAATTGGTGGTAAACCATATGAATCAAAATAATATACAGAGTTATCATTACCAAAAAACATAGAAATCCAATGACTTCCTTTTTGAAAAGATGTATCAGTATTTGCAATTAGAGATGCAGGTCTTTTAACTATCTCTGATAATGTGTCACAACTCGCAAGTGAAAACTCCAAGAAAAATTATTGATAAAATTGCATCTTGTTGAACATAGTATGCCAATTCAAAGTTGCTCATTGTATTTGTTATTCTGTATCTCTTTTTCTGAAATCCAGCAGTTAAATTTTTCAGGATAACCCCAGCACTTCACAAGTACTCTATTTTGAACATCTGGTAAATGTTTAGTTTTTAAGATCTTTTCAATTTTGTATTCTTTGATATCAGGGTTAAAATAAATTTGCTGTAGGTCTTTTTCATAAATGTCCTTCTATACCCTTGCCTTCCAAATCCTGAATTCTATGAAGTTTATGGTTTATAGTCTTTACAATTTGTTTTAACCAAAAAAATTCCTCACTCCATTGAGGTAAATAATTTTTGTCAAACACCCCTCTGTGCTTAATAATTCATACATAATCCCCTATATTAATTTTATGTTTTCTAGTGTGTGCCTTCTCAGGGTAAAGTTTCTGCCATATATTTTTTTACATTGGAATAACTTATATTAACGGTATTCACCAATTGGTCTATGAATAGAATGATTATAGTTTGAAACTGATGTTGGTATAATATCAGGTCATTTATAAGTGGTAAATTCTGTAAAATATTTAAAAAATTTAGTTTTTAAGGGTTCTATTAAACCATTCCACTATTGAACATTTTATATCTTCATTCTGAGAAGTAAAAAACTGTATATCATTAGTTTTAATAATTTTTGGAAATCTTTGCTGACAAAGACTTTTCCTTTATCACTGCACACTCTCCATGGGGTTCAACCTCTTTTTAAAATATTTTGAAAGGCATCACATACTTTTTTGGCATGTTTTGATTTTAATAGTTCAACCCTTGCATATTTACTTAATACATCTATACAAGTAAACATAAATTTATATCCATAGTTAAAATCTACTAAAGAAAACATATCAGCCAAATCAATTTTCCATTGTTGATCAATAGCTGTAACATAAATATGATTATATGAAAACTTTTTGTACACTTGCTTATGTAGGGTATAACTATCTTGTTTCGAGAGCCAATCTTTGACAGTTTTATGTATAATTGTTTTATAATATTTTCTAACCTCAACATGTAATTTTCAATGCTGGCAAAAGCTGTAGGATTTCCATGTAAATTTTTTTACAATTTCGAAAATAATCTATGCATCATTCTAATACAATAGGGTATACTGTCTAAGTGATCTTGCTTTTGGCCGTATCTTCTTGTCTGTTGAGCTTCCTTTACTCAAAATTGTATTGTCTTTGAAATCTTCTTCATCACTTGAAAATACACCGTTATTTATCAGGAACGATTTTTTCAACCATTCGAGACTACTACTCGCTTGACTATCTGATTCTTCCACAGCGGTTTGGTAGGAGAGCTTTTGAGGTAGAATGAATAACATTTTACATAAAGGATTTCCCATAGCCTCGAATGGTATATTATGTTTTTTCAAAGCAGTAAGACACTCATTTACTCCTAATGGTGTGTAATTCTTGAACATTTATGTGACAAATCATGTAATAAATCCTGCGACTAATTTTTCATCCACTAATATTTCCTCTTGTTTATTAAATTTATACTAGAGTTACATACCACATGTTCCAATAATAAAGATGAAGAACCTTTAAATTGTTTGGGAACTCTGCTGGGTAATTTCTCATCATTCAATCAATCTTTTTCTTTAACCTTTAAATTAATGTTATCATTTTCATCATTAGAATTTTGTTTCAAAATTACAGTAGCAGGTTGAGCATTTTCATGTTTAAAGTTAAATATTGTGAAAATAAATGAGAGTACATTTTATGTTGTTCTTCAGGTGTTAATGTATTATGCTTTAGAATGTGCTCTAATTTTTTACTATACAAGTCAACCTGTGCAGCTATACCCATCTTTTCATTTGCAGAAGCAGAAGAAGAAACATGAGAGTTATTTAGCTTATTCCCTCGTGAGGTATAAGAGCAAATTCACTTGCAAATTTCATTTTATAATAATTTCTATACAACAGGAAGTGCTAGTGTAGATCATAAAGCTGGTAATACTAGAGGTAAAAACGCTCCACCACTTTGAACAATTCTTGCAGGTTTATTTCGATTCTCAAAATACAGCGATTCTCAAAAGAGTGAATCTCAATACAGCAAATACTAAAAATTTCTATGCATTAGAGTAAATGCCCACAATATGCAAATTAAGTTAATTAAATTCGTTTTTGATGGTTGGGATAGTCTATTTGTAGTTTCATTTGGCCATCTAAATTTCACATGCTTTTGTGCTGGATTTGCAGTAGGTATGCGCGAACGGACCACTCCAAGTAAGGTAAAAATAGAACAAAAGTACCCAGCCTGAAAAAATTATACAAAAACGAGCACAAAATGAGAATATTCAAAGAGATAAATCGATAAAGGAAAAAAGAAACAAAAAACATGCATATGGATACGTTTATAATAAACAAACCAGAATAAAGAGCTATAATGTCATGAAAACACATGCTATAAAGCCATGTCAGAAATCTGGCGATTGGTGCCAAAATGAGTGACAACCGCCATCAACCAGATTGAAAAGGAGGACCAAATGGGCCATGTGCCGAAAATTCTACCCCACTTAATTTCAATTTTTCCATTCTGAAGATAACTGTTTTGAAAATTCGTTATTTTGAGAATCTGTTCTGACACTTTGCTGTGAGAATCGCTGTATTGAGACTTCCCTGAATTTAGAATTGCTGTTTTGAGCATTGCTGTATTGAGACTTCGCTGAATTTAAAATCGCTGTTTTGAGACTTTGCTGTTATGAGAATCACTGTATTGAGACTTGGCTGAATTGAGAATCACTGTATTGAGTCCGCTGTTGTGTGTTTCGCTGAATAGGGGTGAAACCTAATAAAATGGTAATTTTGATTTGGATTTAATAAAAATTTATTCCAAATGGTTATAATAAAAAAGTACCATTTTCCATTAAAATGATGCAACATTGGAAAATGCTCTTTTGCACCTATGCTGAAATTGGATGAGGGGGAGGTGGGGAAATGGAGCCATATTGGAAATCTCCTGGAAATTGGCTATTGGGGTGTGTGATATTTGGTTAATGGGTTCTATGAAACCACATTTTGTGGACTTTCCAAACATTCTGTGTCATCTAAAGGCAGAAATCAAAAATTTTGCATCGGGGTCAAAGCTGCTTGGAGCCAGACTTGATTTCATGGACATATATGACCTTTGATGCCTTTTTAAATGCTCTTCATGTTATAGGGAAAAAGAGGTTCCTTCAATTTCATTCCATCAGCGCCCTTGTGACAAGTCCATGGCAGCATTGAGCTGGATGCAATATTTTTTTCAAAATGTTTGTGAAAAAGTGCCAAACAGTGGGCATTGGAGTCTACCTTGCTTCTTAACAATGGAAAAATTATTCAAGCAATACAATGACTCTGATCAAGATCATTTCCTGTCAGGTTCTCAATTCTATCAGCTATGGCACAAATACTACAAACACGTTACCATTCCAACGGTAAAATGTTTTATTTTAAGCTCAATATTTTACAATTTAAATACACTATGCACTTCTATTCCGAAAATCTCATTTTGCACAAGGTCTCAGTTTTCCAACATCACTGCTACCTGAATAGTAAAAAATTGTGAAGTTTTCACTTCTTCCACTTTTGATCTTCCCACTTTTGCATCTGGGACCCCAATCCCACCCAACTAAAGTCATATATACATGAACGTAATTTTTTTAAAATTGATTTTGGCTACAGGAGAATCAATTCTCCAAGTGCGATTTGTGCACAGCACTTCTGGAAGAAAAACAAAAGGCGAAGACGATAAATAAAAAATTGATCTTGTACCGAATGGCCAATCAACATAATGAGTTGCAAATGTGAGAAAGTTGCATAAACCTTTCACAAAAATAGTTAATTCGTGAACTTTTTTAGGGCAGAATGAAGAGCTTATTATGACAGGATCCAAATGGCAAAATCAAGCCCTAGCCAATATTTGAGTATTATAATTGATTCAATGGACCAAAGTAAGCCTTTGGTTCCATGACTTTCCCATCAGAGAAAGTCAACTTGGGAGGCATGGGTTTTGCGAACTCATTTGATAGGTAAAATTATAGTCAGCTTATGTTTGTGTGTCATTCATGATTATTTTTCAGCAGCCATAGCTCATGGAAAAATATCTGCTGATGCTTTTGACGTCTTTCAGTATGCCCACAACAGCAATCTTACATGCAATCTCTTACTAAACATTTTTTTGCATGTTACTGACCTACCATCAACAATTTTCCTCCAATTAGAGAATTGCTGGGGCGAGAACAAGAATCGATTTTTGATCAGATTTGTTGCCCTGCTCGTAAAGAATAAAGTTTTCAAGCAGGCGTATCTATACTTTGTAATAAAGGGGCACACACATGAAGTGAGCAAAATTTCTTGCCATTGACACAGTGAGCTCTGAGGGCACATCAAGGTTTATAGAAAGAAACGATTTTTTACACTGCTCACCAATCTGCATCATATTTCATATTAGTTGATTAGTCGAAACCCATTTTGATTAGAGATGCATCAATATATCATCGATTTTTTTTAAAGATCATTTTGAGTTAAAAAACGAACATTTTTTTCATCTTAAAAACTATGGTCTTGTATAAGTATCAAAAGTTGATGATTCCAAGTTGATATTATCAGTGTCAATACCACATGATTTCAATATCAAAATGTGATATTGTGGTATCTGCTCATTGTCTACTTAAGACCTTGCACTGGCTTCTGAAAGTTTCAGAAATCTAGTTCTTAGCCAAAACCCCATACTAGTACAGGTCGATAATTTTTTCAATTCTGTATATTATGTGTAACAAGGAAAATATTTGATTTTAGGATATTGATCAATTGTTTTCGCAGTACTCGAACGAATATCTGGAGAACTGAAATGTGCTGACCCTAGAAAGTAAATAATTTCTTCCAATTGTAGTACATGCTTTTAAGAGAGTAGATAATTGCAAAAAGGGTTTTTTTCCCACCTGATTTTTAAGGTCCCTCCCACGTGATTCGTCACCCATGATTTCATTAAAATTTTGAGCAGTAACCTGTAATGTTTCCTTTCATTGTGGATATCAATTATTATTGCTTTTTTCCAGATCTGATGACCCATTGGCAAGACTGTTTAGAAAGTCACAGGTGCCCAACACAACAACCATTACCTTACACGACAGAATACATGTTTGACATCAGAAATTGGCTGCACCTTCATTTGAATGATTTCCATGGGCATACTGACCCTCATGCGTTTCAAATCATGCTTAATTCTCAGGACGAGCCAGTTTTAAAATTGAAGAAGTGGTGCAGCGACAATTGTGACTGGCAGCCTGATGGCGATAGAATTGCAATTTTTAAAGTAAACATCTGACAAACATTTACTTTGTAACTGCTTTTTTCAGGATTGGGCAGGACAGCTCTTTTGAACCCTAATGAGAACCATTTTTGCGCTCTTGGAGGATTCCCAAAGTTGAGGTTCACTAATGAGATAAGATATGCATTTTATTTTGAGAGCAATGTCTCACTTTCTAGCTACAACTTTGTGAAGTCCCAAGGTTAAGTTTCATTAATGAATAGACAAAATTTGATGATCATTTTGCACATCCTAGCTGTAACTTTGGAAATTCCCGAAGTTAAGCTCAAAAGAAGAAAAAATATTTTTTTTTGGTTTCTAGCTGTAACTTTGAGAATTCCCAGAGTCGGGATTGACTGAAAAAAGTATATGTACATTATTTAGAGAATAATTTGGCACATTCAGCTATATAACTTTGGGAATTCCCAAAGTTAAGATTGATTGAAAAAAAAGATTACATTATTTTGGAAATCATTTTTGATGCTTTCAAGCTGTAATTTTGGGAATTCTCAAAGTTGTGATCAACAGGAGGAAAAGTATACATTATTAGGAGAATATTTTTTGGCACTTTCACACTATAACTCTAGGAATCCCAAAGCTGAGATTGTTAGATTGAAAACTGTGCATTATTTTGAGAACCATTTGGCACCATTGTAGCCTTAACTTTGGGAATTCCCAAAGTCAAGTTTTACAAGTCTCACACATAATTTTGATGGCCATTTAGCACTTGTCTACAATTTTGAATTCCCTAAGGCCGAGTTCAATCATGCAGAAATATAGTTAACATTTGGAATGTCAATGTCTGTAACCACTCTTTTGTAAGATAATTGTTGCTACTATGAATTTAGGATTGCCCCAACACAACCCCAAACTTTGTTGCCCCATCGTCTGAGGAGATTGAGGCTGCTCGTGTCCAAAACAGGGTCATGAAAATGACAAATGACCCTGCTGTGTGAATTTTTTCGGTTAGTGACAAAATATGGTGGCAAAATTTTTGGGATACACGACTACCTGATCTGTTGTCAGAATCACCCAGGCAACAACCATGGCCTTTAAACGAGATAATGATCAAAGCAAGGCAGACAAATTTGCAGGGACGTGTTGAAGCTATGGACCAAGATTTGCAAAACCTTCAGCAGTTGACTGATAATCCAGAAATAAATGTAAGCAAACATTTATTACAATTCACAGCTACAAATATACATGTAAAATATGCAAATGCATAAAAATATTATGTTCTTGCTCTTTAGGTGTACATTGGACACTTGCCTTCAACTTCCACATGACGCGTTATTAATGTTGATGAAGCTGAGCTGCATGTTGGTCAAGTGGTGGCAATTTTTCAAAATGATATATTTAACATGGTAAAAGGTTTACCCATTATCGGCAAAATCTTGAAAATACGAAAAGAAGACGGACTTTTATGGGCGCAGGTCATACAATGGCTCTTGGAAACGCCTCAAAAAGCTGTATTGTGAATGGATCACAAAAGAAGCCATAATTTCGTTTGATTTTGAGCTCACGAGCCAAAATAAATTACAAATGGCAACAAAAGAAAAGCTTGAAGAACTTCATGCCGAATATTTGAGCTAAAGCTGGAAAATTACCTCCCAAATTTTAAAAGAAGAACAATGTATATAATTTTCGTATTTTTCTATTAATTTTAAACTGGAATGTTTTTGTGCACTTTTTCGTCTGCATATTCTCACTCGTTTAAATCAATTTTGTGTATAATTTTTCTGTGGCAGTGAATTTCAATAACTTTTCATAAAATTGAACTGATTTCCATTCTTATGCATTGTCAATATAAACAAATTTGTCACTTTTCTGTAATTCACAGCATAATTTTTATCATGCATTAGATTTTGCAAAAAGTGTGCTGAAGTTGCTGAGCTTCTTTTATTCTTTAGAATTGATCCAATAAAATTCGCAATTTATGCTATAATTGTTAGCAGATTACTGCAACTATTCACTGCATTTATCAATTCAAAAATAAAACTGAAAAATCAGGTAAACATTTTTTCAAAAATTTTTTCCCCAAGTTTTCCTAATGATGACTTTTCATAAAAATTTTTGTAATAACCAATACCCCCAGAGACAAGAAGTGTTTGTTTTAACCATAATACATGAAATTTCACAAACGAAATAGAATTGGATTATGATGATTAATTCTGGATGACGTTTTATTGACTTGTGTAATGGTTACTGTAAATAAATTATGATAGCCAAGAAATTAAGATATTAATTGTGCATATTAGCATATTTTTCCTTGCAGGAGCTTAAAAAGACAAAATTTTCATTAAAATGCCAGGATGGCAAATAAAGTAAATATGTTTCATGCATAGATTTTTCATGTGCTTAAAAGTGTGATACTAGCGCTTAGACATGGTTTGATTCCAGCAGAATACTGACTAAAAAAACTTTTCATCTTTTGAAAATCATATATGACCCCAGTTTTTTAAAGCAACAACAATTTTTTTGAAGCCTTCATCTTGTGCCATATGTACACTATTAGTCATCATAGTATATTTTCCAATTTATAAACATCACATAAAATGTTGAAATGGTCGAAAATATACAAACAGAAAATCTAAATTAACATAATAATTACAGTACTGAGCAAATAAACACAATTATTTGCTGATTAAAAAATCTATTGCACATTTCTTATGACAATTCCTAGAATGATGATGACCCATCCATTTCCATTGCGTTTTGTTTCGACCTCAACCCTGAAAAAGTTCATGATGAATAAATATCATATGCCAAATACACATTACAGTCAAGATCAGATATACAGTTATCTATTTTTATTTGGCATTTGGCTAATCTGTAAACTAATGCAATCCAAATGCCAAAAAAACATGTCTTTGAATACAATTTGAATTTTTAAACACATTGAGTTCATGAATATATTGCTTTAATCTCAAAGCCATACAAAATAGACCATACAGTAGAGGAAAATATTACAATAATGAATAAAGGCTAAATAAAAATTAAAGCAATTAATATGTTACATTAAAACAGTAGTGAGGCTTCATTTTGTAAAATAATATTCAACTCTTCACATCTAGAAAAAGTACACAAATTATTGATATCCATAAAAAACAGTTAGTGAATTGTATCTAACTTTAAAAAAAGATCTACAAAAATAGAAGGAGGTTCAATCATATCCAATTCCAGTAGTAATAGTGCAGCAAAACACCAAAACTGAGTGACTTTTTTATGCCCCATAGGTAATCCAACTTCACAATGTAAATGATTGCATGCTTGGGCTATATTTTTGTAAAAGGTCTTGGCTTTGGGAGAGAAGTGAATCCAAGACAAATCAGCCATCTCCCATTTCTGTTTATGGGTTAGTAATTTACCTCAAATAAAAATAATTATAATTGAATAGGTAGATAAAATAAATATAAAATTTTTTACGTTTTACTTTATTTTATACCATTCTGACCAAAAATTCAAATGCTGCGGACATTGTAATTATAGCTGTCACAGAACCAACAAATTATAGAAAAATGACCAACCTCTTCGAAAATTTTGACTAAACTGATGATGTATCATAAAATATTTTTTTCTGACTATGTAATAAATCTACAGTATCACTGTATCATAACCTAGAACCTGTGATGTACCAAGTTTTAAATTTATTACTATGGCTACAATGAGAAAATACAGTGGGATTGAATATATGTATTTTGAAGCATGTGCATAGACACATAAATTGACCATTGTTTTGGGGGCATTGTAAAATTTTTTCTACAAAATGTAGTATGGGTGTTAGCTGCAATTCATAATTTTTCCATAAATATTCCCGAGCTGTTAAATTATTTGTATTTGGTAGCAAAAATCCTTACCATTTGAAGTTTTCCCATTTTCGTAAATTTCAAAAGGATATTGTAACCATACAATAAAAACAGATATAAAAAGAGTTACGGTAAGTCTATTAAGAAAGGTGTACTTTCTGCCTCAGATATTGATAAATAAATAAGTAATAATAAGATTGGACTAACTTGTAAAAAGTTTTTTGTAAAAATGACAAACCCTTCAGGTGTAATTTTTTAATTTTTTTTAAAACAGTGTTTTTTTGCACTGTGCAAAATTTTTTCTGCTCATGTAAAACTTTTTTTTCAGGTTTTTTGCACCATGTAAAAAAATATTTATCAAATGATAAAAAAATTTGCTGTTTTCATATAGAAAAGATGCATTTTGGTGCATTTTAGTAGGTCCAAATCAAAAATTTTCCCTGGCTTTGTGCTGTTTGTAACTTTAATAATTATTATTATTTATTGTCAAGTTCAGGGGCCGCTTTAAGCGTGTTTACCTTCATTTATCACTAAGTTTTAATAGTTTTCATCATCTTAAATGTATTATTTCAAGTCTAATTGGCGATCTCAAACATTATATCTTTATATCTAATGAAGATTCCATTTTTTATTCATACATTTTTTGAGAAAGATCAACACATCAACTTGGTGCATTTTAAAAAGTCATAATCTCAAAATATTCCGGCCCTTTACTCCGGTAATAACTTTAATAATCATTAATATGTGTTACATAGCTCAGACATGCCTTTCAGAAAGTCTACCTCGACCTATCATTTGATGTACAATATTTTTCATCATCCCAAACATATTATCTCATGTTTTAAACATTAATCTTCAATATTATCTTGATATTTGATGAAGATTCACAGTTTTTCCTTGAGACATTTTTAAGAAAGATCAATAGGTCAAGTCTCTAAACTTATTGGAGCAATTTTTCCTTTCTTAAGGTAAAATCAATTCAGAAGCTTCATGGAAGTAGTTTTCGGAAATTCCTACTCTTATACTCATACCTTTTCAGCCAAGTTCATGATAGTCAATGAATAAATTACTGGTTTTCAAATTTTTCAAATAATAAAATTCTAAAAATTACGACTTTTGAACATGAAATTTGAATCTAATTCTTGAAATAAATCTTTAGAAAATTGATTTTGCTGCTTTGCCGAATGTCAATAGATGAAAAATTTTTCTGAATCTTTGCTCCAGAAACATTAAGACCTTTTTTTGGCTTTCACTTGTCATCATAGAGGACTTAACCATCAATTTAACATCTAATGCAAATTCATTATGCTAGTGGACAGTTTTCTAGTAAATTTATTCCACAATGCTTGTAAATTAGACTTGAAACTCGAAAATTTAAGTTTTTTGCTAAATTTTAATGTTTGCAGTTATGAGTAAAATTTGAAAATTACGCTGATTTGGTTATTAGTCTTTGGCCATGACATAGAATAACACAGGTTACTTATTTATACCTATTTTTGCTATGTGAAAATTGTACAGAGGAAATATTGGCTGCTGTTTGCACATGTGCAAATAGGTCATGTACAAAAAAAACCCTGTTTATCGTACAAAAAAAATTTTAGGCAGGCAAAACTTTTTTGGTGATTTTTTTGCACTGTGCAAAACAGCTCATGCAAAAAAATACTGATATAAAATCACATGATTATGTTTAGGAAATATATTAGACCTAAGTCAATATTTTTCAGGACATGTCTGTGTAAGATCTATTAGTAAATTACCATATGGTATACTGGTAGCATCCTCGTACGCTTCTATTAAACAATTTGAACTAGATACAAAAATCTGTTTAGCCAATGTACAAGCTTGCAATCTATCACTAGAATTTTTTAAAGGAATCAAATATTGAGCATTTATTCTACTTGTACGCATTCCATCGTAAAATGCATTCTGAACTATATGTATAATTGATAGTTTCCAGTGATGGGAACCTTTAGTAAAAAGCTGGGTTAAACATTGATCATTCTTCATTTCTTGCATCATATCCATAATTAATAGTTTAGGTGTATCTTTACTTTTTTGAAGTTCAAATCAGGTGAACCTAGAACAAATTCCACATAAGAACATTTCTGAACTAATTCATCATCAGCTTCTTGCCATGCTGAGTACCACCAAAAAGTTTTTACAGGAGCAGGATGAATCATGTCTTTTGCAAAAATTACTAGTTTTTTAACAAATTAAGTTTTTCCTGATTTTGTTGGAGTGGAAACTATGCAATTAAATGGGTCATTCCATATATAAAACTCCTCAGGATCTGACATCTTTCAACAAAAACCAACCACTTTTTTACTTGAACAGTTTTCAAAAATGATTATATTTAAATGGAACATTATTTATAATCACCAAAATTACAATAGGGTAAAACACTAATAGTTACATAAAACACAATACATTAAAGATAATTCGCATGAAGCATTAAAACTGAATGATTGAATAAAACAAAACACAGTATAAATTAGCTTGCTTGCTTTCTTGCGTAAACATACAGTATACATACTTCTGTAATACATGGCTATTGTTTGCAAAAATAAGATAAACAAGGAATATATGAAAACATATTAAGCATTAATTAATTAAGTATACAAAACTATAATACAGTGAGTAAATAAAACCTTATGATTTATGATTAATAAACTCATGCAGTGTATCAATAACAACATCATCATCAAAATCATAATGATATCCCTCACCAATAAAATGAGCTACAGTATGACTAACAACCTTAGGACTTGTCCCTGTAAGTAGAATACTGCGAAATATATGAATCATTTGTTTAAAAGCATGAATACAAGAGTAACCTTGAACCTCAACTATAACATACTCAAAAGAGTCAATAATAACCCCCATCTTTTCATACAAATGATCAACTGTTGGTATAATTGCATTATTATATATGGAATGACACCCCAGACACTGATAATCCTCAACATTTCCCACATCTTTTGCACAATAACAGCCAAAAGCACAACCCACAAAAATGTTTTGTATAGTCTGTTCAGCACATATGGTTAGAAACCATTTTTCATCACCTTTTACTACTTGCTCTTCAAAAAACCATGGAATATCTAACTCCAGGACACATAGTTTGCAAATACATTTGGTTTCAGCATCCAGAGAACTTGTATCGGAAGATGAATCATAGTCTCGATCATTGAGGTAGTCGATAAAGAGCTCATTAACAAACATCATTTGAGTGCTAACTGTCTTTGGATCTACAGTGGCATCACCCCCTTCTTCAATAATTTTTGTAGCATCACCGCCTTCTTCAACAGTTTTTGTAGCATACCCGCCTTCTCTAACAATTTTTGTATCACTGCCGCCTTTTTCAGCAATTTTCATACTAATGTCGGCAAGTTTGGATACACTGTTTTTGATCATTGTGTCATCATTATCTACCATTTTGCATTTCATAATTGTTGCTAGATATTTTATTGCTAATGTATCCTACTCATTTGAAATAACACATGCTATTTCATGTATTGAGTTGGTCCAATGCCAAAATTGCTAAAAGAAAAAACGTTTTAGTCTTTGGGACTCACCACAGATAGAACGTAACAAAATAAATTTTGGATATGAGGTAATGTAACTATCGGCCTTTATTGTCACAAAATTTCAGCTGAAAATGATGAATATCATCGACAGAAAAAAGTTTTCGTAAATCTACTCCCAGCTGTCCTTATGGTGGGTAACTTTGGTCAATTGACCTAAAAAAGTGCTTGACATGAAAAATATTGTGTTATTCAGATACAGCAAGTTAAGAGGTACATGGAAATATCAATATGAATGAAAATAAAAATATCAATCGTTCAAAATTTATTAATGAAAAAAAATTAACGTGGTAACATTGGTCCACACACAAAAACATGAGGTTTACTAAAACAATGATAAATGAGTGTTTTTAAGATCAAAACACATGAGATTAACCAAATTTGAAGGAAGATTAATTGTTATGAGCAACACAAACTTGACAAACAAAATCACCAGTGGGATCAAAATCATCGCGCAAACAGTTACCATATATCCACCCATCACATTTATCACAGCCTGCCCAGTCTTTTTTGTATTTTTTCTTGTAAATTGTTCATTGAATATGGCAAATGCGACACACATTAGTGCTTCTAGCTTTTTTCGCTTCTTTCAATTCTTTCAGTTGAGCAAGAGTTGGACACCCTTGAGAGACCCCTCCTTCCAAAATTTTGGGAATTACTGACCCCCAGCCCCAAAAAAGTTGCCCAACCCCTCCAGACCTTGGGGCTCCGTTACATGTATGAAAGAGATATAACAAAAAAATCAGTGAATTACTTTCCATCCATCCATTCTCTGTAACAGCATAGCGTAACAAATCCAAACCACCTAAGCACCAATCGTCCCACAAATTCTTGCCATCATAGACTACTAGAACTGGTACACTATTGCCAGCAGCATTACCACAGCCAATAATGGTAAACACTAGTTTTCCTTCATCAGGTACGATTCGATGAGGGTCTTGCATGCCTTTGGCACACAAAACTTTGCTGCAGCCAACATCTGTGCTCAATCGGGTCTCATCAACATTCCATATACATTCGAGTTTCAAATCCAACGCCAATTTTTTTATGGTTAGATTCGAATAGTCGAACCATTTACTAGCCACAAATTGTGTCAAGGCTTTTGCCCAGAGGGCTGACAAATTTTGTGGAATTCTTTCAGATAATGCATTTCCATGATGTTTCAAGAATGAACAAAACCACTCACGTCCTATGGTCTTCTTTTCCTTGAACAGTTCCAGCTTGTTTTCGTGTAGATAACTGTCAATTATTGTGATTAGGCAATCTTTTGTGAATAGCTCGCTCACAACAGATACAGATTTGACCAGTTCGACGAGTAGCGATTCTTCAGCTGCTGTGAGGTTTGTTTTACAACCAATCATTCCTGAAAGCCTTGCCTTTACTTTGTTTTGTAATGTTCCATGTGGAATATTATAAACACGAGCTGCTGTTTGAATTTTTGACCCGTTTCGAATGACCTTGATGGCCTTTTTGAGATCTTCTGTTGAGTAATTAGTCAGGTATTTGCGCGCATCAGCCTTTCTTTTGTAATGCCTGACCATATTGTGACGTACCTAATCCATGAAAATTATATACAGGATAAAATAAATCGTCTGAAAAAGAAGTGATCAAGTTAATATAAGTAGAAAAATGTGTGGAACAAAAAATTTTAATTTGACCAAAGTTACCCGCCAAAATATAATGTGACCAAAGTTACCCGCCCTGACCAAAGTTTCCCACCAACTGGCCAAAGTTTCCCGCTTTTGGACCGATTTTTTTGCTCGAAAATGGGTAGTTACTTTTTTATTCGTAACAGAAAAGAGAAACTCTCTAAAGACACTTAATTGTTAGTGAAAGTTTTGAGCGCAGTGGATGAGTGAAACCCAAATTTTTTTCAATTTGAAAATTTTCATTAAAAAATGGCAACTTTGTCGACCCACAAATTTCTCAATTTTATTTGGATTTCAATTTCCTTCCACAGTAACATGCACTGATCACTTAGACATTAGTGTGCCAAGTTGTATCTGCATATCTTACAGAGAAAAAATTCGGCGATGTTTGAAGTGAAATTGACCAAAGTTACCCCGTGGCCAAAGTTACCTCACTTTAACTTATATTACTACTCATCTTTGGCCTGAGCACCAGGACATTTTAATCAAATAGTGTTTGTATTACAGTTCCAAAATAATAGGTTGACAATAATGAATATTAAATGAATAGAAATTTCAAACTTTCACAGTTTATTGAGTGAGATTTGAAATTTGAAAAATAAATTATTATTTTTGATGTTTCATTTGAATAGAAAAATTGACGTTCTTGGTACAATTTTTGGATCAAAAAACTATTCAATGTTTGACTTCATATTCTTATGGTTTCCAAAGCACTGTTTTTAAAGCTGACTCTTCCCCCAACGAGAATATTTTTCCTTATTTTCCTCCATTCCTTTTTCTGTCTGTAAAAATGCTCTAAGACACCATATTTAGCCGTTTTAAAACTTATTCTAAAATTCTTAAATCCATAGTCATTCATTCATCAAAAATGAGGGAAGAGTAAAAATTTTCGGGTTTGGTGTATAATCAAAATATTGAAATCATTTATTCAAATAATCCAAAAGCACACAATGTGTTTGAATCACATAAATTAAAGTCAGCAATGACTAGAAGATATTTTTTTGAATCGTTAAATGTTGTCTCAGACATTTTTCTTGGGGTTGGATCTTCAACGACATTATTGAATTTTTAGTCAAAAACTTTCCCACAATTTTCAGTATATATTTTCAATGAGGAAATCGTTAAAACAACCAGTGTTTTTTATTTTCTGCTCACTATTGACGTTTTTTGTCGACAGACAAAAACTTGGTAATTATTTAATGAAAAAGCTACATTAATCACACTTAATAGAGGTAAAAATATGTTTCATCTATTCTTGACACCTGTAAAGTGTGGGAACACCTTCCCCAACTTGGTCAGACTGGGTAAAAATTGCTTTTTTGGTCTTTTTTGGAAATATTTTCGGTTTTTAACTTTTTGGGGAAAATCAGTTGTATCACTCACCCCACAAACTGGTCGAGACTCTTACAGGTGTGTTCATCCACTATACTTTGTTTTGATATTTAATGGAGGTTCGTATTTCTCCCTTAAGAATATATTTGCGAAAAATGGATACCTCAACTTTTCAAACCTCTTCACATGATTAGTTCCTTTTTTGAAATAATTTGAATTCAGGAACTTCATTAAGTAGTCTTTAGAAATTTTTATTCTTTGGGACTCATACTTTTTTAATCAAGCTCATGAAGCCATGTGAATACCATTTTTAAAATTTTCAATATAATGGATGCACGATTTATCATTAGTGGATATTTCATTGTTACTTGTTATTTTATATCTCGACAGTATGTTTGTCATAAGTAATTTGATTATTTGTCTCGCGCTATTTATCCCTAGTAATGCTTATAGTGTTTGATTTGACTTTCTCATGGGCATCTTCATAGTCTCGCACACATCAAAACGCTGTCCTGTTCATGATAATAATCAGCAATAGATGTGTTCTTGATTATAGAGATTTGACCAAGATGTTATTAATCAATTAATTGTTATAGCTTGTATTGACTATTTTGTTTCTAAATTGTTTATCCGTCTTTAACTATCCCAAGCAGGCTACACAAAGAATGGGATGAAGAATCCGAATAATGCTGCTGTTAGATGTAGGGCGTATTGTCAAAGTTTTGTGCGTATTCAAGTAGGCTCACCGAGAAAATGTGCTCGATTTTCGCCCATACTTTTACCGACTCTATTGTACCACCACTGTAGAGATTTTTTGTTGCACATTGCGACCTGAAGCCTAACGACCCTTTTGATTAAGTTATAGGATTCCCTGTCCGGAAATTGATTTTCATACCTTTTAAAACGAAAAATCCTGAAAATTTTCGGGCACATAGCACTGGATTTTGAACGATTTAGAACTCTGTTATTTCTAGTTCACAGTTGACAAATTTCGTCCTATCCTATGATTGCAGCTTTTAAACATAAATACATCGTGGAATTGAATAAAATTGAGATTTTTGGCGATTCATTTCTGAAATTTTGTTCTAGAGTTTAAATATTTTTGTGTTTCGTGAACATAAATTTTTTCCAATTTGGAATACGACTCGGACATTATCAATGTGAAAGAATAACGAATGTTGTTGAGGAATGAAAACTATCGGTTGAGTGCCTATTTTTTATATTTTGCACCGCTGAAAAATCACTGAATTCACCTTTATATGAGAAGTAAATGTTGAAAAATGATTTTTATACATTTTAGAATAATTGAAATTTTGAAAATTTTCCGGTGCTCCATGCTAGAATAAACAATCTTCAACTAAAAGATGGAATATCTGCTGCTGAATTCTTTGTTACATGCATTCTCGTGCAACAAATCATCTAAAAGCACTCTTTTTATGCATTATTATGAATATCTACATGCTAAAAAATGGTGATTATGATCGATAATTTATAATTGCAGAACAATAGATACATTTTCTGACATTTTAGAAGCCTTGAAATAAAAATTTATAGGTAGTCTATCCATATACTTTCCATTGCTTTCCTGGACAGCTCATTAAATCCAGTTGCAAAAGTAGAACTGGCGCAATTTGAATGAAGTTCAAGAGAATTAGTGTTTAAACGTTTTTCTCATAAAATTGAGTAAATTTATCAATTTTAGAATGGCAACCAATATTTCTGACCCAAGTTGCACATGACAACATTGCTTGTGCAAAAAAAACAATATATGGTTTTATCTATACTATGTCTTGCTCGCCGAGCATGCTCGGAGAAGTAGAAAAATTTATAATTTTTATTTAAATTTATTGATATTATTAATTAATTATTTCAATTATAATGTATAATATATATATATCTATAATATACTATTTTAATTTTATTAAGACATGATTTCTGAGAGATTCTACCTTTTTTTACATAGGCCTATGATAAGTTGAAAATTAATCATACCTCAAAATCAGAAATTTTGGGTAGTTTCGTGAGCTGAGTTTCATGGTACCATTCGTTTTGCTTGTAAACAAAAATTCGCACTGCTACAGTATGCCAAAGTTTGAAAGTTGATTTTTTTGCATTTTTCAGTGGTCTTGCTAGGCAAGCGATATTTTGAGATCCATTTAGTCTTATTTGATGGATGAATATTCATTTTGTAGAGGAGAGAATAAACTCTCTTTTAATGTATTATTTAGAATAAATAATTGCATATTACACTTTTTCATAAAGTTTAAAGTGTCAAAAATGAGCCGTCAAAATTGAAAAAATTTCGTTTATGGGCACTCCCGAGCACCTTCTCATCGAAGCCGCAGATTATTATTTTCCTATGTTGTAGCCCATCCATTTTTACAGCGTTGGTTAAATTTTCATCAAAATTTTTGTATCGTTTTGGGAACTGCACTGCTCTGAAGAAGGCATACTCATGAAAATTTTGTAGAAATCTTTGTATTTGCCAGGTGGCCCTTGTCTACCCCTTGTGATATATTTATTGCCTATACCGTAGAATTACCAAATAACTAACAGACTATAGTTTGATGTATTAATCGTTTCACAAGTAATTATTTTACACTAAGAAAGTTTGAACAGTCAAAAATTACAAGCAAAAATCAAGAGAAATCTTGCATAGATGCTCTCCTGAGCACCTTCACCTACCATGCTGCAGAATTTTATCTTTTTATTTTTTTATTCATACATTCCTACAGTAGCTGTGAAAGCAGCATCGCGATTTGAATACCCCTTGAGAAGCTACAGAGATCCATAGAAAGCAAAATCCTGAAAATTGCTCAAATATCACTTATTTTTTCGTTTTTTTGCATTTAGCTTTTTGCATTTGTTAATGAAGTCAGTTCAGTATCTCGATACTAGAACCAGATAATAAGAAGCATAGGGAAATTATTCTGCTGGACCAGTTTTTTACTTTTTTGTTTATGCTGAAAGTGATGTCAAAAGTTATATTCTGCTGGACCAGTTTTTTACTTTTTTGTTTATGAACCATAAACAACCTATCATAAGGAAAAATTTGGACCAATGAAAAATATTTTGTTTTTAAAAATTTCTAGCCTGATTGTTAGGTTCACTTATTGATGGAGATGAAGTTTATTTTTTGGCATACTGGTCTATAGGGTATTATTTCCTGGGTTTATATTAATTGCTGAATTTTTGAAGGCATGATCTGGTTATAATTGTGTATGATTTTTTTGATTAATAGAAAACAGGAATGATTCTTTTGCTTATGAGGGATGCTGATATTTTATTAAACACACTGTATGTTTCAGATTCAGTAATGCTCTTATTACTTGCCACTATTTTCATTTTGCCAGTGCTTTCTGATGTGTCTCCAGTTTGGATTAGTGAAATCAATTCGTGTTTTCCAAACTACCCGAAACTGGTGAATTTATCCTCGGATAATTACTATTTATTAATAATCAAGCCAGCTGAATGATCTAATCCAAGGCCACGCATTATTTTATTCGCAAATTTATCGGGCTATCATTTTTCTAGTTCATACTTTGTAATTGGTGATAACACTATATCACCAGACATGCTGCTCGAAACTCCATATGTATACACAAAGTACAACATATACAAGGATTGTCGAATTGAGGTGATTGAAAGTGGAAATAGCTTTCCCTTAGCCATTGCACTGGTTCAAACATCAGATGCAGCATTGATGAAACAGTTTTTCCAAATTCGACCTTGGCGCCCTACTCTTGTGTTAGACAAATTTTCTCTGGATGTACTTTCATCAATTGTTGTAGATGTGGTTGTTTTTGGTCGTCGAGCACCATATTCCTGGTGTGATTCATTTGACTAACTTTTCATGAAAACATCTAATTCATTGATTCCAAGTTCCCGAATCTTTCGAGAATTGGACATTAATGGGCATATGGATTATTCATTGAATCCATGCAATATCTCAGCTAACTTATTGAACTGAAGATACCATCAAAAGATACACAACAGAAATGCAACACCCAAATCCCAGAGAGTGAAGATGCTACGGAAAAAGCCCAGGCTGATTTAAGCCAAGATAATATGTTCAGTTGTCCAGAAGAAGGTTGCACTATGTCATTTGCAAGGCATGGAAACCTGCTACACCATCTTCTAGCAGACCCACATCAGTTGGCACCTCAGGGTGTTAGCCTCAAGGATGCTGCAATAGAAAGCTACAGTGACCATCTTGAATCAGTTAGATTAACACCTGAAATGCCTGAGATGCAAGAAGCATTGCAAGGATTCTATGAAAATGAAATATCTGAACCAATGGCCAAAGGATGGGCATTGAGGAAAAATCGCCCTTGTTATCCATTAAAACCAAACCAAAGACGCTTTCTCCTGTCAAAGTTTGAAGAGGGCATTGCTAGACAACAGAAGTTTGATTCCAACATTATTGCCCAAGAGATGGGACGTGGTAATATTTTCAGCAAGGATAATTTCCTGATGCCCCCGCAGATACAAAGTTTCTGGTCTCGAGAGGCAGCCCACCGATGTAATGACATTGATACTTATTATGTTCAAGAAAATGTGGATGAAGTGTGTGAAGATGAAGAGGCATTGGAAGACCCTGCATTCTATGATTCTCATTTAGAGTTTGAAAGTGATTTGTTGGATAGTGGCTGTTTTGATGAGTAATCACACATTGGCAAGAAATATCAACAGGTTTTCCTTAAAACTGTTGGACTTAGGGGGAGTAGTCGATAATCTCAGAATAATGGCTCACGGTTTTCTCTGTCAATAAGTGCCACGGATCACATATTCTATAGTGCAGGATCACATGATCTATAGTAATGACATATAAATCTGGAACATTTTTATGATGCCAATGTTTGTCAAAATGCTTATGCTTGCGCCATGCTTATAATTAATCAGCATTTCAAAAAATACTACCAATTCAAGGTTTTATTTATTATATATACTATTTATGTGATGCTTGGTCAAGCATACTATGATTATTTATGAAAGTAGATAATGCATTTTTTGTAGAAATATTTGAAGATTTCCAAAATCTTTTCCATCCTCCTAGTGCAACCATCGATATCTATTGATCCATCACAGTTGAACAAAATATGATTCCTATGGAAGGTGAGATCCTCAGGGAAAAAAGTAAAACTCATTCAACTTTTGGCCAATTCAGCTAGTAAATTTTGAGACAAAATATTTTTCATTGGTCAAATTTTTTGCTTATGATAGGTTGTTTATAGTTTATAAACAAAAAAGTAAAAAACTGGTCCAGCAGAATATAACTTTTGACGTCACTTTCAGCACCCTTTCTCCCTATGCTTCTTATTATCTGGTTCTAGTATCAAGATACTGAATTGACTTCATTAACAAGTGCAAAAAACTAAATGCGAAAAAACGAAAAAAAGTGATTTTTGAGCAATTTTCAGGGTTTTGCTTTCTATGGATCTCTGTAGCTTCTCAAGGGGTATTCAAATCGCGATGCTGCTTTCACAGCTACTGTAGGAATGTATGAATAAAAGAATAAAAAGATAAAATTCTGCAGCATGATAGGTGAAGGTGCTCGGGAGTACCTCTAAGCAAGATTTTTCTTCATTTCTGCTTCTAATTTTTGACTGTTCAAACTTTCTTGCAGAGTGTAAAATAATTGCTTGTGAAACGATTAATACATCAAACTATAGTCTGTTAGTTATTTGATAATTCTACGGCATAGGTAATAAATATATCACAAGGGGTAGACAAGGGCCACCTGGCAAATACAAAGATTTCTACGAAATTTTTATGAGTATGCCTTCTTCAGAGCAGTGCAGCTCCCAAAACGGTAGAAAAATTTTGATGAAAATTTAACCAAAGCTGTAAAAATGGATGGGCTACAATATAGGAAAATAAAATTCTGTGGCTTCGGATAGGAAGGTGCTCAGGAGTGCCCATAAACGAAATTTTTTCAATTTTGACGGCTCATTTTTGACACTTTAAACTTTAGGAAAAAGTGTAATATGCAATTATTTACTGTAAATAATACATCAAAAGAGAGTTTATTGTCTCCCCTACAAAATGAATATTCATCCATCAAACAAGATTAAATGAATCTCGAAATATCGCTTGCCTAGCAAGACCACTGAAAAATGCAAAAAAGTCATCAATTTTCAAACTTTGGCATACTGTAGCAGTGCGAATTTTTGTTTACAAGCAAAACGAATGGTACCATGAAACTCATCGCACGAAACTACCTAAAATATATGATTTTGAGGTATGATTAATTTTCAACTTATCATAGGGAAAGTAGAACCCCTCAGAAATCGTGTCTTAAAATTTTTTAAATCGAAAAATTTTGTGCTTGGTTTTTTTTGCTGAGCAAATATTTGCTCACCGAAAATGCTCACCAAGCAATGAGCGGAAGTATGAACCGGGCTTTACTGTCAAATTCTATCGCCTCACCCACCTTTCATTTCGAAATTGTTGAACTAGAAGGATGATACCTATCCAATTTTTTATTCAATGTCTCTTGCCTACATCAAGAAAGTTTTCTGGATTTATTGGGCAGACTTTGGCGCAGAGCAAGATGTAACGCCCAGATTTATCTATACTTTTACTTGACTCCAAACGCTTGTACTTTCTCTATGGTCCACAAGGACACAAACAATAGAAACGCATAATAACGACAATATAATAAAACCAATGATTCGCCGACAGTTGCTTTTACATCCAGGCACAATAATAACAAAACGCTTTCTGCTTCAAACACAACTTTCACATAAAATACAACACGAATTCAAATCTGCATAAAAATCTCGCTATTCCATGCTTTTTGGCCTTTTATACTGCTTCTTTAGACCACGCCTTCAGGCCATGGGAGGTCTGCTTCCATCTTGCTTTCCTAACCAATCGTTGCTTAGCTTACCTGCTTCCGTTTACTGTATGCTTCTATTGCCACGCCTTTCTGCTTTAATTCATGCTTAACTTCCACGCTTACATGCTTTAATTTACCATATGCTTAGCCATGCCTACATATTTTTAGTTTTTCGTATGTTTTTCTGTTTTCCATGCGTTCTACCTAAATCTTGTGTCTGGGTCAGGGTTTCTGTATTTTCTACATGGGCAGGTGTTTTTATGCCTCTGGGGAAAATTATTGTACCTACAGAATGAATGTTTTCATGTGAGTTATGAGGGCCAGGTGCCGATGTGCAAATTAATTATGTACATCTTAATTGGGTCAATAAGGCTATCCGGTGTGAGATGATCAAAACAGAACACTTCAAATAAATTTATAGGAATGTCAACATGTGAAACCCATACATCCTTGAGACAATAAATTATAGAATAAATTTATATATAGTAATAAAATACTCATAGTGTACATTATGAATTTACAATGATTCATTGGCATCTATGTTACATTTCCCTCCTTCCAAAGTTGAACATCCTCAATCAAGGGGTTCGAGGGAGAGAGGGTTGTCAGGTCGAAGACTTGGAGGAATAGTGGAAATGGGGATTTTGTCTGGACGATTGACCCACCAGTCATATATGAATGGACATTGCTTTTAGTGATCGTATCAGCTTCCTTAAGTTGCTCAACTTTTTGTATGATGCTTTGTTTTGCTTTTGGTGGTTTCCAAAAAAGGGTCTGTGGCTGTGTTTACAATTATTCGTATCAATGCTGTGGGAGACAAGTGTCCTGTGACTCACATCCATTTTTGATTCAGTGTAAAGGGCGGGGTGTTTTAGATAGGAAATTTATTAGCTCAGCTTTTTCCGTTTCATTCAGGTCACTCTTGGTCAAATCAGCTTTGCCTTGTACCCATGTAAATGTGTTGAGCCATTTCTGTTTGTCTTGGGTGGGAAAGTGAGATTGGGTGGGTGAATTTTTCTCTGGAAGGTGACAAGAGGGGCGATGCATGTGTCAGGATAGAGGATTTGGGGCTTGCTGACGTCGTTTGAGACAGAACTTCAAATACCACTATTTTTACTTTGGAAAATTCTAGCTGCAAAATGAACTTTACGATTTCTCTGTGCTTTGGGGGTAGGAAGAAAAGTTTTTTGCTGGTGGAATGTGTAGGGGTTGGTGGTGAGGCCATGCAACACTGAAAACATCGGGCGTTCTTTTTGTATGCTGGTTCAGATTTAGACATCTCACTGGTTCCAGAATCTTTACGTTTCTGTGCAATTTTATAGTCTTCCGGTAGAGGGGGTATTGCGTTCAACGTGTCACTGTTTTTTGGTGATGTAATTTTTGAAGTCCTGCCCATATCAGGAATGGGTAGGTCAAGGAAGTACTGGCAGTAAAACTGCTTATGACTGTTGGGCACAATTGTACTTAAAGTATGTGGAGGTTGATGCTGGACAGTAGGCAATGTGGTGTACAGGGCTGGGTCATCAATGTTCATTTGTGGTGGGGGTAGTCTCTCTTCAATGCAATTTTGGACGTTATGGGTCATTTGGTTGGGGCAATATCTATTTGTGTGACCTGTCTGCTTACAAAGAAAACATTCCATGTTAGAGTAGCTTTTGGATATGCAATGGTTGGATTGGTGACCTGTCTGATAACAGTGAATGCATCTGTTTTTACAGTCCGGAGTGACATGATTACTCTGAGAGCAAATTTTGCATGATTTCTGAGTACCTGGCCAATTACAATTTCTGGTAAAATGGCCGACTTGCCGGCATTGAAAATATGTGATTGGTCTCAAATTACTATCATCATGCTTTGGTTGAGTTTGAGAATTTCACATTATTTGCAATGGCAACTCTGTGACTTGATGTTTTAACTTATGTAGGATTTTCTGCTGTTCAGTGTGGTTGCCTAATGAAAAAATGGGTTGGGGTTTGGGGGATATGAAGGATATGTGGCTGGATTTCAATCCATTTCTGAAAATTTGTTGCTCGACATAAGCTGCCTCATCACACATTTGAGAAATGTCTGTATTTTAGTGTGTCCCTAATTTTGTTTTGCATGCCTTCCATGAAAAGGGGTTTGATTATCATTTCACGTGCTTCTGAATTGAAATAAGGGTAAGCAAGGGTTGGTAAATGCTCGAGGTCAAATGAAAATTCAGTTACAGTTTCCGACCTTTTTTGCTTACTTTCCCGCAAAAAATGTTGGTATAATTCAGTGTCTCTATGGTTGGGGGAACATGCTTGTAATGCAGTTTTATACTGTTCTTATGTTTGAGGTGGGTTTTCAGAATTTTCTAAACCTTCAAATTTTGCTAATGCCGGGCCACCCAAATGAATTTCAAAACATGCTAATGTAACATACATGCTGAAGCATTAATGTAAATACAAATTGTACAGTATGTGATATTCATTTATTAGATATAATTTCATTTATTAATCTATCATCTCAAGGGTGTCTGGAATTCACATCCAAACATTCTTATAAATTCATGTGAAGCACTTTATTTTGATCATCCCACACCCCATTGACCCAATTAAAGACGGATATAATTATTTGCACATTGGCACCTGTCCCTCATAATGCACATGAGAATACACATTCTGTAGGTACAATAATTCCCTCCAAATGCGTAAACACACCTGCCCATGTAGAAAGTACAGAAATCTCAACCGAGACAGAAGATTTAGGAGGAATGCATGGAAAACCGAAAATTACATGAAAAACTAAGAAACATAGAGGCGGCAAAGCATACTGTAGATTAAAAGGCATGTGAGCGTGGAAATTAAGAATAAATTAAAGCAAGAGGCGTGGCGGAAGAAGCATACAGTAGGCGGAAACAGGTAAGGGAAGCAGCGATTGGTGAAAGAAGATCGACCGAAACAAGACCTCCTGCAACGTCAAGGGAGTGGCCAAAAACGTCGTATTTAAAGAGAAGCAAAGCGTGATTTCATTATTATTGTTGTAATTCTCCATTTTTTGACCTGCGCCCATTTCATTTGCAAGCGTTTTGTATCGGGAGCGAGCATCCTTTTATCCGGAAGCAGTTAAGCCGTTGTTATACTCACCGCGTTCCCCCGTTTGTTGTGTCGACGTCTCAAAGCAGCTGTCCATTAGTATTACCTGTATCGCCCCATATTACAGGCCCCTTGCCTCTTTTTGTCCGCCGTAACGTCCAGTTGGATAAAGTAAAGTGCTTCACAAAATGTGATCGTTACATATTTTTGGTGACCATACCCTACCATTAACCACTGGAACTCCCTGCCCCATTTAGGTGCATCCTATATCCAGGCATCCCTAAGCAGTAATCGCATACAGTCATAATCGTTTCCTACAATAGGACAGACATTCGTAAAAACACAAACTGAAAATGACCCACCATACACGAGACCACTTAGGAGAAATTGTAAGAGAGCAAATCAATGAACTTTTTGCAGAACATTTTCGAACTTTACACACACAATTGAGCAAAAAAACTATGAATCCCACCCTAATTGAGGATCTAAGAACAGCAAACATTCGTAATAACATGGCAAATAATTTTTACGCGAAACCTACAGTATTCACAGGCAGCATGACCCAACATTTTGGTGAATGGAATAAACGACTAGAGCAGTTCATGATACTACAGGGCATGAAAGATACTGACGGGCAACTCAAATTAGCATGTTTTGAAATTCATTTGGGTGGTGCAGCATTAGCAAAATTCAAAAGTTTAGGAAATTCTGAAAGCCCACCCCAAACATATGAACAGTATAAAACTGCATTTCAACCATGTTTCCCCGACCACAGAGACACAGATTTACACCAACATTTTTTGCATGAACGGAAACAAAAAAGATTGGAAACTGTCATTGAATTTTTGTTTGACCTCGAGCATCTAGCGACCCTCGCCAACCCCAATTTCAATTCAGAGGCACGAGAAATGATAATCAAACCCCTTTTCATGGAAGGCATGCAGACCGAAATTAGAGAGGCACTCAAGTACAAACGATCCACCTCTCTAACAGACATGTCTGATGAGGCAGCTTATGTTGAACAACAAATTTTCAGAAACTGATTGAAATCTAGCCCCATACCCCTCATATCCCCTGAATTGGAACCCATTCTTTCATTAGGCAATTACAATGAACAGCAGGGAATATTACAAAGTTGGAACAAAAAGTCACAGAGTTGCAATTGCAAATAATGCGAAATTCCCAAACCCAACCCCAGCATGCTACCAGTAATTTGAGACAGATCACATGTTTTCAATGCAATCAAGTCGGGCATTTCGCCAGAAATTGTAATTCACCAGGTACTAAAAAGTCATGTGAAATTTGCTTTAGGAGTAATCACATGACTCGAGACTGTAAGAGCAAATGCATTCACTGTTCTCAGACCGGTCAGAGATCCAGCCATTGCATATTCAAAAGCTACTCAAATGTAGAGTGTTTTCTTTGTAAGCAGAAAGGTCTCACGAGTAGATATTGCCCCAACCAAATGACCCCTAATGTCCAAAATCGCATTGAAGAGAGACTACCCCCAGCACAAATGAACATTGATGTCCCAGACCTGTACTCCACATTGCCCACTGTCCAGCATCAACCTCAATATGCTTTAAATACAGTTCTGCCCAGCAGTCATAAGCAGTTTGACCCCCAGTATGTCCTTGACACACCCCTTCCTGATACAAGCAGCACTTCAAAAATTGCATCACCGAAAAGCAGTGACATGTTGAAATCCAAACTCCCCCAGCCAAAAATTGCACAGAAACATAAACATCCTGAAACCAGTGAGACGTCCAAACCTGAACCAGCATACAAAAAGGAACGCCCAATGTTTTCACAATTGCAGGGCCTCCCCACAGACCCCAACACATTCCCCAGGCGAAAAACTTCTCTTCCTACACCCAAAGCATGAAAAAATAGTAAAATTCATTTTGCAGCTAGCATTTTCCAAAGTAACAATAGTGGTATCTGCAGTTCTGTCTCAAACAACATCAGCAAGCCCCAAATCCCCCATCCTGATACATGCATTGACCCTGTTTCTTGTCCCCTCCCAGCAACCGACCCCAACACATTCCCCAGGCGAAAAACTTCTCTTCCTACCCCCAAAGCAGGAAAAAATCGTAAAATTCATTTTGCAGCTAGCATTTCCCAGAGTAAAAGTAGTGATATCTGCAGTTCTAACTCAAACAACGTCAGCAAGCCCCTAATCGCCCATCCTGATACATGCATCGCCCCTGTTTCTTGTCCCCCTCGCAGTGGAAAATTCAACCGCCCAATCTCATTTTCCCCACCCAAAACAAACAGAAACGTCTTCATACATTCACATGGGTAAAAGGCAAAATAGATTTGACCAAGAGTGACCAGAATGAAACGGAAAAAGCTGAGTTAATTAATTTCTTATCAAAATATCAGCCCCTTCACACTGAATCGAAAACACATGTGAGTCCCAGGCCACTTGTCTCCCACAGCATTGGTACAAGTAATTATAAACACAGACACAGACCCCTTTTTCGAAAACCACCAAAAGCAAAACAAAGCATCAAACAAAAAGTTGAGCAACTTAAGAAAGCTGATGTTACCCATCACAGCACTTCCCCTTCATGTAAAACAGGCGGGTCAATCGTTCAGACAAATTCCCCATTCCCCCTATCCCTCCAGGTCTTCCACCTCAAAGCCCTCTCTCCCTCGACCCCCTTGAACGAGTATGTTCAACTTCAGAAGGAGGGAAATGTAACATACATGCTGAAGCATTAATGTAAATACAAATTGTACAGTATGTGATATTCATTTATTAGATATAATTTCATTTATTAATCTATCGTCTCAAGGGTGTCTGGAATTCACACCCAAATATTCTTATAAATTCATGTGAACCACTTTATTTTGATCATCCCACACCCCATTGACCCAATAAAAGACGGACATAATTATTTGCACATTGGCACCTGGCCCTCATAATGCACATGAGAATACACATTCTGTAGGTACAATAATTCCCTCCAAACGGGTAAACACACCTGCCCATGTAGAAAGTACAGAAATCCCGACCCAGACAGAAGATTTAGGAGGAATGCATGGAAAACCAAAAAATACATGAAAAACTAAAAACCATAGAGGCGGCAAAGCATACTGTAGATTAAAAGGCATGTGAGCGTGGAAATTAAGAATAAATTAAAGCAAGAGGTGTGGCCGAAGAAGCATACAGTAGGCGGAAACAGGTAAGCGAAGCAGCGATTGGTGGAAGAAGATCGACGGAAACAAGACCTCCTGCAACGTCAAGGGAGTGGCCAAAAACGTCGTATTTAAAGAGAAGCAAAGCGTGATTTCATTATTATTGTTGTAATTCTCCGTTTTTCGACCCACGCCCATTTCATTTGCAAGCATTTTGTATCGCGAGCGAGCGTCCTTTTATCCGGAAGCAGTTAAGCCGTTGTTATACTCGCTGCGTTCCCCCCGTTTGTTGTGTCGACGTCTCAAAGCAGCCGTCGATTAGTATTACCCGTATTGCCCCCTATTACACGCCCGTGCCTCTTTTTGTCCGCCGTAACGTCCAGTTGGATAAAGTAAAGTGCTTCACAAAATCTGGTCATTACACTTATTTTAGTTGCCCATCAGTATCTTTCATGCCTTGTAGTACCATAAACTGCTCTAGTCGTTGGGTCACTCCACCCTTGAATACTGTAGGTTTCGTGTAAAAATTGTTTGCCATGTTATTGCAGATGTTTGCTGTTCTTAAATCATCGATTAGGGTGGGGTTTACTGTATTTTGGATCAATTGTGTGTGAAGGGTTCCAAAATGCTCGGAAAATAGTTCATTTATTTGTTCTCTAATGATTTCTGCTAAGTGATCCTGAGTTTGGTGGGTCATTCTTGGTTTACATTGGGATTTTTGCTTTGAGGTCTCAGTTTTTGCTTCACGTTTGATTCGTAAAAATGTATCACTTAATGTTTTGTTGAAGATACTTTCCAGTTTGATATTTACAAATTAATTGTCCTACTGTAGGAGAGAGTTCTTATGTGTGCAATTACTTGTTAGGGTTGCCCGGACAAGGATGCACCTTAATGGGTCAGGGAGTTCCAATGGTTATGGTAGGGTACAGTCATCAAAATATGTAACGACCAGATTTATCTATACTTCTACTTGACTTCAAATGCTTGTACTTTCTCTACAGTACACAAGGATGCAGACAATAAAAACACAGGATAACAAAAATATAATAAAAGGAACAATTTGCCGACGGTTGCTTTTACATCGAGGCACAATAATAACAAAAGCGCTTTCTGCTTCAAACACGAGTTTTGCATAAAATAAACACTAATTCAAAGCTGCATAAAAATCTCTCTATTCCACGCTTTCTTGGCCTTTTATACTGCTTCTTTAGACCACCCCTTCACGCCATGGGAGGTCCGCTTCCATCTTGCTTTCCTAACCAATCGTTGCTTCGCTTACCTGCTTCTGTTTACTGTATGCTTCTATCGCCACGCCTTTATGCTTTAATTCATGCTTAACTTCCATGCTTACATGCTTTAATTTACAATATGCTTAGCCATGCCTACATATTTTTAGTTTTTCGTGTGTTTTTCTGTTTTCCATGTGTTCTACCTAAATCTTGTGTCTGGGTCAGGGTTTCTGTATTTTCTACATGGGCAGGTGTTTTTACACCTCTGGGGGAATTATTGTACCTACAGAATGTATGTTTTCATGTGAGTTATGAGGGCCAGGTGCTGATGTGCAAATTAATTATGTACGTCTTAATTGGGTCAATAACAGCTACCGGGTGTGAGACGATCAACAGAACACTTCAAATAAATTTATAGGAATGTCAACATGTGAAACCCAGACATCCTTGGGACGATATAGAATAAATTTATGTATAGTAATAAAATACACATAGTGTACATCATACACGTGGGGGGGGCTTGGGGGGGGGGTTTGACCCCCAGCAAATTTTTATTGACCCCCAGCAGATTCTTGCTGACCCCTAGCAGATTTGACGCCCCCAGCAATAATTGAGAAATTGATGAAGAAAAATGAGCAAGAGAGAAGAGAAAGTCGTCATAAAAATGGAAATGATGCTGTAGTTTAACAATTTTTCTAAACAAGGCATACTTGATCCCAGAGGAGTAACATCTTTAAAAAGTGCATTCTATAAGATAATTATTCTACATATCTGACTACTATAGTTGTAAGAATATGCTGTTCCACGTTAGAAGGCCTTTCTTTTCGCGATCATGAACGAAAAAAAATTTTGTGTTCCACCTCCTGTTCTGGCTGACCCCCAGCAGAAATTCTATGCTGTGCATGTATGGTGTACATTATGAATTTACAATGATGCATTAGCATCTACGTTACAAGGATATATAACTTTTTCATAGTATCGGAGCTATACGTTTTTACTAGTGAATCATGAGAAAGACGATGACTAAGAAAAGTGTGCAGTCCTTTTACATAATTTTTTCGCTTTGTCAGTCTATTTTGGATATTCGCTATTATGAGTTTCACATTTGGATTTCGCTGTTATGAGTTTCACGTTGAAATTTCGGTGTCATGAGTTTCCTTGCTTTTAGCCAAGATCCAGCTTCACTCGGCGTTGGCCCAGCTAACGGTTCCGGCACACCGAGTCGTATCGGTTTTCCGATTGTATCCATCCCAAATGCATCGTTATACCGAATATGCATCAATTATCGGCATCCCGTACGTATACGCTTAATTTTTTTATTCCATTACATTGACTAACTCTCACTATGCCGAATACACACTTTTTGTCTATATGTTATCAATTCTCATTTTGTCCGAACTTTCCAAAAACTAGTGAGGGGGACACCTTTTTTTGCTATACATTTTTTCTCAAGCTGATTTTCAACAACGGCTTAGACCTACAAATATTGCAGATAGTCAGATATTTCTTTTCATTTTATAACATTATTCGGGATACCGATAGATTTGTTTTTATTGTATAACGCTGTTAGGGATACTGACACATTCGGTACAACGATGCATGCGTTACATTCAGGATACCGACACACAAGGCCAAAATAAACCCGCTAGCCAAAAAACAGCAGATGAACATAGAAAATGTGGCAAACAAATTATACTCAAATCCCGCACAAAAAATACAATTCTAACAAAAATATCAATTTTTACGTGAAAAATGTATTTCTTCAAGATATTTGCATTTAACATTCTTGCCGTGATAACGCCTTCCTCAGAAAAAACTAAGACCCTGCTAACGATCATTAATCCTACATACATGCCTTGAAGACTTTCTTTGAATCAAGCAAACTACATTTCATAGAAGTATTGAATTCTCCTGCGGGATACATCATACGAATGTACTGATACCAATAGAAATCGATATAAACAATACGTGAAGAATGGTGCACTGAAAGAATCACAACAGAATGTTTAGTATATATGTAATCAATTGGAGTGCAAGAATAAAAAACGGTGTAAATGACGCGCCAGAAAAAATAAAAGCGCCCAGTGCGAATTTGACAAAAATACAAAAAGATTTCAGGTGCAAAAAGCATAAAACACTGTGTTGTATGAAAGAAAAATTAAGCGAAAATGTTGACGATCAAGTTGCCTAACGGAACAAGCGTATCAGATTTCTCCGATCGAAAATAGGCACCCAAAGAATTTAATTTAACGTCTAAATCGACGATGAATTTTTTTACGTAAATGACAAATAGCTGTTTTTCTTTCAATTGAATTTTCGACGAAAAGTTCCGTAAATGATCAACGAGTTGAATTTGAACCCTGAAGGAAAAAGTCCCATTAAAGTTGCTTGGCGTATCAAGGATTATTAAAGACCGCTCTAATGCCATTTTTCTATCATGCACAGGTTTCTAACTATCGTGCCATACGACGAACTTCACGAGTTTCATTTACTTGATGCATAGGACATGCAATAACAGATGTTTACTAAGAAGGGACTACGACATCTTTCGCTTGATCAGCTGCCCAGCAAGTAGTCTTTCTGTCACTGTTTGGAAGCTTGATCAAAAAACGACAGAATGATTAAAGGCTTAGGTTAGAGGAGTCTCCCAATATTGATTAATGTCAGAAATTTTGATTTTAATGTGATTCAAATTTGTAATGATAAATCACTTATTCATATGTCGTTCTACAGGCATCGTGATCAACTTACGTGTCCGACAATTTTGCATTTTGTAGCGAACAATGAAACAATAAAATAAAGAGCAGGCAGTCGGCTCGCACATTTACGGATGTTCGATTAACCAACGAATAATTTGACAGCAATTCATCCAATAATTCAGTCCAATTCAGTTCCGAACTATTATCTAAAGTTTCTTTTAAGCTTTTGACGAAAAATGAATAGGCCTAAAAACAAATAGTAATTTTGAAAAAATCGAAAGGATTTCCATGAATGACAAATTGATCGCCTGAAAAAATTAATCGAATGAATAACCTCGTCAGAAAGACCGTTGGTTTTCTTGAACAGTGACTCGAAGAATAAATTCAATAATAGAGCCATTTCGTGCTATAAAACGATAAAGTTTTACACATAAGCAAATGCCAATTATTCCCACATTTCGAATGCTCACGTTTTGCAAGAAAGGTAAAATTTTATCCACCAAACGTCGCCCTTTACGGCTCGATAAGACGGACTGTAATTTGTAACTATCGCTTGCAATAAGAGAAGCGACGTTTTTCGTACACCAAACAATTTTGCCCAAATTTTCTCTAGAAATTTTGAAAATCAACATTGTATCAAACGCTTAATTTAGAAGTATCTGATTAATAAAGACAGCTCCACAAAATCCAGACCTGTGAAATGACTTTGTTTGAGACGAGTCGACTGAATGTGTAGAATAATTACGTGAAATCAGAAAAAAAGATGCTATATAGCCAATTTTGAGTGTTTTTAAAAAAATTTAAGACACAAATTTTTTTAAAATGACGCCAGTGTTTAAAGAGAAGCGAAACTAACAATTCCATCGGTCAACTGGAATAAAATCATAATTTGCCTAACCTTATTCTATCAGACAACTCGCATTGATTGTAGCCTTGCAATTCCACCAAATATTGATCACACTTCAGCGCTTCAACGTAAGCATTTTCGATATCCAACAATAAATTTGTGTTCACCTTCGACAAGGAAACCAACTTCACTTGGTCGATGGCTACGACAGTAGCCTCGGCGGTGAGCAACGACGAAGGACTTTCCCTTGATTCACTGCTATTGCTTTCGGCCGCATTTTGTCGGAGGTCGATTAAATGCCGCGGACAAGCAATCGATGAACTTTGAAGCTTCCCCAACGAGCCTTGGAAATCGGCTGCAAATGCATCATGCATGCACATAAAGTATCAGAAGCGTGTGTGATCACTATGCCCTAAAAGTCTCGGCAGGGACTGTCTATAGATCAATTTTCTAGAAGTTGATCAAACGTTTAATTTGAATCAGAAAGAAAAATGCGTCGCTGGTTGGCCAAAATTTCGTAAAGCTGGTCTGTTGAAGGTAAAAAGGTCGATGAATTCATCCAAGAATACTAGAAAAATAATACACAGCTCGTCTTCGGCTCTCTACCCTTAGCATTGTTTTTTGGCACGACCCTTTACACACTGCAAAAAAGGTCCAAAAAGATTTTCCGAGAATTTTTTTTGTAATCAGCTAATATTCATAATAGTTCAGTGCTATATAACATATTTTCCTGCGATGTTATAGCAAATATGGAGCAAAAAAAGGTTGGTGCTAAAAGCTGAAAAGCAACTGTAGAACCTACGAATATCACAAAAAAATGTGTTGTCGAGCAACAGACAGTATAATTATTTTGTTATAATTTGACTTCCGAGGAATTGTACGAAAGGCTTAGGAAAATTGTCGTAAAACAAAGTTTCTATTAAAAATGTGAATTTAAATTTTGCTTTTGAAAACGAAATGAATGTCATAAAGTTTTTCGAATCACAAAATCATAAATTCTCTGACAAATTCACGATAAAAAAATTTGAAAGTTCACAAATACTCTCGAAATTTCTTGAAATCACAATTGAGATCAAAATTCATTCAGTTTGACGTCTAAGCATAAAAACTCTTGACTTTAAAACTTTGCCACTGCGCAAAAATGCATCGTTCGGTAAGCTAGATTATGCGATTAATATGATGCGGATGAATACTCGTGATGTGAGGTATCAGAAATATACATTATAGTCGCAAAATGCAGCTCATTCAGATTTGAATCTTAGTTGTTGCAGAAAAAAAATTGACATCATTATCAGCTGCCATTGAACATAGATCTTAGCGTTATTGTTTAAGCAGATCTAATTAAAGGTTGAATTGAATAGAATGTTCAACAGGCCAATTAGGCAGCAATCACGACCTTTGTAAGCTAGAAGTTCGGATTTTTTTCCATGTACGTTTCCACAGCAAGCCTGACAACGAATCGATTTCCGTCAACTTTTAAAATTATTCATTATTTGTCATTATTAAATGCAGTCATTCATTTGACCTGATGCATATACTTTTATGCATAAAAAACCATATAAATTCATGATGTCATTCCCAATAGCGGACTTACGCGCAACGTAAGCTCGATGTTCAAAGTCCTTATGAATGTCTCGTAGATCGGATAACACACTGTTAACGCTGTCTTTTGCACCGTTTCCTGATTCTGCCATTCTCTTTTTATACATCTATAAAAATGGTTCATTACGACGACTTAAGTTTAGCGCGAACATCTAATAAAACACACCACGAAGCTAGAAAGTTCATGGATATCAATTCAAAAAAGTGCAGCTTACCACCCAGTAGTAATCGTCATTGTACGGGTCGTCAGTATGAACTTGAATGCATTGAATATTGACCATATAGCCGCGCTCTCGCTTAGTCATAAGACCCGCAAATTCGTCCATATCGCTCTCAATTTCGCGTCTATTTCTGAAAGTTGGGACGCCCATCGACGTGCCTTGAAATGGTACAATAGGTCTGAAAAACGTAGATTACGAGAAATCAGCCCACGAGGTAGAACTTAGTTTTCATAATTTCATATGCGATGCTACAAATGGACGCACATTTACTGTAAACATTGTGAAGTTTATTTGAAGAGAATATATCAACCAGAAAGACTATGTTCAAAAAGGTAATACATATTTTCAATTTAAATTTACAGAGCTTCGTTATCAAAACTCTTCTTGAAACTCGGGTAAACTTTTTGCTGAGACATTTATTGATTTTTTACAGCACTCAAACCTAAAAAAGCAAAGACCTGGAAGATTCTGCCATACACTTACTTCACTTTAATCAAAGGTGACGTAGAGGGAGTTTCTGATGGCCTTATTAGACTTTTTTTTGCTGCTAGCAAAAGGCGAGGATCAATAACAGGAGAGTTGGACATGAGCGGAAATCCAGGAGGCGCAGGGAAGTTCAATCTAAAAAAACAAAAAAATTTTTTAAGCAAACTTATATTAATAATTTTACGTACCTTGGTTGTCCATTCGGTGCCACAGGCAGAGTCTGCAACATTGAAGGTGGTAAAGGCTTCGCCGATGCAAGGACAGCTGAAATAATGCGAAGAAAGTATATATGATCAGAAATTCAGAATAATAATAAGGAAAACAGATTTAATTTGGAAAAAGAACGGGAAGAAACGGATAAGTGTTAAATGAAATCAACCTAGAAGCATTGCTCTCGTCTGCGGATTGAGCAACTGGGGAGGAAACAGCGGCGGCGGTGATCCGGCTGCAACGGCGGCCATATTTAGCAATTGTTGCTGTTTGCTACTGGCAGCCATGACGGCTAGTAAGTGAGAGTATACTGCGTTCAATAGGGCGGGATTCGAGGCGCAAGCAGCCACAATTTCCGGCGTCAAAATGCTGTTAATTGACGGCAACGGCTGTGGTAAAGGCAATCCGATGATAGCCGCCGGTTGCTGTTGAGCGAGACTAGTCGGTCTGTGATCAAAATTCAAAAAATTCAAATCGCGCAGATGAAATGAGAAATAATAGTGACGTATAAAAGCGTACCTGTATTATTCTATCAATGGAGCACGGAAAAATAGGACAGCTGAAAGGTGTAGTAGTCCCCGCTATTCTAGTAAGAATAAAGTTTTCCATCGAATATAAATTTAATTTTGTCAGTCAGTCTAAAATGACTACTACTTCTTTCCACGGCACACTTTTCATTAAAGATTTTGTAGGACAACATTCCCCGACGTTTTCGCCAATATTCGGTACTATCTAACTACAGCTATATCAATGTAGTTTTTTGCATCACATTGACAGAAAATTCGACATCATATCTGTATCATTCCAAACTTGAAGAGCTTAACAACAATGTTAGAATGCATGCTGGACGTTGATTGCTAAAAATTTTAAGGGGCCATAGAAGGGAAAAACGTTAATCCTTGCGCCTAAAAATTCCGAAAACTGTTCAAAAAATAACTTTTGTCTAAAAAACCGTAAAAATATGTTATTTATGGCACGAAGCGCCGAAAATATTGAAATTTTCAGTTTTTCCAACAAAAGATTGGAGTTACCATAGCTAGCTAATTTCTTGGGGTCACCCTTGAAGCGGTGGACGTCAGGCTTTTTTTGGTTTGAAAACCAGGAGCCAAATTCCTCCTAGGCCTAAATTTTTAGGGGCCAAATTAAAATTTTGGGAGCCAAAAATTTTTAATTGAAGATTATTGAAAAACGTGCTTGTAACACACTGTAGAACGTACTATATAATTAAATTATGTAGATATTCAATCAGTTGATACGAGTTTCAAAAAATCACTGTTCAAAATTTGATTTCCACCCAGCGTTTTCAGTTACAGGCATCTTTCCACACGTACAAACATCGGCCGAGAAATCTTTGTGCAAAGAAAATTTTTCATGCAAAAAATGCGACATTTCGTTTAGTTTTGCACAAATCTTCATCCAAGATTGCACTTGAGTTCATTTCCTTCCGACTCAAAAGTATAGGGTTTTGAAATTGCAGCTCCTGTTCTCATTGTTCTGTTGTTTCCTATATCTTTCCGGCGCTATGCAACGATTTTTTTCAGATTTTGACACTCTAAATGCTGGAAAATCAATTTAAGGATAACTTTTTCGATAAACATACAAGGTTCGAAAACATGTATTATATCATTTTACAAACTAAAAAATATATTCATACTTTCATAAGTTTGACAAGCTCAAATTAAACTTGAAATTTATGAAAATCACCTCCATTATAATCATGAATTCAAACTCGGCTCCATATTTAAAATAATAGTAACAAAAATGGAAAAATTGAGATTTTGATCACCAGAATTCTTTTGCACCAAATGCACCAAAATTCATCTTTTCCATGTCGAACCCCCATGTTTTTTCCCTTCGTCGAGAATTTTTTTTTCAGAAAGTTTGATTTGTAGAGAAACAGTGAATAGACTAATTAAAAAAATTATATAATAAGATCCGGCGCGAAGCGCCGGAAAATTTTCGATGTTTTATGATTTTAGAGTCTGTAAAACACTTACTTCAAATCTAAAATTGAATGAAAACAGCTACAATTCACTATAATATAAGTGAATATGTCAAAATTTTAGGAGCCAATATGGCTCCTAGACCTAAAATTTTAGGAGCCATTTCCAAACTTTTAGGGGCCCAGGCCCCTAAAATGACTAAAAAAAGCCTGGTGGACGTATTATAACACATCCCCTATAATTCACATGTGTGTGCTGCGAGCTGGACAACCATCATATATATAATCCAAAAAGTGCAAAAATATACATGCGCTCGGAAAAGTGGCGCCGGGAGCAAATTAAAACCGCGTAAGTTGAGAGGAAATTTACATCGTTCGATAGAAAATTACTTAGTATTCTAGACGCAAATTTTTTTGTCGGAAATTAATGACTAATAGAAACATTATTGTAAAAAAGAACGAAGAGTTTTTATTTCACATGAAAAAAATAAATCCGACAAAATTCAAATCTGAGAAAATAAGTTTCTTCTCGCTATTTGATTTTCGACCGAAACTTCGAGAATTTAAATACCTAACACCAGGGAGTTCAGCGGTTTTCCAAAATGAAACGTGATGTTTCCAGATCTTCCAGGTTATTCTTCTCGAATTTTCCAGGTTTTTTCGGAGCGAAAATCAAGAATTCCCACATAAACTATGGAGGCTTGAGCAATGTGATGATGTTTCCAATCAGCTAGAATTGAAAAAGACAAGTCAAATTCAGAAATCAGGCAATCAACCAAAAATTGAGATTCCTCGACCAGCAAGAACTTCTGTCATTGCCTTATATATACTGACCAGCGGCAGTAACAATGAAGTAGACTTGATAATAAAAAATTCTATTAAATTGATTTAAAAATGTTTCCACAGGATTTTTTCGACTTTGCGGTTTGTAAGCTCAAACTTTTTTTTCTGAAAATAAATTTAGCTGTCATAGTGCCTATCTTTCAACAATATAATTTAAGCGGCGAGATTTTTTCGTTTCAATAACTGCCTATTTTGTTAAGTAATTCAGTTTCAACTATTCGACAGCTTTGTGCCGAAAATGGCTGTGTAAAACACCCAATTTTTTTTCTCTGAGCTGAATATAACAAATATTTATTTAACATTACAATTATCAGTACTTGCCATGCTAATGCAGAAAACGCCAAACTCAATTTCATTTTATTTTATATTTTATGTCTTTCCTTATATTGCTGTGCCTTTGGGAAAATTAGTCAACGCATGTGCATTGTGCAGCAGTTCTTTTCGCATAAACTAGGTTCAGGGTTATTTCGCACGCCTTCATCCGCACGGTGCGGAAATGATCCAAATTTTTTTCCACATGCATTATTTTTTTGTTCAAAGCTGAAATCGTTCGAGAAATGTGCTAAACAAGCGAAAATTGTAGATTACCAAGAAAATCTTCCAACGTATTTGTTTTTCTCAATCCAACATTATTTTAGAATGATTGAGCAAAAAATAGTAGCTGTTGGCATTTCCATGATCACAGCTAGATACATGGTGAGCCAAAAAAAGGCGACCAGTACTGACTTTTATAGCTTTCAAACGGGTGAAGCTTTTTTAATGCGGTTTCTTGTCGTCGATGGGTAAAACATCTGGCATAAAAACTTCAAAGTTTCAGCCAGATTTCTCGAATATTGACTAACTAGAATCAAAAATACTGAACGTCGATTTTTTTGCTAATAAATATTTAAAAAATTGACAGAATCAAAATGTTTTAAAGCAAAAAAGTGCAATAGATCCAATCATAAGGAGCATATAACAGCTGGAAACTACAAGAAAGCCGTCCTACTTTCTGTTTCACCAATAATTTCAATCGTTTTTCGAACTGGTCAATGACAGAATTGATTTTGTTTTGATTTTTGCTCTTTTTTCTAGTTTCAAACAAACAAATGCTCTTGATTTTGGCGAAATTTTGCCCACATTGAAACAAGAAGTTGCTGACTTTAAATTACGTGTAATTTACAGATCTGACTGATTTTCAAAGTATTATTGTGTTAAAACAGCTTTACAAAACCTTCTTTCACAATAGGACAACTTTTACTTTGATTTCACAACTTTCACTTTTTGAAAAATGACCACTTTCCCTAAATTTCTGTTTGTACAGTAACTTTAAAAGCTGGGAGCACAAAATCTGGCTCTTGTAACAAAGACAAATAGGGCATTCTAATGCCGCACTCCGCATTACAAAAGCTTCATCTGTTTGAAAATTATGAAAGTCAGCACCGGTCGCCTTTTTACGGCTCACCCTGTATATATAGATGTGGCCACGAATGTTTTTCTCTGCATTTTAAGAGCATATATACCCAAACATTCTGATGTTTTCGGAGTCAGCAACCTGCGAAAATGTGGGAACAAGAGAAAATTTTAGTCAGGTTGGACACACTGAGCTGATGAACAACACACTGTTATTTTACAACAGTTGAAAGCATAATACAGGGTGTCCACCACTTTTCCATAATGAAATTCCCTAACTTTTCCAGGTTTTTTCCAGAATTTTTTCACAATTTCCAGGTATTTATTGATTTTGTTTCACACACGAGTGCTTTCAATAAAAGGGATTGCCTTTGCATTAAACAATAAAAATGTGATTGCCTTTGCATTAAAGTATGAATATTGCCGGTTGAGCTTGATGCCTTAATTTCGTCCAAGTGCTTGGTCGAAGTGGAATGACTGACAATGGCTTGTCGACCCATGTTACTCAGACTAAACGATTTTTTACACAACTTGCAAAACGCAGAATGTTTATTGTTAGGCACAGTACGCAACCATTCAGCCCATTCTTTGTGAAGATCGGGGTTAATCCAACTAGATTGAAATGCAGCTTTTTTGGCCGGCATGAATTTTATATAAATACGTAATGCTGCAACAAAATTTCAAAAGTATCCCGATATAGTGAAAAATGAAAGAATATAAATGCGCATAGATATAATGTGAAAATAACAATAACACAATTTAATAAAAAAAATTTAATGGAAAATATTTTATAAAAAAGTTTACAGTATTAAAAATGTAAAAGAATAAAAGAAAGAAAAGAAAAAAAAGAAAAAAAAGGGAGAAAAAAGAGGTCATCAGAGGAGTCCTAAGGACGGGTTTCGGCACTCTAACTCCTAACCCATTAATATGTGTTTGGTAGACATATAAAATATAGACGAAGTTAATGTGTGTACTTGGACAATGGCTTGACGAGAGGCTTCATCGAATTATTTAAAAAACGTATCTGCCTGTGAAGTGATTATTTTGTTTGTGTGTTAATTTTATTTTTACCATTAAATTTTTTGTAATATTTTCGTAGAAGAAACTTTTTATAGCCTCGATTTCAGGTTTTTTTGACCTACGAGTCACAAGCCAAGTGGCTTGTTGAACTAAAATATTACAAGCCATTCCAAATTTTTACAAGCCAATTTTATAATATTAGTGCACATGAATAAATTCCAATGCTAGGTTATTTTTTAAAGAAATGTGCATATTGAGCAACACCGCAATCGATCAAAAAAGAGATGTCATTCAACATTTATTCAATGACATTTTAGAGTTGTTAATTCATTAAAATTCAGGCAACATTTGAAATTTTTGAGTTTGATCGATGTCTAATCTACAAGCATCGTGAAACAAATTTTCCAGCAAACTATCCAAGAACATAATGACTTTGAATTACATGAGAAATTGATGGTTAAGTCCTCTATGATGACAAGTGAGAGCCAAAAAAAGCTATTAATCTTTCCTGCCTGAAACGCCGGAAATTTTTTTGGGTATTGACTCTGCGATGCTGGAAAATCAATTTTCCAACCTCTTATTTGAAGAATTAGTTTCGAATTTTCCATTCAAAAGTCGTAATTTCTGGAATTTTATGTTTGAAGAATTTTAACACCATTAATTTATTCACACACTCTCATGAACTTGGCCGAAAAGATATGAGTAAGAAGAGTAGAAATTTCCGAAAACTACTTCCATGAAGCTTTTGGATTGATTTTACGTTAAGAAAGGTTTACAGACTTGACGTATTGATCTTTATATGCCAAGGGAAAAATGTTAATCTTCATTAAATATCAAGATGAAATATTGAAGATTACCAATTAAAGCATGAGATAATACGTTTAAGATGATTAAACTATTAAAGATTAAATGATAAATGAAGGTAGACATGTTAGATGCGGCGCCTGAACCAGGAAATAAATAATAATGCTTATTTAAGTTATAACCGGCGCGAAGCGCCGGAAAATTTTGAGATTATGACCTTATAAAATGCACCAAAATGCATCTTTTCTGTATCCAATATGATCAAACACATGACTCAAAAAATTCTGACAAGCCATTTTGGCTTGTTGGACAAAAATTCTACAAGCCATTTTGTCAGTCCAACAAGCCATGGCTTGTAAAATGCTAAAAAAAACTATGCCGATTTAGTAGTGTTTCGATTAATTATCAGAAAATAGATTAAAGTTTGAGGAAAGTCTTTGAAAACGGTGTAACTCAAGATGCTTGAAAACTGTTGAAATATTCTGAAATTCCCTGACTTTTCCAGGTTTTCCAGGTGCATTCTGAAATTCCCTGACTTTTCCAGGTTTTTCAGGTTTTCCAGGTACGGTGGACAGCCTGATAATAACAACAGATTTCTAAGGAATTCATCTGACATTTTTGTAATCTTTTTACCCCGGCGCAGAGCGCCAAAAATTTTTTCGGGTTTTCATATTCTAAAACCCTGGAAAATGAATCTAAGAAACATTTAAATGTAAATTAAAATGAGAGGAATATATCGTAATTTCTGCACCATCCCGGCGTGAAGCGCTCGGAACATAATAACATTGCTGAGTTGCTTATGACTTTGCTTATAGCAGACATTACTGAATACAACCTCTAAATCTATAGTACAATGATGTCTTCAAACTTCATCATATATAAATGCAAAATTTCACGTTGAAAACGTTTAGGTCAAGCATAGCCAGAAAGTCAATTTTATCCAAGTCGAACTATGGTGCACTAACTATCGGTACATACGATAGGCACTATTTTATTTTCTTGTTGAATTTCAGATTTTGTGTACAAACCAATTATATATGATGAAGTGAATGTCCAGCAGAAATAATTCTCTTTCCAAAGCGCAGAAAAAATGAAATTGTGTATCCGCATGCTTCTTGGACCATACATGTAACGGGGCCCCGAGGTCTGGGGGGGGGGGATCGGGCCACTTTTCTTGAGCCGGGGGGGTCAGTAATTCCCAAAATTTTGGGGGGAGAAAAAAAATTCGATTTTTTCAGGAACAAAGTTCGAAAAATAGTTTAAAAATAGTAATTTTTTTCGGAAAAAGACCGAAAAAATCTATTTATGACGCGATGCGTGGAGAGTATTGACGTTTTCGACCATTTTTTGTTCAAAAATTGACATTTTTCAGTATTTGTCTGACCAAAAGTATGGGGGTTCCTAGGGCTACCATACGGCTAGTCAAACGATTGGAAAATCCTGGGGGCGGTCGCTCAATGGCTAGCCATATGGTCGACGATTTCTAGGGGGTTCCTATAGCACTTCCCCCCAATTATATGTATGCCTTGGACAAATCTTGTGTACAGTACTGGGTAAAGTCATACCTGTAAGACCTCCGACCAGTTGAGGGGGGGGTAAATTCGAAATTTTGGGGGGGGGGTAGAAAAAAGTCGAAATTTTTTCCGAAAAAAAGCCCAAAAACATACATTTTTTGCAAATTTTTTTAATTTTTTTCAAACTGGGGGGGGGGGTTG
The DNA here is from genome assembly GCA_963922205.1 of Romanomermis culicivorax. Classification (NCBI taxonomy): domain Eukaryota; kingdom Metazoa; phylum Nematoda; class Enoplea; order Mermithida; family Mermithidae; genus Romanomermis; species Romanomermis culicivorax. The sequence continues at coordinate 110,246 of CAWUHX010000044.1, forward strand.
GATGATGTTGGGTACATGGTTGGCCAAGTTGGGTAGGGGGGATCCCCCCCAAGTACAGGTATGGGTAAAGTCCCTTTAGTAGAGGAAGCTTTAAACGCTCGGTGTCCCTATTCTGATTCAAAAGAGGAGAATCATCGTGACTCTATGTTTGTTAGTGTTATCAAAATCGTTCAAGTTAAGCCAATACAAATGAACAACTCAATTTGGGACATGTGAAAGTATTTGCTTCCCAACTTCATTGATCGTGGGGAGGCCTTTTTCAGTCATTTTAGGTGCTTGGGGCTCTAAAAAATTGGGAATGGCTCCTAAAATTTTGTGTTTAGAAGCCGTTTTGGGTGCTCTAACTCCAGTGAATTATATTTATTTTCATTTAATTTTAGATTTAAAGTAAGTGTTCTGCGGGCTCTAAAATCAGGAAACATGGAAAACAACTTATACATAATTCTTCGTATTGGTCTCTCCACTGTTTTTCCACAAATCAAATTCAAGGGAAAAAAATTTTCGAAAAAGCGAAAAAATGTGGAAGGTTCGATATGGAAAAGATAAATTTTGGTGCATTCAAGCGATCAAAATGAAAATTTTCACAACTTTTTATAACTATAATTTTAAACATGGAGCCGAGTTTTAATTCCTAAACATCACGGAAGTGATTTCAAAAATTTCATGTTTAATTTGAATCTTTTCAAACTCATGAAGGTATGACTACATTTTTTTAATTTATAAAATGATGAAGACATGTTCTTGAACGCAAAGTTTCAACCTTATGTTTATTGAATAGATTATTTTAAAATTGATTTTTAAAGCGCTTTAGAATGTTATAATCTAAAAAATTTTTCGGTACTGCGTGTCGGGGAAATAGGAGACAACAGAAGGAATAAGAGCAGAAGCTACATTTCAAATACCCTATGCATTTGTTCCAGAAGGACATGAACTCAAGTGCTATCCATACATGCACATAGGGGGCTAGGGAGGTTAAACCCCCATACCTGACACCCTGGCCACCACCACCTGGCCTAAAAAAATCGTCAAACAAACCCCGTGAACTTTTTTAAGACAGCTTTTTTGATAATTTTTGTGCATATTTTGTATGAAAAACAAGCTTTCAGAACTTTTTTTGCTCACCCACCCCCTACCCCCAGGAAAAAAAGCTCAAGGACCCTCCCCCTGGAAAATTCTTGCCCTGCAAGTCTAGTGCTATCCAAGAAGAAGGTTCGTGCAAACATGGACAAAGTAACGTGTTTTTTGTGAACAAATTTCTTTTCGAATAATGATTTTTTGGCCAGTCCTTGTACATGTACAAACAGGCCTTTACAAAAAAAAACACGGGCTAGAAATGAAGCTTTGAACAGTCATTTTTTGAGCACTTACCCACTGATTAAATATCTATATAATTTAATTACATTCTACAGTTTGTTACTAGCCTATTTCTCGATGAAAAATTTTCGGGGTTCAAAATTTAAATTTGGCCCCTACAAATTCAGATATAGGAGCCATTTGGCTCATTTTTTTTAATAAAGCTTGGTCTTCGGCTTCATGAAACAGACTCCATATTCCATTATTTCTTTCTAATAAAACTTGATTCTACATGCTGAACAATTTTACTTGATTTTTATTTGATAGTTGACGTACTTGAATAATCCCCGGCTCAGGCTCCGGCCAGGGTAAAAATGTTTGCCTCGTCCGCACACTAGTTACAATGTGCAATTTGAAAAAATTGGTTACACAAAGAAATTTTAGGTAGTTCGCTACAAAATTGACAATTCACTTAATTTTATTAGAAAAACGATTCAAAGCTAGAATTCTAGTATTGGATTCGTGACAGCTTTATATTTTTCAAAATGTTGAAAGCAATAAATTTATTAAGAAAGAAACAAACAAGCGTGATATGAGTAGTGAACAAGAGCTCATGGGCTTGATGAAAGCACGTGCGATGTACAGAAAAATATTGAAAAGGCGGGTAAGACTGGCTTGTTCGACGCGCAGCGCCGAAAATTTTTTCGATTTTGGAGCTTCTAAAAGATCTGAAATGCATTTTTTCAGCTTATTCTACAGCAACCATCGATAATCGTGATGTTTTCGCCACTTGACAAAAGAGCCGTTTTAGCGGAATCATTTTTCAGCTCAAAAATACTGACAGATGCGTCATTTATGTTTTTGAGCTTGTTTTAACATTCTAATATATTTGAAGTCAGCAATTCACTAATCATTTCTTAAAGAAAAAGTCCAAGTCAGAGATGCCAATTTTACGGAAAATCGAGTGAAAAAAATGTGTGCTCCCTCCGAAAAGAAATCCTGGCTGAAGGCTTGATTATATATCAACAAAAAGAGAATTTTTTCAAATGATCTAGAGCATAGAAATGCGCGACGGGTATTTCATCTTGGATTTGAATATCAGTAATTCAAGCGCGGAGCGCTAGAAATTTTTTTGCTTTTTGATATACTCTAGAAGGCTGGAAAATATACTTACTGGATAAAAGGTCTAATTTTAGAGTGAACCCGGTGAATTTTCAGTCGGGCGAACTGGCTGTCAATTCAGTCGGGCGAACTGGCTGTCAACTCTTAAACCAAACAAGCGAATTTGTCCAACTGCAAATATTCTATGTTCACGAAAGTAAACAATTTTCAAGGACCACAAAAAGATTTAAAAATAATTAACAAATATGGATTTTCGTCAGATTTGTCAAAAAACAAAATCAGACATTTATCCATAATATGTTGATGTATAAAAGTTATCACATAAGCTAGAAAAACATGTTCTAACTGAAAATTTGCAGTATTTTTAGTTTCAAAAACATGAAAATGCATCTCCAGACAGGAAACTCTATGACCTATCAAGGAGACTGTCAGCCTCTGGGTTGCACTGTATATACAACTCGACAGGAAAATTAAGTTGCACAGCCAGAAATTTGGTTGCCGTGTGCAAAATTGCCCGGGTCAAAGCATGAGCAGAATCGACCTTACCTATACTTCTTCACTTCAACATCACTTGGGGTCTGTCTGCGGGGACGTAATAAAATATTATAAAAGAATTTTTCTACACTCTCCGTAGACGGAAGCGCACTAACTTTCCCCCAGACAGATATACCGCGACAGTAGCGTTACATCTGTCTGCGGGGAGAGTAGAAATATATCTGTAACGGCAGGCCCGTAACTAGGGTGAATGGGGGCAGGGGGATTCCCCCTTAAAATGAAATCGAACAAAAATTTTTTTGCCTGTCTGATAATGCAGCTTCCACCGAAAAGATGCATTTTGGTGAACTTTAAAAGGCCGAAATATCACAATTTTCCGGCGCTTTGCGCCGTTCATGATTTATAAAAGCAACTGCTTTCTATCAGGCGCAGTTGTTAGCATATCTGCTTCCACTTACTAATTAACCTTCAAGTGGTTCTATCAACTGAACAACCTTACCTCTTTTTTAATTCGAATTTCGCTGAAGATTGAGATTTATGATCAATCCTCTGAATTTTTTCTCTCGCTGGCTTGGAATATTTCAAACATTCTCAACGTGATCTTGCGCATTTACACGCGATGAAGATTGAAGACACCCTTCTACACTTTAAATTTAGAGCTCCTACTCAGCAATGTTTGTTGCAAAAATTCATTTTCCAGCATTTTAGAATATAAAAATTCAAACACCTTTATGTTCTTAAACAAGGAGAAACAAAATTGCAATCTATTAGTACGATTTTAATTCACATTTCAATGTAGCGAAGATTCGTTTTCCAGCGTTTTAGGATGTATAAGCCCGAAAATTTTTCCGGCGCTACGCACCGAAACAAGATATATATGAAGGGTGTGGTTCTCATGTGGAAAAAATCATCGAGGATAAAGCGGTGCGCAGATTCATTATCAGAATGTAATGATAGGTGATAAACGTATACCACTTCGTTCAATTTGAATAGATGATTTTATTCATTGTTTAGTACCGATTCAAAATTAATTTTGATCATGAGTTACTCTATAAATTATCTGTTTTAACTATCTATTTTCGGAGATTTTTCAAGCATAAAGCAGGTAAAAGTTGATTTATTGTGGAGCTTCGCGGTTTCAGGACTTGTTTTAGTCCTATTTTACATAAATGACAGCTCTCATTTACTGAAAGACAACATTAATGTTAAAATACCTAACCTTTGCTAATAATGCTAAAATTTATACCGGCCAATAATTTGAAGTATCTGTAATATAATGTACTCTAAATCTAGTGGCGGCTAAATGCAGCAGAAGTTCGGCTAAGCCTGTCATGAACTGCGTTTCAGCAATAATAATCCGAAATATGGACACAGGATTAATGATGAAATTCTGCTCAAAACAGGCAATTAAATCAAAGATTTCAGTGTTACGCTACCGGAAAATCGGAAATTTGATTAAATATTAGTACAATAGTAAGAAAGCTTATTCTAGAGTTTATCATATTCTCCAAACTTTTGTTAGTAACAATGCATTCCTACTAAATTAAAGCGTGTAAAGTTTATGTGAGACTTATACTTTAATGCGCTACAACTGTATATGTATTGAGCAAAATCAAGAGTGTTGAAATGAATATTTGTTAAAGCGTGTCATGGATTTCTTGAATTTTTCTTATTCGGAGTGATCCGCAATTCTGAAACTAGATATCTTTGAAAAAAGAAGAGTTCTAAATTGTATTGTCATATTATTTACATAAAATATCTTCTGGAAAGACCGATTTAGTTGAAAGAGTTCTGCGCCATCGTGCAGTCGACCAAGAGGTCACAAAACAACTTGAAACTAAAAGTGGCACAGAAAAATTGTCTTTTAAAGGCAGAATATTCAGCATTTGGAACAATCACTCTCAGAATATATTTTCGCCAGTAATACGGTGTATTTAAATTCCATAAAAAAATTGAGTTTGAGCACATGTAAATTCGCTAGCCTTCTAGACAACGCACCACAAAATATGAAATTCTGATATGAAATTTATTCATTTAGGAAGCGCTCGCTATTGACTTTTTTCATGTCTTTTATAATTATTTTTTGTTTTACTTTCTGTAATGCTGCTACAATTATTATTACTATTCTTAAGGCTCATCTATACTTTCTTCGCTAAAAAACATAGGTTAGCGATTTGCCCTTCAAGTATTGGAGCAATTTCAGTATATAATACATCCCAAGGCAGATATCAAAATTTCCGATCGAAAAATACCCATTACGTTCAATAAGTGTCTCCCGTAAGTATTAAATTCAGTTTTGACGCAAGAAACGTAAGAAACGCAAGACGCTTACAAAATAGCTGATATCTGCAACACTATGAATTTTTTCTGCAAAATACTTCACTGGATAGAACTCATCAAGATCTTAATTGCGCACAGAGAGAATAAAGGATTCGTTTGATTTTGATTGTTGCAATAACTAGCGACAGCTTTTCGAAAACAAATATAGATAAGCCTTTTTGATCGCATTTTTGCAGTGCACTGTTATTCACATGGAAAATTCTCAAAACCAAAGGAAATGAAATTTTCTCAAATTCGTTGTAATTTCGTCATGTAAAAAGAAATACATGTCATAAACAAAGCATGTCTCAAAAGAGTTATATGCTTAGCTGTTCGTGGATCAGAACAATAAATCTCTGCATTATTAACTAAGCATAATGACATCGTAGTAATATTAGCAGAAAAGTCGAAATCCTATATATTTACTCTTCAAAAAAGTTAAATATGAAATCGAACTACAGCTGCACTGAAAATAATTAAATGTTGATTTAATAATGACACTAGACTTTCTAAGAAACGCACTTTAGCCAAACCCAAATAAATAATGATACTAACGCTTGAATTCGGCGCGAAGCGCCCAAAAATTTTGAGGTTTTGAACTTCAAAAATGCAAATTTGGCTTATCATTCACTAATTCGGGCTTACTTTGCTATTAAAAACAACTGTGTACATCATAACAATCCTAATCGAAAATCCTTGACTTTCCTAGGTTTTGAAGGTGCAACTCTTTTCCGACTTTTCTAGGTTTTCCAGGTTGCTAAACACGCTATAATACAAACGATGTCAGATGGCAAGAAACGACCTAGAACTTTTAAGGTGATCTCCAAAATTTAAACAAATAGAAGGGAATAGATTATTTAGTAAGGACTACACAGGACTCCGTTCGAATAATTTTGTGAAAGAAATGGGCGTACTTCTCCACATGATAGTTATTGTCGAATGTTACTGAAACCAACCATGTAAAATTGAAGAGAAGTCGTCTTACACTTTAATATCCTCCGAATTCTTAGACAGTTCTGATTTGACGTTTTCGATCACAGAACTTGATGACGTGTCATTTAGACTGTTTGATGACTGTTTCGTCATGGCCAAGAGTTCAGCCTCGATTTCTTGAACTGTTTTCACTTTATTCGTTTCGTTAACTTTCGGCGTCACCAACGTCGGTCCAATATTATTAGTGTTCGACGTCGACAACTTTGACAATAAAAAATTTAGGGAATTTTTACTTCCTTTGTCGGCGACTACAGTATTAGATGACTGCTGCGCTTGGAAAAATGCTGCTTTTTCGGGAATAAGAGGTGGTAAATTGGCTAAATTTGTAGGCTTTTTTGCCAATGTCGCGTTAATGGTATGATAGTGATGACCCCAAATATTTTGCGCTGATTTCGATTGGCTTTCAGGATAAAGGTCGAAAAAGGAGCCGGTGGATAAATTGTTGGACATGGTCGAACAGCTATGGAAGTTATTCTTAGCTTTGACAATCTACAACCAAATAGAAGAGCCCAAGTGTGCACACTAGTTGAGATAAGGCAGAGTATTACACAAGTAATTCAGAAATCGGTTAAGTCAAAAGATTTGCCGTATGACGACGATATGCTAAGCTACTGTTCATTTTTTCGTTAATGTCATTGTTCCTGAACAGTGTCTTAGGACATAGCTGTATTTTAAGACATAACTTTTCCACTGTGAAACTGTGTCGTAGGACTGTGTTTCGGTCGAGATCCGATACCATCTGGTATTGGCAGATTCCCATACTATCTCGATATCAAAAAAAGTGGTCGGAATCAGGACTGATAAAAAATCATATTTCCATTTACATACAATAGTGTTTTGTTTTCAGTTCCTTAAATCCAATTCAAAACTTGTAAATTCGAAAACATCCGATGTTTTGGAAATGTTTTTCATCCGATCGGCATACGGCTAGCTAAATCAGATGATGTTTTGGAAAACATAAATTTTCAAATCAATTTTGAATAGTGATTAAAGACAACATATGTGGGGGTACGTGAAGTAGTCATGCTAAAACCCAATTTGAGCAGCATTTTACAAAAACCAGGCGCTCATTTCGGTTCTCAGGTGAAATCTTCCATTTACAAAGTTCAAGCGACATATGTTGAAACTAGCTCTCGCGTAATCTACCCTAAAAATTGTCTACCTCTGTCGATACTCAGCGTGTGAAACTACTCAATTTCTTATTTTCAGACATTATCCATTTTCATCTTATCAGAGGTCAAAGATCGAATCTCTTAGAAAGCATAACACCGTTCGGGAACGGGCCTCTCTTTCCCCTATCTAATGTCGTCATACACAAATGACATCGCAGTAGTAAAATTACCAATATTAAACACAATAAACTAAAGTTTGATAAAGTAAATATTGATACTATAATGTTTTGTTTTTTTGCAGCAGAAGTTTAATCTGATGTGAGTTTATACTCTTTTCAGCGAAATACACATGTATGCGAAATTTTCCAGATTTCTACGATTATAGAAGAACATCTTATTTGCCTCATAAATCTGATGAATGTTGGCTATGCACAAATTATTGCACACAAATTTCTTATACAGCGTTTCTGATAAGACTTCTTAACGATATGTTGCGCGGATTTTTTTCTATTTTTTCTGGAATCCGTCGCAAGGCTTTGCATAAAAAATACAAAAATGCGTTTTGAAGCTTTCTTTAACTGTGTACATAATCAGTCTTTCGGTTTCTAAGACAGATGAAGCTGAGACATTACAGCTACAATCGTTATTTTCAGGTTCAATGAAAAACTTGAAACCTACTGTGAACGTTTTTAGGTGTGCGCCTTTCTGGACCAAAGCCGACCATAAAGGCGGTAATTCAGTGTTTTTTTGTACTTTACAAACGAAACGGTCCAGACTACAAACGAAAATAAAATTTTTGGACAAAAAAATTTTTTGTTACTCAACAGCTGTCAGTATTCAGTATCAATGGACTTTGTAGGACTTGTTTGTTATGCGCCCACATCGAAAACGACAAACTAGCAGCTGTGACATAATAATAAAAGCTTTTTGTGGAGTATTTCACTAGTGCATGTTATGTGCCTCATGATCAAGTGTTGTGTCTGAATTTGTAGCCTTCTTATGTGTCTCGTGGAAATAGCCAACGTATTCATATTTCACAGCATGTTTATTGCATTTTATAACAATGAATCCTTTTTTCAGCAATTTTTCGCAAATTTTGGAGTACAAACGGTTTTTGAGAGGTCGCTTGTACCAGTAAAAATGGATCGAGTACAAAAAAAAACACTGCGGTAATTCTGCAGGAAAGTGCATAATACTTTATAAATCATGATTCTAAATTCTGCAATACCTAAAGATAATGATTTTTTTGTAAAATTTTGAGAAGCACAGGGCAAGACATGCATAGCCGCTTTTTCCGTAAATTAGCCAAATAATTAATGACTTACTGAAATATCAGCACTGCGAGATGTATGTCAATTCCTAGCGTTGAGACAGTCCAAAAATCACTAAAAAAATGTGACTTCAAAAATAATTCAGCTGCTAAACAAGGTGAACCTATTCTTTCATGTTAAGATTCCAATCGTTTGTAAAACATTCGAAGAAGTAAAGTTGTGTTAGTAAAAAAATCAATTATTGAAAAATTACCGGAGAAGAAACGCCAGGTTCGTCATCTTCTTCAACAAGATCATATAGGCTTTTTTCAATACTTTCCTGCAAAAAATTTACAAAAGTGAAATGATAAATTAAACAAAAAAACGAACCATAGCGAAAGCTTGGTAGTTCGTATAGCCCTCTTGTGCCTCTAAATTGTTGCACATAGCGGTGATAGAGTTGTCGTAGGCGGAAATCTTTGTACCATTGCGTTTGTAACTACTCTCGATCGTTTCTGTTTGTTGGGCGAGATCTTCGATTTCCCATTCCGTATCGGCTGAAGAACAGAAAACAATGGGTATTTACAATCATCTTCAACTGACTCGATTGGGATGCGCAAGCTTAATTGAGATAACCGCATAAACATGCCACTAGCCGTCGTGATAAGAAGTTGCATAGAAAAAAATCGGATTTTCACCCCCAAACAACAGCATATTATTCTGTAAATTTATCTGAAATAATTGACTACAGCTCTACCAAATCAGAAGAATACTTGAGAAACTAGAAAAACTTTTTTGAAACAAAAATGTTCGTTCAAGCTTACATATCCAGTAGTCGAGTATTTATACTTACGAACGACATCGGCCCCGAATGTTTCATCATTATCAGCGTCCTTTTCTTCTAGAACATCGTCGTCAATATAGTCGTGAGAATAGTCGTCTGATGCTCCGTAGCCGAGCATTTTACAAATAATTAATCGAAAAAATTGCGAAATAAAATAACCATGAACAGATCTAAAAAGATTGAAAAATTCAGCTAATGAAAATAAAGTCGCCGCGAAAAACAATGGAAATTCACTAGTACTAATTTCTTATTACTCGCAAGCACGCGTACATATTAGAAGAGATGGAGAAACATTGATTTTCATGGCCAAATCAGTGTTTTTGACAGAAAAAATTTAGGAATGCGAAATAAATTTTGGGCTCGTCTGGGTTCAATATCGGTAAGATGCATTTTAGAAGGTCAAAACATCAGAATTTTCTGTCGTTTCGCATCAGTAATAATTATAATAATTATTATTTGCTATACGACTTTTAGCCTGTCAGTTCCGCCTACTAGTTGATATTTGACAGTTGTCCTCACCTACTATATCTTATCCCTTGTTTAATCAGTTGTGTTTGATTGTGTGTAGTTCGACCAAAATAAGGATTTTTCTCAATTACAGAACTTCGTCAGTGTGCGTCCTCTCACATAATGCGTACGACTTTGCTTGCAGGGTTCATAGCGATGTCCGAAAACAAAATCCCCAGCTCTTTCCCGGTAGCTGCAAAGGTCATTTCCGGTAGGGTTAGACATGTTTTTTTAATATCATGTAATCAGGCATATCTGTAATTGAGGGGATTGGGGGGCCCTCCAACTTAGCCAACCCTGTACCAAACCCCCCAGACTTGGAAAAATTAGAAAAAATTGGCAAAAAAGTGCCTTTTTTGGCCTTTTTTGAGAAAATTTCCGACTTTTTTTCGACCCGCACCCCAAATTGGTCGGACCTCTTACAGGTATGTAATCATGTACATAAAAATTTAGATGCAAAAAAGGATCAGAAAAGAATAACAGTCCAAATTTCATATAGCTGTAAATACGTGAAAGCACACACGAACACAAAATTTTATCTAACGAATTTGATGATATTTTGATTTTTCCTCAACTGTATGTGATATGTGAGCTCAACATAGATGCACAAGGTCCAAGTTTTAGGTGGAGATGAATTCCAAAATTACGATATAATAATTTAGGTTGAAAATTAAAGCCATGATTTGACTTTTTTTGCTCCTCACGCCTTTACTGGTTCTTCTTGTTTGGCGAAAATTCGGAGTTAGCAAATATATGCCACGCCATTGCCGCCAATCATTTGCGTACTGATGACCCAGTCCAGCAAAAAAGAAGACCAGAAATAAAAAATGGATCAAGGAGTTGAACAAACTGATTTTGTCTAATTGTCTAGCAGTGCTCTATTTTAACAAAAATCTGCTTTTAATGTTTTATTGTCGTAATCATACATGCACATGGGGGGTTGAGGGTTAATACCTCTTACCTGAGATCCTGGTCAACCGCTGGCTCATAAAAATCGTCAAACACCCCCCACTGAACTTCTTCCAAGACCGGTTTTTGATGATTTTTGTGCATATTTTGTATGAAAAACAAGCTTGCAGACCAGATGTCCCCAAGGTCAAATTTTTCAGGTAGGGGTAAAATTGAAAATTTTCGGGGGTAGTATAGCTAAATTTCCACTAAACACTTGATTTTGTCTCAAAATTAGGCGACCAGTGATCAATTTTAAAGACATTAGGTAGGGGTAATACCCCCCTCAAACACGTCCCCATGGGGTTGTCTGTTGCAGACCTTTTTTTGTGTTTTTGTTCACCCACCCTTGGATACGGTCCAAGGACCAGCGTTTTTTTGTGCACGGACATTTGTGCCAATTGGCACAAGAGGCCAAAAAAATTTGTGCCAATGACACACAAAATTTTTTTTTACCAGAAACATACTGAAAACAGCGAAAAGGTTTTAGGCCATACCTGGGCAATTCCGGGCCACCCGAGCCCCGTTTTTGGGTTCGGTAGCTACGTTCGTGGCTGTCGGTGGCTCCAGAAATTCAACACTTTATAGAGCAGAGAGAGAGAAAAGGAAAGAGGAAAAAAGAGAAGAGCAGACAAATAAAAAAGGAGAGCAAAAAAGAGCAGCAGAGGCAAAGAAATAAAGTCAGCCAACCAATCCCAACTAACCAACTGCTCTGTAAAGCAACCAATCGATTTGTTGGTCAACCAACCTGCTGATCTCGGAAGCAACCAATCACCTGATACATAGGAAGCAACCCACGAATCTAAGAAACATCCAGCCAACAAATCCAGGAATCAACAAACCATCCAATCTAGGTGTCAACCAACCAACTGATCTGGGAAGCAACCAACTGGTATGGGAAACTACCAACCAACTGATCTGGAAAGCAACCAACCGACCAATCTGAGAAACAATCAACCAAGTGATCTGGAAAGCAACAAGCAAACTAATCTGGAAAGCAACCAACCACCTGATATATAGGAAGCAACCAACGAATGTAGGAAACATCCAACCAACCAATCTAGATGTCAACCAGCCAACTGATGTACGAAGCAACCAACTGTTTTGGGATACTACCGACCAACTGATATGGAAAACTACCAAGCAACTGATATGGGAAACTACCAACCAACTGATCTGGCAAGCAAACAACCAATTTATGAAACAGCCAATCAATCTATGACTCACACAACTAACCAACTGGTCAGTAAGGCAACCAAAAAGCGTAGGAAACAGTCAATCAGGGAGTCAACCAAAAAAAATTGGGTAGAACCAAGCAAGAGTTGAACTTTGCAAACAGCCAATAAAGCCAAACAGGGAGTCAGCCAGCCAACCAGGGAAAAAACAACAAACCAATCATGGAGTCAGCAACTACCATCAAACAAATTTAAGAAACTATCAATTAATTTAATAGTAAAGTGTAAAATTGGCCAAGATACTGATTAATATGTGACTTATACTTTGTGCGTCGCTGTAGACCTATCGTATTCATGGAGCCACCATAATATAAAATAAAGCATTAGGGAGCGAGATCTGTCATCAATTTGATTGGTGGAAAAATTTCATACCTTCAATTTGATTGGTCGAAAAGTTGTAGTCTACTCCTTCCTAACCGTGAGTCCAAGCCTAAGCCCAAGCCTAATCCTAAGCCAAAGCGTAAACCTAAGCTTAAGCCTAAGCCTGAGTCTAAGCCTAAGCATAGTTTTTTTTTAGCAGTTTACAAGCCATGGCTTGTTGGACTGACAAAATGGCTTGTAGAATTTTAGTCCAACAAGCCAAAATGGCTAGTCAGAATTTTTTGAATCATGTGTTTGATCACATCGGATACAGAAGAGATGCATTTTGGTGCATTTTAGAAGGTCATAATCTCAAAATTTTCCGGCGCTTAGCGCCGGCTATAACTTAAATAAGCATTATTATTTATATCCTAGCTCAGGCGCTGCTCCTAACATGTCTACCTTCACATATCATTTAATCTTTAATAGTTTTAATCATCTTAAATGTATTATCTCATGTTTTAATTGGTAATCTTCAATATTTCATCTTGATATTTAATGAAGATTAACATTTTTCCCTTGGCATATAAAGATCAATACGTCAAGTCTGTAAACCTTTCTTAACGTAAAATCAATCCAAAAGCTTCATGGAAGTAGTTTTCGGAAATTTCTACTCTTTTTACTCATATCTTTTCGGCCAAGTCCATGAGAGTTTGTGCATAAATTAATGGTTTTAAAATTTTTCAAATATAAAATTCTAGAAATTTCGATTTTTGGACACAAAATTCGAATTTAATTCTTCGAATAAGTGTTTGGAAAATTGATTTTCGAGCATCGTAGAATGTCAATACCCAAAAAATTTTCATGCGTTTCACGCAGAAAGATGAATAGCTTTTCTGGGCTCTCACTTGTCATCATAGAGAACTTAAGTGTTGATTTCTAATGTAATTCAAAGTCATTATGTTCTTGGATAGTTTGCTGCAAAATTTGTTCCACAATGCTTGTAGATTAGACTTCAATCAAACTCAAAATTTCGAATGCTTCCTGAATTTTAATGAATTAATGGCTCTAAAATTTTATTGAATAAATGTTGAATGACATCTCTTTTTTGATCGATTGCCATGATGCTCAATATATACATTTCTTTGAAAAATAACCTAGAATTAGAATTTATTCACATATACTGATATAAAATTGGCTTGTAAAAATTTGAAATGGCTTGTAAAATTTTAGGTCAACAAGCCACTTGGCTTGTGACTCGTAGGTCAAAAAAAAAAACCCTGAGCCTAAGCCAGAAAATTTGCCAGAAACAACTGTAAAAATCAATAAATTTTTTCGACCAATCTAAATGATGACAGATCTCGCTTCGCAATGCTTTCTTAATATGAACCTCTGGGACTTTATGCAGCGAGCAAAAAAAGTCATACTGGGCATGGCAAAAGTACTTAATACCTTTACCATATAAGATTTTACCCCTATCTAGATTTTCGATCTTGGGGACATCTGTGATCAACCAATCAGTGATTAACCCGGGGTTCTTGTTCTGGAGAATCAGAGCGTAAGGAGCACAGTACTAATGTATTCAAGAGGAAAAAATAAATACGATGAGAATAAGAAAACAGAATAAAACCGAATCAGAAATACGTGAATACCGTTTTTTTCGTGAAAACAGTGTTTTTGTGGCAAAAAGAAATTTTGAGAGTTCAGAATTGTAGAGGCGCATTTTTACGAAACTATCTGGCGCTTCGAACAAATTATGATCCAAATGGGTATTCAGTGTTTTTTTGTATGAGACGGATATTTTTGACTCCACACAAAATTTCGTTGACATTTTTGTACAGAGCACTGACAGTTTCGGCATATACTGGCCTAAAAACACTTTTCCAGGCTCTAAAACCAGTAAAACACCAAGAAATTTTCCAGCGTTCCGCGCCCGAGCTACTACTTCTTTACCAATCTTCATAAACAGGTCATATGATCTCGATTTTAAATGGAAGAAAATCCATGTTCAACGGTTTAAACAACATGAATTCTAAGTTCTCTAACATTCTGCATGAGAAGCTTATAACAATAAGAAATTTGTATTTTTCAATATCGTATCTTATATTTACGTGCCTGCTACAAAGAGCATAAATTTAAGTGTGAGAAAATTTCCTCTGGAACCTGAACAAAATTTCGTTCATAAAATGATTTGGATTTTTCATATGTACAAAAAAGAAAGCCAACAAAAGGTTTCTGCGCTGCGGGTTTTCTCCTGTTACCACTGTTTTTTCCACGGGCCTTTTACCCAAGTGGGGAAAGGGGTCAAAATTTTTTCCCCATTTTCCTCTAGCCTTTTTCGCTTAAAAATGCTCATAGACGCTTTATTTATATGTTGTTGAGCTTTCTCAAACCTTCTGGAGTTTTTAGAACCGTTAGTTCATTAAAATTGAGGAAAAATTGAAATTTTCGAGTTCGATCGAAGTCTAATCTACAAGCATTGTGGAACAAATTTTCGACCGAACTACCCAAGAGCATAATAACTTTGAATTACATGAGAAATCGACGGTTATCCAAGTCTTCCATAATGATAAGTGAGAGCGCAAAAAAGATGTTAATGTTTCCGGCGCGAAGCGCCAGAAAAGTTTTTTGGGTGCGACGCTGAAAAATCAATTTTCTGAACATTTACTTCAAGAATTAGATCCGAATTTTGTCGTAATTTCTAAAATTTTATTATTTAAAAAATTTCAAAACCAATAATTTATTCGAAAACTCTCATGAACTTGGCTGAAAAGATTTGATGAGTAAATTCATTATCGGGTCTGAAAATTTTTTCGATGCTGCGCGCCGGAAACAAGATTATGCCGGCAGTAGAAAATTGGAATTATTGCGCTTTCGATTGTTGTTGATTTTGTTGTATTCAGCGCTATTCAGCGCTATCTGACCTAAAATTCAAAATCTTTACTTTGGCCCTTAATTTACACAAATTACTGACTAATGGAAGAATAGAATGCAAAACATACTCGAAAGCGTGCATATAAAAGATCACTGGGCATTTTAGAGTGAAAAAGCATTTATGAAAAATATTGAAACAACCTTCTTGAAAAATAACAACCAACCTTAATAAATTTGGCTCGGGTAGCTACGTACAAAATTTGCTTTGCCCAGGTATGTTTTAGGCCAAAAGTTTGATACAAATATACCAAATTAAAGCTACGTTTAAATTTAATGCATTAATTTTTTGTAGAAATCGTGCGGCAAGAAAATGGTTCACGACGATTCGAAAAGAAATGGAATGCTGAGAAAGTGTAAAGATAACTCTAGAATTGTACAGGAAGTTCATACTGATTCAATTTTCGACTACGAATATCTATCCTAACAACAATGTAAGTAAAGACTAGAGAAAATAAAGTCGAAAATTGTGTAAATTTTCGGTCGAAACATCGTATACCAACGATATCGATTTTTCTACTTGAATCAATCAAACACAAATAGTAAAAATTTCAGTTTTAAATCCGAATCTGACTGAATGAACAGCGAATATTCAGAATTTCTTCTGATTCATCAGTCATTGACAGCCTATAAAGTTTGCTACAACGATACTAATATACTGTTCGAAGAGAACTCATTCGCACTCAGGTCAAATATACGAGTAATTAATATTTACATTGAATCTACGCGGAGCGCCGAAATTTTTTTGCATTTTCAGCCCGTAAAACGTCTAAAAATCAGAGGAGTCTAATGTTTGACCAGCCAAAAATTTCGAGCCAATTGGCACAAATGCTCAAAATTTTTTATGCCATTCCAAATTTTTTGTGCCAAAAACCACGTTTTGGCACAAAAAAATACTGCCAAGGACCCTCCCCCAGCTGGAAAATTCTTGCCGTGCATGTCTGGTTGTAATGCAGCCATGCTAAAACTTAAAACGCAGTTCTTGATGCTCAGAATTTGGTGTAGATATCCAAAAAATAAATAGCTTATCTTTTGAATGTTCATGCATTAAATCTCTAGTCTTGTACCTAAATTGTAAATAACCTGGGGCCGGTTGCATCAAAGCAGTTAAACTCGAGTTCGAGCTAAACCCGGAAATTTGAACTCTTAGCTCAGGTTTAGCGGTTGCATGAAGGTGGAGTAAGACTCGAGCTCGAGATAAACCCGAGCTCGAGTTAAACCCGAGCTCAGGTTTAACTCGAGCTCATTCTGTCGGGTTGCATGAAAATTTTTGCCAATTTTTAAATCCGAGCTTGGGTTTAGCGCAATAGAAAAATTAAACTTGGTCGGTAGGAGGTTTAAGTTTGAGAGTGTTAATTAAATTTGCGTGTTGTTATCGTATTTTTACCGTTTGCAAGATGCGAGAGTTGCATACAATAGTCGGTTTCTTTTTTGTTGTTCACGCCTCATAAGTAATAAAAATGAATTTCTGCGGCTGCGATTACTTAATCGAAAAATGGAGCGAGACAGGATTTTTCGAGATAAAAATAATCCCCTTGATTCATTAAACGATATTGATCTGTATGAAAGCTATCGATTTCTGCACAACAAGTGCTCATTGCACTTCGTTTTTATGCAAGTGGCTGCTTTCGGCAAATTTGCGGCGATTTGTTGAATGTTGTCAAAGCCACAGCTAATCGTGCAATTCGGAAAGTTACAGAAAGTTTCATCCATCAACATTCAAATTTTATCAAATTCACAGAAAATTATTGGGCAAAAGCGTTGTTTCACAGCATTGCAGGGTTTCCAGGAGTTTTAGGTATGAGAAATGTGTGATTTACTCATGAACACCTCATTTGCATGATCTTCAATAATATGTATCATCAGGGCCGTGCGCAGGATTTTTTCATGGGGGGCGGACTAGATTTTGTCACTGAATAGCCTCAGAAAATGTTGATCTTACGCAGATATACTGTGTGCATACTGCCTCAATGGGGGGGGGGCCGCCGCCCCCCCCCCCGCCACCCCCCACCCCTTGTGCACGGCCCTGTGTATCATACATTAACGACTTAAACATACCATAGAAGATATATTTCATGCACTGTAGGTTATCTCGTCAATTTCAAACCACATATGCATGTTAGGTAAATGCTGCTTGCATTGGATGATGCTGATTTTATTAACAGGGTGTATCGATGGTACACATGTTAGAATTCAACGACCCACTCAGGATGAATTTCAATATGTAAATCGGAAATTTTATCACTCGATCAATGTTCAATGTGCATGTTTGCCCACAGGAGAGTTCAGCAATGTTGTAGCCAAGCGGCCTGGCAGTACGCATGATAGCCGTATATTACGTATGTTAGCTTTATACGAAAAATTTGAAAATCATGAATTTGGTGGCCTACTTTTGGGAGACAGTGGGTACCCTTGTATGTCTTGGCTTATGACACCCATTCGGGATCCCGAGACAATTGCAGAAAATCGTTATAATCACGCTCACAAAAGAACAAGAGTAGTGATTGAACAGCCATTTGGGAGATGGAAAAGACGAATTCAAAGTATGCATTCCGAAATAAGATTAATGCCTGGAAAAGGCTGTCACATAATTTTGGCTACTTGTGTTCTATATAATATAATATTGCGATTCAAAGAAACCAGCCAGAATTGGATGATGAAGATTATGCATAGAACAAAGGCTTAGAAATAGCAGATTTTGATGGGCCTGAAACAGGAAGGGCATACTGGAGCCATATTATTGAAACATATTTCGATAACTAGTACCGATGGCTATTGATTTGTGTTGCATAATGCTAATTTGTTTGAAATAAGAAATTTGTTGTAACTGTGTGTTTAACCATTGTGTAAAGCAGGAAACACAAAAACGAATACTCTTGAATCATCATCAAAATTTAAATCCAAATCAATACAAATTCCATGTACACACGCAGCTTCATTTAAACGTGTGGTAAATGAGAGGTTCAGCTTCGGATGATTTATCCTTCAATTCCTTGACCTTCAACTCATAATACTCAGCTTCGGCATCAAATAAACGACGTTTTACATAAAACTTTTCCTCCTTGAAGGCGAGCTTTTCTGTTTCAAAAGCCAACTTTTCTTCTTCAATTTTCAGAAGCTTATCTTCCACAGTATCCTCTCGAATATGCTTCAATTTAGATTGCGACCTTGGACGAGGCATAATATTTTCTTCCTTACTAATTTTCTCTGTTTCAATGCAGCCATTGATTCCACAGGAAGCTGCAGAATCGCCATAGGCATCAACAATAGCATGGCTCTTATCAGAAGGAGGGCCTTGGTCACTGGGACTACCGCCGGTCATCAAGGCGGACTTTCTGGATGCCAAAAATTCTTCTTTGGCTTTCGACTTCAAATTTTTCCATTTGGACCTAATTTCATCAAACGTTCTTCAAGTGTTTGGATTTTGGGCATTTACTTCATCCGCTATACTTCTCCATTGTAATTCCTTCTTCTTTGCGGTTTTTGGATTGCAGTTATCCAGCAACCAAAGAACGAAAAACGATAATAGGCGATATTCATGGAGAATATCAAATCGAAATGGACAAAAAAGCCGAAATGAAAAAAAAGAAAAATACAACTACATGGACACAACTGGCCACACCTCCAAAATATCAACTGAAACCGGCACCAATAATTGCCATGACTACTACAATGCAAGCACCGGTCATTGGAATCTGAACTTCGATAGGAGCCCCGCAACGAGCTCTCGCACTGCAAGCACTGACGATGGTACAAGCACAACAAATGCCTATGCTGGGCATATTGAAAGCGAGCAAAACGCCAGTGAAAGTCTTGCTGAAAGGACGAGGCCTTCCGTCAAAACAGATTTGAACCGAACACACAAGAGTGCTAAACAATGCTATACACATTTCACACTAGTTCACTTATCACCACTAGAATCTTTTTTTATCTTTTGACCTCTAAAATTCTGAAATTTCGTGATTCAAATAAAATATACTAGTTTGCTTTATTGCTCATTGTTTTTTGTCTTAAAAAATTGTGATGTTATTTTCAATATTTTGTTTGTTTGTAGTTTGCCACGACATAGAGAAAAGAACACCACCGTCGCGAGAAAGAACTGCCCATACGAGCTAAATGCTCTCATACAATCAAAATGTCAAAATTGTCAATGATACCTTCAAATCATTTGAGGGGATTTACATCTCAATGGGGAGGAGTGTTGTGGAGTGTTTTAGCGTTTCATAAAACAAAGTGTCACTTTTGAGAAAGATTGGCAAGAAGTGTCAAGAGAAATCATGTCAAGATGCTAAGGGGGCGTGGCTACAATGTCCAATGAAATTGTGAAAGATTTTCTCATTGTTGTTGTTTTGTGTAGCAGACATGCGGTTGTGTTTTAGTGAGAGTTATTTTTTGTAGATTGAAGCGGTGCATTTATAATTTAGTAAATTGAAAATCGAACGTGTGCTCTAGGTTGAGTCAAACAATTAGTTTGAGTATTTGAGTTCAAATCCTAGAAGGGCAAGTTAGTGCAGTCCGAGTTTTGGCTCCAAAAAACTGTAACAACTTGAGCGAAGTTCCATGGATAAATTGACACAGCGCTCTCTACAAGCCCATCAATCTCCTGCCTATGATTATAGTTGCGTGAAATTCATCAAACACCCTGAGCAGGGCTGTGCACAAGGGGGGGTGGGGCGGCCGCCCCCCCCCCATTGAGGCAGTAACTCTAAACCCAAAAGATGCGTTTTGGTGGACTTTAAAAGGTCAAAATCTAAAAATTCTCTGGCACTTCGCACCGGTCATGGGTATAATTATAACTATATTCTATCAGGCCTGGCCGTTAGCATACCTACTTCGACTTGCTAATTTATGCTCAACAGTTTCTATCAATCAAGTTAGCTCGTTTCATTTTCTAATCATTTACAGTCAATTATGTCGCCAAAAATAGAGATTTTTCATCAAGTCTCTCAATTTTTTCTCTTGATGATTGGAATTTTTGAAGCTTTTGCAATCTGAATTTTTGTGTTTATTGAAGGTGGAAATTGAAGACATTACTCTAGAACGAGATTTCAAAACATTAGTTCACGAATTATCTGATGGAGAGATTTATTTTTCAGCATTGTAGAATACAAAAACCCGAAAATTTTTCCGGCGCATAGCTCCGGAATGGGAGGCAAATTATGCTTCATCAGTCTGATTTTAATTTATTTCCCAACGTTATGAAGGTTTATTTTCCAGCGTTTTAGAAAGTGAAAATCAAAAAATTTTTCCAGCCCTCCGCGCCGGACCATTCTATAGAACACCAATATATTCTTCATGAGCTCATTTATAACCAGAATTTTCTCAATTTTTTCCTCACTTTTGCAGGTTTCTGACTACAAATACAACAAAATGCTTGGGTATGCTCCTAAAATGCATAAAAAAGCATCCATAGCCACATAATAAGCATTTGTAAAAATGTGGAAAATTTTTGGAAAATGAGGAAAAAAATTTTGAGTCCGGTTCTCATGTGAAAAAAATCTTTGAGGAAAAAAACGGTGATGCACACAGTATATCTGTGTAAGATCAACATTTTGCAGTGAAAAAATCTACTCGGCTCCCCCTTGAAAAAATCCTGCGCTCGGCCCTGACTCTGAGTGTTCTGTTTACAGCATTCTGCATGCTTTTCTATGTTCCATACATTTTGTTTATTCAAGCAGGTGCGATAGATCGTCTTTTTATTTTTGGCATACAAGAATAGATATATTGATAAGGTAGAGTCGGTTAACTTTGGCCATGGGGAAACTTTGGTTAGTTTCGCTTGGAATGTTGCCGAATTTTTCCACAGTAAGATATGCAGATACAACTTGACAAACTAATGTCTGAATAATCAGTTTATGTTACTAGGAAAAAATGAAATTTGAATAAAATTGAGAAATTTGTGGGTCGACAAAGTTGTCATTTTTTTGATGAAAATTTTCCGATTGAAAAAAATTTGGGTTTCACTCATTTGCTGCATTTAAAACTTTCACTAATGATGAAGTGTCCTTAGAGAATTTCTCCTTTCTGTTGTGTATAAAAAATTAAAAACCCATTTCAAAGAAATAAAAACCTGTTTCACATTATATTTTAGAGGGTTACTTTGCTCAAATTAAACTTTTTTTGTGCCACACTTTTTTCTATTTGTATTAATTTGATCTTACTTCTCTTTGAGATGAATTGTTTTATCCCATATGTAAATTTTATTGATTACATATTTCACAATATGGGCAGGTGTTACAAAAGAAAGCCAGGTGCATGCAAATATTGGACAAATCACTCAACAGAAGATCTCAAAAAGACTGTTGAGGCTGTTCGAACCAGGTCAAAAATAAGAGCAGCAGCTTGAGTTGATGATATTCCATATGGAACATTACAAAAGAAAGTAAATGCAAGGCGGTTGGAAAGGATTGGTTGTAAAATGTAATTCATAGTGGCTGAAAGATTGCAACTAGTCAAATCCATCACCATCATAGGCGTGTCATTCAAAAAAATATTGCCTTATCACTATAATCAACAGTTATTTACATTAAAACAAGCTGGAACTGTTTAAGGCAAAGACTGTAGGATGCAAGTGGCTTCATACAATCTGGCAGAACCTTTGAGAACAATTTTTGAAATTTCATTTAGAACTGGACAATTACCAGAAATTTGGAAAACATCAAATGTAGTAACCTATTTTCAAAAAAAAGACCCAGCAGTAGAAAATTATAGACCAGCTTCTTTGCATCTTGGGAGTAATAACCCCAAAGTTGAGTATTATATCAATGATTTTCTGATTATTACTGTTTTAGAGATGAAAGATCTTGGTGTTATGTTCAATGAAAAATTGCCAGCAACTGCCCACTGTAATTATCTGGTTGAAAAAGCATCTAGGGTGGTAAATTTGATTTTAAAATGTTTTCACTCTAACTTCAAAGAATTAAAAATCAGGGCCTTCAAATCCAATGTTCTCCCTATTCTAGAATAGGGTTCATCACTCTGGAATCTTTGTCTAGTTGGGGATACTAAATTGGTAGAAAAAGTTCAATGAAGGTTTACAAAAAGACTTTTTGGTTACAAAGATTTAAGCTAAAGGAGCACCTCGACAAATCTGACCTTGATGACCTTGCATTTAGACGTACCTGTATCAACTTATCTCATATGTTCTTAATTTTAAAATTTAAAGTTATTCCACCTGATTTTTTTCACCTAGAGTCCATTCAATTATCACACGTCCAAGTTTTTTTAATTGTATAAATCAAAGTATACAGTACGGGACAAATTTGTTGCAGCACCAGTAATCTTTTGGTGAATGTCTTGGTGATATACTGGGTCTTTACTGGTAGAAATTTCGAGATGAAATAGTGGATTACTGGTGCTTTACTAGTTGATAAGTTTGGCGGACATGATGCATTACTGGTGGATTACTGGTAACATACTTCAATAAAATCCATGCATACTATTTATATGCAAGTAATCGATACAATGTCCATACTTTTGGCCTTCATTCTGCTTTGCGTTTTTCTCCTCAACAAAAATACAGATGTCCGCCATCCTCATGAATATTAATGAATCGAAAAGCATTTAGTTGTTTTCTCGCCTAAAAGTTGTGTAACAAAAAAAGACCAGAAAGGAGGAATGGTTTTTTATTGTGACTGTTTCAGCCATTGAGCATTTCAGCTACTGAATACTTCTAGTTAAATATGAACCGATACTTGCTTTGTAGGTTTTAGTTTAGACGCGTTTCAAGATGCATACTATAATGTCATCAAATCGGAAAGATTATGACCATCAATTTTCAGATAGAAGGAATTTGTGCAGTTTTTGTGTGACTTTTGTTTTCTTTTTAAATTCTTTTCGGTTTCCTACTTAGGAAACGTGAACATTGAGCAGGCTGTGTTCAGGCAAATGACAGTCTGTGTGGAGAGTTTTTTTGACAAAATATCTTATAGTTCCTTATGCTTATGGTTCCTTTTGAGAACCATAGTGAAAGCTATTTTTAGCTTTTATCAAAAAGATGATTATAGTTGTGAATTAAAGTTTGAAGCATACTGAGATGTGATCAATTATGTAGAAAAATAATTCTTTCTAGTTTTCAACCCAAATTTTCCAAATAAATATACTTGAAGGTTGATGTTCTATCATGTTCATGTGTATAAACAATATCGGGTATATAATATCTAATGTGTGTCTCGATTTGACCAGGAGCACATTTCATCAACTGAGACTGATACAGTCTTTGTTTATGGAAGTTTTCTGTAACTTCAGGCACCAATACTATTTTAGTTATTATTTTTTATGTAAAGTGTAAACAAGTCAGTTCACGGTAATAATAGAATGAAAAAATTTACATTTTGATAGCTTTTGGAAAAGTTATCAATTCAAAATAAAAACGGGTAAATACAAATAAATGAGTGGTGGATAAATCAAGACATAGATGAAAAAACTACATTGATGCATGCAGTGTCAGTTTAATTTCACTAAAATTGTAAAGTAGCTTTAATGTGAAGTGGCAGAATGCCCACAATAAAATGCAATTTC
Source organism: Romanomermis culicivorax (assembly GCA_963922205.1). Classification (NCBI taxonomy): domain Eukaryota; kingdom Metazoa; phylum Nematoda; class Enoplea; order Mermithida; family Mermithidae; genus Romanomermis; species Romanomermis culicivorax. The sequence continues at coordinate 134,115 of CAWUHX010000044.1, forward strand.
TCCTTTTTGCTTCATTTATATTCATGAGGATGGCGGACGCCCATATTTTTGTGAAGGAGAAAAACGCAAAGCAGATAGAAGGCTAAAATTATGGACATTGTATTGATTACTGGCACATAAATAGTATGCATACATATTTCATTGAAGTATGTTACCAGTAATGCCTCATAGTCACCAAAATTATCAACTAGTAAAGCACCAGTAATCCACTATTTCATCTCGAAATTTCTACCAGTAAAGACCCAATATATCGCCAAGACATTCACCAAAAGATTACTGGTGCTGCAACAAATTTGTCCCATACTGTAACTCTAATGCTTCAAAATATGACTTTTATTTGCGAAATATTGATGTTTGGAATTCTTTACCTGATGATATCACTCATTCGGAGAGTATGCCCCGCTTTTTATCTAAATTGAGTCATTTTTTAATGCTCAATTGGCACGTGCTTTTGTCACGTCCATGAGCTTTTCTGTATTATTCGTATTTACTCTTGTATTCATTTGCATTTAATAAATTTCTTTCTTTCTTTCAATCTTCTTTGCAAAAAAGACTGAAGGGCATAAAAAAAGACTTTAAGAGGCGATTCATATTCAATTAAATATGAAATTAATGCAGGTAATAGTACAAAAACTGTACTACAACAAAATTTGCGTTGTCTTGACTGTCATCAGCTTCAACATATGAAAGTATGTACTTTTGTTGCAAGATTTATAGATGAATGATATCTAAAATTTTTAGAAATGCCCACATTGTTGGCCTTGGCCATAAATGAGTTTACACCATCAAGACTATGACCCTCAGTCTCAACAAATATTTTCAGACAGTACTTGCCAAAAAAAATGAGCCCAAAAAGTCCAGAAAATGTCTTCATCATGCACTTGGCCAATCTTTGACAGAACCCGAAGTTTTGCTCAACTAAAAGAATTAAAAGAAGGGAAAAAGCTAGAAAAGCTAGAAGCACTGTGTGTCACATTTGTTGTATCGGGTGGACAATTTACAAGAAAAAGTACAAAAAAGACTGGGCATGCTGTGATGGATGGATATGTGGTAACTGTTTGGCAGACAATTTTGATCCCACTGCTGATTTTATTTGTCAAGTTTGTGTTACTCATAACAATTGATCTTCCTTTAAATTTGCTTAATCTCATGTATTTTGATCTTAAAAACACATTTATCATTGTTTTAGTGTACCTCATATTTTTGTGTCTCGACCAATGTTACCCATCACCCACCTACTGGTGGGTAACATTGGTCAACACAGTAATTTTTTTGCCAATAAATTTTGAATGATTGATGTTGTTATTTTCATTCATATTGATATTTTCATATACCTCTTACCTTGCTGTATTTGAATAAAACAATATTTTTCATGACAGGCACTTTTTTTAGGTCAACTGACCGAAGTAACTCAATTTAGGGACCACTGGGAGTAGATTTCCGGAAACTTTTTTGCTGTTCATGATATTCATCATTTCCAGCTGAAATTTTGGTGCAGTAAAGGTCTATAGTTGTGCTACCTCATATCCAAAATTTGTTTTGTTGCGTTCTATTTGTGATAAGATTCTACTAGTCGAAAAAGTAACTTGATCAGAAATTATAATGGCGACCAAAGTTTACCCCCTTGGTGGGTAACATTGGTCACAAAGTGAGCTCTTTTAAATGATCAACAGTAGGTTAAATCTGCATGCTACTTATGAAAGGATCTGTTTAATCGATTTAGCTGACATGTTTGACATATGAGTGCCATGAAACATTTACGAATTCCCCTTGCATAACAAGTTATACATTGGAGTTTATACCCAATTTACTAAAGTACTATTGAACATATTAACAAGCAGAGAGAGATCAATGGCCCGAACCAAATCCAGAAAAGGTTCGACCGCCACTGAATCTGCAATCAACAATCATCAAGTTAATGATGCGAATTGTACAATTTGTGCATCTATTGTTCAGGATAACGACAGAGCAATATTATGTGACTATTGCAACAACTGGTTCCATTGCAAGTGCATCATTTTGCCCATTATGTTTGCCTGTGGTCAATTGATTTCTCAAATTGAACAAATGGTTTGATGACTTGGAAAATCTTATCGCTAGCCTTGATAAAGAACTTGTTGCTAAAATTACTGGCCTGGAACAAAAATTAGCAACTGCCCAACAAAAGAGCACAGTGCCTTCAGTTTATTCGACCGACTTTTTAGTTTCCATTGGAAAAAATACCTTGGAAGCTGAGGCAAAGAAGGATACAGCCGTCCTTCTTAATTTTAGAACTGATGACAATGATGACCTATTGAGTGAAGTTAAGGACTTTGCAAAATCAATCAGTTTCGATCCAAAGGAGATTATCAGTGCCAAACACTCGGGTCTGGAAGTTACCCCTAATAATGTGACATTGCCGAGAATCAAGAAAGTTAAATGTGCATCGATTACTGCGAAAAACAACCTGATCAAGAACGTAAACCTGTCGCAAAAGAATATTGAAAGGAATGAAAAAATTTGTGCCCGTCCGGATTTGACCTTCGCCGAAGGAGAGCAGGTCGATTATTATGCAAACAGTTGAAAGAAAAGCAGGATATTGGCGAAAATTTTTGGGCAATTCATTATACTAGAGGTGTACTTTTTAAAAGAGGTAACAAAATTTATCGTGCACGAGAAGCATTGTGGATTAAAGCTCTGAAGACTGAATGAAATTCATTGTCTTTTATTCAATTCCCGTAGCATAATGAACAAATTGACTGAATTTACAGATCTACTCAATACTTGTCAATATGACATGATTTTCTTAACTGAAACATGGTTATCAGAGTGCTTCCCGGGTGCTTGCATTTGTCAAAGTTCTGACTATCGTATCTTACGCTGTGATAGGATAAATCAGACTGGTTGTGGTGTTGCTATTGTTTCTCATAAAAAGTTAAATTTGAGTTTTGTAAATATTCCACATGAACTTTCTCTGCCCGAAGTACTAGTTGTTGAAGCAACCTTATTTTTGGATAAAATAAGATTCATTTTGTTCTACAGGCCACCTAGAAATGATATCAATATATTGAATAATTTAGCCAGATTAGTAGAAACCCTTGTGTTGGATGATAATAGATATATTATCTTGGGTGACTTCAATTTTCCCTTGCTGAAAAATTATGGCTACCAAGACAAAATGGACCATCTTTCTAAAGTCATCAATAATAGTTTCTTAATTTCGGGATTTGAACAATTAGTGTTAGACCCTACTCGAGGAGAAAATTTTCTTGATCTGGTGTTCTGTAATCATCCAAACTTGAAAGGCAATGTTACTGTTGTGGAAAACTTGTCTACCAGTGATCACAATATGGTTAAATTTGATATTCTTTAGAGACCAAAGCACGAGTCAAGGTTAAAGGATATATCTAATGTTCAACTTTATGATTTTATCAATGCTGATTATCAATCTCTTGAAATCACACTAGCAAAGGTTAATTGGAATACTCTTTTCAATAATTGCATTGCCCCCAATCATTTTTATCAAGTCTTCCTAAGAGTTTTAGCAGGTTTTATTGATGAATTTGTACCTAGAAGAAAGGAACAGGTGAAAGGGGAAAAACAACCTTTATTTTTGAGAAGACTAAAAAAGAGAAAACATAAATTGTGGACTATATATGCCAACAACAGAAATACTGAAAACAAGAACATGTTGAAGTTAATTTCAAAGAAACTCAAAAACGAAATGAATATCCATTATGCTAAGAAAGAAGAAACTCTATTGAAATCCCCCTCCATAAAAAAGTTTTATGAATTTGTCAACAGCAAAACTGTAAAGCAAGAAATGATCCCTACATTGCATTATCATAATATTGAAGTTAGTAGTGACTTTAAGAAATGTGATATTTTCAACAAATATTTTGCAACTGTCTTTACTGTTCATGATCGAAAAAGTCCTCCTTTTCCTGGTAAAGGATTTGAATATCTCAAGTCAGTTAAATTTGATTTCATGAAAGTTTTGTTGACACTGAAAAATCTAAAACCTACATTTTCCCTTGGACCTGATGGTCTGTGTGCCTACTTTCTGAAAAAGTTACACCTTGTTCTTGCTGAAACTCTTAGTGTTATCTTTGAGGTTTCTTATAGGACTGACACATTACCTGATTTATGGAAAACATCATACATTGCTCCAATCTTCAAAAAAGGGGACCGTGGCAAAGTTGAAAACTACAGGCCCATATCACTTTGTTGTGTACCATGCAAAATCATGGAGGGAATAATTAATAAGGATATTGTAGGTCATCTTGACAGATATGCCTTATTCAGTAGTAGGCAGTTTGGATTCAGAAAGAATTAATCATGTGTCTTACAACTTCTTGAATGTAAAACTAACTGGGTTAAGAAGTTGGATGATCAAGTTCCTGTTGATGTTGTATACATTGATTTTAAGAAAGCATTTGATACTGTCTCACATTCAAAGCTCTTACAAAAACTAAAAGGATATAAAATTGATAAATTCACAATGAATTGGATTTGTGACTTCCTTACAAACAGAACTCAATGTGTAAAACTAAGTAATACCATTTCTGCTCCAACTCCAATAATTAGTGGTGTTCCTCAAGGAAGTGTGTTAGGTCCAACATTGTTCCTGATATTTATAAATGATCTAAGTGATATAATTAAAAGTGATCTCTATCTATTTGCACATGATGCTAAAATTTTTAATGATGCATGTAATACAGTGTTAATCCAGGAAGATTTAAACAGTTTCTATAATTGGTCTGAGGAATGGCAACTCAGTATGTCATTGCCTGAATGTGCAGTCTTACATTTGAGGAAAAATAATCCATCAAATCAGTACAAAATTGGTGAATGGGATCTTGATGCTGTCACTGAAACGAAAGATCTTGGTGTTTATGTTGATGAAAAACTCAGTTTTGTTCCGCACTATGATTACATGATCAAGAAGGCTTCTAGGGTATCAAATCTAATTTTTAAATGTTTCAACTCAAATATAAATTAATTAAAAATCAGGGCATTTAAAACTTATGTTCGCCCAATCCTTGAGTATGGTAGTCCTATTTGGAATCCTTCTCTAATGGGTGAAATACAAAGGGTAGAGAAAGTTCAGAGGTGGTTCACAAAACGATTATATGGTTTTAACTCTAGGAATTATCAAGAAAGATTGGAGTCTGCCAGTCTGCATTCTCTTGAATTTAGGAGAACTATAACTGATTTATGCCATGCTTATTCTATAATCTGTAACAGCATTTTGGACCCAAAAAATTTTTTTGTATACAGTAATTTTAATTATCCTGTTAACAACCCATATAAATTATATAAGACAATGTTTCGTACACGATTACTCCAAAAAGATTTTTGTAATAGATATATTGATATGTGGAATATGTTACCTATAGTCATGTTACATCTGCCGTTAATGTTCATGTATTTAAAAAACGATGCATTGCGTTTTTGAGCTTATATGCGCGTGATACTAATCGCCTTTAAGCTCGTGATAATATTTTTTTCTTTATTCTTTTGTGAATGTATTTTTTCTAATGACGAATAAACTATTCTTGACTATTAAAAAAAAAGTTATACGTTGGAGAAGTCGAATTGACTCGATTTCGACCGAAGTTACCCCCACTTTACCTTACATGGAAAATGTTACCTACTCATGTTACATCTGCTGTTAATGTTCATATATTTAAAAAACGATATAAGTATCGAATTTTTGAGCTTATATCGGGGTGATACTAATCGCTTCTAAGATCCATACCTGTACTTGGGGGGGTTGGAGGGACCCCCCCACCCTAAGTTGCCCAACCCTGTACCCAAAATCATTCCCCCCGCCCAGTTTGGAAAAAATTAAAAAAATTTTCAAAAAAGTGTATGTCTTTTGGCCTTTTTGGGAAAAATTTCGACTTTTTCCTACCCCCCCCCCCAAAATTTCGGATTTACCCCCCCCTCCCCCAACTGGTCAGAGGTCTTACAGGTATGCTAAGATCCTGATAATATTTTTTCCGTATTGTTTTCTGAATTTATTTTTCTAATGACAAATAAATAAATTTATCTATCCATCTATCAATTTTTTCCACAAACATGGAAACAGGTCAATTTTTTTCCACATGTGGAAAATTTTTTGATGAGAAGTTTTCGTCTTGAAATCCTCGTTTTTTCGCTTGAAAATGCTCCTAAATGCTTTATCTAAGTGCTTCTCAGCTTTTTAAAGCATTCTGATAATCATTCTGAATACATATCTCAGGATTTAGATTAAATTTTGTATTCATAAATGGTAACTTCTAGAAATTTTTCATTCGAAAAATTTTAAAGCCATTTTTTTGTCAATAATCTTTCATAAATTTGGCCGAAAAGCTATGAGTCAGAAGCGTAGAGTTTTTCCAAAAATACTTCCATGAAGCTTTTGAAATGAATTTACGTTAAGAAAGGAACAAACGCATACCTGTAAGACGTCCAACCAATTGGGGAGGGGGGGTAAACCCGAAATTTTGGGTGAGGGGGTCGAAAAAAGTCGAAATTTTTCCCAAAAAAACCAAAAAGGCATTTTTTGCCAACTGGGGGCTTGGGACGTTGGGTATATGGTTACCCAAGTTGGGGGTGGGTCCCCCCCAACCACCGTTTTTTTTCATGGAAGATTTTTTTCAGATGAGAACCATACCCAAAATTTTTTTCCTCATTTTCCAAAAATTTTCCTTATTTCTAAAAACGTTTATAATGTGGCTACGGATGCTTTTTTATGCATTTTTGGAGCATACTTAGGCATTTTATTGTATTTGGAGTCTAGAACCTACAAAAATGAGGAAAGGAATTGAGAAAAATCTGGTAATGTTAGTCAAAATGAGCTCAGGAAGAATATATTGATGTTCGACAAGAGCGGGTGAAGCATGTTAACAAAAGAGTTCTCAGGATATCCGCTATTAACATTTGCATGGTTCCGATTAGAAGAAGTATCTAATCTTATTTAGTTGGTCCGGCGCGAGGCGCCGGAAAAATTTTTGAATTTTCACTTTCTAAAATGCTGGAAAATGAACCTTCACAACGTTGAGAAATAAATTAAAATCAAACTGATAAAGTGTAATTTGTTTGAAATTCCGGCGCGAAGTGCCTGAAAAATTTTCGGATTTTTATATTCTAAAACGCTGGAAAATAAATCTCTCCAACAGATATTCATGAACAGAAGTTCTAAAATCGCAGTCTAGAATCATGTTTTCAATTTCCATCTTCAATAAACACAAAAGTTCAGGTTGTAATATTAATAATTTCGTAATATTAATAACATATGTTCGTAATATTAATAACATATGTAATCAATTTAAAACCCTCTTATCGAAAACTGTATTGTGTCATTTCAACTTTTCTGTGCATCACTGTTTTTTTTGTACAACACCCCTTTGTATTTGTACAAAGATTGAAGTCAAAAGTCTTTGTACATTTCAATTTTTCTTTGAACAAAAAAATTTCCGTTTTGTAAATACTTTTTAGTAATCCTGAACCCAGTGATAACGTTGGTTTGAGATTTTTGAGCACTGAAAGGACAGGGAGGAAATCAAAACTACAAGAGAATTTATGTTCAAATTTTTCATCAGAAGTAAGGTTAGGATCATGAATATTTTCAGGTTTGGTAGAAATAGAGGAAAAATAATCATTTAGCAAATCAGTCATTTATTTATCAATAGGACTGATGGCAATTATGTCTCTATATTTTTATTTTTCTATTTATCAATCAATAGGACTGATGGCAATTATGTCTCTATATATACCAAACCCAAAATTTTTTTCCTCATTTCGAAATTTTTTTCCTCAAAAGACCCCATTTGAGGAAAAAACGGTGCTCGAGAGTGAAGTACATCGTTCCTCCTGGAGAAAAAAATCTTTGTACATGTACAAAGATTGTCAAAATTTTTCTTTGTACAAGGGAAAAAATCTTTGTAGAGTACAAAAAAAACAGTGCTGTGCATATGTAAATATGTGATGCATTGATACAATTCTGTAGTTGATTTCTTTTGAGTTCTTACATTGTGTATTGTAATTTCTCTTTATTTGTAATTTTTCTTCTTTCCATTGAATTTTCCCCTTACATATCGCATGCTCTGTTCCATTTTTACTTTTCTTATAATTTTCACTAATGGTTCCTTCCTTATGTGCTCACCATTACTGTATTCCTATTGCTTTAATAGGGATTTCCTATAGCATAAAATAATGACACTTCCGATAAGATTAATACTTCTAGCTGCCATTTTAAGACTCCCTAACTAGTCTTAGATGATACAGGGAGCTTATAGCAGTTTTTTACATAGTTATTTTGATATACCAAACATTCTAAAAAATTAAACCAGAAAAAAACCACTAAAAAACCATAGAAAAACCAAAAAAACCATTTAAAAACCATAAAAAACCGCTAAAAAACCAAAAAACCAAAAAGTTGAAATTTCAAAAGTTTGGTTTTTGCCAACCCTGGCCGTTCATAACTTTAATAATCATTATTATTATGCATTACTTAGCTCAGGCGCGGCTTTTAGCACGTCTACCTTCATTTATCATATAATCTATAATAGTTTTCATCATTTTGAACGTATTATCTCATGTTTTCATTGGTAATCTTCAATATTTTATCATGATTATTTAATGAAGATCCGCATTTTTTCCTTTTGAGAAAGATCAGTACGTCAAGTCTCTAAGCTTTTTGATGCGATTATTTTGTTTTCTAACGTAAAATCAATTTAACTGCTTCATGGAAATATCTTCCGGAAATTTATACCCTGCATTCTCTATTTTCGACCAAGTATGAGAGTTTACAAATAAATTATGGTTTTAAAATTTTTCAAGTAAAATTCTAGAAATTACGACTTTTGAACATAAAATTCAAACCTAATTCTTGAAATAAATGCTCGGAAAATTGATTTTCGAGCGTCGCAGAGGCAGAATATCAATACCCAAAAAAATTTTCCGGCGCTTCGCGCCCGAAACATTAACATCCATTTTGGGTTCTCACTCATACCTGTACTTGGGGGCGGTTGGGGGGGGGGGGTCGGCCAACCCTATACCCAAAATCATTCCCCCCCCAGTTTGGAAAAAAAAATTTTTCAAAAAAGTGTATGTTTTTTGGCCTTTTTTGGGAAAAATTTCGACTTTTTCCTACCCCCCCCCCCCAAAATTTCGGATTTACCCCCCCCCCCCCCCCAACTGGTCGGAGGTCTTACAGGTATGTTCTCACTTGTCATCATAGAGAACCTAACCATCGATTTCTCATGTAATTCTCAAAGTCATTATGCTTTTGGATATTTTGCTTGAAAATTTGTTCCAATGCTTGTAGATTAAACTTTGAACTCGAAAATTTCAATTTTTCCTCAATTTTAATGAATTAACGGGTCTAAAAACACCAGCAGGCTTGAAAAGGCTCAAAAACACCTAAATAAAGCGTCTGTGAGCATTTTTAAGCGAAAAAAAACGACTTCGGGAAAATGAGGAAAAAAATTTTGATCCCTTTCCCCATTTGGGGAAAAGGCCCGGGGGAAAAAAACAGTGGGCATGACACACGGTTATTCAGGGCAGTGTCTATTAGCCGGATACGGCGGATATAATATTTTATATTTGCAGTATACTGTCAATAGTGCCTGCTATATAAGACATAACAAGCGTCACAGCGTGAAGCCATCAATACAGTAAACTGTCAATCAGAGCGCAAAACGTCAAACTTACCTTCAAAATCATGATAATGCCACGAATGTGGGTGAAAAGCTAACTAGTATATAAATAAGGCTTCTATTTACAAGCATTATGAATTCGATAGAATTATAAGCAAATTATAAAATAAAATGACCATTTTCAATGAAAATACAACGCGCATAGTGCACAAAAACAATTACAGTATGGAAACAATGATAAAAATATATTAATTTTTCAGCAAGGATATCACTTCAATTTATTGCCGAATCTCTTTTGGGGCTTCAAATTCTGAAAAAGTGTAGGATTAATGCATATGTCAAGCTTTTTCTCAATGTTAGCAAAATTATGCTCCTACAAGCAAAAAACTGTCAAACAAAATATATTTGGTAAAGTAGGCCAAAGTTGGCACAACAGTTTTCTTTTTCGATAGCGCTATTTTTTGTCTGAGTTCTGAAAAAACCTTTTCACAGCTGTTTACAGTTCTGTATAGGTACAAAATGTTATAAGAAATGAATTTAATAAAATTGAGTTACTGATTTGAGTAACAAATGAATTTACTTATTTTATTAGCAGCATAATGAGGCTGAGACATTGGACTTCCATGATTTGAAGATGCAATTATTGTATAGACTTCATTCAATCTGCTCAATGCAACTTCCTCAGCTCTTGGATTAATTGATAAACTTTGACAGACACATTCCTTCATTAAAATTTTTGTCAATTTTTCCACAACCATGACAATTTTGTCTGTTGTTTCTGCTCACAAAATATCAACACATTCATTGGTTGATCTTTCTTCTGGCAATTCAAATTGTGGATAACATAGATTTTGTTGGTTCAATTGCAAAGAATGGATACAGTGAATATGCTTGCAGGTATATCTGGCTACCAAAAAATGATTTCAATGCAAACTCAACATGATCTACATTTAAATTGACAGGCACTGATCACTGATTTTTGTAGAAATAAAATATGTACACTAAACATAGGGAAAATGGATGAAAATGAAAAATCCAAATACTCAAAATTCTGTTCATTATTTTTTCAGTACAAAACTGGTGCAATTTTTGTATAAGCTGTATTATAATAAAGTGCCTCACTTAACAGCATAAAAAGTGTCTGGATTATTTTTCACTTTTGCTGATTTAACTTCCCAGAAAACTTTCCATCAAAAAATTGCACTCTTAGCAGATCATTTTCTTCAGAATGCTTATGGCAGCATAGTACATAATCTAGACAAAATTCTATGAACTTCAATGAAATAATCAAGATGAGAGTTTTCAGCATTTAAATCAGAAAAAGTCAATTATATGAAAATTTACCCTTTCTTAAGGGCCTTCAAAAATATTGTTGAGCTTTGTTCATTTTCTAGGTTGCACAAGAACCAAGCTACTGGCAATCCTCGCCGATTATCATCCAATACCAAAACTGTGGCAAGTAACAATTTTTTGAATTAATGCCATGGGTGGCATCCATACACACAATGTTTGATGTAAATTTTCGAAACAGTGACCTCTGGGCAATTATTTGCAGGCCTGAAATTAAAAAAATATATTTAATCAATTTTTACCAATGGATTATGACATAATGATAAAAATTGTTTTATTATTATCGAGAAGAGTAAACAGCTAATTTCATGAAACTTACCTAGGAAAAAATATTGCCCATCAGATTGATAATAAGGCACAGCTCCAGCATTCTTCCTGACATTCTGCCTTAGACTTACCATTTCATCTTCACAGAGTCAGCCAAGTTGTAGGCTGAAATCTCACCTGATTTGATGAATATCTGGGCTGGTTGTCAAATGCTCATGTTTAGAAAATTTTTCAATACAATTATCATCCATATCAGCTGAAAAATCACACTGAATTTATACTTGCAAAAACCCAAAAAGGTACTTTTTCCTAATTTTTGGGGGTTTTGGGTGTAGAGTTGAGTAGGTTGGGTCATACATGTAACGGAGCTCCGAGGTCTGGGGGGGGGGGGTTGGAGCACTTTTTTGGGGCCGGGAGTCAGTAATTCCCAAAATTTTGGGGGGAGGGGTCCTTGAAGGAAAAAAAATTCGATTTTTTTCATGAAAAATGTCCGAAAAACGGTTTAAAAAGTAGTAATTTTTGTCTAAAAAATGATAAAATATGTACTTATGGTGCCAAGCGCCGAGAAAATTGACGTTTTTGACCATTTTTTGTTCAAAATTTGACATTTTCCATGAAAAAAGATGACATTTTTCAGTATTTTTCCGACTAAAACTATGGGGGTCCCTAGGGCTACCATATGGCCAGCCATAGGATTGGAAAATCCTGGGGAGGGAGGTCGCCCAATGGCTAGCCATATGGTCGACAATTTCTGGGGGGGGTTCCCATAGCACTTCCCCCCAATTACATATATGGGTAGGTCCACCTAATCCCCCCAAATTACAGGTATGTGTCTATTGCAATGATAGATTTCCCAGCATTTTAGAATATAAAAATTTGAAAATTTTATTTGAAAATTTTTGTATTCTAAAACAATGAGAAACAAAATTACTATCTATTAGTATGATTTTAATTTACATTTCAATGTAGTGAAAATTAATTTTCCAGCATTTTAGAATGTAAAAACCAGAAAATTGAAACAATAAACATGTGAAGAGTTTGGTTCTCATGTGGAAAGAATCTTTGAGGAAAAATTGGTGTGCAGCTTGATTATCAGAATGTAATGATAGGTATTTTCGGAGATTTTTGAAATGAAATGAATTGAAATGAAATGAAAAATATTTATTACTGTTACACAATACAAAATGAAAAGAGAAATGCAAAATAAAATACATAATATAATGTCATCAGGGTTGGCAAAAACCAAACTTTTGAAATTTCAGCTTTTTGGTTATTTGGTATTTTAGTGTTTTTTAATGGTTTTTTTGGTTTTTCTGTGATTTTTTAACGTTTTTTTCTGGTTTAATTCTTCAAAATGTTTGGTACATCAAAATAAATATGTAAAAAACTGCTGGAAGCTCCCTCTATCATCTAAGATTAGTCAGGGGACCTTAAATTGGCAGCTAGAAGTATTAATTTTATCCCAAGTGTCATTATTTTATGCTATAGGAGATCCCTATTATAGCACTAGAAATACAGTAATAGCGTGCACATAAGAATGGAACGATGAGTGAAGAACATGGGAAAAGTAAAAATGGAACAGAGCATGCAATATGTAAAGGGCAAATGCAAGGAAAATAAGCAAAATTACAAATAAAGGGAAATGCAATGTACATAATCAGAACTCATAAGAAATCAACCACGGAATTGTATCAATGCATCACATATATACACATGTGCACAGGAAAGCTGAAATGACACAACTTCTAAGTATTTTCGATAAGAGGGTTTTAAATTGATAGATTATTACATATGTTATTAATATTACAAACTTCAGATGAAAGTCACACATAAACATTTCAGATGTTTCCAAATTTTTGCTTTTCAAACCTGTCTGCGAGCTATAACTACAGCAAATGGGTCTTATCATATATACAATTCTCACCTGCATGGTAGATATATATTTTTGTACAATTTCTTCTACTTAGTAGCGATGTCAAGTCACATAAAAATGAGCCACTCAAAAGATCTTCTCTTTGTTAACCTACAGTATGCTTAAATGATCTGTATAAAATTTTATTATTGTTGTCTCATTTATATTTTGAAATTTCAAGCTAAGAAAGCTGAAAAGCTTACCGTAAAAAAAATTCAGGATATTAACCTTAATCATATTTTACAAAATTTTGATGATGATATCGATCAATGGATGTCACCCAGTATGGTCAGAGCACACTCTACGAAAGAATCAGCATTTAATTTTTTTTGTGAGCAGATTATAGCAAACTCGACTCACTAAATGTGTGCTTCCAAGATGGATACAAAGAATATCGATTGATTGATATCACATCTTTTGTGAACGAAATGTATAATAAAAATAGGACTTTTTTCTACTCTGTAGTGAACTCATTTCAACTGAATTAATTGTTTTGTTGATTTAAATAGACACCATTACATGCCTAGAAGATCGACTAATGTGAAAAGACAGTTTTCCATTGATTCTGGAAAAAAACAAAAAACCCAGAGATTTTCCATTTTTTGTTTTGTTTAAAGCAAAAAACCAAAGCCTTTCCAACCCTGAATATTGTATGAATAGTAAGAATTGTAAATCGACTCACAAAACATTTAGATATTTTAGGAAACAGGTGAATCATGCAGCAATAGGGTGCAAAGGTTACTTGAAAAATAACAACTTACATCCACCCCCCAGTTCAATTATGGAAGTTCAGAAGTTTAATTTTTTCTATGAAAGTGTGCAAACTGGGAGAATTAACAATATCGAAAGATAGACGTTAATATAATGGTAAAAATCAAACTGGCAAGCAGTGGTATGAACTCACTTTATCATCAATCTTAGATCATGATTTTTTGATCTTAAAGTAGCTAAAATTGATTTATTCTGGAGCTTCGCTCTAAACCCCACCATGAGGCTTTTAGGCACGCCATTCTGAACCTTTCAGCATGACATTCAGGAGCTATGCAACCTCACTAGGTCGAGTTTCATCTATTTTAAAAAATGTTGAAATTCGCCCCTGAAAAAAATGCCTGGATATGGGCCTGCTTGCAATGTTCAAAAGCAAATAAACGTGGTAGCCAACATTTGTGAACTCCAGAATCACTGTTTTTTCCACATTTGCATTATAATGTGAAAAAAATTTGGAATGTGGAAAAATTTTTTAGGTCTTTCCACAAATGTGGAAGAAAAATTTGGGGTTTTCATATTGAAAAGATGCATTTTAGGAGGTTCAAATCTCAAAATTTTCTGGCGCTTCGCACCAGTTATGACTTTAATAATCATCATTATTCATTAAGTAGCTCAGGCTCGGCTTTTATCATGTCTACCTGCATTTATCACTTAATCTGTAATAGTTTTCACCATCTTAAACGTAGTATCTCATATTAATTGGTAATCTTCAACATTTTATCATAATATTTAATGAAGATTCGCATTTTTTCTTTTTGAGAAAGATCAATACATCAAGTCTCTATGCTTTATAATGCGATTATTTCTTTGCTAACGTAAAATCGATTCAAAAGCTTCATGGAAATATTTTTCGGAAATTTATACTCTTACTCATATATTTTCGACCAAGTTCACGAGAGTTTACAAATAAATTATACAGATTTTAAAATTTTTCAAGTAAAATTCTAGAAATTATGACTCGAACACAAAATTGGAATCTAATTCTTGAAATAAATGTTCGGAAAATTGATTTTCCAGCATCCCAGAATGTCAATTTTTTGATCTTTCACTTGTCATCATAGAGAACTTGACCATTGATTTCTTGTATAATTCGTCAATTATGCTCTTGGATAGTTTGCTAGAAAATTTGGAATTTTTACGGATGGTGGTGGCAACGCCGAAATTTCTCTGACGCCGGTTTTTGGGGGTTTTCATGATGAAGGGAAGAAAGAACAAGTGAAATTATGCGTGGGAAAAGCGCCAAAATTTGGAAGAGCCTCAACAGCGATGCGCCCTTGGGGCGCAGCTGCTGTATCCTAAGCCTAAGCCTAAGGAAAATTTTAAAGGAAAAATAAACTCAAATTAGATTTCCAAATTCGTTGACTTTCAACAATAAAGTGCAATCAGTGTTTTTTGTGCCAAAACATGGTTTTTGGCACAAAAAAATTTGCGGCGGCCACTGCCATCCGTAATTTACCCGAAAATTTGTTCAACAATGCTTGTAGATTAGGCTTTTAAGTCGAACATTTCAATTTTTTCTCTAATTTTAATGAATTAACTTCTTTAAAAACACCGGAAGGCTTGAAAAAGCTCAAAAACAGTGTGATAAAGCGTCTGTGATAATTTTTAAGCCAAAAAACGAGGATTTCCACATTTGTGGAAAAAAGTTCGTGGAAAAAAAAGGCAGTGGCTAAACAGCCGCACGGCTGCTGAGCCAAAACATACCCTTTTGGATAAACAGCCGCGCGGCTGCTGAGCCAAAACATACCTTTTTGGATAAACAGCCGCGCGGCTGCTGAGCCAAAACATACCCTTTTGGATAAACAGCCGCGCGGCTGCTGAGCCAAAACATACCCTTTCGGATAAACAGCCGCGCGGCTGCTGAGTCAAAACATACCACTGTTGCCAGGTGGTTCAACAAAGTTTCTACTGAAACTACATCTCATTTAACTGAAATTCTACTGCAATTCTACTGACTCAGAAAAATTCTACCGAAATTCTACTGGCACTCGAATACATTGAAAATAGCTTGAATGTAAATGAAAAACACTGATAAATCATCAAAACCATTATATAAACTATATCAAACATTTATTTGATCAACAACCGCGACGAAAAGTTTGCTTGAACAACGACCTTTTTTTACGCTTCCCATTATTTTCTTGTTGTGAACTCGAAGATGAATCAGAAGTGACGTAAACTTCTGAAGACGCCATCATGTAAATAACATATAATGCATAAGATCTATGCAGTAGAGAATATTGATGATAAGAAACTTGAAACAACCACTTTGCGAGAAGTTGAATAGAAGTTTTTCCATATTTTGAAGAACCATTTTTGATTTTTTTCTATGTTTTCCGCTATAATTTACACTGCAAAATTATCGTTTTAGAGTTGAAGCTGGTGTACCCCTTTAAGTTAGTTATTTTGATGCAATTTTAGGAGAAAGAATATTTAAAATTACAGCAGAGTGTTTTTAACAATCACTTTTCCCATAAGTGGCGCAGTGGAGAATCACACTGTTAGTCACCCCAAACACCAAGGTTTGAAACCCTTTCTGTGGTTTAATTCTTCTTGTTAAAGCATCCAACAACCTTGAATTTGTATAAATTTGCATATCAATTGAAAAGAAGCGTATTTACATAAAGTAAAATCCTGCCCATTTAATGATAGTTTCCTATTGTCACCTCAAAAACTGCAACTTTTATGTGTTATAAACGGTAGAACCATGGTTGGCAAAGTGGCTTTTTTGGGTTTTTGATTTTTTGGTTTGTTTTGGGTTTTCTGAATTTAAAAACCAGCAAATTTTGGGTTTTTGGGTGTTCGTTAAAATCAGTTTTTCTAATTTTTCAAAATTTTTTCGTAAACTTGTATTATAAAGTGTATAAATGATTTATCTGATTTGAGAAAATCGTTTTAGGCTGTTTGAAAGTTGTTTCTCCCAAAAAAGTTTCACTTTTGAGAACTAAATTCTCAGCGGATGACATCACAAGCAAAAATTGCCTTTGATTTTTCACATTTATATCAGTATAATTTTGATCACATTTGATTAACTTTTATGTAACCATGATATAAATCTTGATAGTGTTTTAAAATGATTACAAAACGAAACCCACATTAAAACCGAAAAACCCTTAATAAACCCAAAAAAACCCAGAAAAAACCATCAAACCCAAAAAACACCAAGCCAAAATTTTGAAAAATGGGTTTTTCCATCCCTGGGTAGAACATTCTATATCTAAAGCAAGCAAATAACGCTAATAATGATATAAACTTGTGAAATGCATGACTTCAAGGCATATGAAAAGTTATGAAAAAAAGTTGGCTTGTAAAATCATGAAATGGCTTGTAAAATTTCAGACCTACAAGCCAACTGGCTAGAGGTTGAAGAATGAAAAAAGCCTGCCTTTGAGGTAATATAATTTTCTGCTAGTAAAACTTTGCGGAACGTTTTTCTGAAATGCGGAAAATATTTTTGGCCCGGGTTCTCATTTTGAAAATGTTGATGAGGGAAAAAATGGTATCTAGAATTGGAGCAAAATAAATACCCATTTGACATTTGGCAACACTATACTGCACTGGTTAGCAGTGTTGCCAGGTCGTAAAAACTAATTATACTAGATCTCAGAACTGAGAGGCAAAACCTACACTAAAATCGAAGAAAAATCAACCAAAATGGAGACTGGAGAGACGGTGAAGAGTGAGATAGCTAGCACTTTGATTAAAAATTTACTCTATACTCCTTAGGTTCATCTCTATCATGATGAAGTTCAAGTCGATAGCTCGAAAATTGAACGAAAAAAGTTTTTCACTAAACATCAAAACTCGGCTATTTCTGCCTAGTATGCACCAAATCTAGTGTAGACAGATCACACTAAACTGGCAACAGTACTTTTCTCTGCCTAAAATGCACTAAGTCAGTGTAGATAGAATACACTAAACTGGCAACACTGAAATGTATCCTTCCAGTGTTTGGTGAATTCGACGGATGAAAGGCCAAACTTTGCTCAACTAAAAAAATCACATGATCTCAGTGTGTTATACGTATATAGCATAGGCTTAGGTGCTGGATAGTTAATACTTTTCAGTTTTTAAAGTTAAATTAAACTTTCTAATCATAATCAATGCTCATTACAGTAACATAAACTGAGTCAAATTAGTTATAGTAAACTTCTCATTTCTACTGACTTATACTGAGAAACAGATAATTCTACTGAATTCTACTGGAAAATTGACATTCTACTGACTACTACTGCAATACAACAAATTCTACTGCAATTTCTACTGTGAATGGCATTCTACTGCCACTGCCACTGTTGAGTAAAAATTCTACTGAAAACAGTAGAATTCTACTGCACCTGGCAACAGTGAAACATACCCTTTTGGATAAACAGCCGCTAAAATGGTTGATTACAGTAAAGATGTAATCGAGTTACAGTTATTGAGTGAACGTACTTGTGGATATAAATAATCAACGATCAGCCCGCTCATGATCAGTGTTTTTTTTTGTGCCAAAACATGGTTTTTGGCACAAAAAAATTTGGAATGGCACAAAAAATTTTGAGCGTTTGTGCCAATTGGCACAAATTTTTTGGCTGGTCAAACATAAATTTTCTTGATTTTTAGACGTTTTAGGGGCTGGAAATGCAAAAATTTTTCGGCGCTTCGCGCCGAATCAATGAATATAATATTTCCTATTCGTACATTTGACCCGAACGCGAACGATTTCTCTTTGAACAGTGTATTAGTATCGTTGCCGCAAACTTCATAGGCTGTCAAGACTGATGAGTGAAAAGAAATTCTGAATATTCTCTCTTCATTCAGTCAGATTCGGACTTGAAACTGAAATTGTTACTTTTTGTGTTTGATTGATTCAAATAGAAAAATCGATATCGTTGATAATGGCACAATGTTTCGATCGAAAATTAACACGATTTTCGACTTCATTTTCTCTAGTCTTTACATGGCGGTTGTTAAATAAACATAACATAGATATTCGTTCGTAGTCGAAAATTGAATCAATTTTAACTTCCTGAACAATTCTAAAGCTATTTAAATTGTCTCAGCATTCCATTTCCTTTTGGGATTTCGTGAACTATTTTGTTGCACAGTTTTTTCTCTTCTCACTTACATGGTTAGCTGAAAAATAGGTTGGGCACGATTTTTACAAAAAATTAATGCGTTAAACAATAACTTTTCATCAAACTTTTGGCCTAAAACTTTTCCGTAGTTTTCAGTATGTTGTCACATGCTTCGCCATCCATGTCACGTGTATGACATGTGGATTTGGGAGAGCTGGGGAGGTTTGGGTATCTCATCAGGTGATACCGTGTTTTAGACGTCACATTGATGGTGAACCATATCAGATTGATCCTATTACAGTGAGTAATAGGCTGTGACTCCTGATGGATACTGGCATTTTCCCCAGGCTTCCCTAAATGGCGTTGGGGCCTAACCTGGCAAATGGTGGCTATAGAGAGATCTATAGTTGGTTCTCTTGTGTTGTCCTTGGGGTCTTGCTGTAGGGTAATGGACAACGCTGCCAGGCTAGGTGCGACAATCCCCGAGTCCTACTCAGTGAGAGCGGGGGCAGGGTCACCCCTAAAATGACCTAATTTGTGGGACCCGATTATGAACCAGACAGCCCCTTTTTTAGCCCGAACCTGAGAGGTGGAGGCCCTACTTATCTGTGGGAAACGTGGGAAACCGACTCAGGAAGGATTCCCCAACAAATACCCCACAAATAACAATAATCCCCTGAGAAGACTCACCTAGTCCTGTTTCTCAAGCGATTCGACGCAACGGGCGGCAAGTCCCTGGATGCTTTCGGTCTTCTGGCACTGGGAGCGGGGGATGCAATCCTCAAACGTCCTAGCGGCGAGCGGCGGCGGGCGGCGGCGAGCGGGAGCGAGCGGGAGGCGAAACTCCAACGTTTAATTCACGAACCGGGGCGGTCGGACACCTGGCACTGATGGGCAGCGGGGGTACTGTAGGCGGTAAGCGGCGGACGCAGTGAACAAGGGTAAATTTATGCAAATTTATTGGTAGTAAGGCGGCGGACGCATGGGTGTACAATAAAAATATGCAAATTCGACAAAGAGCGGCGGACGCGGAGTTACAACCGGACGAAAGCTTGGTGAACCCAAGAATGAGCGAAAAACTAAAGAAACATGTCCTTTTAAGGACATGTTTGGCTACAGCTGCAGCTTGGGCCGAGTTTCTCGGCGCTCAAGCTAACTTCTGCAGCTAGACGCGATGCAGAAGATGCCTATGAGCACATAGACATTTTTTCATTCGCATGCGTTTAGCACTGAGGCCGGCTGCAGTGCCTATGCTAAGCATATGAACGTCTTTAGCTAAAACTTCTTAGCTAGTCGTTTTTGCGTAACAAAAACGACGCTAATTTTGATGATAAGAGGTGTGTGAGCGCACCAAAAATAGCCATGTGCTCGTGGAGCACGACTGGCGGAAGTTTTTAGCTAAAGGGCCTACTGTAGCCCGCGTTTGTAAAGAAATAAAAATACAACAAAACGAAACGTAGAAATGCATGAAAAATATAAAAACGAACGTAAAATGCATGTGTAAAAATGAAATAAACAAAAGTATGATCGAGTAATAAACGAAACATGAAACAAATAACAAAATGTCGGCATGATCGGAATCACGTGACGTTGGAGAATTGAGCGGCACGTGACAATGTCTTTAGTAAAAAAATTTTTTTGTGCCATTGGCACAAATTTTTTTGGCCTCTTGTGCCAATTGGCACAAATGTCCGTGCACAAAAAAAAAAACGCTGCTCATGATGTTTCTCTGCATTTTGTTCATGTTTGCACATCGAGAATCGTGATTCTATGATCAGTATTTCGCCAGTCTTTTTCACTTAAGAGAAAATTCCTGGCTACTGTCCGAACTGAAATATGAACATTTTTGATTCAAGGCTATATGAATTCACAACATACATGCACATAGGGGTTTAGAAGGCTAACCCTCCTAACTCACACCCTGAACACCTCCCAGGCCTGTAAAAAATTGTCAACCACCCCCCCCCCCCCCAATTTTTTTGAAGACAGCTTCTTGATTATTATGCATATTTTGTATTAAAAAACATGCTTGTGGAGCTACCTTTTTTGTTTTTTTCCCACCCATGTCCACTCGTCAATGAAAAGTCGGAAGACCCCTCCTGGAAAATTTGTTTGATTAGAGGTCCTCAAGGTCAGATTCTTCAGGTAGTGGTAAAGTTGAAAATTTGCCGGGGTAGTCTAGCTAAATGGCCGCTAAACACTTCAGTTTGTCTCAAAATTAGGCATCTAGTGATCAATTTTTAGAACTTCAGGCAGGAGTAATACCCCCTCATACCCCTCCCTATGGGGTAGTCTATGTTTGATTCACAGCAAGTGTAAAGTTTATTGCTTTTTTCATCAGGCCACCAAAGGTAGTACTTTAAACTAATCCAATGCAAAAATTATCAAACATTTGATCCGATTCCATTGGTGATCCACTAGTGGATTCTTCAGGCTGCCTCCTAATCGTTTCTGTTAGACAGGGTTGGTTGTCCCTTGAATAGCTGCAAATGTTATTACACAGCGTGAAAGATATCAAAGTGAGAATGTAGACAGACTTGTATTGTGCTATAGGGTCAAGTTTATTCCCATACAGGGTTTTTTCTGTACCAGTCGATCTGTACCGTACGGAAATCTAGTGAAAAAATTTCCGTACCATCCTATCCATTTCCGTACAATCTTTATTTTCCACTTGCTTCATAATGGTTCAAAAAATACATTGGTCGTAAAAGTAGGAACATGCTTGCTCACTCTAAAATTGATAAATTTGCTTCACTTTTATCAGAAAAACGATTAAACAACAATTTTTTCGAACTTCATCCAAATTGCGTCAATTCTAAACTTTTGCAATTGGATTTCATGAGTTTTGGAGGAAAATAATTAAAAGTTAGGCAAAACTACCGATAAATTTTCATTTCAAGGCTTGTAAAATGTTGGAAAATGCATTTTTAGCTTATTCTTATTCCATAGGTTATCGATCGTAATCATCATTTTTTTCAACTATGTCAAGAAACAATACAAGATTGAACATCATCCACGAGATAGGATGACATTTTTCAACCGTGAACCAGAACTAACATTCAAAATTATAAATCATTTGAATCTGGCACGAAGCACCAGAAAATTTTCGGGATTTTTTGTTTCAAATGCATGAAAATGATTTCCAGACAGGAAATCCTATAACATAATCAAAAGAATCGTCAGGCTTTAGGTTGCACTGTGCATCAAAAAATCTGTACAGTACGGAAAACTCGGTAAAAGTTTTCCGTACCAGCCCAAAAAAATCTGTCTGGTACGGAAAAAACGCTGCTCCCATACATTTTATTTCTATGAAACGTGTGATACTTGGCCTCCTAAAATCTGATTAACCCCCCCCCCTAGAGCAAAACCGGTTAAAGATAGAGACATGAGGTTTTTGCACAGTGTCCACCGTATGGGCAAACATCAGGATGGCAAAGATCATTGTGACTTGATATGCAAATGAGAAATGTTTTCATTTTTTGAAATATTGATTTGGTCAAATTATATGAATGACCAAAGTTTGAAAAAATCGCCTTCATTTAGGTTCAAAAAAATAATTTTTCTATTGAAACAGATGTAGTGATCCATATGAGTTATAACAGGAGGTCTACCATTAAGGATGCCCCCGGCTCCATCGCGGCTCCGCCCCTAATTTTTTTGGAGAAAAATAATTTCCTGGTAATATCAATGATTTTTGAAATATTCTGGGAAATGGGTAATTTATTTACCATGTTGAATCTAATGGGCACATTCCCACTGTGTGAATTTTTATGAGAAAAGTGAGAATTCGTAGCTTTAAGACATTGGAATGATCTTATTCTATAAATCAATATTCATTTTACACAGGAGAGAATAGGCTATCTTTTGATTTAACATTTGCTGTAAGTTACTGTACATTACAGATTTTAAGAGAGTTTAAAGTATCAAAAATGAGCCGCACTCCCGATGACCGAATGTCAGCATAAAATATTTCTTCATTAAGTAAATTCAGTAATGCATGATAAAGAAAATTCTACTGTAGGTTGCTCATCAACAATTTTTGTTGATTAACAATAATCATGTGTCGTATAACCATTTCCTTGTTGTATGGCCCTATCATTGTAAAAAAGGCTTTAAAAAATTGATAAGCATGCTCCACTGAGCAATATGCAGCACCGTTGTGCATGAGTGAAAACTGGAAAAAATGTGACAACATGGATGATTTTCCACAATAGATGATTAGTTCGCGGGCCTCATATCATTTGATCAGATCTTTTTGTAAAAAGTGAGAGATCGTTCTGGCTTGCAGAAAATTGACTCCATACACACAAATTTTTGAGGCTAGAACCGCCAAGCAGAATGCACTGAAGTTCAGATGTTAGTTTAAACCTATCACCATATTACGTTGTGTTGTGTGCATTTTTTATTTTTTATTTATTTAATGAAATATTTTTTATGACAATGATGATTAACAATAATTGAGATCTCAAACTATGCATAATGATTATGATAATTTATAATGTTTACAATTTTCAGCATTAGTGTCACAATTATCACCATAACCGATGGTCTAGGACATTCACTTTGACTGGCATCCTGAAAAAATATACGAGCCATGAATACAATTGAAAAATAACACAAGAGGCCAGGAGAATTTGACTTGCTTGAGGGTAAATTGTGCAAGCATTTCAAGAACTGCGTGCAGTTTTACAATCTGTGTTCACAGGTATTTACTTTTTATTAAGTTACCGACAATAGGAGCTGTTTACTGTAATCAACTATTTTGGCAGCTGTTTATCCTAAAGGGTATGTTTTTTGGCTCAGCAGCTGCGCGGCTGTTTATCCGAAAGGGTATGTTTTGGCTCAGCAGCCGCGCGGCTGTTTATCCAAAAGGGTATGTTTTGACTCTGCAGCCGCGCGGCTGTTTATCCGAAAGGGTATGTTTTTTGGCTCAGCAGCCGCGCGGCTGTTTATCCGAAAGGGTATGTTTTGGCTCAGCAGCCGCGCGGCTGTTTATCCAAAAGGGTATGTTTTGGCTCAGCAGCCGCGCGGCTGTTTAGCCACTGCGGAAAAAAACAGTGTCCAGAATAACGTGAGTTAGTTCTGTAATCAAAATGTAATCAAAAAATCGGACTTTGGATAAATATTATGCATAAAAACTCGAAAACATTGTTTTCACATGTCAAATGTCATTATGCATCCTACTTACATCGTAACGTTTCAAGAATTCATTTAATTGAAGTTTGATCTTGTAAATATTGAGTTATCACACGATGTGTTCCCAGTTCCCACCCAAAATTTTTGTTCTACATAAAAGCTGACCCTGGTTACAAGGGTTTTTGAAATAAATATTTGAATAATCGATTTTCCAGCGTTGCAGAATGTCAATACACAAAAAAAAATTTCGGGCGCCAAGCGCCGCAAAGATATGAACAGATTTTCGGGCCCCCACCTTTCATCAAAAAGACTTAACTTTTCGATTTCACAAATTCAAAGTCATTATTATGCCCTTGGATAGTTTGCTGGAAAATTTGTTTCACAATGCTCGTAAATTAGACTTCAATCAAACTCTAAAACTCCAATTCTTGTTGTAGTGTGTTTTCCGCCGATTTTTTATTGTTTTGTCAAAACGCGTCACAGGCCCGCAGGTGGCAAGTGGAGAGAGCAACGCGGACCACCAGTGGCCATCTTACTGTAGCGCACGTCGGTACGCGTGGGCTGGTCTCTAACTTCACTTATTCTTTACGTGTGTTTTATTTTTCTTTACTAGTTGTGTGCCCCGCCGGCCACCACTAGTATATATTAGCCGCCTCCCACCACGCCTTTTTCGTCTTTGCTCGCCCGTGCGTGGGAGTTGATTTATCATTGTTATTTTTTATTCTTCGCCTCGCCCGTCGCGCTTTGTCACGTAAGTTTTCGTACGTTTATTGTATAGTAATAAATAGGTAGGAAAGCCCTTTCATTTTTAGTTAGTGAGAAAGAAGGGAGACAATTAAAGAAACTAGGCTTTCTTTAAGTGTTGGGATAATTATTGTCGGGGTTTAAGTACTAGTAATTAGGTAGTCGGGTAAACGTGGGCGTGGGACGCACGTACATTAAGGACGCAACCTCGGAATCCCAATCCTGCTCACGCCGCATCATCTCCACCCCGACCAAACCAAGATACAACACTGGTGACCGTTTGGATTGTACGTTGCCGCTACCCGCTGTTGCGTTGCATCCGAAAAATCTAAAGAATTCAAAATTCGACCCCGCCGTAGCTGCGCCAAAGGGTACAAACGAGGTTATTATACCTTGAGAAAAAAGATGCCAATGGTAAGCCACACACCGCCGGACTTCACTCGATTTCCGTCGCGCTCTAGTTCTCCAAACGCCGCCACAGCCGCACGCCGCGCCTTAAGTTTTGACCAGATGATGTTGCCGCGACCGTCAAATATGGCGCAATCGACAGCGGTACCCACGGTAAGCCTCCCGCCCCATAATCCGCCCTTGTCTAATTTCAGCACTCCCGCGCTGGACGGGACGGCACAGCCGCAAGCACCGCTCATCCCCGCAACTGCGGCGACGAATATTTCCCAAACTCCGCGGCTTGTAAACCAAAACCTTCATGCCGCCGCCGAAAATCGCCTCAACGCGCCGCCCGCATCGCAAATGCCGCTGCCGCCCGCGCCGGCTCGAAGTAATAATGACCAAATTGTCGCCAGAACCGACTCTTCCGAATCCTTTGTCAATATTGAACCGCCGCAAGCCCCAGCCGCCACCCGTGCTTCAGTAAACGATCACCGCAGCAGTCTCGCTATCGCAAACGCCAACGAAGTCCAAAATTTTCGAATTGAAGCACGCGACGCGCTGGAACAACTCAACACCGCTGCCCCGCGTATAACCAACAATGTCCCCACGGTACAAACCATCGATCAGATTATCGGCGCCCTCTCCGATCAATTCCAAGCCCAACAATTACGCGTTCAACGCGAAATTCAAGAACAAACAAAAGCCACTAACGCGCGTTTCGCCGCCCTCGCCGAGCAAATGCAACACTTGATTTCCACAACCGCCGTCACGACGCACGCGCGTAATCCGCCTACACCAAGACCGCCGCCGGTGTCCTCACGGTTTCACGGTGAGGAAACAAGAGATGTCTATATCCCTAACGAAACTCTCCGTGAAACTGAACCGGCTCCAGTCTTTGGCAGGCTACCAAACCAAGTCAAACCCAAAGCACCGTCGACGGATACCTTGTATAATAACGAATTCGCCCGCAATACGCGCGCCGATGAAGATTTACACCGCTCCGCGCTTCAAAGACGCCCACCGCCCGCGGCAAACCAATTTGGCTTCTCAGATTATCCACCCGAGGATTATTATGAACACCCGCATCCTCGGTACGACATGCCGCGCACGTCTCATCGTGAGGAAGATAGCCGCATCAAAACAATCGTTGACAATATGCACCCGCTGATCATCGACGGCGCCGCAACAAATAAACGCCTGTTACGCTTCTTCATATGACTGGAAAATGAGTTCGGCTACGACGCCTCCAACCACGTAAAGATGAGTGCCCTTCGCCGACTTACCTGCGATACGCCGAGCGATATGATCCAAGATATGACGCGGTACGAAGACGCCACACATTTGCTCATGTTCCAGTTGGCGCCCGATTGCAATCCGATGACTCTTAAACGCGAACTCGCGTCAATCACGCCAGAAGCCGGAGAGGAACCCGCCGCATTCCTGAGTAAGGTAATGACTTATGTACAACTATTGTATCAGCATGAAGATCAAACTTTCCGGCATAAACAAGTAATCGATACCTTTTTGACCAAAATGCCTGTTTTCTATCAACTCACAATTGGCGAACAAGCAAAGGGTTTCACAAACGTTCAACAACTGGCCGACGCCGTAGCCAAAGCCCGTAGTGTCCTCAATGCAACTAAAGCCGAAATCAGAACCGCGGAACGACCCATTCTGGTAAATCAAGCTGATCAAGATGCACCACCACCGAAGTCGCCGCAATCGTTTGACCGCCGTTTTGAACGCCGCCGCAGCATGGACCGCCCTCAAAATCGCTACCGCGAGCGCTCTCCCTCAATGGACCGCAGGACGCAAAACCCGGCGATGCAGCCCACTAAATTCGTCTCTTTCCAACCACAAGCAATTGAACCACCGCCGCCGCAACCGCCGCGCACGGAGATGCTTCTGGAACAATTGATTCAACGATACGACCGCGACTATGAAGAACGAAAGTCGCGACAACGCCCTGACGAAACGATATCCAACAATAGGCAACAAAGCCCGCGCCATCCATCTCAGAACAGAGAGCAGTACGCAAACCGCTTCGACCGATCCGCCAGCAGAGACGGCGCACGCACGAGGCAACCTACAGGCCTGTGGTGCGACGCCCACAAATCACACACACACAACACAGAAGATTGCATCTGGCTCAAACGGCAAAACGCTCAACAATCAGCCCGACTTGAACCAAATCGCCCAAATTACGCCACCCAACCACGGCAAGTAGATTTCCGAAACAATTCAAACAACGTCCGCGGACAACGTGATTGGCGACCCCGCCGCGGAGGACTGCCCCAACGAGGAGCGAACTACGCCCGCGGCGCGCGAAACCATTTCTATGAAGGTAATCCTATACAACGCCCAAATGATTTTGTTCAGAATACCTACGCCGTCTACCCGAACCATCAATTTCCGGCGCCGTGGGAACAACATATTCATTACAACGCGGCACCAGCCCCATACGTCACAACGCCGACGGATTCATGGCGCGCTAGTTCTCAATCTTCAGAAATGCAAATTACCCTACCCGCCCTTCCGGCACCAAACACCGCGCCCGTACCTGCACTCGAAACACGCGTTAACAATCATTCAACGTCCGCGGCCAATATGGTTGTTCCATCCAAAGAAATCGCTTCCGCCGCACCGATTGTCAGCCCTGGCATCGTCCGTTGGAACGCAACAGGCCGCGCTTTTCAAGATCCCTGTCATATTCGATCGTCTGTTTGTCAAATCGATAATCTCACACCATCTTCCAAATCGTTTGTTCGCAAGTACGCGTCCACCAGAGCCTTTCAAATCCCCATCAAAATTGGAGCCGTCAAAGCACACGCGCTCATCGATACAGGTGTCCAATGTTCCGTCCTCTCATCAGGATTGGTCAAACGCGCTTTCGACAAGCAATCGCTTCAACTCCCGATTTGTGGAAAAATCAAAGTAGCCGACGGCGCCATAGTCAACGCTCACGGCCCGGTAGTTGTCACAATGGAATCCGCCTTCGGAGAGCACATGATCAAATGCCTAATCCTTGACGACGACGGAAACGATCAATTCATCATCGGAACCGATTTCCTCGCGCATCCCGATATCCACGCCATTTTAAATTTCAAAGACAATTACATCGAAATTCAAGACGTTAAACTGCCGCTCAAGGTAATCACCTCAATCCGCCCGCAAACGGAACTGTTTCTCAACGCCGCTAACGATAACGTCTTAGAAGAAATACCAGAGGACGAACGGGTAAGCTGTTACGATGATAAATCTGATATTTTTAGTCAACCCGAAGAAATCGAAGTTGAACAACCGATACGGCAGGCTCAACATAGTCCACACCAACCGCCCCCTCGGCGGCTGGAGGTTACTGAGCTCGCCGAACCGCTTTTTCTCGTCGCCCAAGTTTCCGTTTCGATTTCGCCGCACTGCCAACAATGGGTCAAAAGTAGCGTTTTTCCCACCACATCGGCGACAGTGCCCGATGTGATTGTACAACCACTCGCCACGGATAACGTTGCCGCAGAGCTCCCAGTCGAAACCGCAGTGGTCAACATCACCAACGGCCATTGTCCGCTCCTTTTCATCAACAATACGCCGAACAGTATCAAACTCCGACCAAATCAACTCATTGCGATGGCAAAGCACACGCTGGAGTATTCCGAAGCCCACGCCGATTGTCAGATAGCAACCGCTGCCGCCGACCGCGACTTAACCGACCACGAGCCGGCCGCATTGGACAAATCATTCCCCGGCAACACCGCACAACAAAAGCTGGAATACGCCTTGAACAAAATGACAGAAAAAACGTACGTTTCTACCGCGCAAAAAGCAAAAGCCCTCAGGATGCTCCGACAGCACCGCGATGTTTTCAGCCTCCCCGGCGATAAACCAACCATCACTAGCGAGTTGACCGTCAGCATCGATACCGGCACCGCAAAACCAGTTTCACGCCATTATTACCGCGCCGCGATGGAACAAAGACCGATTGTCCGTCACCATATCCAGGAAATGCTTGACAACGATTTTATCGAACCATCCCGCTCACCCTGGGCCGCACCGCTATTTTTGGTAAAGAAAAAAGACGGCTCTTGGAGACCCGTTGTCGATTACCGCGGAATAAACGATGTTACGCCGAGTGACAAATTTCCGATCCCACGCATTGACGACTACTTGGACGCAATGGGACACGCAAAATTCTTCACCACGCTCGACCTCAAAGCCGGGTATTGGCAAGTACCCCTCGACGTCGATTCCTGCGATAAAACAACCTTCATTTGCCAAGAAGGTTTGTTTCGATTCAAAGTTTTGCCCTTCGGCTTGAAGAACGCGCCCGCCGAGTTTCAACGCTTAATGGAGCGAATCCTCCGCCCGTATATCTGGAAAATCTGCCTCGTCTACATCGACGATATCATCATTTTCTCGAACTCTTTTGAAGAGCATTTGGAGCATTTACAAATCGTTTTTGACGCCCTCCGCGCCGCCAACCTCACGCTTCGACCAGACAAATGCGAGTTCCTGCCGCCGCAAGTCAAATTCTTGGGACATCTTCTTAGCGCTCGCGGAATCGCCGCCGATCCCGAGAAAGTCAAAGCTATCGCCGAATACGAATTCCCGAAGACTAAAAAAGGTATGCAGAGTTTTTTAGGTCTAGTTCAATGGTGCAAGCGTTTCATTCCGAATTTGGCGACCTTGTCCAGTCCTTTGTACGGACTTCTACGCAAAGACGCCCAATATTTCGCCACAGATGAACACCACGCCGCATTCAAAGGTATCAAGACGGCCCTTACCTCTTCGCCCTTTCTCCGATACCCGGTCTACGATGGCAAAGCTCAATTCGTTATCCAAACCGACGCTAGTACGACCGCCATCGGAGCTATTTTGTATCAAGAAAACGAAAACGATCAATGGGTCATCGCCTACAATAGTCGCGTACTCACCGATGCCGAAACCCGCTACAGTACAACTGAGCGTGAATGCCTCGCCATTGTATATGGCTTCCGGATGTATCGCCACTATGTGTATGGCCAGAAAGTTATCGTCCGCACCGACCACAAGCCGCTCGAATGGCTTAAAGACGAGAAACACCGCAATTCACGACTTCAGCGCTTCGCGATCAGCTTACAAGATTATGATTACAAAGTGGAATATGTTAAGGGTAAGGATAACGCTTGCGCTGATTTTCTATCTAGGAAAGATGACAGCGACAAATGCCCGATCCAGAACGCTGAAAACTTAACGGCCACAATTTTCCGTGAGAATTTTCACCCTGCTGGTGCAACTAGGGAAGCCGACTTAACGGTACCGGAAAAACGCCCAGCAGTGGCTTCACTACCCACGGAGGTCGACGCCGAAATCAACGCCATCACCCGTGCAATGACAAGAAAGACCATCAGTTCACCCACACTCTCTAATTCAATGCCTAAAGATGCCGTCCACGAACCGACCCCGGCCGAGGTCATTACGATCGCCACTCACGAAGAAGTCTTGAACGCGCAAGCCGCGGACTCGGCCATAACAAAAATCATCGCCTCCCTCAAAACGGATAACGCCACCAAACACCCGCCGATTTTCTTCCTCGAAGATCAACTTTTATACCGGCAAATTAAAGATGTCAGGCAATTAGTCGTACCCGCCTCCATGGTCGACCAAACTCTTCACCAATTCCACGGCGCAAAAATTTTGAATCATCAAGGAACAAACCGCACGCTAGCAGCCATTAAAGCTCACTTTTGGTGGCCCCGCATGGAAGAGGACGTTCGGGATTGGATCAAAACCTGTAAAATTTGCCAACTAACAACGCCGCGCACGTCACCGCCTCCGCCATTGTTGCCAATTCAACCCAAACACCCATTCGAAATCGTGGCAACCGACATCGTCAACATTTCGCCAGTAGGTGAGAAGCGTCCCTACGTTATTGTTTTTCAGGATTACTTTACAAAATTCGTGTCCGCGCACCCGATACCAGATCAAAAAGCCTCAACAATAGTGGAATGTTTTATCAACAACGTCGTCCTCACGCACCGCAGTCCACTCGTACTCCTTTCCGATCAAGGTGGATGCTTTACGTCAAAACTTATGCAAGATATCTGTGAACTTCTCAAAATTAGAAAAGTCAAAACAACGGCGTACCACCCCCAGTGCAACGGAATGGTCGAACGTTTCAATCAAACATTGATCGCTCAACTCAAAAAGTATACCGCCGACGATCCAGACAACTGGGAGCGATACCTGCCCTACGCCGTGTTCGCTTACAACGCCACGCCGCATACAGCCACACGCCATTCGCCGTTCAGTTTATTACGAGGATATGAACTGCGCATCACCTTCGACTACGACTGCGCCCGCCGCCTCACCTTGCCGTTGAATTACGACGCTTATCAACATATTCTAACGCAAGCCCAACTCAAGATGCATGAAAAGATCAAAGCTAACCTCGATGCCGCAGCCGCCGCCAGCAAAGAATATTTTGACCGCAAAGCTCGAAAACGCGACTTCGCCGTCAACGATTTAGTTCTTTTGACCAACACGCGCAAAGCCAACAAGATTCAACCCGACTTCATCGGGCCTTTCCTCATCACGGACGCCTCCCGCGCAGCCGAAAACGTTGTTACCATCGACTCACTCGACGCGCCCGGCCGCCCGCAGACTGGCTCCATAACACGCCTAAAACCGTTTGTCCCACGACCGGCAAAGAATGCATTTGACAATGAAGAAAGTGGACCCCGCAGGCCCCACACTTCTCGCCGGCAATAGTTTGCTTCGAATTTTTTCTTTTGTGATACGGCGCTCATCACGCCGCGTTGTAAATAATCTTTACGTTTGTTTAATTTAGATCATGGCGACCTCGATAACGAGCAAGGATGCACGGCAGTTTCAACACGCTTCCACTCAATCCGTCGTTTTTGCCTTCAGCCGACTTTACAATGTCACTTTACATCCTGCCCCGGTTACCCATACTTTCGCAATAGGAGGGGGTTTCTTCTATAATGTTAGGTTCTGTTTGGCGTGAGGCCATTCGGTTTACTTCCGCCCGACCCTGGCCTCTATCACTCTCATAAGACTAATTGGGAAAGGTTGATTTTACTCTCCATTAACATAGTGGTGTTTGTGTTGCTTTTCGTAATGATAGTGTTTGCATTTTCCTACTTTACACTTTCTTCACCTTTCAGCGGCTGATTCTCTTATTATTTCATTTCCATCTTTCGCTTCCATCAGCAATAGTCGCATTCTCAAGCCGCTCTCAAAAATTTTATTTTTTTCAATATGACGACGCCGTCGACCGCATCATCCTCCACGGCCGACGACCCTCCACCGTATCGCGAATCGATAAACGTCAACGAACGATACGTCCGGTGGGCCGAACAGCAGCCCCACCAGAACGATTTAAGTTTCGCCTGCGACGGTATTTTCTCATTTTATGCTTTTGCTGCTTATACTTGCATGCTTTTGCTTGGGACCCCATGAGTATCTCCCCCTCTGTAGTCTTGGGGCAGAGTTCCATGGTCAGCCACCGCGATCCCGTCATCGTCAAGTTGTGGGCTTCTCAGCCCACAACCGGCCGCTGCCTTGATTTCCGCACACCACAACTCTCGTTATCTCGCTATCGTAGCCCGATCCAGTTGTCCAAGTGCGCCCATCAAGGTGACATCGCCGCCCAAGCGAACACCGCCTCAAAGCATGTGTACTTCTAACGAATTGACAACACCACACCGCTTCCCTCTTTGTTCATGTTTACATCATCCTTCAGACCCCATGTCGTTCATTCGACGTGATGTCCCATGTGTCACTGATGAGTATCGAATTCGCTCTTGTTTAGAAAACAACATCAAACGCCTAACTCGCGTCGCTGATTTGGAGTCGTGGTACATTTCCATGTACGCGCGACCCCCGAACGTCTTGCCGCCGCCAATTTTCCTTTCACCCGGAAGTTTGGGGCAGGCCTTGGCCGCCCAACCCACACCAAACTTCCGTGGCTACACGCTGGTCGGCTTTGACACCGAATCAATCTCGGCCGCCGATTTCAAACAATTTCAATGCACAGTTCAAATGCCAGCCGACCCCACGGCGTCTAGTTACCCCCGCTATGTTCAACTCGCGTTTCCGAATGGCACGATGTTCGTCTTCGAAACGTTCACTGCCACCCCAGAAGATTGGACTGCGCTTTTCGCCCTAGTCGACGGCGACCACACCATCGTAGTCTCTTTCGATGGAGCCGACGACTGGGCGGAAATCTACACGCTTCTGGGCACCCAATTTCGAACCGACCTGCAAAAGAAGAACAAAGATCCCGTCGTAAAAGCAATCCACTTCGACGCGTATCGCGTTATTCGCAACATCGACATATCCCCGTCATTGTACGAGTTGGCACGACGAATCGGTTTCTTTCCAGAAAAACGCACGCTCAAAGCCACAGTTTCCGCAATGTGGGCGCTGGACGTGTCAAAGCTCACCTTACGCTTCCCCGGCGCTCTCCGCTTTTTCAACAATCCAACAACGTCGTTTCTACAATCCGACATCCTGGCCTACGCGGCACTCGACGCCTATTATCCGCTGCTATTGTTCTTGGCATTTGGTCGTTATGGCTTCATCCCCGAGGTCTACAACGCGCCTGCGTTGTTTCCCCACGACTCGTTGGATGCCGCCGAAATCGACCATCTTGCCGAGTACGTCATCGCCACCTTTCACAACGTCGCCCTGTCGGATGTCCTGCCTCCCGACTACGCCAACCGGATCTACCCGACTACATCGCAAGTGGCCTTGCCTGCAATCATGCGAGATGAAGTTCTTTCGGCTTACAAATTTTTTATGTATGATTGCACATCGTCCGACCACGGTCGGTCTTTCTGTTTAGGAAGGGTTCCCAACGGCTTCCGGGACGTAAAGACCTTGACGCGAACAACTCACCCGAAGCTTCTCCCCGTTCCGAAAGTTCCTGAAAAAGAAGAAAAAGAAACAGAAGGACGAATGGAACAAGTCACCAGACGTCTCCGATGAAGAAGACCCGGCTCTAAAACCACACTCGGTGTTCGATGATCCTAAACGTCTTCAAGCAGCCGTCACGTCGGCTATGAAAAGCAATATCATCCATCGAATCATCGAGCTGCTCAACTTTCCGCTTTCACCCATATACAAGTTGGCCGTCCACGATCGTATGCCTTACAACGACCCCAATTTGCCGCCGCTTCCCCACGAAGTTGAAGATCTTTGGACCGAACGCGTAGCCGCCGACCAACCCCTACGCGAGCGCACTTATAACGGTACCCATTATCGTTATCACCCTTCAACCATCCTTAACTTTTTACAGGTTGACGGAGAATGGTTCCGAAAGCTAACGTCTTTTATGCCGTTAGCCGCGCTCCTAGCTTCACCATGTTCCGCCGCGGAATACGCCTGGGTCAACGACGTCCTCCTCCGCCACGCGCAATCGATGACGCCAGATACACGTGCCGCGTTCTACGAGTGCATGTGGTACCGCAACGACGGCAACCCCAATTCGCTTCTCACGAATTGGATGAACCGCATCCCGGAACGCAAGCCCAGTTTTTCGGCCGACCCAAGCACGTACATTTGCAATCGCTTTGCGTTACGCCCGATTGTGTTCAACGAAGACTTCCATATGGAAACGTCGGTCGAAGAAATTGAAATTGATGAGAACGACTATACGGCCAACCCGCACAGCCGTTTCCATTTCTATTCAACGTTCATCGCGCTCATCGACCATCAAAACCGCCTTTCGTTCCCCGCGCCGGTGTATGCGTACCCCATGCCGACTACGGCTTCGGTGCAAACGCTCACCGCCGAGGAACTCCTCGACCGCCCTATCGACGTCGAAGTTGAACCCGCCGACGATGAACTGCTGGAAACGCCAATCTTTGATCTCAACATAGCGAAGCTGCCGCAGTCAACGGACGTGTCGGCCCTTCCTATGGTACCCGCGCCTTCCGATATAACCGCAACCACCACGCAAATCAACGATTTCCTGAAATTGACGCTCGATGAAATTTCCAACATCGCTCCGGCTCCGATGGACGAGTCTACACCCGTCCAACCCGCCG
The DNA here is from genome assembly GCA_963922205.1 of Romanomermis culicivorax. NCBI lineage: Eukaryota > Metazoa > Nematoda > Enoplea > Mermithida > Mermithidae > Romanomermis > Romanomermis culicivorax. The sequence goes on from CAWUHX010000044.1 coordinate 169,414, forward strand.
CGATTGACTCTGAGACGTTGACGTCAGAACAAATGTTGACCGACATACCCGAAGAAAGTACGGTGGATCAATCCACGTCTATGGACGTCGCCTCTATGGAACCAGCCGCTACGACAATCACCACGGCACCTGCCGTGGATCCACGAATATACTTGGCGACACCAGCCGTTTTGCCGGGACCTCCGCTTATTGCTACTGTTGCCGCAGCCAGGTATAGTGCTCCTGTACGTTTTTCTCAACAAATTATTTCAGCTACGCAATGGGATGCTTTGGCCGCAGCACTGGCCGCGCATCATTTTCCGCCACCGCCACCCGGTATGTTATTTCCCGAACATCAGTGGAAAGATTTCCCCGAAGCGTTGAAAGAACAAATACAACAAATTTTGTTGCCGCAACCGACGTTGATCGCTCCGGCCCCGCAAGTAGCTCAAATGGCTCCTGCGATGGCCCAACCCGTCGCGCAACCACCGGCCCCGTTGCCGCCGCCGGTCACATCGCAACTGCCGCAACCAGCGATTCTACCGCCGCTGACGGCGCCTGTGGATGTCCAAACCCCACAGGCATCCCGCACGTCCGTGCCGGCTCTAGATCGCTATGGTAATCCTATCCAAAGACCGGGCCGGTATGAACATTCGATAAAACGAAAACAACAGCTCCAGGACGAATTGGCGTACCGCAAATCTCACCAGACAAAAACATCAGAGGAACCGAGTACACGGCGTACGCCGCCACCCAGCACCTCGCGTGCTGAGCGCGGCCGAACGCCTAGCGAGCGCACCACTCGACGCCGTGAACAACGCGATAAACAGAGAACCCGCGAAGAAGCCGAACGCTCTTCGCACGCCACATCAACGCCGAAACCCAAGCACGATTCTTCCAAAACAGCAGCGTCGGCAACGCTACCGCCGCCTGCTCACAAACCAGACAGCCATCGTTCACATCACGAGTCTCATTCTCGTGATGACCGCCACCGTAAAGAAACGAAACAAACTCCATCAACCGGCAGGGAAAGCCGCCAACACGAACGCCGCGATGATGCACCGCCGCATCGTACGCAAAGTGAACAAACCCGTAAGGTGCACACGACGGGTTTTTACGAGGAACACTATCCCCACGGTTTCCGCCGTTCACCTACAAAATTAACCGACTATATTAGCCCATTGCACCGAGACGCCGAAATCCAGCGCCCCCTGGAAGCTCTAAAGAATCCGCCGAAAGATGAATTTAAAGCTCCACTACCGCCGCCTCCTATGGACGTGGAGCCCGCAACACCCTCGACTACGCCTACGGTAACGTCGCAGCCGCCCACGGCTCCGACAACCGCCATAACGACCTCAGTAACCCACACCACGTCGCTGCCGCCTACGGCCCCGACATCGGCTCCGGTTACTGCGTTCAAACAGCCACAAATGATTGTCGCCACTAAACCGGTTCTTGGAGCTCCATTGCCATCAAGTTCCGCACCAGCCATCAAACCCCGGTTGCCTAGCGAGGCTACGCACTTGCCGAATTACACGCGATTTCGTACTACCGATCAGCCGCATGCCGTTACGATTGTCACACCGGGTTATCCGCCACATATTGACCCGGCCGTCGAATTCTTCTCACCACGCACGATGCACGAAATGGTGCTGATCAATTTTTTCGGGCGCCTTCGCATTCACATCACCATGCCCGTGCACATACGCGCCACGAACGCTTCGCTGGCGCTGTACCAATATTTCCGCGACCACTACCGCCCCTCATACGTAGAACAGCAACCCCCGATCTCGCACGCCGTTGCCACAGTAATATTGAAATGGGTCGCCGGTCTCTGGGCTGAGGAGCTCGGCGTCGTTGACGCCGTTCACACCGCCCACTTGACTCTTTTCCTATACGAAGCCCGCGGCCTGGATAATCCTTCGTGCCTGCTCCAAGCCTATAACACCGCTGTCGGACTTATCGACAGCTGGATGGCTTATCCGAGCTACGCACCGTTTCCACAGCCGCCCGAAATCGCCGACATTCGAAGAATTTATTTACAATACCACAGCGAGACGGATCGCCCCGCGCCCCTGCTGCGTCGGCACGACTTTTCTGCCCGGTGGAATCTTTTGCCACCGCGACCGTTGCCGCCAACAGGGACGCCGTCCGACAAACCGTCGTTAATTGCCACTCAGTTGCCAGCACCAGGCGTGAACCCGCTCTCGCCGCTTCCACCTCAAACGTCAACCTCATCGTCGCGCCGCCGGGATACCTCTGACTACGGTCGATCCCGTTATTCCCGTAACGTTCGTTTTGATGGTCACGACGACCCGTACGATCCCCACGGCTACCACAACGATCGCTACCGACGAAACGAACGCGACCGCCCCGATCCGCAACGAAATCACCGCTCCGCATCCGATACCCGTTATCGCCGCCGCCATTGAACACGAGCTTTTGTACAGTAACATTGTTTTTTCTTCGTTTTTTGTGTTTCTTAACCTCATTTTGATCCGGTTGTTTCATTTCTAATCTCGTTTTGCTTTATACTTTTGTACTAGTTTCCAGCGCACGTGCAGCCGACGCTGCACGCACACAGTAAGTTGACCGCCGGTGGCCCGCTACACGCCCCCACTTGCCCCGTTTTGTCCGTACACTCCGCCGCTGGGCTTATGGTCGCCGCCCCAAAAATCGGCTCAAACTACCCCAACAACTCCGCCGGCCCCGCTGTGTGACACCGAAGAATCTTCGGCAACCCCGGCGACGGCCTGTAGTGGCGGAGCCCTTCCCCTTGCATGTTCTTTTCGGTATTTCCTGACGATCGCTTAGGGCGATCTACTGCAAGGGGGGAGGGGTGTTGTAGTGTGTTTTCCGCCGATTTTTTATTGTTTTGTCAAAACGCGTCACAGGCCCGCAGGTGGCAAGTGGAGAGAGCAACGCGGACCACCAGTGGCCATCTTACTGTAGCGCACGTCGGTACGCGTGCGCTGGTCTCTCACTTCACTTATTCGTTAGCGTATATTTTACGTGTGTTTTATTTTTCTTTACTAGTTGTGTGCCCCGCCGGCCACCACTAGTATATATTAGCCGCCTCCCACCACGCCTTTTTCGTCTTTGCTCGCCCGTGCGTGGGAGTTGATTTATCATTGTTATTTTTTATTCTTCGCCTCGCCCGTCGCCCTTTGTCACGTAAGTTTTCGTACGTTTATTGTATAGTAATAAATAGGTAGGAAAGCCCTTTCATTTTTAGTTAGTGAGAAAGAAGGGAGACAATTAAAGAAACTAGGCTTTCTTTAAGTGTTGGGATAATTATTGTCGGGGTTTAAGTACTAGTAATTAGGTAGTCGGGTAAACGTGGGCGTGGGACGCACGTACATTAAGGACGCAACCTCGGAATCCCAATCCTGCTCACGCCGCATCATCTCCGCCCTGACCAAACCAAGATACAACATTCTTATTCAATTTCAATGAACTAATTGCTCTAAAAATGTTAGAATAATTGGAACAGATCATTATAGCTCACTATGAGCATTTTAAAGCGAAAAAACGACTTGGGGAAAAAATTTCGACCCTTTTCAAGACCGGCGGAAAAAAATAATGCCTGAAATTTTCCAGGGCTCCATCTTCCGTTGAACATACTTGATCCCGTTTCAACCCCAAGTTTTATTTCATTCCCAGATGAAATCCGGAGCACAGAGGACTTTTGCTCAGCACCGCCATTGCAGATTTGTTGGAGTCAATACTCCAGACGATGTTCTAATATTTCTGTTCAGATTCGAATTTGAAAATAAAGTTTAAAAGTTTGTTATATGAGATCCAGAAAATCGAAGTTACTGTATTGATGGCTTTACGCTGTGACGCTTGTATAAGACATACTATTAGCCGTACAGAAAGTACAGTATATGTTCTCATACTAATTTTTTATTGAAAAGTTCAACTTGCTAATCACTTTGCGAACTAAATATATAGCTTAGGACGGAGTTAACACACACAGAAGTACACTTCCTAACATCCATACATGAACGTGGGGAGGGGTTTGACCCCCAGCAGATTTTTATTGACCCCCAGCAGATTCTTGCTGACCCCCAGCAGATTTGACTCAACTATATCTATGATTGAGAAGCTGACGAAGGAAAATGAGCAAGAGAGAAGAGAAGGTCGTCATAAAAATGGAAATGATGCTGTAGTTTAACAATTTTTCCAAACAAAGCATACTTGATTCCGACGGAGTAACATTAAAACTTCAAAAAGTGCTGTCTAAGCAAATTATTTCTCATATCTGACTAATATAGTTGTAAAAATATGCTGTTTGGACGTTAGAAAGCCTTTCTAAGACCTTTTTTTATTATCAGGAACGGAAAAAAACTTGTATTCCACCCCCTGTCCTGGCTGACCCCCAGCAGAATTTCTATGCTGTGCATGTATGCTAACATCCAATGGCAATATAACGAAGTGGATTGCTCTGAGTAATCCGCATTTTTGATTTCTAATATTGGTTTTTGGCCGCAAATTACTTGGAAAAAAATAGGTACTGCGTCTTCTCCACATTTGATTGCGTAATTGCCCACAGAGTCAATGTCTGCTGTTGTCAATAGCGTCGCATCGATTAGCATTATCAGCGCAAAGGACGATTTGTGGAGGTGCATTATTTCTGTGCCTAGTTAAAGTCGTTCAAGATTTTTTTTCTTTGATTTGGGTCAGGGTCACGAGTTCACTCACGTAACTTTTCGTGCTATTTTTCCTGATTTACTGATAGAAAGATTATTGACCTGTCCACTGCAGATGCTTCAAAAGCTTTAGTAGCTGGTTCAGTTTTTGGTCGCTTCCAAGATCTCGCCAAAGCCATTGAACGGCTAGAAAGTGAAGCTTTTCAGTCATTTTTAATCGAGTCCAGTAAACGTTTTCATAACGATGAAAAGAAATTTGTTTTTTCAAAGCTTGTTCTAGTTTGCAGGAATGGTATTCGTTGTAGGGCAACTGGCATAGGCCTACGACCCAATCAAAGTTATTTGGGAGGTGGGATGTAGCTGTCGTTTAAATATTAATTTCAGTAATGCAGAAAATAAACTGAAAGTCACCCGCTCGAATTTTAAACATAATCACAAAGTTTCTGAAAAATTATTGTCTCATTTCCCACATAAAAGAAGATTAGACGGAGATGCAAGAGATTTCATTGTAAAAGCAGCCCAGTTGGGAGCTAATGTAAAATCAATTGCTGAGGAAATTCGCTCCACTGAAGGTAAACAAGTGACTAATCATAATATTACAAACATCATAGATGCTGCTCGCAGTTCTGAGAAAGCCAACGAAGTGTCTGGAACCATTTATTTTCTTGAAAATGTGAAAAAGACTGATCCAGGCTCGTATCTCAAAGTTATATCAGACCCAAAATCGAATGTTGTGGATATAATCTTTTTCCAAACTAGTCTCATGCGTCAATGGTTTATCGAATTTCCAGAATTAGTTGAACTAGATGGAACTTATCGTTTAAACAACATCAACTATGTTCTTTTTTTATTCACTGCGCTAGATAAGAATCGTATCAGTCGCATTGTTGCTGCAGCATTTTTGAGCTCTGAGACTGAATATCTAGTGACATCTTGTTTCGAACAGTTCAAAATCAGTAATTAGGATAGCATAGACAAAACTAAATTTGTTGTTTTGGACAAAGATTTTGAGTCCGTTAAGGCGGCTCAGAATACTTTCCAGAATGCAACTGTTTTACTATGTATGGTTCATGTCGAGCGAAATTTTCAGAAAATTGTTCCGGAAATGAAGTTTACCCCTAGTGAGTCATGTGAGATAGGCAAGTCTAATTTAACTTTACAGAATATCAAAGAACGTGCATTGACGTTGCTGAAAAGACTATTACACGCAAAAAAGTTCGACGTCTTTGATGACAGTTGGACTGAGCTCCTGAATGATAAATTACTCCCAAGTCATTTCAAAGAAATTTTCACATCTAACTGGATGAGTTGTAAGGAAATGTGGGCTTATGTGTTTCGGAAAAATCTCACGAATTTTGGAGCACAAAATAAACATATCAAAGACGTAATAAATCCGTATTCGTGGATGTCGTTATGCGTCGAAAATCCGATAAAATTTATTTCTATGCATACGTTCAATGTAAAGCATCGGGAATACGTGGAAAAATGTAAAGGCAAAATTATTCCCAACATTCCTTCATTAGAACAAAAAGAATTTCTGTTCAAACATTTCACCGATTTTGCTGCTTCTAAGCTCAGTGCAGAATATAATTTGTTTCAGGGAGACCTTCGAAAATTTCAGATCATCAACAATGATGGAGCGACTAATGTTTCCAAAACGGATTCTGACTCCAAATATACCATTTTACAGGATCGCAAATGTTCTTGTGAATTTTCCTGCCATTTTGAGTCGCCTTGTCGTCACCTTATGGCTGTTATAAATTCGAAAAATTTAGAAATATTTGAACCTTATTTCACGACGTTTCCAACGGTTTAAATTCGTTACGTCTGTTCCTGATAACTTCAGTCATGATCCATTGTTGGAAAAAATTTCCGAAAATTCTATCGCAATAGATAGTTCAAAAAATAGAATTTTGTATGAAAAATACAACAAAATGTTGAAACTAGCCAAGCGAGTTTGTGACATCTGCTGCAAATTAAGTTTCACAGAATTTGAAAAGCAATATGAACAGTTAAAAAAATTTTTCAATCGCCTGAAAACATCTGAGCCTATGTCGATGGTTATTTTAAAAATTGATGAACTGGTGGAAAAAGCTTCGATTTGGAAACAGTAAATGCTGAAACTGATGTTAGCATGTCGAAAACTGGAAGCATCGTGAGCGATCTTTTACCATCAGTGTCAAACCACAATGTTTAAACGAGATCTGATGATTTTAGTGAGGCTTCCGAGTTCAAAAATGACCAAGACTCGCCAGATCAGTTACTTTCTTTTAGAAAACAGCGTAAGATCATGGGTAATGTAAAGGGTTTGACAGAGAAGCAAAGGTGTTTTCATAAAAAGCAAATAAATCAACTTAAACTCTCTGATGCAGAAGCCAATAGTATTAACTGTGGTGACTTTATTACGGATAATATTTTGAATAAAGTATCGGATTCGATCCGACTATCTTTCAACAGCGATTATCCATCTCCATAACAATTCATCCTGAAAATCATCGAAAAATTAAGCTATATTGTGCACAAAAGTTTCCTTATATATTGATATCGACCAGTTTATCATGTAAATCGAATGGATTTTAATAAATTTGTACACAAATTAGGATAATTATGAAAGTATAAACTGTATGCAATGTGCCAGGCTGAATAGGCAACAGCTGACAAATGTGCAATCTGATCCGCAAGATAGAACGATCAATGAAAAATTAGTAAGATGCGATATACTGTACTTTTCGTACAGCTAATAGTAGGTCTTATATAGCAGGCACTATCAACAGTATACTACAAATATAAAATCTTATATTTGCAGTATCCCGCTAATAGACACTGCCGTTATTCAGCGCCCGGCGACGATAACTACAGTAATCGAGACTCAAATCATTATATATGCTGAAAATACTAGCCTAATTAGCGATACAGAACGAAAATCAAAAGTAATAGGGACCGCTTGCGCCACCGATTATACCGGTAAGAGATCCGACCCATTGGAGGGATCCCAAAATTTGGGTGTGGGGGTCGAGAAAACGCAAAAAATTTCGAAAATTTTCCCAAAGGTCACTTTCCCCAATTTTTTCCAAGTGTGCGGGGGGGGGGGGGGTTGAGTTGACCAATTTGAGGGTGGGGGTTGCGATGGGTATAGGGTCCGACCAAGTTGGGGGTGGAGGTACCCCCCAGCCCTCCCACAAGCGCTGGGATGCCAATGCCAGTGATTCCTGAACTATTCTAAGAGTTGCCTATGGATTTCTGTATTCATGAAACTTTGACATGAGTGATTATAAGACGTAACAACATAATTCTCAAGGCTGAAGTTCGACGAAAAGGCTTAATTTGATAATTTAATTTTGTGGATTTTCATGTGTGAGCTTTGAATATTGTATGTCAAAATGAACTGAGATGACCATTGTAATGACCAGATTTGTGTGAGGTACTTTTGTAACGTACCTGCTAAAGCAGTACTGTAAATATGTAGCATACTGTATGTGATAGACATTTATTAGATATTATTTTATTTTCGCATTTTATCGTCTCAAGGGTGTCTGGGATTCACACCCAAACATTCCTATAAAATTACGTGAAGTACTTTATTTTGATTGGTTCACACCCCGGTAGCCCAATTAAGATGCCCCAATTAATTTGCACAAACGGCAGCTGTTCCCCTAGGACCTACACTAAACTACACATTCCACAGCTACCGTAACCCCCTGTAAAAATTGTAAACAACACCTGCACACAGTAAAATACGTAGAAGCCCCGCCAGACAGTAGTCTCGAGTGTAACGGTAGCTGCGGCCCCACAAAACATGTGTATACAGAGAAACCGATACAGGAAGCATGCACAGAAGCACAAAGGTGTGGCCAAGCCCACCGTAGAAAGCAAGTGAAGCACAGAAAGCATACAGTACCAGAAAAGCATTAGAGAGGCGTAACTAAGTAAGCATAAAAAGCCTAGCAGGAAACGACGATTGGTGGAAGAAGATGGACAGAAGCTCGACCTCCCGCAATGCCCAGGGAGTGGCCAGAAACATGGTATAAAAGAAGAAGCAAAGCGTGATTTTATTATTCTTGTAGTTATTATTTTTGCGAATTTTGATCCGCGGCCGTTCGTATTTTATTTGCAAGCAACTGTTTTCGAAAGCAATTAAACCATGTCGTGTATTTATTTGCAAGCAACCGCACCGTCCGAATTGTGTATTGTCGACTTTCAAGCGACCGTCAATCATCCGTTGTTTATTGTAACCATACTGCCCGCGCCCCCCTTGTCCCCGCCGTATCGACCGATTGGTTAGAAGTAAAGTACCTCACACAAATCTGGTCGTTACATATTTTGGTGACCGTACCGTTACGTTAACCACTGGAACTCCCTGCCCCCAATTAGGTGTACTCTTATCCGGGCATTTAGAAGCATTAGATAATACAGTAGTAATCATTTCCTACAGTAAGACAGTATTCGTAGAAAGCAAACTGGAAATCCCCTCCAACGAGACATTAAGCGATACATTTAAACGAATACAGCGTGAAGCAAAAATTGAAGCATTTAAGCAGAAATCCCAACATAAACCAAGAATGACCCACCAAACACAAAATCATTTAGGAGAAATCGTTAGAGAACAGATAAACGATTTATTTTCAGAACATTTTCATACCCTACGCACACAATTGAATCAGAATACAGTGAACCCTACCCTAATAGACGATCTCAGAACAGCAAACATTCGTAACAACATGGCAAATATTTTCTATGCGAAACCTACAGTATTCACGTGTGGCGTGACCCAACATTTTCATGAATGGAACAAAAGATTAGAACAATTCATGGCACTCCAAGGCATGAAAGATACAGACGTACAGTTAAAATTGGCATGTTTAGAAATTCATTTAGGAGGAGCTGCGTTAGCAAAATTCGAAAGCTTAGCTAATTCCGAAAACCCTCCCCACACATATGAGCAGTATAAAGTCTCATTACAGGCATTTTTCCCAAACAATAGAGATAATGAGCTACATCAACAATTCTTACGCGAAAGAAAACAAAAGCATTCAGAAACAGTAACCGAATTCTTATTTGATCTAGAACATCTTGCAACCCTCGCCTACCCTAACTTTAACACAGACGCACAAGAAATGATCATAAAACCCCTCTTTGTAGAAGGCATGCAAAACGAAATCAGGGAAGCAATTAATTATAGAAGGTTCGCAACTCTAAAAGAAATGTCAGACGAAGCAGCTTACATTGAACAGCAAATCCTTAGAAACGAGTTAAAATCTAACGTCCTTCCCTTCATACCCCCAAAACCCGAACCCATCTTTTCCCTAACCAAAAATACAGATCAGCAGGACCTTTTGCATCAGTTAGAACAACAAGTAAAAGATTTACAGTTGCAGATCAAACAAAAACCTCAACCCCCACAACAGAGTAGCTACAACAATTTCAGTAACAATACTTTCAGCAGGAATAATGCTTACAGGAACAATACCACCCCTAGGCAGCCCACATGCTTCCAGTGTGGACAAATTGGACACGTAGCTCGTAATTGTAAATCAGTAGGCACCCGAAAATCATGTGAAATCTGTTTCCGTAATAATCACAGTACACGTGATTGTAAAAGCCGATGCATCCACTGCTCCCAAACAGGACATAGATCAGATAACTGCCTTTCGAAACCCTACTCCAATTTTCAATGTTTTCTATGCAAGCAGAGAGGTCATACAAGCAGGTATTGTCCAAATCAGCAGAGTCGTAATATTCAAAATTGCATTGAGTACAGGCAACCCCAATCCCTCATGGACATTGATGACCCCCCATTTTACTCAAAATTACCTGCCATAACTAACGGCCCTCAGACTACTTTAGGAACTATCATGTTCACTACCCACTGCCCTAGTGACGAATACGTCCTTGACCTGGACGTACCGGATTGGTGCGCCATGTCACCACCCCCCATGCCTGAAGCCGCAAGAATCGAAAAATCGCTGCGGACCATCCCCGTAGGCTACAAGATCCCCCGAAAGCAAGTCACCACGCCGCCCACCACCCTTGAAACCCCGTCGAAAGCAGGCCGCAACTTGTTATCCCTTCTCTACGGCCTGACCCCTGAACCCTACCAATTTGGCCCCCGCCAAACACTTCTACCAACCCCCACAAGTAAGCAAGTCCAAACCCCATCCCATAACTCAACTTCTAAAGTTTTACAGAATGTTCAGATTGCAAACCAGCCACCCCCCCAGCTCAAAATCGCAAAACGACAACACCAAAAGCCCCAACACCAAACCGGCCACAATGAAAACATATAGTGCCCCGTCACCTCCAATAAAACTCTATATTGGCCGTTGTATTGTATATTTTTATGCATAATAATCCCCCATCGTGTAGTGCCCAATTTCAGATGTGTGGAACTTCATTGAGCGGTCACTCAGTCAGCATACCAAAACTTGTATCATGCATGCCCCCTTCCACAGTAGACAAACCCGTACAGACATTTGGAAAAATCTATATCCCCTCCACTAAGCCTCACATAACAGACGCATACAAATGCAGTGTTCACAAACGCAAAATTTGTACTAATACAGGATTTTTTGGATCAAAAGGTATTGTCTTCGACCAAACCGAAATGCAAAATCTAACCCCACATGTTTGTAAGGCAATCGTTATAGACAAAGAACACAACGGTCAAAAATTATACGAAACCCAACCAGGATTTTGGTCAACAAATAACTCCCTAAGCGTAGAATACACATGGTGTTGTACAGACCATTGTACCTTGGTCACTAAGGTCATCATAGAAATAGGACAAATAGCATCTTGGAATGGCAAATCTATGACAGGTACATTAGGTGACCTGGGGTCATGCAAACCGACATCAGGTCATTGTGTCACAGCCGACGGATCTATTATCTGGAATGAAACAGCATTTGAAAACTTATGCCCCTTCGAATACAAAAATACACATCCCATAAAACTCACGCAAACCCACATGATAATAGAAGAACTACAAGGTGCATTCTCGGTTAAAAATACAGTTTTTTCGAAAACCAATTGCCCAGAAATCCAAGACAGCATTCTAACTGAACAAGGCATTATTGTACAATTAGACAAAAGCACACCACATCGTAACACATTTTTAACCCCAAAAACCAACGAAACCCATACTACACTCTACGATGTTGATGATTTTGAACCCATTAATGCGAAACTAAATTATCTAGCAGACAAAATCCAGGAATTCGAAATTCAAAATTTCAAAAATGTATGGAGTGAATTATGCAGACAGGTACAGTGTCACCTTGATCTCGTATGGGAAATTTTGCGTCTTGATGCAACCCTTGGAGCGCGTGCATTCCTACAGCAAACAGACATCATAGCAGAATTCACAGGAGAAGCCCTCACAGTCTGGCCCTGCAAGCAGGTAAACGCATCCAAAGTCTTTCACAACCATAAAATCAACCAAACATGCTACAAACTTTTGCCAATTCTCAGAGGAACCGAACTCATGTTTTCGAATCCAGGAGGCAACGATTTGACCCCTTTCTCACAAACCATTGACTGCCATCACATGCATGTAGCCCTTTACAAACAGAATAATACATGGGTCAGTGAAACAGGATCCCCGCATGTCACAAATTTACCGTTAGAAATCGTCTGGAACCAAAATTTGTCCCTTTTCCATTTTGATACACCCGCCATTTTTCATGATCAACTTGCAACTATTTCAACCAACTTACTCTTTTTGAAACAATACATTTACAAAACTCACACACTGGAAAACGTTGTCAAAAAACTCGTCAATTACACCGCCCAAATGTCTCTCAATTCGGATACAGTTTACAACATGATCTCAGGCACTGGCCAAGCACTCGGAAATACACTCTCTGGCGCCGGTCAAGGCATAGAACATGTAATAACCAGTACCACCCAAAGTCTCATGGACGGATTAAACAATTTACTCAAAGGACCCCTGCAAATCATTATCAATCTAGCCGTTATCACTGTAGTTATCGCAGGCGTCTTTTATTCATTTCTCATTCTTCGAAAATATTTCCCCTCTCCAAAGCATCATTCCGCAACTGAACATGCATACAAAATACCATCAAACAACAGACATTTACATGAGACCATACCCCCATCATTCGGCCATGCTCTCTTAGAATTAGCTAATCGTCGTGGGGCACAAACACAACAGAAATACGTCCTTGTCGATATTGATACCCCCTGAACTCCTGCAATCGAACTCATTAATCAAATTCACCAATCTGCATCAAATAAGCCACCCCAAAATGTACCTGAGAAACATACCCCTCATATTCCAATCACACTTAACGGCAAATTAATGACGAAAGGCATGATTGACACTGGTGCAGTCTACTCACTCATTGATTCCCGAATCGCCCAAATCTTGCAGTTAGACATGAAACCCCCACTAGTCCAAGCAAAAGCAGCGAATAATCTTCCGATTCACTTTGTAGGAACCACTTTTGTCACTGTGACAGCCCAAACAATCCAGGAAACAATCATGGTCCATGTCCAAAAAGATTGCACAGCAGACATCCTTCTAGGCAAAAACTTTCTCAGTCGATTTTCGGAATATACTATCAACAATCAAAAATCTCAGGTCAAATTTGGCAATGTCATACTACCTTGTGACGGCCTAGAATACAGCCCACTTTCGACCCGTGGCGGAACTTATTTAGATGAAAAATTAGAATCACCACCCCGTACAGTAACCGAATTCACTGTCCCCTTGCCCAAATCGTACTTACAGGTCAAACAGCTTGAATTCACCCCAAAACCCAAACAGAATCCTAAAGTCCATTTCGCAGCTTGTATTTCTGAAAATCAAAACAGTCGCCTACGCATATCGGTCCTAAACACACAAGAAACAGCTCAAATTCTTTACCCTGGAACATGCATTGGTACAGTCTCCTGTTACATCCCAGAACAAAATGCTCCCGCTAACATGCCCCCCTCCATGCAAAACCAGCCCAACTGTTTTGATACATTCACATGGTTAAAAGAAAACGTTAATTTAACCTCCAGTGACCTGACAGAAGCAGAAAAAACACAACTCCTACGCGCCCTATCGAAGTATCCTACATTATATGCTAAATCCAAATTGGACGTAGGCAGAACCACCCTCGTTTCACATACAATTGACACCAATGGCTCCCAACCTGTACGTAGACAACTTTATCGGACTTCCCCAAAAGAAAAGCAAATCATACAAGCAGAAGTTGAGCAACTCGCAGCAGCAGGTGTCATAAGCCAAAGTAATTCCCCTTGGTGTACCAACACAGTTTTAGTCCCCAAAAAAGATGGAGGCCATCGTTTATGCATTGATTTTCGAGGTCTCAATAAGGTCACCAAAAAAGATACCTACCCCTTGCCCCGTATAGACGAAATTCTAGACACCCTACGTGGAATGAAATATTTTACGTCCCTTGACCAATCTAATGCATATTATTCCATTCCCATAGCGCAAGCAGACAGAGAAAAAACAGCCTTTAATTGCTCAACTGGCCAGTATCAATTCAATTACCTCCCCTTTGGACTCACCAATGCCCCAGCGACATTCCAAAGGTTAATGGATGTTATTCTTTCGGGTCTGCAATGGAACACATGCCTTGTATATCTCGACGATGTTTTGTTATTTGCAGATTCCCATGCCCAAATGCTGGAACGTTTAGACACTATTCTTGCCCGATTCTCACAAGCAGGCCTTAAACTAAACATACAAAAATGCAAATTCTGTCAGCCCCAAGTCCAATACTTAGGCCACGTCATTTCTCAGCAAGGCATTTCACCAGATCCCCATAATGTACAGGCCATCTATGACATACCCACACCCAAAAGCTCAAAAGAAGTCAAATCATTCCTTGGCCTACCCTCGTATTATCGCAGATTTATCCCAAATTGCTCTCAAGTTTCTAGCCCACTCACAGCCCAATTCAAAAAGAATTCAGAATTTTCCTGGAGTGTTGGGCATGATAGTTCCTAAAGTAGTCTGAGGGCCATTAGTTATGGTGGGTAGTTTTGAGTAAAATGCGGGGTCATCAATGTCTATGAGGGGTTGGGGTTGCCTGTACTCAATGCAATTTTGAATATTACGACTCTGCTGATTTGGACAATACCTGCTTGTATGACCTCTCTGCTTGCATAGAAAACATTGAAAATTGGAGTAGGGTTTTGAAAGGCAGTTATCTGATCTATGTCCTGTTTGGGAGCAGTGGATGCATCTGCTTTTACAATCACGTGTACTGTGATTATCACGGAAACAGATTTCGCATGATTTTCGAGTACCTACTGATTTACAATTACGAGCTACGTGTCCAATTTGTCCACACTGGAAGCATGTGGGCTCCCTAGGGGTGGTATTGTTCCTGTAGGCATTATTCCTCCTGAAAGTATTGTTACTGAAATTGTTGTAGCTACTCTGTTGTGGGGGTTGAGGTTTTTGTTTGATCTGCAACTGTAAATCTTTTACTTGTTGTTCTAACTGATGCAAAAGGTCCTGCTGATCTGTATTTTTGGTTAGGGAAAAGATGGGTTCGGGTTTTGGGGGTATGAAGGGGAGGACGTTGGACTTTAACTCATTTCTAAGGATTTGCTGTTTGATGTAAGCTGCTTCGTCTGACATTTCTTTTAGAGTTGCGAACCTTCTATACTTGATTGCTTCCCTGATTTCGTTTTGCATGCCTTCTACAAAGAGGGGTTTTATGATCATTTCTCGTAGGTCTGTGTTAAAGTTAGGGTAAGTGAGGGTTGCAAGATGTTCTAAATCAAATAAGAATTCCGTTACTGTTTCTGAACGCTTTTGTTTTCTTTCGCGTAAGAATTGTGTTTGGGAAAAATGCCTGTAATGCGACTTTATACTGCTCGTATGTGTGGGGAGGGTTTTCGGAATTTGCTAAACTTTCGAATTTTGCTAACACGGCTCCTCCTAAATGAATTTCTAAACATGCCAACTTTAACT
The DNA here is from genome assembly GCA_963922205.1 of Romanomermis culicivorax. Classification (NCBI taxonomy): domain Eukaryota; kingdom Metazoa; phylum Nematoda; class Enoplea; order Mermithida; family Mermithidae; genus Romanomermis; species Romanomermis culicivorax. Next base: position 185,002 of record CAWUHX010000044.1, read on the forward strand.
GTACATCTGTATCTTTCATGCCTTCGAGTGCCATGAATTGTTCTAATCTTTTGTTTCATTCACCAAAATGTTGGGTCACGCCGCCCGTGAATACTGTAGGTTTCGCGTAGAAATTATTTGCCATGTTATTAAGAATGTTTGCTGTTCTTAGATCGTCTATTAGGGTAGGGTTTACTGTATTCTGATTCAATTGTGTGCCTAGGGTACGAAAATGTTCTGAAAATAAATCATTTATCTGTTCTCTAACGATTTCTCCTAAATGATCTTGCGTTTGGTGGGTCATTCTTGGTTTACATTGGGATTTCTGCTTAAATGCTTCAATTTTTGCTTCACGCTGTATTCGTTTAAATGTATCGCTTAATGTCTCGTTGGAGGGGATTTCCAGTTTGCTTTCTACGAATACTGTCTTACTGTAGGAAATGATTACTACTGTATTATCTAATGCTTCTAAATGCCCGGATAAGAGTACACCTAATTGGGGGCAGGGAGTTCCAGTGGTTAACGTAACGGTACAGTCACCAAAATATGTAACGACCAGATTTGTGTGAGGTACTTTACTTCTAACCAATCGGTCGATACGGCAGGGACAAGGGGGGCGCGGGCAGTATGGTTACAATAAACAACGGATGATCGACGGTCGCTTGAAAGTCGACAATACACAATTCGGACGGTGTGGTTGCTTGCAAATAAATACACGACACGGTTTAATTGCTTTCGAAAACAGTTGCTTGCAAATAAAATACGAACGGCCGCGGATCAAAATTCGCAAAAATAATAACTACAAGAATAATAAAATCACACTTTGCTTCTTCTTTTATACAACGTCTTTGGCCACTCCCTGGGCGTTGCGGGAGGTCGAGCTTCTGTCCATCTTCTTCCGCCAATTGTCGTTTCCTGCTAGGCTTTTTATGCTTACTTAGTTACGCCTCTCTAATGCTTTTCTGGTACTGTATGTTTTCTGTGCTTCACTTGCTTTCTACGGTGGGCTTGGCCACACCTTTGTGCTTCTGTGCATGCTTCCTGTATCGGTTTCTCTGTATACACATGTTTTGTGGGGCCGCTGCTACCGTTACACTCGAGACTACTGTCTGGCGGGGTTTCTATGTATTTTACTGTGTGCAGGTGTTGTTTACGATTTTTACGGGGGATTACGGTAGCTGTGGAATGTGTAGTTTAGTGTAGGTTCTAGGGGAACAGCTGCCGTTTGTGCAAATTAATTAGGGCATCCTAATTGGGCTACCGGGGTGTGAACGGATCAAAATAAAGTACTTCACGTAATTTTAGAGGAATGTTTGGGTGTGAATCCCAGACACCCTTGAGACGATAAAATGTGAAAATAAAATAATATCTAATAAATGTCTATCACATACAGTATGCTACATATTTACAGTACTGCTTTAGCAGGTACGTTACACCATGCTGCGGTCAACCAACTGGATAACAAAAAAAATGAAGTATAGAAATGGGCAAAACGGTTAAAATCACATTTATTTTGGATTGATGATAGACAACCGAAGATCAGAGATCTGGCCCCAACCAAAAATCTGGATTCTTCAAACCAGCATGAACTTCTCTCATTATCCAACACTGCGCATGACTCTAACATGAAAGAGCATGCTACCATAACAATCGTATATACTTGCAAAAACAATATGGGTTTATATGTAGTCAGTCCATACAGAAATGCAGTTGGTTCTCAAATCCTCTCCGTCTTTGCCAAGCCAAATCAGGTTAGAAAACCGGCTGTAGTACATTTATTTCGAAGAAAATAGACAAAATACAATCAAAGTTGATTGTCGGGCTTATTTCAGATCAAGAGCTCCCAAGGTCAGATTTTCAGATAGTAGTAAATTTAATAATTTGCGGCGGCAATGTATAGCTAAATGTTTTGACAACCAGTTTTGACAAAACTAGCCACCCAGTGGTCAATTCTTAGGACTTCAGGTAGGGGTAATACCCCCTCGTACCCCTCCCTATGGGACAGTCTGGACACTTTTGAACAAAATAAAAATGAAATTATCATGTTCAACATAATTCTTTTTTCTGTACTGTTAGCCAGTTTTCCAATCAAACTGGCCCTGACTCAATTTTTGATCTGGGGCCACTTTCACAATTCAAGTACGGTGGTTGAGTCGTACCTCTCACATGCCAAGTTTTGTCAAGCATAAATACAATTAGTCGAAATCAGTTTTATGGCGCCTAGTGCAGGAATATATGTTGTAATTCTTGGGATTGGAAAATCCACTGTTTTTTCGAAATTATGCTTATTTGGCAAAAATGTTTAAAAAAGCTGAAAATGTTAATTATCGACGCTCGAAAAACAATATTGGTGCATTTTCTAACGTGAGCATCTGAAATTGGCCAACGAAGTGTGAAATAGTGAGTTGTTTTTCGAACATTGCTCTACACCTACTCCGGTTGTTAGTGCATGAATTGTGAAATTCCTATATAGCTGATTGGCTTGGGTACATGAAAACAATTATCTATGTGACTATTGGAAATCTGCACAATAAAGTATCCTGAACCGCTACATTTTGGTGCAAGCAAAACCTTTATAGAGGTGCCCTGAACTCTTCTAAAGGTTCAGTAGTACCTATAAATAGAAGTAGGTGCAAGAGAAAACACCATTCAATTAGTTCAGTTCATTATTATTTTCTGTGGTGCAGTGTGTGTCAGTTCTATGGTGCAGAGTTTGGTACAGGTCAATTTTTACGCCACTGAATGAATAGAAAGGCTGAGATGCATTTGGTCTAGCCCCTTGTCTGGTCTAGCCTCTTGTCTGCCGTAGGTAGAATCCAGCATCGTACTAGATGCATTACGAAGGATGAATTGATTTTGAAGATTATCGGACCTCGGGCATCAATGATAGCACCGTCGGCTACTTTTATCTGCGCAGATGTTTCTAACGTATCATAGTCAATCCCCAAAGAGCATTGAGCTAGACAAGAGGAAATGACTGAACATTGAGCGCCAGTATCAATCAAAGCTTTCGTTTTAGTTTTTCCGATTTCAGCATCAATATGAAAATCTCGTGTAGGAGCGTATAAGCTCAGAAGTTTGATGTCTTTTTGCAAACATTCTTCCATTCGACATACGCTAGATCTCGCGATCCACAGTTCAGTAGGTTTTTCGATTGTGAAATCTGTGATTACGGGAGCCATGAAAAAATTTGTAGCTTTCGATGTTTCAGTTGGTTCAAGTATGTTAGCTGTACTAGTCGTCCGCTTCATCAGAACAAAAGGTTTAGGTGGGTTGGACACCGTTTTGGTTTCGGATGACAAAACTTGTTGCGACGGTTGCGGAGAAGTTATCTGAGTCTGTACAGACTGTGAGTTATTCATCGGGTAGTAGTAATGCTTTTCGATTATCTTTTCTTGTCGGGATTCAGAATCGCAGAGAGAAATGTTTGCAACATCTCTCTGATGGTTTCGATTATCACGATTGAAAAATCGGTTATTTCAGTCGAAATTTTGATTCTGATTGAGCGTGTAGTTACGCGTATTTTGTTGAAAACGAGGAAGCCAATTATGATTATTTTGCCATTGATGATTCGGTTGCTGTTGGCGAGGCTGTGGGGCCTGTGGTTTCAATTGATAGCATTCGGAGCTGTCGTGCTTACACTGACCATGTTAGGTGCAATATTTCACCGGTCGTTCACGTGACCAATTTCGTTGTAAATTAGGATTTTGAGAGAAGGCCCGTATAGGAATGTTTTCTCTATTCCAGAAATTCGGACTCATTCCTCGATCAAATCTCGACCTTTGATTTTCGAATTTGTTAACATTTTGCATATTTTCTCAGATTCCAAACGTTTCTAGCACTCGTTTCACGCTTTCCTCTAACTCTTTAGTTTTCATTAGAGTCGAATTTTCTTGAAATCAGACAGTATTTCGCTGTCTAGAGTCATCTCTGTTTTGGGATTGAGAGTTATCTCTGAAATGAGGTTTCGAATCATCTCTGAAACAGGACTGTGATGGTTGCTCTTCCGACGGATTTTTGAGTTTGTTAACCAGTATAGGTTGTTCTACTCTCACATGTGTCTGTTTATTCGCTCACCGGATTTTCTGAACTTTGGGGATGGCTATAGCTAAGTCAGTGATTGTTTCTAGAGTACTCGCATCAATCGAGACTCTGTAAATTTCTGGCATTTTCCAAAGAAAAGTTGTGATAACTTTTCTATGGCGATACTGAGCGCTTCTGTCATAGTACAGTAAATGTATGTAGGTACTGATTCAGTTTAAGAAAGCTGACCGATCTTCGGTTTCGAATGGAGTGATGAACTGGAGCTCACATTGGAGCATATCTTGATTGCAATTTGGTGCATTCATACACATTAGAATCTGTTTCGCTTCATCATAGGATCGGACATCTAGTATGGTGTTCAGGGCACCATCACAAGTCAAATGATGCAACGTGTGAAGTTTTACATACTGAGATGCATCGAGGCCAAACTCGTTTTCGAGCACGATGAAGAATTTCAACACTTGTTGATTTCGGGTCGAGTTATCCAATTTTTGTGGCGCTATCTTTTTACAGATAGTCTTAATTATCGTTTCCTCGTCAGCGAAAGATCTATGCACCTGAGAAGGTGGGATAGACAGAAAATTTATCTGAGAGTTTAGCGCGTTTAGCGCGTTAGAGTGGTCAAAAGTTTGCTTCGGGATGATCAGATCATCATCATCATCGATTATACCTCGAAAACTAAGTTGACTTTTTCGATTGCTGATGGCATTTTTCGGTTTATTCGATTTCAGAGACTGAGCGTAAGAGCTCGTAGGTCTCACAATATTTTGGATTTCAGGAATGTTCGGTTTTGATAGCTCTTCTTTCTGAGCTCTCATCGCTTCAATTTCGGTTTTAAACTCATCGAGAAGTTTTCGTTGTTGAGTCCCTATTGTAACTATTTTGCTTAACGCGTTAATAGTGTGGCCACAAGAATTTATCATTTCGGCATCACATTTTTGCATTACCTCGAAATACGCATCATTATCGAAGATTTTTCGAGCATTGGTCTCCTTCGGTTTCGGTTATAGAAAGTTAAATTTTCGATTTTGGACGATTTTCGGAGATAACAATCGTGAAGTTTTTCGCATTTTTTGCAGAGCTGACGTTTCCGGTAAATCGGAATTACGCTTATCTGCTTTGTAGAGAAGCGGTAGATTCGCGTTTTCGCAGTCGAAATTTTCGATTTCTCGATCATCGGGATTCACTAGTTTCTTGTAGAAACCTTTTTCGTAACCTAGCGCAGTAGAGTGGCGGGTATGGTTTTCCTCCGTTTTTCGGGTCGATTCCAGTAGGTTTTCTGATTTTCGATTTTTCGCAAATTTCAGCATTTCCTCAACCTTTAAACAAGCTGGTACGGTCACCAAAATATGTCCTGCATCAGAAAATAAAAGACGATTTTAAGCTGTGTAGCTTGATGATTTATCACGCTTTTAATGAGAGAGGTACGGAACGTGGAAGAGCGTGCGGAACACTATAGACCCAACACTCGGAGTGTTAGATGAATTTACGCAATGATAATCGAACACAGGAGATTGACGGGCTCGTAGAGAGCGCTATGTCAATTTATCCAGGGATCTTGGCTCAGGTCGTCAAAGGTTTTCGGATGCTGAAACTCGGGCTGTACTATCTTAACCGATTTGGAATTTCACCCGATTACTCAAACTATTTTCCAAATAGTTTGACTCAACCTAGAACACATACTGGGTTTTCGATTTACTAGCGATGCTCAGAGCCTCTCACAAAACCGACTACTCACTAAGACAAACAAAACAACAACTGACTTTTTCACAAACTTGCTGTGAGTTTAATCTTTGATGTTGTGAACCTTTGGACAACTTTGAACAATTTTGAGCTCCAAAACGATGCATTCTTGCGAATCACTTTGAAAAGCTGATGAGCTTACTGTAGTCGATTCGCGCCCCATTACAAAAGTTTAATCTACAAGCATTGGAACAAACTTTCAAGCAAACTATCCAAAAGCATAATGACTTTGAATTACATGAGAAATCGATGGTTAAGTCCTCTATGATGACAAGTGAGAATCCAAAAGGGATGTTAATGTTTCGGGCGCGAAGCGACGGAAAAATTTTTTGGGTATTGATATTCTGGGATGCTGGAAAATCAATTTTCCAAACAATTATTTCAAGAATTAGATTTGAATTTTGTGTTCAAAAGTCGTAATTTCTAGAATTTTACTTGAAAAATTATAAAACCAGTATATTTTATTTGTAAACTCTCATACTTGGTCGAAAATATATGAGTAAGCAGAGTATAAATTTCCGAAAGATATTTCAATGAAGTGTTTGAATTGATTTTATGTTAGAAAAGAAATAATTGCATCAAAAAACTTAGAGACTTGACGTATTGATCTTTCTCCAAAGGAAAAAATGTGACTCTTCATTAAATATCATGATAAAATATTGAACATTACCAATCAAAACATGAGATAATAGGTTCAAGATGATGGAAATTATTATAGATTATATGATAAAGGAAGGTAGACATGCTAAAAGCCCGGCCTGAGCTAAGTAATGCATAATAATGATGATTAAAGTTATAATCGGCCCGAAGCACCAGAAAATTTTGAGATTATGACCTTCTAAAATGCACCAAAATGCATCTTTTCTGTATCCGATCCCCAAAATTTTCTTCCCCAAATGGGGAAAGAGCCCAAAATTTTTTTCCCTTTCCCGAATTTTTTTTCCTGAAGAAGCACGATTTGGGGAAAAAACAGTGTGTGGAACAGTGGTTGGTTGAGGGGGAAAAACAGTGCACCCAATAATGAATGACGTACATGATGCTATTGACACAGTAAACTTGTAGCGACTGATGCACAGGTATGTTCTTGGTTGTTATATGGATAGAAGTCCTCACTCAACGATGCGAATCTTGCTCTTCCAAGTCTTCATATTTACTGAAACACTTCGTATGATATGCATGAGAAGCTTGCACATGTAAATTGATTGCTAACAAAAAATTTTTCTCGGGGGTCTGTCTGATTTGGTTACATATGATGATTATGGTATTCATTTTCTTCTCTTCGAACTGAAAATACACTTACTTATTTGCTCAACTCTGTACTTTAAACACAAAAAAAAAATTTTTTAGTTTACTCTCTTTTATTTGTCGCTGCTCAAAAAAATTGGGCAGGTAGGCCATGGATAAAGCATTAAGACGAAAATTTGAGAATATATACATCGTCATAATTGTAATTTGCATTACCAATTTGTTCACATAAAATAAAATGCCTTGATGACTTCAAGCTGCGTCTGCAGGCGACGAGGAAAATCCTGAAAAAAAGGAAATTTTTACAATTTTTAGCATCGAGATACAGTAAGCCTCCTGTTGATCAAATGTTTTATGTAGCAAGTTTTGGCATTATCAGGCTTCTAACAGCCATGAGTTTTGATAAGTTCATGTGATATTCTTGCATCAGAAGCTGCTGTGGCACCCCCTTATCTCAAATTATGGGTGCGGTATTTAGAGGAATCTAGTCCAATGTCCTTAAAGAGCTTTAGTTCTCGTGCTCTGCCATAACTTAGATTACAACAGTCAACTTTTCTGCATTGTTCTGCTTGCTTATTGTTCGCAATAAAAATTCAGTCGAATTTAATGGAATTTTGGCTTGTAACGTACATGCTAATGCATTAATGTAAATATATATTATACACTATGTGATATTCGTTTAACAAATATAAATTCATTTCTTAATCTATCATCTCAAGGCTGTCTGGAATTCACACCCAAACATTCCTGTAAATTTATGTGAAGTACTTTATTTTGATCGTGCCACACCCCAGCAGCCATTATTGACCCAATTAAAGACGCTCTAATTAATTTGCACATCGGCAGCTGGTCCCCTAGAATCAACACGAAAGTACACATTCCACAGCTATGTTAATTCTCCATAAAGAAACCGTGAACACACCTGCACACAGTAAAAAGTAGAAGTCCGGCCAGACACTAGTCTCAAGTGGAACAGTAGCGTGGTTCCTACAAAAACATGTATATGCGGAGGAAATAGATATAGAAGCATGCAGGGAAGCAGAGAGGCGTGGTTAAGTCCACTGTAGGCAAGGAAGCAAGCATGAGGAAAGCGTGTAAAGCATACTGTTCTAGGAAAGCGTTAGAAGGCGTGGCTAAACAAGCATAGAAAGTACAGAAGCGGAAGAAGCAAGAAGCAGCAATTGGCGGAAGAAGATTTTCGGAAACAGATCTCCTGGGAACCGAGGGAGTGTCTAAAAGAAGCAGTATTTAAAGAGAAGCAAAGCGTGATTCGGTCAGATTTTATAAAGTGTGTCTTTCATGCGAGTTTTAGAAAGCATTTTAAAAGCAAAATTTGTGTTTGTCGTGAAGCCAGCGTATTTTCTCGATGAGGAAGCAATCGTTGATTTGCCATTCACCCTTTTTTTTATCATATCAACGTCGTATTTGTCGTCACCTACATCCTCGTGGACCGTGAAACGTGCAGTATCAACAGCAAATGCATCCCAAAATCGTTGAAACCCGAGAGTTTGTGAAGCCAGAAAATCCTAATACCATACTACCCCAAATGAATGCACAGTGCGTTTATTTTTTCAAATGGTCACTGGAGGGTGCGTCTATTCAAGGGGTGGGTTAATTCGAGGCGGTGCGTTTATTCTTCCAAACCTCAATTTCAGGGGTGCGCTAATTCGAGGTAACGATGAACGCAACCATCATTTTCCAATTTTTATTCAAATTCAACGTTGAAGAAACAACAACGAGCGCGAAAAATTAAAAAAAGACGCACCCGGTGCGTTAAATCGCGGGGGTGCGTTTATTTTTTCAAATGCTCTCTAGAGGGTGCGTCTATTCGATGGGTGCGTTAATTCGAGGAGGTGCGTTTATTTGGAGTAGTACGGTACATCTGTATTATTAATGAGGAGCTCAAATTTGATCGTAATAAAGATGATAAATAAATCGCTACATATATTGGATTGGCAGGAAGAGGTCATGTCGATTTTTCTGAGGACCAATTGAACCAATTTCCTAACTTTAAAGAATATGACTTCAGTGTATTTGGTGATTTTGAGGACAGAACTATAGATTTAAACGACTGAATCTCTTCTTCTGACGTAAAGTTTGGGTTCTCCAAGGTTTTCCACCAAGCAGAAGAGAGCAATGTGCCTGCAGTAAAGAAAAGAGAACAATCAGTTTTGAAATGAGTGGGTGGGTGGGTTTGCAGAATGCACGATTTGTAAAATTTTTGTTCAAATTTTATGAATATCTCGTAAAAAATAGGTAAATTTATGGAAAAAGAAGCAGTTTTGACGACAAATAGAGACTAAAGTGAGGGAGAGGAGCCAAACTTGCTTTATATATGCAAACATGTTGCAGGTTCATAATTTCAGATTTTGTTCTCAAACCTACAGTAACACCGCAAATAAGTTCACTCATTTTCTTTTCTACGAACCGAAAATAAACTTACTTATTTGCTCAACTCTGTACTTTTAACACAAAGAAAAAAAACTCCTCTAAAGTTTAGTATTTCTGAGAGGCGAAATTGATGCGGAGAGCAAGGAGGTTGGATTTGAATTTTCCTGGACTGAAAATACTGCTTTCTATAGTTGCAGGCTCCAAGCAAAGTCTAGGATTCAGTGATACAGAGTCCACAATAAATTTACTGTTTGAGTCTGAAAACAGAGTGGGCCAAAAAGGCGCACTTTTCCATTCTGGAATGATCAGTGTACCATAACCCTCGGAGGCTTTCAAATGAAGGATACATTTCATGATCAAATATGGAGGTGGAACTAGCCAATTGTTCCCGCCTGACCAGTTGGCTGTGAAACAGTCAACAATTTCTGTACCAGGATTCCAAAAACGAGAGTTGAATCTAGGTAATTTTGCATTTTTACGAGAAGCGAAACGATCTACTGAGTGCGGACCCCAAAGTTGGTCCAAAACGTTGAACATTTGATCAGATATGCTCCAATCATCGTAATCAATGATTCTACTCAGTTGATCTGTAACTTGATTCCGATTCCTAGGGATCCAGAAAAGATCCAGACGAATTCTGTGGAATTCCAAGAACTGGAAAACGTCAAAGGCCATTTTATTTAAATATTCGTTCATGCTGCCTTTTTTTGCGATATACAGGAGAGGCTGGCTGTCTGTAAACCAAACGACTCTTTCATCTTCCAAAAACTTTTGAAAAGAAAGCAGGCCAACATAGATCGCCTTCAATTCTCTATAAGTAGAACATTGTCTCTTTTCGAAGTGGGACCATTGCACGTGAGATACTTTTCCCTTTTTTAGAATTTGTTCCAGATAGTCTGTCCCAACATCTTGAGAATTATTGGTGCTGTTGTACAAGGAAAATCTTGATGCCAATTCTACTGTGTTTGAAACATATTTGTGTTTCCTGCTGTGCTCAACATGACTGCTGTCATTTTCTTGCCCTTCAGGACCCTGTGTGTACCGACAACACATGCCTGTGAGCATTTTTTCTTTATTTCTATGCTGGCTGTCTCTGGAGCTAGCATATTCGAGCTTCTTGTAAGGACCCCGTGAGCAACACGTGCCTGTTTTACTTTGACAGAAATTTTTTAGACCCCGTGATTTAAAAAAGCACGTGCCATCAACACCGCCCTTGGCGTCTATCCCAGAACTCTTTTGGCATATTTTGCGGTGGCAAATGCCAGTTTCTATCAACTCTTTTCCTCGATAAACAGGATCGAGAAATTTTTCGTTGGAAATTGGGAACTCACATTGTTTTCCTTGGAAACAAAAGCTTTCACGAAGTGGGTGGTCAAAAACCTTCGCGTCCCGAGAAAAATTGTTTTGATTGATGAAACGTCTGTTTTTGGGGAGAAAAAATCGTGTACTTTTGCTCGCAAAGAGCTGATCTGGCGAAAAAATATAAGATGCACCTGCTGAACTACTGGCATCTGAGAAAACAAATATTTCGGGAAGAGAGGACTGAGAAATTGTTCTAGATGAGACTTAGGGAAGTACATTGATCCAAAATAGAATTTCTCGTCTGATTTTGCTGGAGATAATGACTGATCTCTTCCAAAATCTTTTGGAACAAGTCCTGAACTTTTCGATTTCGTGAAAGAAAATTTTTGTTTTGAAGAATGATAAGTTCTTGATGACCAAAGATAAAGCTGTTATTTTGCCAGCCAGAATAGCCAAGTCTAGTACCCGACAAAATTTTTTCCTACTGATCACAGTAAGAAAAGAAACTATGTCCGACAATTTCAGTTCTGGTATACTGATACGACGAGATCCTTCTAGATTTATTTTCAAAACCTAACCAGGTGAGCCTTTTCTGTGGTAACCACATCGACTTTTCGTCATTAACTGAGAATACAGCTCTGATCAAGTCCCTCTGGACTGTCTCTGCCTGTTCCTTGGCAAGCTCTGCACTTTCACATGCAACTAGACCATCGTCTAAGTAAATCACAATCTTGATTCCTTCGAAACGCCACTTTTTTACAAGAGGACGTAGTAATATTGTGAACAAAAAAGGTGCTGTACATAAGCCGAATGGTAAGACGTTAAAGGAAAAGTAAAATGATTTTCCATCAAAATTCCAAGAGAAACCTAGGTACTGTCTGTGGCTCTGGTTTATCTCTACGTGATGATATCCTTTCTTCAGATCGAAACAGACCATATAAGAAGCCAAGCTTAAGTACTGTTCAGCGACCCTGTAATCTTCCAATTTGAATCTCTCCAGTTCGAGGTGTTGATTCAGATATCTCAAATCTAATATTAGCCGCAGTTTTCCTGAATTTTGTTTTGCCACAGATAGTGGATTACATAGAAAAGGTCTTTCCTTCAGCAGAGAGATGCAACCATTTTTCAACAGCTCACAGATTGATGATGTAACGAAATTTCGATTTTTCATAGCACTGAAATTATTTTTAAAAATTCCAGTTTTGGGAGACTTTTGAATGGGAGACTGTATCCATTCTTGATAGTGGTCCGAATTAACATGGAAGAAGTCAGGCTTTCCCAAAAATCTATACTTTTCGATAAATTTTTCTCAAGCTTATAACAGGGAAGTGAGCTATGAAAGGAAGATAGTAATGATTCATCACTTATTCTCATTAATACACCGATTAAAAATTTTCTAAGATTTATGTCAGTGGAAACATTGACACATGACTTTGTTACAGTCTGCTTACCTTTCAAATCGAGCTTAGTTGTTTGCTCGGGTTGTGGTGTACCATGTGCACCTGTTCGCCCAGTGGTCCGGATCTCCACATTTGAAGCAACCTCGGGCATTGCTATTTGTAGACGGGGGGGGGGGGGGCTCCCTGTGTTGAAACGAGTACTGTAGGATTTGGCCCCACCAAAATATTCGTCACGCCAACCAGCTGGGCCTCGTTGGCCGGTGAAATAGGAAAAACGATTTGAAGCTGACGTGGCTGCTGCTCTCTCCTTTTTTTTGTGCATGGCTCGCGTTTCTGCACTTCATAAACGTTTTTCGTCGTCAGAGTTGTCCGCCAAATCATCTTTCTCATATTCATAGGCGGCAGACCAGCCGCCCGCACCCCTGTTGGCGAACCTGATCAATTTTTGCCGTTGTAGAAGCGCCGTTTTTGACGATTTAATATTCTGTGAAGCTTGATCTGCTGTGTTGTCCCGAATTTGGCTCAGTAGCGAAGATGCAATCAACAAAGTGTCCAAAATTTTTTCGTTAAATTCAAACTGACGCTTGTCGAGATCTGATTTCCATTTAAGCTCGCCCGCTTTAAGTCTGTAGGATGGTAAGCGTTCATGCTGATGTTCACGTTCTTGCAGACGTCGCGGTTTTTTGAACGTCGATAAAAATTCGTTGAAATATCGATGTAATGAACTTGAAGATCGGCTATGACGACTGCTTGTCGTTTCCATCGAGTGTGAACGGTGGCGTTTTCGCGACTGGCGATCTTCTACATCCTCTGTCGCTTGAGATTCCTGCGGTTGTGACATAATTTCATAGAATGTACGACTTGTGGAAAATTAGTTCAAATTCTTGAAATGTATTGTAAAAAATTCGAAAATTTCGGAGAAAACGGAGCAGTTTGAATGACTAATAGAGACCAAAGTGAGGGAGGAGGAGCTAAACTTGTTTTATATATGCAAACATATTGTGTTTGCAGGTTCCTAACTTCATGCTTTGTTCCTAAAGCTACAGTAATACTGCAAATAAGTTCACGCAGTATGTGTATTTAATTTACACTGTTTTTTCCACATTTGCTTGCACCACCGTTTTTTTTCCTCGAAGATTTTTTCCACATGAGAACCGGACCCAAAATTTTTTGCCTCATTTTCCAAAAATTTTCCACATTTTTAAAAACGTTTATAATGTTGCTACAGATGCTTTTTTTATGTTTTTTAGGAGCATACCGAAGCATTTTGGAGTCAGTTCAGTAACCTGCAAAAATGAGGAAAAAAATTGAGAAAATTCTAGTCATGTTAGTCAAAAATGAGCTCATGAAGAATATATTGGTGTTCTACAGAAGCGGGTTAAGCATGTTAACGATATACTTCCGAGGAATTTATTTGCTATTAACCAGCGTTTTTTTTTGTGCACGGACGGACATTTGTGCCAATTGGCACAAGAGGCCAAAAAAATTTGTGCCAATGGCACAAAAAATTTTTTTTCACTAGAGATATACTGAAAACTGCGGGAAAGTTTTAGGCCAAAAGTTTGATAAAAATTTATTGTTAAACGCATTAATTTTTTGTAAAAATCGTGCCCAACCTATTTTTCAGCTGACCATGTCAGTGAGAAGAGAAAAAACTGTGCAACAAAATAGTTCACGAAATTCAAAAAGAAATGGGATGCTGAGACAATTTAAATAGTTCTAGAACTGTTCAGGAAGTTCAAATTGATTCAATTTTCGACTACGAACGAATATCTACGTTATGTATATTTAACAACCATGTAAAGACTAGAGAAAATAAAGTCGAAAATCGCTTTAATTTTCGATCGAAACATTGTGCTATTATCAACGACATCGATTTTTCTGTTTGAATCAATCAAACACAAAAAGTATAACAATTTCAGTTTTAGATCCAAATCTGACCGAATGAAGAGAGAATATTCAGAATTTCTTTTCACTCATCAGTCTTGACAGCCAATAATGTTTGCTGCAACGATACTAATACACTGTCCGAAGGGAAATCGTTCGCGTTCGGGTCCGATATACGAACAGAAAATATTATATTCGTTAACCCGGCGCGAAGCGCCGAAAATTTTTTGCATTTTCAGTCCCTAAAACGTCTAAAAATCAAGGAAATTTAATGTTTGACCTGCCAAAATTTTTGTGCCAATTGGCACAAACGCTCAAAAATTTTTGTGCCATTCCAAATTTTTTTGTGCCAAAAACCATGTTTTGGCACAAAAAAAAACACTGCTATTAACATTTCTGTGGTTCGGATCATACCTGTACTTGGGGGGGGGGGTTGGGGGGACCCCCCCAACTTGGCCAACCCAGTATACCCAAAATCATTTCCCCCCCCCCCCAGTTGGGAAAAAATTAAAAAAATTTGCCAAAAAGTGTAATATGTTTTTTGGCCTTTTTTGGGAAAAATTTCGACTTTTTCCTACCCCCCCCCCCCCCAAAATTTCGGATTTACCCCCTCCCCAACTGGTCGGAGGTCTTACAGGTATGGTTCGGATCACCGTTTTTTTCCTCGAAGATTTTTTCCACACGTGAGCACATAAGAAAGGAATCATTAGTGAAGAACATAAGAAAAGTAAAAATGGAACAGAGCATGCGATATGTAAGGAGCAAATTCAAGGGAAAGAAGAAAAACTACAAATAAAAAGAAATATACAATACACAGTGTAAGCAGTGTTTTTTTTTGGTCAAAACTTTTTTCCACAAATGTGGAAAGGGGTCAAATTTTTTTTCCACATGTGGAAAAAAATTTTTTTCGTCTTAACATCCGTTTTTTGGCTTAAAAATGCTCACAGACGCTTTATCGCACTGTTTATGAGCTTTTTCAAGCCTTCCGGTGTTTTTAGAGAAGTTAATTCATTAAAATTGGAGAAAAAATTGAAATGTTCCGACATAAAAGCCTAATCTACAAGCATTGATGAACAAATTTTCTAGCAAACTATGTATCCAAGAGCATAATTGACTTGAATTACACAAGAAATCAATGGTCAAGTCCTCTATGATGACAAGTGAAAGCCCAAAAAAGAAGGTACTTTCCGGCGCCGAGCGCCGGAAAAATTTTTGGGTATATTGACATTCTGGGATGCTGGAAAATCATTTTTCCGAACATTTATTTCAAGAATTAGATTGTAATTTAGTGTTTAAGACTCGTAATTTCTAGAATTTTACTTGAAAAATTTTAAAATCTGTAATTTATTTGTAAACTCTCATGAACTTGGTCGAAAATATATGAGTACATGGTCGTGCGCAAGGGGGGGCGGGGGGCGGCCGCCGCCCCCCCCCCCCCCATTGAGGCAGTAACTCTAAACCGAAAAGATGCGTTTTGGTGGACTTTAAAAGGTCAAAATCTCAAAATTTTCCGGCGCTCCGCGCCGGTCATGGGTATAATTATAACTATATTCTATCAGGCGCGGCCGTTAGCATATCTACTTCGACTTACTAATTAATGCTCAACAGTTTCTATCAATCAAGTTAGATCGTTTCATTTTCTAATCGTTTACAGTCAATTATGTCGCCGAAAATAGAGATTTTTCATCATGTCTCTCAATTTTTTCCCTCGATGATTGGAATTTTTTAAACGTTTGCAATCTGAACTTTTGCATTTATTGAAGGTGGAAATTGAAGACATTACTCTAGAACGCGATTTCAAAACATTTGTTCACGAATTATCTGTTGGAGAGATTTATTTTTCAGCGTTTTAGAATACAAAAACCCAAAAATTTTTCCGGCGCTACGCGCCGGAATGGAAGGCAAATTACGCTTCATCAGTCTGATTTTAATTTATTTCCCAACGTTATGAAGGTTTATTTTCCAGCGTTTTAGAAAGTGAAAATCAAAAAATTTTTCCAGCCCTCCGCGCCGGACCATTCTATAGAACACCAATATATTCTTCAAGAGCTCATTTTGACTAACATAACCAGAATTTTCTCAATTTTTTTCCTCATTTTTGCAGGTTTCTGACTACAACAAAATGCTTGCGTATGTTCCTAAAATGCATAAAAAAAGCAACCGTAGCCACATTATAAGCGTTTTTAAAAATGTGGAAAAAAATTTTGGTTCCGGTTCTCATGTGGAAAAAATCTTTGAGGAAAAAAAACCATGATGCACACAGTATATCCGCGTAAGATCAACATTTCTGGGGCTATTCAGTGAAAAAATCTAGTCCGCCCCCCATGAAAAAATCCTGCGCACGGCCCTGTATGAGTATGAAGAGTATAAATTTCCGAAAGATATTTCCAAGAAGCTTTTGAATTGATTTTACGTTAGCAAAGAAATAATCGCATCATAAATCATAGAGACTTGACGTGTATTGATCTTTCTCAAAAGGAAAAAATGCGAATCTTCATTAAATATTATGATAAAATGTTAAAGATTACCAATTAAAACATGAGATACTACGTTTAATATGATGAAAACTATTATAGATTAAGTGATAAATGAAGGTAGACATGATAAAAGCCGCGCCTGAGCTACTTAATGAATAATGATTATTATTAAAGTTATAACCGGCGCGAAGCGCCGGAAAATTTTGAGATTTGGACCTCCTACAATGCACCAAAATGCATCTTTTCAATATGAAAACCCCAAATTTTTCTTCCACATTTGTGGAAAGACCTCAAAAATTTTTTCCACATTCCTGATTTTTTTCCACATTATAGTGCAAATGTGGAAAAAAAACAGTGAGTGTAAGTAATCAAAATTCAAAAGAAATCAACTACAGAATTGTATCAATGCATCACATATATACATATGCACAGAAAAGTTGAAGTTACACAATACCGTTTTCGATAAGAGGGTTTTAAATTGATAGATTGCTGCATATGTTATTAATATTACGAATATAGTTGAAGGTCACACATAGACATTTCGGATGTTTCCAAATTTTTGCTTTTCAAACCTGTCTGCGAGCTATAACTACAGCAAATGGGTCTTATTATATATACTATTCTCGCTTGCATGATAGATGTATATATTTTTGCACAATTTTTTCTACTTAGTAGCGACGTCAAGTCACATAAAAATGAGCCACTCAAAAGCTCTTCTCTTTGTTAACCTACAGTAAGCTTAACTGATCTGTATAAAATTTATTTTTGTTGTCTCATTTATATTTTGAAATTTCGAGCTAAGAAAATTGAAAAGCTTACCATTACAATAAATTTAGGATATTAAACTCAATCATATTTTATAACATTTTGATGATGATATGGATCAATGGATGTCACCCCGTATGGTCGAAGTACACTCCACGAAAGATTTAGCATCTACTTTTTTGTGAGCAAATTATAGCAAAGTTGTCTCATGTACTAAATGTGTGCTTGCAAGATGGATACAAAGGATATCGATTGATTTATATTACATCTTTTGATTACGAAATGTATCATAAAAATACGACTTTTTTCTACTTTGTAGTGAAGTCAATTCAACTAATTTAATTGTTTTGTTGATTTAGATAGACACCTATACATGCCTAGAAGACCGACTAATGTGAAAAAACAGTTTCCTTATGATTTTGGAAAAAAACCAAAAAACTAGAGATTTTCCAATTTTTTGGTTTTTTTAAAAAACCAAAAAAACCAAAAAACCAAAGCCTTGCCAACCCTGAAAATGAGGAAAAAAATGAGAAAATTCTAGTTATGTTAGTTAAAAAAGAGCTCATGAAGGATATTGGTGTTCTACAGGAGCAGGTGAAGCATGTTAACGATAGAGTTCTCAGGAATTTATTCGCTCTATTGACATTTTGGTGATTCCGATTAGAATCATCTAATTTTATTCAACTCTTCGTCCGGCGCAGAGCGCCTACAAATTTTTTGGATTTTCACTTTCTAAAACGCTGGAAAATGAACCTTCACAATAATTAAAATCAAACTGATGAACTGTAATTTGTCTCCGGCGCGCGGAGCGCCAGGAAAATTTTTGGGTTTTATATTCTAAAATGCTAGAAAATGATATTCATAAACAGAGGTTCTAAAATCGCAGTCTAGAATGATGTCTTCAATTTCCATCTTCAATGAACGCAAAAGTTCAGGTTGCAAACGTTTAAAAAATTCCAAGCATCGAGAGAATAAATTGAGAGAATTGATGAAAACTCTCACATTTGGGCGACATAATGGACTGTCAACGATTAGAAAATGAAACGAGGTGACTTGATTGATAAAAACAGTTGAGCATTAAATAGTAAGTCGAAGTAGGTATGCATGCAGCCGCGCCTGATAGAATGTGGAAAAAAATCGGGAATGTCGAAAAAATTTTTTTGAGGTCTTTCCACAAATGTGAAAGAAAAATTTGGGGTTTTCATATTAAAAAGATTCATTTTGGTGCGTTTTAGGAGGTTCAAATCTCAAAATTATCCAGCGCTTCGCGTGGGTTATAACTTTAATAATCATTATTACTTATTACCAAGCTCAGGCGCTGCCTTTAGCATGTCTACCTTCACTTACCATTTAATCTCTAATAGTTTTCATCATCTTAAATGTATTATTTCATGTTTCGTTGGAAATTTTGAGTATTTATATCTCTATATTTAATGACGATGATATCCGCATTTTTTTCTTTGTACATTTTTTGAGAAAGATCAACACTTTTTGAAGCGTTTGTTTCTTTCTTAATGTAAAAAGAATTCAGAAGCTTCGTGGAAGTACTTTTGGAAAATTTCTACGCTTCTGATTTTTAAGATTTTTTTCAAAAAAAAATTTCCACATGTGTAAAAATATTAGACCTCTTTATTTTTTGAGAAAAATTCGTGGAAAAAGTGATAAGGTCAAGTGGGTGACTTTGATCAGGGGCGACTCTGATCAGAGTATGACATTTGATAACTATTTGAGATCAGCAGGTCATTTTTGCTGTGTATACAACCCCTGCTGTGAGGTTCATCTTCTTAAACGTATTATCTCATGTTTTAATTGTTAATCTTCAATATTTTATCATTATATTTCATGAGAATTCGCATTTTTTCCTTTTGAGAGAGCTCAATACATCACGTCTCTAAGCTTTTTGATGCGATCATTGCTTTTCTAGCCTAAAGTCAATTCGAAAGCTTTATGGAAATATCTTCCGAAAATTTATACTCTTCTTACTCATATATTTGCGACCAAGTTCATGAGAGTTTACAAATAAATTACTAGTTTTAAAATTTTCCGAAAAAAATTCTCGAATTTACGACTCAAAATTCGAATCTAATTCATAAAATAAATGTTCGGAAAATTGATTTTCCAGCGTCGCAGAATGTCAATAACCCAAAAAAATTTCCGGCGCTGCTCGCCGGAAAGATTAACATCTTTTTTGGGCTCTCATTTGTCATCATAGAGGACTCAACCACCGATTTCTCATTCAAAGTCATTATGCTTTTGGATAGTTTGCTGGAAAGTTAGTTCCACAATGCTTGTAGACAGGCCTGTAGGAAGGGGGTTGGGGGGGCCATGCCCCCTCGAACTGTTTGAAGTGTTGAAAAAAGCAAAGGGTTTTTTTTTTCAAGTCAAGTCAGAAAAAGGAATGTCGAGTCAGAAATGTCAATTCTATGGTAAATTGAGTGAAAAAATGTGTACCCCCCCCCCCCCGAAAAAAAATTCATGGCTATAGGCTTGCTTGTATATTAGATTTTAAACTCGAAAATTTCAATTTTGCCCCAATTTTAAATAATTAGCGGCTCTTAAAACACCAGAAAGCTCTAAAAGGCTCAAAAACAGTAATATAAAGTGTCTGTGAACATTTTTAAGCGAAAAAACGACTTCATTAAAATAAGGGAAAAAAATTTGACCCTTTTCCCCATTTTGGGTGAAGGCCCCTCGCAAAAAAACAGTGTTTATGGTATCGAAAAAATTTTTGGCGTGCAAAACTTTTTTGGTAATTTTTTTGCACCGTGCAAAACAGCTCATGCAAAAAAAACACTGGTTGGGACCCCCATCCTTTTAGTTGGGAAAATACTGAAAAATGTCAATTTTTGAACAAAAAAATGGAAAAAAATGTGAAAAAAAAAATTTTATCGGCGCTTCACCCCATGAGTACATTTTTCAGTCTTCTTAGAAAAAATTACTATTTTCAACTATTTTTTGGACTTTTTTCATGAAAAAAATCAAATTTTTTTCCTTGAGAGACAACTTCCCCCACCCCCAAATCTAGGCAATTATTGACCCCCAGCCCGAAAAAAGTTGCCTGACCCCCCTCAGATCATGGGGGCCCCATAACATGTATGTGTGAATCGAATTGTCAGGATTTTCTTGAGTTTTCAAGAGTTTTCTTGAGTTTTTGCACGTAAGAGCTGTAGTTGTGGTTGCCGGATCACCAGGCAAGCTAAAGACATCTCTGTATTTCAACAAAAATTCTATAGCTTCCAATTTTGGCTCTTCCAAAATCTTGGCTTTCAATATCATCTTGCATAGTGAAGTATAAAACTCTACAGAATCTGATTTTGATACTGCAGTCATTTCTTCCTTTACCATACAGGTCTGATACTCTTTCTCCTCCTTTATTTTTTCCATTTCTTTCACCTTCTTGTAAGTATCATCATCTTCAATTAGCATAGATTCTGTATAGCCCATGATTTGATCTCTCTCAAATCGACAACCAGAACCCATGTTATTGTGTTGAGAGTGGCCAAAGCAGCCACCTCAACTACGAATTGTTGCAAAAAGAGAGCGCCTTTCCCGCTGCTCGGTTGGCTCAGTTGGTTAGAGCGTGCGGACGGTAGCCGCAAGGTCCTGGGTTCAAGTCCCAGACCGAGCCTAACTTTTACCGAAGCCCCGAGTGGCGGGAAGAGGTTGCCTCAACACTGGTGGCCCCTACAAACTATTCCTGTGATCCATCTACAACTGCTTTTTCCATTCTGAACTTCATTTCAGAATCTCTCAATTCAACAATAATTCCATGTAATGTAGCATCTCCATGCTGATCCCAAGTTTTGCCTTGATCAAAACATCTGTGCCATATGGAATGTAGGTTTTCCCACATGCAACAATTGAAACAGTTGTCTTTAGAAGATAAACATTTTGATTTGTACAATCAGTCGATGCTGCACTAACTTTAGGCACTTCTTCCACTACTGTTTGCACAGTAGTTACAGAAGGGACTTGAGTTAGGTCAATCGTTTTCTCAATGCCCTGTATCGTCATGGCATTTCTTCTGAAATCAATTACCACACCTAAATCTGGGTGTGCTAAGAAATCTGTGCCCAAGATCAGGTGTTCACCTGCATCTGGCAACACTATGGCATTGACTGGAAAATGCCCAAATTCAGTTTTCATACAAAATGGTACATACCCAAAGGCATGCACTTTTTTTCCATCAGCTACAGTCACCTTAAGGATCTGGGTGTACACTGTATAATCAACATATAATGCCTTTTTTAAAAATTTAGAAGACATGACCCTACATTGCGCTCCTGTATCAATTAAGGCTCTGGTAGCCATTTCTCCAATAACTACATCAATGTGGAATCAAACCATTTTTGGATAATTTTCCAGCAACTTCTTCTCCATATCTGTCACTTGCCTTCCATGCTTTTTATGAGCCAAATCTTTGCTCCTCACTTTTTCTTGAGGCATTACTTTATCCAGGTGGATAATTATTCCTAGAATCAGATTTGGAGCTTTGTCTCTACTCAATTCGCTTTCATCATTCACATCTGCAGGGCTTGTCACCACTGCATTATGTGAAGTAGATTGCGGCTGGTTTGAAACAAATGATCCAGTCTGGTCCTGGACAGTACTAGCCTGAAATGCTGGTTGACTAGTTGATGCAGGTAGCATCAACTGAGGCTGCCTCTGCAATTGGATGCATTGCTCGCTTAACCTGCAGAATTCCCTGTATCTCTCAAACTCTGGGTAATACCCATACATTTGATCTTCTTCCGGGAATCCCACATAATAGGCACCTCTTCCTCTTCCTCTAAATCCAAACTGAGGTCCACCTCTACCTCTAAAATTTCCTCTAAATGAAGCATTTCTATCACCTCCATAATACTGATTCAGCATGTCATGGTTAAATCCACCACATTGCTGTTGCTGACGACGGTAAGCTAAAGTTTTTCAATCGTCTGTAGCATGAAAATTATTTTTATGATGGATACAATAGGGTCTCTGCTGCTTGGCTTGCTTCTGCTTTTCAGCAGATGCAGGCTTCACAGTAGTTAACTCTTTCAAAGCTTCATTTTGGGTGACCTGCAATTTATCCACTTTCTGAACCAATTGTTGCCATTCCTTTGAGAGAATAGCTAAAAATGACTCCTTGACCTGCTCCTCATTATTCTGTTTGACATCATGAGTTGACGGACCAGGTTGCATCTCTTCACCATTCTTGTCACTCCTCCAATCTTCTACTGCCTTTTGCGACTGATTTTGTGGTCTTGCCTTCCTTTGGTTATACTTTTTAGTATTTCCAAACTAAGCATTCCCTACAAAAGCAATTTCCGGGCATTTCTCCTCCATAGCTACAACTTGGTTTACTACTATAGGCTTATCCTTGGCTCCAAAAGTAGTAAAAACGTTTTTATATTTCTTATCGATTTGTGTTACCACATATGGAAGGTCTTGCCACGTTTTCATCAATGGCAATACGTCCTGCAACTCTGTCTGGTATAATTTACTACTTTTGTAAATGAATCAGAGGAGTCCTAAGACGGGTTTCAGCGCTCTAACTCCTAACCCATTAATATGTGTTTGGTAGACATATAAAATATAAACGTAGTTAATGTGTGTACTTGGACAATGGCTTGACGAGAGGCTTCATCGAATTATTTAAAAAACGTATCGGCCTGTGAAGTGATTATTTTGTTTGTGTGTTAATTTTATTTTCATCATTGAATTTTTTGTAATATTTTCCTAAAAGAAACTTTTTATAGCCTCGATTTAGTAGTGTTTCGATTAATTATCAGAAAATAGATTAAAGTTTGAGGAAAGTCTTTGAAAATAGTGTAATTCAAGATGCTCGAAAAGGGTTGAAATATTCTGAAATTCCCTGACTTTTCCAGGTTTTCCAAATGCATTCTGAAATTCCCTGACTTTTCCAGGTTTCCAGGTACGGTGGACAGCCTGTATTGCATAAAATCGACATTTTCTGGGACTATTTAGTGAGAAAAATTTAGTCCGCCCCCCCCCCCCATGAAAAAATCCTGCACACAGCCCTGATCAGATTGATCCTTTCATCATCTTTCAATGCAAAAGTTCAGGTTCCGGAAGTTGGAAAACTTCTAGCGAGAGAAAAAATTATGAAGATTTATGAAAAAGCTTTATTTTCGACAAAATACTGACTATTTATGACTGAAAAAAACAGACGAGATAGTTCAATTCCCACTGTTGAAGATTAATTAGTAAGTGGAAGCATACATGTAACGGGGCCCCGAGGTCTGGATGGGGGGGGGGGGGTTGGGCAACTTTTTTGGGGCCGGGGGTCAGTGATTCCCAAAATTTTGGAGGGAGGGGTCTCTCAAGGAAAAAAATCGATTTTTTCACGAAAAAATTCCGAAAAATAGTTCAAAAAATAGCAATCTTTTCCTAAAAAGACTGAAAAGTGTATCCATAGCGCGATGCGCCAAGAAAATTTATATTTTTATTACCATTTTTCGTTCGAAAATTAACATTTTTCAGTATTTTTCCGACCAAAAGTATGGGGGTCCCTACGACTACCATATGGCTAGCCATTGGATTGGAAAATCCTGGGGGGGCGGTCGCCCAATGGCTGGCCATATGGTCGACGATTTCTGGAGGGGGGGTTCCTATAGCACTTCCACCCCCTCCAATTACATGTATGAGTGGAAGCTGACATGCTAACGACCGCCTTTGATAGAATACAATGACTATTATACTCATTACCAAACATGCACGTGGGGGGTTTGAGGGGTTTGACTCCCAGTAGATTTTTATTGACCCCCAGCAGGTTTGACTTTCCCAGCAATGATTGAGAAGATAACGAAGGAAAATGAGCAAGAGAGAAGGGAAGGTCCTCATAAAAATGGAAATGATGCTGTAGTTTAACAATTTTTCTAAACAAATCATACTTGATTCCAAAAAAGTAACATAAAAACTTTAAAAAGTGTTGTTTGCGCGAATAATTTCACTGTATCTGGCTAATATAGGTTGAATAATATGCTGCTTGAACGTTAGAAGACTTTCTGAGACCTTTCTTTTCATTATCAATGCGAAAAAAAAATTTTGTATTCCGCCCCCGGTCCTGGCTGACCCTCAGCAGAATTTCTAGTATGCTGTGCATGTATATGCTCATTACTGGCGCATAGCGCTGGATTTTGACCTCCTAAAGTTCACCAAAATGCATCTGTCCGGCTTCCCGCGATATAGAATTGAAAAATAAGGAATATTGAAGTCAGTGTTTTTTTTTTGCCGGACGCAATCGAAAATTTTTTTTGGCAAACGGAATTGAGGTAGTCATTTGTACATGTACAAACGGCTCTTAACCCGTTTTGGGAAAAAAATTTTGGGGATACAGAAAATATGCATTTTAGTGCATTTTCGAAGTTCATAATCTCAAAATTTAACTTTAATAATCATTATTATGTATTACCTAGCTCAGACGCAGCTTTTAGAATGTCCACCTTCACCTATCATTTAACGTATAATAGTTTTCATGTTTCATGTGGTAATCTTCAATATTTAATCTTGATATTTAATGAAGATTCGCAGTTTTTCTATGGAACATTTCTTGAGAAAAATCAATACGTCAAGTCTGTAAACTTTTTGAAGCAATTATTTCTTTCTTAACGTAGAATCAATTCGAATGGAAGTAGTTTTCGGAAATTTCTACTCTTCCACTCATATCTTTTCGGCCAAGTTCATGAGAGTCAACGAATAAATTACTGGTTAAAAAATTTTTCAAATAATAAAATTCTAACAGTACGACTTTTGAACACCAAATTCAAATCTAATTATTGAAATAAATGTTTGGAAAATTGATTTTCCTGCGTCGCCGAAGGTTAATACACAAAAATTTTTCCCGACGCTTGGCGCCGGGAAGATTCACATCTTTTTTGCGCTTTCATTTGTCATCATGGAGGGATTAACCATCGGTTTATCATCTAATGCAAATTCATTATGCTATTGGATAGTTTTCTAGACAAATTGTTCCACAATGCTTGTAAATTAGACTTGAAACTCGAAAATTTCGATTTTTTGTTCAATTTTAATGAATTTTTTGCAGTCATAAATAAAATTTGAAAATTACGCTGATTTGGTTATTAGTCTTTGGCCATGACATAGAGGAACACGGGTTACTTATTTATACCTATTTTTGCTGGGTACAAATTGTACAAATGAAATATTGGCCGTCGTTTGTACATGTGCAAACGGGTCATGTACAAAAAAAAACCCTGATTGAAGTAGATATAAGTTTTCGGAAAACGTCAAAAAATTTTGGTTATTGTTTTCACATATCTTCGGGGTAAAAAAAGAGGCGCGGCTTTTGACCTGCAGAATGAATTTTTCGCAGCCTGTCGTTGTGGGCGGTAGTTATGCACTTCAAGAAAAAAAATTAAATTTTCTTAATAATACAAGGAGGGGTACGTATTAGCTGTTACGGTCGGTAACACTTGCACCCTTTCGTGAAAGCGTAGTTATTTTTTTGAAAATTATATTTATTACGGTAATCATACATGCACGTAGGGGTTCGGGGTAAACTCTTCTACTTGAGACCCTGGACACCTGGCCCTAAAAAATTGTCAAACAAACACTCCCTGGGCTTTTTCAAAAACAGCCTCTTTGATGATTTTTGTGCATATTTTGCATTAAAAACATGCTTGCGAAACTTTTTTTGCTCACCCAGCCACCATCATCTCCATAAGAAGTCCGGAGACCCTCCCCCTGGAAAATTCTGGCCGTGCATGTCTGACGGTAATTGTTGTCTTTTTCGATAGTTACATACTTTTTTCTGATCATCCATTTATGCATAATCAACTTTTTTCTTGTCTTTTTCTGTGCGTTTCACAATAAGTAATCCGCTAATGCTGTTACACTTTTCTTTTTGTTTTGTTTTGTATTAACTTTACTTTTTGTGATTAAGAAATTATCTTATCCAAAACTAGCTTATCTGACGTAAATATTCATCATTCATTCACTTAACTTTAGGGATATAATGTACGGTAAAAAAACAAAAACTATCGCGATTTGGACCTGTCGACCTTATCAATTTATGAGTCCCCCCCCAATCCTCGAATTAAGAATATGTGTGTGATATGGGGATACACCCTCAATTGATACCCGCTTGCTAGTAATACACGAACTTAAATATTTGAAGGTTTTATTGAAAAAAAAATTGATTTTAGTCTAATGTCATGTCTATCCATTAGCTCACTTAAGTTGTTAATGTTTCAGAGCTTGATGGCGTTTCCTCGCAATCGATTCCTACATTTTCCTTATATACCTGCTTGTTTTATCATCATTTATGACATGTCCTCAAAAGACCTAGGGCTATGAAATTTTTGAACTTATGTAATTATTGTGTTGTGTTCAATTCATTCATATGCAAGCAAATATTGCCGATTTTCCATAATCATCCGGAAATTCCTGTTTGAAATGCTTTTCCTTCCAGGTTCCGTATAGATTCTAATTTCTAACCAACAATGACGGGTAACACCACACCGACAAATATTCAAAGCAATCAAATGCAAACTATAAACTGGCAACCTCAGGAGCAAGAGTTAGCTCAAGTATTACAACTCCTTAAAGAATCGCAGTCGTCGGACACGAGCGTCCAGCGACAGGTTCAGCAGGTATTTAATCGAGTTCTCTGCTGAATACTGTTACACGACATGGATTTTCGTTTCAGAAACTGGAGCAGTTGAACAAGTATCCAACGTTCTCCAACTACCTTGCTTTCGTTTTGGCAAGACTTAATACGCAAGGTAGGTTCCTATTCAGTGATATTTGTGTCAGATGCGTGTACCCAACCTATTGGTGTTTTATTAATTATGCTTGTACAAGTATCCAACAAAACTCAAAAACTTGGCGGAAAGACGTTTGAAGTAGTGATGTCCCAGAACCGGTACCAGCACAAAATTGGGCCGATGCATGTATATCTTATATATGAGAGCATAGTATTTGCAAGTCGCGTTAATGCATACTGCACTGAAATCTTGCTTCACTGTTGTGTTTTTCAGTCAGATGGCTAAAATGACTTTTTTGAACGTTTTATACAATTAGCCAAAAAATTTGAATACTTTTTCTAAAATTTAAATCTAAAATATAGAAATTTTAACTATTGGCTAGAGCTTTTTTGCCCACGTTAGCCATTTGGCTAAAGACCTTCTGCTAAAAGACAGTGCTTCACTGTATTTTTACAAGCGAAGTCTGATTTATCATTATGATATTCCTATCATCTACTTTAACAAAAACCTATTGAGATTTGCACTAAATCATTTGGAAAAAATTTACGTCCATCATAATATAATTAAATTTTTGAGAATTACTGCTTTTAAGATTCTCCGGTTTAGACTATCCTGTTACGAGAAAGTTTTCATGACCGACCTGAATTTCGTCACGTCGGTGCAAACAATTATAATTCGAGCCATACATTAACATGGATAAAAGTGCAGGGTGTGTGTTACCCCCACATTGTATCTTGAAATAAGTTACCGAGGTCGTTGGTTGCAATGGAATCACAAGATTTCATGCTAATCTAGACATTCGCTTGGTCAAAGAGCGGAAAATTTTACTGCACGCAGGAACATCAAACTGTAATTTTTAAGCGGACGGAGCGTCGTAATATTCTATTGTTTCAACTTTTTTAAACGCACAACATATCGCTTGATCGATCTTAGCGGTAGAAAGACCCTTCACCTTTAAACCTTGTCAATCAATAGTTTCCGTTCTGTGCGAAAAAAGTTTCAAAAAAATTTCCTCGCAATGCCTGATGCGCCGAAAATGCATATTATGAAGAGGTTGTATTTTTTGCAACAGAATATTTCACTAGCGTTGCTGTTCATTTTTGTAGTAGATTTTCAAAATTCAAGTATATTTAAATTCTTCACGTTTACTTTCCTTTACAGATGATGCCACGAGATCACTCAGTGGCTTGATCCTTAAAAACAACATTCGGCTATTTTGGGATACTTATCCCAGTGAAGTGAAGGAATACGTTCGACAAGAATGTTTAAAAGCTATTGGTCATTCGAGTCCACTTATTCGAGCTACAGTCGGCATCATAATCACAAACACGGTATGCAAAGAAGGTCTCCAACAATGGCCTACTTTACTTGGAGATTTGTGCTCGTTGATGGACTCCGCGGATTATAATACATGCGAGGTAACATCTTTAACCAGTATGTTACACAGGTGCATGTGCACAATTCCAACGACTACTTTGTTGAAATATCTGATTTCCTTTTGAATGTAATTTTCGATTTTTACTCTATGAAATATTTTCTTTATAATTCGCATCACCACAGTGCGGATTTTCTAACCAAACGTGTGTATCGTATTTCACAAATTTTGCATACCAGTACTTCACAATTTTTCTAGGGTGCTCTTAGCGCGATGCAAAAAATCTGTGAAGATTCACCGGACTTATTAGCTTCCGAAGAAGAAAGACGACCCGTTGATATACTTTTGCCTAAATTTTTAACGTTTTTCAAGCATACGGCTGCTAAAATCAGGCATGTATTACATACTTATAATATCTGTCGAATCATCCAATTGACTAATCTTTTCACGAAGGTCTATCGCGTTGAATTGTATTAACTGCTTCATTCTGTGTCGATCAGAAGTCCTTACGTCGTTTATCGACCCATTTTTGGAACACCTTTTTCAACTTGCAAACGATTCGGACCCAGAAGTTCAACGACAACTTTGCCGATCTTTAACGCTCCTCTTGGATTGCTATATGGAAAAATTGACGCCTCATTTGAATAATATAGTCGAATTTATGATCATGCGTACTCAAGTATGTGGTGATTCCATGACAAATAGCATTTTATATGTATAAGAGAATTGTCTATCGATTTGAAAGATTCGATTTCGTTAAGCAAAACGGATACATATAGGAGTCTCTTGTTACGATTTCTATTTTTCTTGAGATTAATCTTCTCGGAATCAGAAAAAGTGATCCGCTACCATAAACTAAGTACCAAAAAAGTGATCCGCTACCATAAAAAAATAACATCAGGCTTTCCTCCGCAAAAAACGGAACGTTTTGATCCTAAAGATCTTAACTTTTCTAGTATTATTTTGAGAGTCCATGAAAAGGTGCTTCTTCCAGTGTTGTAGAGAAAATTCCCGAATTTTCTGGCGACCAGCAGCCAGTTCCACGAATATTGCTCTCCGAGAGGCAGTTTAAAGCAGAGATAGAGCCAGTTTTTTAGCTCTGTTGAGACAGTCTCTCGAGAGACGGCTCTGAGTTGGCTCTGTAAATCCGTTCCACAAATGTGCTCGCGAGCGCTCACGAGAGCCAAAAAGAGAGCACGATTAGAGCAAAAAGAGAGACAGTGCTGTGATAAAAACTTACGTCATTTTTTACATTTTAGCGCTTCCCTGATTAAGTTTTTATCTCTTCGACTGGTTTAAAGTAATTTTTGCGTGCGTTTCTGTGTTTATGCTAATTTTCTATACGGCTGACTATTTATACAATAAGTTGTTTAATTTTTCGGTGGAAAATATTGATTTTAGAGCAGAAAATGGTGAAAAATGTTAACTTTTAGTTGAAAACGGCGAGTTTTTAACAAAAAACGGTTAAAAATCTTGATTATTAGTAGACCATGCTCATTTTGGAACGGAAAACGGTCAAAAATGTGAAATTTTTCGCTAGAATACAGTTGAAAATATCAACTTTTGCTAGAAAATCGTGACTTTCGAACGAAAAATTGTGACAATTGTCAATCTTTGCTGGGAAATATTCAGATTTGGTTAAAAGTGAAAATTTCTGGCTGAATTGGGACATTATTGAACCAGAAAAAACGGTCGAAATTATCATTTTTTGGCAGGAACTGGTAATTTCCGAAAAACCATCAAGAAATTTCTGCAAAAAAATTCTGTTTCGGAACAAAAAACGGTCGGAAACTTTAATTTTCGGTGAAAAAATGGCCTTTTTTGAACACAACTGTAAGAGGTCCGACCAGTTGGGGGGGGGGTAAACCCAAATTTTGGAGTGGCGTCCCGAAATTTTCAAAATTGGAGGAGGGTCGAAAAAAGTCAAAAAATTTCGAAAATTTTCCCAAAAAAAATCACTTTTTTCTCAATTTTCCCGAGTTTGGCGGGGTGTTAGGTATAGGGTTGACCAAGTTGGGGGTGAATAACCCCTTCCAATTACAGGTATGCTTTTGAACAAAAAATCCCAGGAAACGTCAATGTTTCTATGCAAAATGTAAATTTTCGTATAAATAACAATCGATAATGTCAGCTTTTTAGTAGAATGTGGCCCTTTCTCGAACATAAAACTTTCAAAAATGTCAGATTTCCGGTCGAGAATGATGGTTTCTGAACGAGAAGGTCAGAAAGATTATTTTTCTGCCACTTGATAGTTATTTCTCTACAAAAATGGTCAAAAATGTCCCCCAAGATTTTAAATCGTATATGGAGTTGTCGACGACTCTCTCCCCCAACTTCCAGTTGTTGACAGGCCGAAAATCGACCGAAAATACATATTTTTTGGTCGAAAATCACTTTTTTGAGCAAAAAATCCCTTTGGGAGAAATTTTTTTTGGCGCTTGGCGCCGAAATGATGCTCAGTATCATTTTAAAAATAAAAATTAATTGATCAAGGGCATCATTTGTCCATTT
Organism: Romanomermis culicivorax; assembly: GCA_963922205.1. Taxonomy (NCBI): domain Eukaryota; kingdom Metazoa; phylum Nematoda; class Enoplea; order Mermithida; family Mermithidae; genus Romanomermis; species Romanomermis culicivorax. Next base: position 215,852 of record CAWUHX010000044.1, read on the forward strand.
TTTTTGATCAAAAAACGCATTTTTGAGCACTGCGTGACCTCCTCCTCTTGACTTCAGAAAGTTGTCAACTCCATCCCTCTAAAAATGGCTCCGATCGTGTACTCAACACGGAGCCCTTACAAGTATGCGATCAAAAAGACCTATTTTCTGGTAAAAATGTTAACTTTTGAAGAAAAAAATCGACTAAAATGGCAATTCTTTGCCAGGTAATTCGAGAAAAAACTGTCGAAAATGGTAAAGTTGTGTTGAAAAATCTTGTTTTCTGAAGCAAAAAACGGTCAAAACGTCAATTTTTAGGGTCGCCGTTTTTTCATGGTTTTTGTAGATGAAAACTACTTTTTGAAGTGATTTGTGAACTTTTTAGTCCAAAAAAATCGATTTATTCTCTTCAGGGCCGTGCGCAGGATTTTTTCAGGCGGAGGGCGGACTAAATTTTGCACGGCCCTGATTTTCTTTATTGTCTCCGTTCCTGAGGTAATTTCCGGCAATCGATGACCCCTTCCGTAGAAAATGTCGTTTTACTGTGTCTTCGGCGCTCCATTTTTAATAAAAATGTCAATTTTTGAATTTTCAATGCTAAATAAAAAAACAATTTTTTTCTGCCGCACGGGAAAAATCGCGAAAGAGGGGCGCTATGAATGACTTGAAACAAATAACTACTCTACAGCATAACGCAGTCTTAATTTGCGACCCCATACATAGTAAAAATGTAAGAGATACAAAACAGAGACAGTCGTAAGCCAGCCCCTAGCAGGCTTACAACTTTTGGCTCTGCTCTTGCTCGCGTGAGCAGTTTTTTTGGTTCGTGCAACTTATTTGACTCTAAACTGTCTCTTGCAGAGCCATTTCACAGAGCCACTCTCCAACAGAGCCGGCTCTCAGAGCATCTCTCCATCAGAGACAATTTCGTGGAATCCATTTTCTCTCTTATCTCTCGGAGAGCCAAAACAGAGCAAAAATCGAGATAAAGAGCAAATTTTCGCGCGAGAGACACTTTCTTGGAACCGGTGCAGATCTTTTCAACTTGTCGCTGTCTTTAAGTTTATTTGTCACAGTGTTGCATTGCCAAAACTTAAATATTTTTTAATTCTGAAAGTTTGAAATTTTGAGTTCAGTCTTGGTTAATCAGTGATTAATTAAATTGTTTTGCTCAGTATTTCCAAACCATCGCTTAGTAATCCCAAAATATAGTAACATTCACTTGGAAATGAACTCATGTTACATAATTTTCCTTTGGACCAACTACTCATATTTTACTTGATTTTTTCAACTTGGAACGGAAAAGCTTTTTGGTGCGAATTTTTTCTGGAGATTCCCACAGGGTGCGGATGGATCAGTGCGGAAAAATCATGTTTGTCATAAATGCCAAAGTTTTGGAAAGACGCTACTCATCAGCCAATTGTCGAATCTTTCTTTCGCAGTTCTCCTCGTTTTATTGTCATGAACTCTTGCGATCATTAGGTCATTATGGCAAAGAGCGTATTCTATGTTCCAGGATTCTGATGAAAACACTGCTCTGGAAGCTTGTGAATTTTGGCTGGCTTTGGCTGAACAACCAACGGTTTGTAAGGAAGCTTTGCAGCCTCACGTTTCGAAACTAATACCAATTTTAATCAAATCAATGAAATATTCGGACATGGATATTTTGGTACTCAAGGTTAGTAAGAATGTTTCCTGGACTTGTTTCCAATTTTTATTCATTCGCTGCATTTACTAGGGGGATGTCGAAGAGGACGACATGGTTCCAGACAAGCAAGAAGATATTAGGCCACGATTCCATAAATCAAAGACACATCAGCAAAGGCATTCAACTGATGAGGTCAGTCTTTCAAAACTCGCCCTACAGTTCAGAAATTATATGTGTTTCGGGTTTGGTGGGCTACTGGCGTAAAGCACTGGAAGGCACTGTAATCTCCTTATGTTTCTGGTCTAAAGCATGAGAGTCATAGTGCAAAAAACTATATTATTATCGTTTAGTTTAAACAACCTGCTCAACCATCTCTTTGACCACTGTTGTGTCTTGAATAATGACTGGACTAGGTTGAAAATATATTAGCCTTGGAATAATTGGTAATTATCCAACTGAAATACTAGCTTGGGAATATCTAAATTTAATATGGCTAACTAACACAACATACAATAGTAATGTACTGATCGGCACAATTAACAAATGAATGAATATGCAAAACAACACGAGTTATATACTATATCGCAAAATCACAGAATGTTCTAGAACATCGTCGAATCTACATGAACAGAATATTATAGAATGTTGTGGAAGGTTCTAGAACTTTCCAGGAAAATGCAGTACATAAAATTTACCTGTACATCATATTATGTGATCAGGGCCGTGCACAAGGGGGGCGGCCGCCCCCCCCCCCCCTATTGAGGTAGCACGCACACAGTTTATCGCGTAAAATCAACATTTTCTGGGGCTATTCAGTAAAAAAATGTACTCCGCCCACCCTCCCCATGAAAAAATCCTGCGCGCGGCCCTCTATGTGATCATGTATCACTTGTACCTGCACATCATGTAGCGTGATCATACTGTAAGATATGCATCAACTACTCTCATTTAGAATGGTGAAGAGTCTTCGGACGAAGAAGACAACGACGAACCTCCTTCAGAGTGGAATTTAAGTATGTGTAATTCAGTTTATATAGTTGCAACCATACGTGCAATAGGCCAGCAAGGTCTTGGGAGGGCCGAGGGTCACTGATTGCTAGAAATTTTAGGGGAGGGGTCTGTGAAAGGAAAAATAGTTCAAAAATTGTAATTTTTGCTTGAAAAACCGTACAAAATGTATTCATAGGGTCAAGCGCCTAGAAAATTGACATTTTTGATCAATTTTTATTTTTAAAAACTGACAATTTTCATCAAAAAATTGACATTTTCCAGTATTTTTTCGACCAAAAGTAATGGTGGTTCCTATGATTAACATATGGCTAGCCATAGGATCGGAAAATCTTGGGGGTTCCTATAGCACTTGTCCCCCCAATTACATATACGATCGCGACTACTCGTAATTGTCGACATTACATTTTAATTTCGCAGTGTGATTAAAAATGTATTTTGTTTTTTTCAGGAAAATGCTCGGCGGCTTCTTTAGACATACTATCAAATATTTTTTCGAGCGACATTCTTCCAACTTTACTGCCGATATTGAAAGAAACCTTGCTGCATTCAGATTGGGCAGTCAAAGAATCAGGAATTTTAGCTCTAGGAGCTATTGCTGAAGGTACTCATCAATCGATTTCGTATCATTTATATTTACTAGCGAAAAAATGAAAATGAAAAATTACAATTTTGTAAATCAAGAAGTAATGTGAAGCACAGTATACATATTCGATAATGCCGCAATTAGACAAGTGAACTTAACGAATGGAACTGTGGCGGAAAAGATGCAAATCCAGCCAGTGTTTTTTTATATTTACAAAGATCGGCCAAAAAATCTTTGTACGAGGAAAATTTTTCTGTACAATAAAAAACACGATTTTTTGTGTATTTGTGCACAAACCTTCTTTCAGGTAGCACTTAAGTCCATGACTTCATATATAACAAAAAAGTACACGTTATTGAAAATGCAGCTTCCGTTTTCATTCCGTCTATTTTTTCTTATCTTCGCAACACTTAGCACCGGAAAAATTTTAGTTCATGAGATTCTAAAATGTTGGGAGATCAATTTCCCGATAACTTATTCAAGAAACATAAGGTTTGAATTTTTTGTCTAAAAACATGTCTTTATCATTTTACGAGTTGAAAAATATACTCACACTTTCATAAGCTTGAAAGGCTTCAAGTTATGCTCAAAATTTCCGGAAAATTTAAAACATGATGCTTCCGGATTCAAACTCGGCTTCATGTTTAGAAGTATAGTTATATACAAGTTCGCATTTACAGTTTTAGTGGAAATCGTCTATAGAGTGATGAAGTTGAAAAATTACTGTTCGTTTTGAAATTTAGCTATTGTTGGTTTTGAAATTTAAAGAAATTAATGCGGATCCAAGTGAATATAGTTCTCGTTTTGATCGAATCTCAGTCCTTGACGGCACAGGATCCGTATCCATTGAATATGGCGGATATCCGCGTATTTGGATCCGGATATCCGTTCATCCATAGTGTTCATTTTTCAATGCTAATTTGCAGTGATCGAAAAATACTAAAATGATCCTTTCGTCGGAAGTAGTTTTTGTCGGTTTGAATAAAGTTTAAATAAAAAATTTTAGTTTCTCTTGGAAAATTTTCAGCATCTTGGAAGCTTTGAAGGAGGATTTCGATCAATTTTTCAGTGTTTGTCAAAAGGAGATATGCGGCTGACTATTTGTGCGAATTTATTTCATCCATTTTCGATATTGTCGATCAAAATGCTCTTTAGTTTACTGCATTGTACATATCACATACCAGGCTTGTCTGATTATGCACCGGTACTATACATACACATAGGGGATAGGGGGTAAACTCTCCTACCTGAGGCCCTGAACATCTACCTGGCCTGAAAAAAATCGTCAAACACCCCCTGTACATTTTTGAAAACGGTATTTTTCATCATTTTTCCGCATATTTTGTAGAAAAAATGTGCTTGTGGAGCTTTTCTGTTTTTTTGCTCGCCCACCTCCCACTCCCATCGATAAAAGGTCGGAGAACCCACCCCCTGGAAAATTCTTACCGTGCATGTCTGACCAGTACTGGATTTTTTTCTCGACGTGCTGTCGTAGGTTGTATGCAAGGATTGATTCCGCATATTCCGGAATTAATACGATATTTAATCGGTCTTTTAAATGATCGCAAAGCCTTAGTACGATCGATTACTTGTTGGACTTTGAGCCGTTATTGCCACTGGATTGTTCAACAGCCGGCTGAAGAATACTTTCAGCCTCTCCTGCAAGAAGTAAATCATTGTTTATGTCAGTAACAACGTTTTTATATTCCACAATTTCAGCTGTTAAAACGTATTCTGGACCATAATAAACGCGTGCAAGAGGCTGCTTGCAGTTCTTTCGCCACATTTGAAGAAGAAGCTTGTATGGAATTAGTTCCCTATTTACACATTATCTTAGAAACTTTAGTCGCAGCGTTTTCGAAATACCAAGTATATATGTATCATCAGGCAAATGAATGGTGGTGGTTGAATACATAACGTTTTTTTTTATTTTCAGGCCAAAAATCTGTTAATTCTTTATGACGCCGTTGGAACGCTAGCTGATTCGGTGGGCAATCACCTCAATAATGAGGTAAGCTTTCTTTAATTTGTTGAGCTCAGTTTTTGTTGCATTTTATCACGACACAGAAGTGAAAAATCCAACTCCGATCGTATTGATTATAATATAAATTTTGACAATTTTGCTTTCTGCTTCAAAATTTATGGCAGAAATACTGTATCTTCTGCTAGCGTTTCGATTCTACTGAAATTTACAAAGATTTAATATTATGTAAGGACGTTGTTAATTTCAACGGATTTCTTCATTTAGGAATATATTAAAATGTTGATGCCTCCCTTAATACACAAATGGAACGTTTTGAAGGATGACGAAAAAGATCTTTTTCCTCTACTCGAAGTACGACCAGATTCTATTTCAGGCTTTTACATCAGGTTCAGGCTTTTACATCAAGAACTTCTTTTAGTGTCTATCCAGCGTCGCAACCGCATTGCAACATGGATTTCTGCCTTACTGTGAGCCGGTTTTTAAACGTTGCGTCTCATTAATTGAACAAAATGTACAAAATAGTATTGTAAGTCAACTAAGTCTTCCTGCTTTCTGTGTCACTACGCAGAATTATTCGTCTCTGAACTTGAGAAAACTACGAACGGACAGACATTGCAACATTCCGACCAGCTTGACAAAGATTTTATGATAGTGGCCTTGGATCTTCTGAGTGGTTTAGCCGAAGGTTTGGGCGGAAATTTGGATCAACTTGTTGCTCAAAGCAATATTGTCGGACTTTTATATCAATGTTCACAAGTAAGATAATTTATGCCTCACAAATGGGGCTAGTGTGAGACATAAGATTTTGGTTAAGTAAAAAGACCTTCGTAGCGGCCTCTTAGTTCTTTAAATGTGTGTTTAAAAATGATTTATATTCACACATATAAACACACGCACAGTAAAGAAATGTTATTCGTTAAACAGTTCTTCCCCAACTATTCAAAATTGCTGTATAATATAATCGAAGTAAATTCTCCGACTTGAATCGAACTTTTTTAGAAGATCAGTTGTTGCCTACCTTAAGGTTTTCCATCCTGAAATCCTTCCCGCAAAGCTGGCTTCAAGTAAAAAAAATCGGTCATAAGCATTTTCCGTTCCTAATAAATTTTTTTCCCTCAGATGCTCATACATACACCTTTTGCATTAGATTACTGAAAATTTTTACCGAATTGTTGTTTTTTACAGTAATAAAGCGTATTGTAACATCTATTTCAGGATGCCATGCCCGAAGTTCGACAGAGTAGTTTTGCTTTTCTCGGTGACTTGGCAAAAGCGTGTTACATACACATTAAGCCTCATATCCGTAAGTGACTTTCTTTTCCATTAGATACAGTAGTGTTTGAGAAAGTTAACTTCTTCCGAGAAAGTAACTTTCTGTTGATATTCGTGCAAGGGTGCTAGTTCTCCTTTGAAGAGCCTGTTTTTTGCTGAAAAATTTCCTACTAAAAATGTGTATTTCCGACATTTTTTTCAAATTATCTTATTATTTTAAACTTGTAAGTAGAGATTATCTATTATTTTGAACTGTTATTTCTTTTTTAACAAAATGTAAAATATACATTTTCTCCATAAATTGTCTACATATATGCTTCTCTCACAATCAAGGATAATTTAGTAATGTTAGTCATAATTATACTCTCTTTTAGCGTTATTTATGCCGATTTTGGCCGAAAATTTGAATCCTAATTATATTTCTGTTTGTAATAACGCGATTTGGGCAATAGGTGAAATCGCCATACATTTAGGTTATCTATAGTATATACTTGCTGAATCTTATCCTGTTTTCCTGAGCGTTATTTTACTCATTTAGGTCACGATATGGCACAATATATCCCCATGTACATTGCTTCGCTTATAGTTATTATTAATCGTGATAAAACTCCCAAGACTTTATTAGAAAATACTGGTCCGTTTTGTATGTAGTCCGTTGCATTTTTTCGTTTACAGTTAATTTTTTCAGCTATTACAATCGGTCGTCTAGGCCTGTTTTGCCATAACGAAGTGGCTCCTTTGTTGCCACAGTTCATCCGAACCTGGTAATAGTTTACGTATTAATATTTTTATAGAAACAAGTTTCCGATGCTCCCATTGAGATACATGAGAAAGTTGATCACTGTCACGTTTTCCTCCAGACGTTTCCAATGGTTGATATATCATTATTGTAAATTTTCTCATATTCTGAACCAGGCTTTGTTTAATCATTTTGGACCTGGGCCCCTAAATATTTGGAAATAACTCCTAAAATTTTATGTATAGGACCCGTTTTGGCATCTGAAATTTTGACATATTTATATTTTAGTGAATTATAGTTACTTTCATTCAATTTTTGATTTAAAGTAAGTGTTTTACAGACTCTAAAATCATAAAACAAAGATTTCATTCTATAATTTTTCGGACTGGTTATCCATTATTTTTCTACAAATCAAATTTTCTGGGAGCGGGAATTTCGATAAAGGGAAACAATATGGTGGTTTGACAAGGAAAATATGAATTTTGGTTCATTTGAGAATTCGAAATCTGAATTTTTTCAAATGTTTTGTAACTATAATTTTAAACATGCAGCCGAGTTAGAATTCATAAACACAATGGAAGTAATTTTCATAAATTTCAAGTTTAATTTGTATTATTTCAAGTTCATGAAAGTAGAGCATACTTTTTAATTTGTAAATGATATATATATTATGTTTTCGAGCATTGTGTTAAGTGAATAAGTTAAGTTATCCTTATATCTATTTTCAAGAATTTTAGAGTGTAAGAATCTGAAAAAATTTTGTTGCGTAGCGCCGGAAACATATAGGAAACAACAGGAGAATAAGAACGAACGCATTTTCAAAACTTCATACTTTTGTGCCAGAAGGAAATGAACTCAAGTGCTATCTTGGAAAAAGGTTTGTTCAAAAATGAACGAGATATGTATCGTGTTTTTTGCATTAAAAAAAATTTATTTGCACACATATTTCTTGGCTGATCTTCGTACATGTAGAAAGAAGCCTGTAACCGAAAAACGCTGGTTGGAAATAAAATCTTGAACAGTATTTTTTTTGCACACGTATCAACAGATTGAATATCCGTATAAATTATATACGTTCCACGGCGTGTTACAAGCGCATTTTTTGGTATCTTCAATTAAACATTTTTGACTCCCAAAATTTCAATTTAGCCCAGTATTTTTTTAGCGGCACACCCATTAGCAGTGCCGCTAATTGCAGTTTGACTCCATTAGCGCAAAAAAACTTTATTAGCGCACAGTAGTTTATTTCTTTTTACATTAGTGATCAAGTTATTAGTGATTGTATTAAGCATTATTGAGAAATGTGTTATTGTAAACTTATTTTTTGACAGCGTAGTATTCACAGGAGTATTCACAGGGCCGTAACCGTAACCTACCAGTATTCACAGGGCCGTAACCGAGCAAAAAAAATTTTCCGGCGCCGGGAAAATTTTTTAGGTTTTCACATTCTAAAAGGCTAGAAAATGAATCTTCATAACAATGACAATAAATCGGAATGAAACTAATGCATCGTAATACCTCGTGTTCCAAAATGCTGGAAAATGTATGTTCCCAACATTCACAGTCTTGTAATGATGTTTTTATCGTCTTTCAATCGCAGATTAGGAAGGTTCACGTTTCAAAACGTTAGAAAACTCCAAACGACGCGGGAGAATAAAATTCTGAGAAGTGATGAAAAATCCCAATTGTCAGCAAATTATTGACCCTTGACTAAATTAGTAAAAAGGAGATGAAGTAGTTCAATTGATAGAAACTGATGAAAGTTAATTAGTAAATGGAAGTAGGTATGCTAACGGCCGCGCCTGATAGCAATGACTGTTATACTCATGACCGGCGGGAAATTTTGAGGTTTTGACCTTCTGAAATTCACCAAAATGAATCTTTTCGATTTTGAAGTGAAAAAAAATTTTTTCTTGTGAAAAAAATGCCCAAAATTTTTTCCTTATTTCCGAAATTTTGTTCCCTATAAGATGCCATTGAGGAGAAAAACGGTGCCCCAAACGAGACGAGAGAAATAATTGTGGAGATTGATGGAAAATCTCATTTGGCGGCAAAATGTTTTCTTGTAACTAATGAAAAAGAGATGAGGTACAATTCAGGTGATTGAAACTGCTAAATGTTAAGTAGTAAGTGGAAGTAGATATGCTAACGGCCACGTCGGATAGACTGTTATACTCATTGACCGGCGCAAAGCACCGGAAAATTTTGAGATTTTTCTCTGTGAGAGACACGAAATCGACATATGACAAAGTCCCAACGGCCTTGTATATTCATCGTTGTAAATTCTGAAATGAAAATTCGGTCATTAGCGCGGCCCATGTTTTATTAGCGCCGCGCTAAAAAAACAGTGATTTGGCCCCTAAAAATTCAGGTCTAGGAGCTATTTGGCTCCTGGTTTTCAAACTAAAAAAGCCTGTTCTGAACTGCAGTGATTAGAACTTTTAAATCGAACCATCAATTCTGAATCCAACTCGTTTTTGTAAATCTAAGGTGTATTTCGTTACGAAATATCCGTGATAACGATGATAAGGAATCAGCATTTCGCGGGCTTTGTCTAATGATCAATATAAATCCGATGGGCGTGGCTGCTGACTTTATATTTCTCTGCGACGCAATAGCCTCTTGGCTACATCCATCACAACACCTGAAAGAAATGTTCAGTCGGGTAAGAGTTCCTTGCTTTCATGTACAAGTTTCTGACCGAATTATAGAAGCAAATTTATTTTGCGTAAATAATTATACTGAATGAATCATAAAAAACATCCCCTTTATATCCGTCAGCATCAGCTGTTCATATTGATTTTTTGATTCCGCTATTTTGGTTCCAGTTCTACAGATAGAGTTCACTGTCTTCGTTTTGATTTTTCCGTCCGCTAGTTTAATTTTCTAAAAAACCTACTTTTATTTACAAAGGGTGATTATGTTATCAAAAGCATTTTTGATGTAAAATTTTCATTTCGTCATCGTTTAACGGAGTGTATAGGTTTTGCAATAATCAAATATTTTCTCATCCGATTTTCTTTCTTATCACTAGGAATTTAGATTTTGAGATTCTCCCTTGAAATAGTCGGAATCCTTCTATTCGAGGATATCGAATGTCACTTATTCTAACTGAGCAATGTTGTGCAAATCAAATTCTCATATTTAGATTCTTAGTGGATTTCGGGTACAACTTGGTGAAGCTAATTGGAATATGTATATCGGACAGTTCCCGGCCCCGTTAAAGCAACGGCTCCAACAACAATACAATATATAAATAGGTGTAATCGTCGTTACATCACGTAGAACAGAACAACGTGTTTACTGCTATGCTCCGGCTGATTTTCCGCATTCTCGCGTATTATCTGTTGATAGCGTTTAAAATATTGAGTGAGTTGAATAGTTCTTTCTCCGGTTTTTCTCCATTTTTTATTTCATGAACGTGCATGAGATGTTTATCTTTTCGATGATTGATTCTCGAACAAAATTTCTCGTCTGGCTGGAAAATGTTGAGTGTGGTATTTAAGTTTTACGAGAATAATTGTTTGAAACAAGATTAGTCGATATGTATTCACATATATGGAAATTTTTCGTCCGAGCTTGAAATCTTGAGGTTTTGATTAGCGGATGAATTCTGTATTCCCTAAAAATTGATGCATTACATAAACAGAGAAGTCCGGCATCTACATCTGTAGATGTGGACTTCTCTGTTTATGTAATGTATTGCCTGCAAGCTTTCCGTTTTCATGCGAATTACTCTTTTAGTTGAATTTTCTGAAACGTGTCAGACTACCTTGAAATTGACCACTGGTTGCCTAATTTTTAGACAAAATGACGTGTTTAGTAAACATTTAGCTAACACTACCTCCAAAAATTTTCAATTTTACCCCTACCTGAAAAATTTGACCCTGGGGACCTCTGAAACGTATATCTAAGAAATTAATTAAAATTATGCTAGTTATGTATTAGTTTTTTAAATGCTATCGAGCTTTCATTTTTTCGGATCAGTCAGGACTGTGTATCACAGGTCTTGTAAATCTCTAGAAAGAAGATTAGAATTCCGTTTTGGATAGGGGTATGCTAGGAATTTTTTTTTTGGATAGGGGTATGCAGGAATTTTTTCGGGGGGCCACACTTTTTTTCACTCAATTTACCCTAAAATCGGCATTTCTGACTTGACTTCCTTTTTTCTAACTTGACTTGAAAGAAAAACCAAAGGTACCTTGCCTTTTTCCAACACTTCAAACATTTCGGGGGGGCCATGGCCTCCCAACCCCCCCTGCCTACAGGCCTGGGGGTATGGAAACAAATGCATAGAGCATATGAAATAAACAATGTCAAGTTACTGCTAGAATTCAGAGCAAAAGGACATTTTCTTTGTGTTGGTTTGATTAAAGGATTGGCATACCAGCAGGGCCGAAATATTTAATTTTCCTATCATTTGTCAAATTATGAACTTCGAATTAATGTTGCACGTTCAATGTTATTGAATAGCCATGCCGCTTTTTCGTATCTATTAGTCTTGAAGATAATCGCGTCCCATATGTACGATTTTCATACCTACAGAATACTCTTTTGTTGTATCATTTCGTTTATTTTACATTTTTTCAGTTTTTGTGCCCCATTATCGCGTGATTGAGTTTTTTTAGTTCAGGTGCTAGTATATTTTTTTCGTTTTTCATTTGATTATGTTATTTTATTATTATTTATCAGATTATTTTCGTTCTTCGGCAGTGTCTTTTTAACTCGAAATCAGTACACATGTACAATCCAGCATTACCGAAAATAGATCTTTTTTGTCTTTTATCATTTCTTGCTCATTTTACGTTCTATTTGGTTTTTATTTATACGGTCGTCTTTTTTGTTGATATTTTCTTTGTTTTACGTTACTTTCTTTTCCTCCGACGCCCTTATTTTTGCTCGTATAGACATGGATGTGATTTTTTGTTGTTTTTTCTTTTCCCCAATTTTTTTCTTTTCGATGAAGACGGGGTTTGCACGTGAAACTGAAATTCTAAAATATAACTAATCTTTCGCGGTTTTCGGCGAGTCGTAAATTTTTGCGTCAAAGATTTATCGTAAGTTTATATAATGTTGCATGCAGCCATTAAAAGTTTTTAAATCACGATAATTCAGGAAAGTTTTCATCTCAGTCGTCAGTTGAAGCTTCTTGACAAGGTATTGTTTTTTATACGAAATTTACAATTTCTTAACTAATTTGAGTACTGAAACAATATTTGATTAATTTGATTAGACGATTCTTCAAGAAGTGGCAAAATAAAGTGAACGGTAAAACTGGACGGAACTTAAAAATTTTTAAATTCGCTATTATCATGATTGGGATCTGAGGACATTATTGAAGACGTGTGATTCAAAGCAAGCCCGTTGGAAAGTCGAATGTTCATTTCCATCATCGTTGCCGATTTTAAATGTTACCATCATCGGAAGGTATCCAAAGTTCGAGGTGTTTATTTTCCCCACTTGCATAACCGAACGTTTTCTAGATATTTGAGCGGCACATACACGCTCGATTTTGAGTCACATCATCAAAAGTTTCTTTTAATTCTGTTTGCATATTCCCGCTTATTTTTCACATTTGTTTCCTTCGTCTAATTTCTTCATTCTATAGCGCATTCGGGAAAGTGGCACATATAATTTCCGAAAAAAATCGTTATATTTTCTACGCCGTGGAAAAGAAGCTCTAAAGTATAAAGATGTTTTTAACAGTTGCTCTTTCTAAATAGAACGTGCACGTCTATTATGTAAGCTCCCTCTTTTATTCTTAAAAGCATCTTTCTTTAATCTCGTAATTTATGCAGATGATTCTTCCTCCCAGGGCTCGTGTTTCAAGGAACGAGCATCAAAAATGTTTTTGCCTCGCTTTCATATTATGCTTTCTTGAGGTTTTCTAACGTAAAGACTGCCTACGGTTTCTACGATAGGGTAAGACATACAGATTTAGTATGTCAAAAATTATTAAATAGTAACTGAATTTTAGCCTTTTCCTAAAGCGCCTACTTTTTGCCGATTTCGAGTATTTTCAAATTATGCGAATGCAAGTTGTACTTCTTTTTGTGTGTGTGCTTCGATTCAATGAAGGTGAGCAGCAATAATAGACATGCATGTAACTGGTACATAGTTCGAAGAGTTACGGGAGAACCCCCTCAGTCAGTCCTTATCGAAAAAGTGTGAAAAACGGCCAGTTTTTCGCGCTTCGTGCCATAAAGTGCCTTTTGTGGACCTTTTGGGACTTGAGCACGTATTTTCGAGAAACTTTCAACAATTTTTGGTCGAAATTCGGTTTTTCGGACTGCCTCTGAACCTACCCAGATCAGCATCACCTGACTCGTGCTAGAAATGGCTTGAATGAATTTGTTCGAAGGAACGAGTACATAGACTAACTTATACGGGTGTAGGGTATTAACCCGGTCTTAGGTTTGGGAATTCATTTACTACCCCTGTAAAAATGATTTACTAGTCGAATGAAATGGGAGAAAATGACTTGCTGGTAGTGAACGTACGGGGTCAAAGTTTTTCGGAGTCGGGGTTGCACTCATCCCCGAACTATCGGGGTCGGGGTTAGAGTTAGTTTAACAATAGCACATCACAATGGTCGTTTAAGATATTGTGTGCCCTAAATTGTCAGGCAAGTGAAACTATAACAGACAAAACAAATCAAATTTTATTGATCAAAGTAAAATCTGCTCAATACTTTACAATTACTTTACAAAAAAGGGGTTGCAAATTATTATTCCTTGAAACCATACATGGACGTGGGGGGTTTGGGGGGGTTTTGACCCCCAGAAGATTCTTGCTGACCCCCAGCAGATTTGACTCCTCTTGCAATGATTGAGAAGTTGACGAAGGAAAATGATCAAGAGAGAAGAGAAAGTCGTCATGAAAATGGAAATGATGCTGTGGTTTAGCTATTTTTTTAAAGAAAGCATACTTGATTCCAAAAGAGTAACATTAAACGTTTAAAAAGTGCTGTCTAAGTAAATTATTTAACATATCTGACTTATATATTTGTAAGAATATGCTGTTTGGACGTTAGAAAACCTTTCTAAGACCTTTCTTTTCATTATCAAGAGTGAAAAAAAATTTGTTTTCCACCCCCCGTCCTGGCTGACCCCCAGCAGAATTTGCATGCTGTGCATGTATGCTTGAAACAATCGCGTTGTTTGTATTCTTCTAAAGCACTTTCGAGCCTAATAGCCTGCTGATTATAGTAAAACCAAATCAGTTTTTCGGCGTTTTCAGGCAATAAGCGATTGCGACTATCACTGATTATTCGTTTTCCCACTTTAAACTCTCTTTTAGAGGCAACACTGCTTAACCGTGCGGAAAGGTACTGCCGAGCTAGCTGAAATGCAATAATTTTCAAATTTCGACTGTGATGCGACATTAGGACCCAAGACATTAGGATGCAGGACATTATTAGGTACACAATATAACTAATATATTGATTCAACTCATGGGCGACAGAACGGCATAAGAAAAACTGCCAAAGACTTAAACTATGCCACATAGTACCTATACTCAGCAGCATTACACGATCTACTCGCCCAGACTTTTCGAAGTTTTGGCAGTACTCACTTCTGGTCCGAACCAAATTGACTCATTTTATGGAAAAAAAATTTTAAAGTGCAAGTGTAACCCCGAAAAACGTTCAACCCCGACTCAGTTTTTCTTTTCGGGGTCGGGGACCTCGTACGATCACCACTTGCCGCTACACTAAATTTCGGCAAATGTTACATTGAGTATGTCAACTTGAAGGAAATGAGTCAATGGATACTTTTATTAAAAAATTGGATCACTATTGGGTAATAATGGGTAGTATTTTTTGAGAGTGGGTGGTCAGTTTAAGAAAAATACCTCTAGTGTCCACAGTTTTGAAAATGTACTGCATAGCTGACCTTGATGTGTTTCGCGCTGTTTTTTGGGTCTCTCCCCTATTCAGCGAAACTCAAAATATCGATTTTCAAAACACCGGTCTCAAACAACCTTTCTCAAAACAGCGAAGTCTCAGTATAGTGATTCTCAATACAGTGATTCTCAAAACAGCGAAGTTTCAGAACAGACTCTCAAAACGGCGAATTTTTAAAAAGTTATCTTTAGAATGGAAAGATGGAGCACTTTATTCAGTCTTGTGCCCTAAGTCTAAACCTAAGTCTGAGCCTAGACCTAAGGCCTAGCGTCAGCCTAAGCCTATGCCCAAGGTTAGGCCTAAACCTAAGTCTAAGCTCAGGCGGACAGATATGTTTTTTATTATTTTGGGATGGTCGGTTCGTGCATACCTATCACAACTGCAGCACGGAAGCATGTGAAACTTAGATGACCAAAATGCAACTAAAAATGGGCTATCTCAACTAGCAAAAATCATTTTAATACACCTATAGTCTGTTTTTTATAAAATGCTTCCAAATAGAAAAATGACACAAATCAGTGGTGTCGTCAAAATCGTTTACACAGAGTTTTTGCCGTAAAATTTTTCACTCGAAAAATTGTTAAAGTGAGATTAGTATGCTCAGAAATTTTCAGACCTATATCGTATATTGTTCATTAGAAAATCTGAAATACTACTTGCTTTCCACTTTTATCATTTAGAAGAATTTCAGGAAAAACAGACTAGAATTTGTGTATTTGTTATAAAAATGATGTGTGCGTTTACTCTAATGCATAGAACTTTTTACTTTTCGCCGTATTGGGATTTGCTCTTTTGAGAATCGATGTTTTGAGACTTCGCTGTTTTGAGATTTTGCTGTATTGAGACTTTGCTGTAAAGAGAATCGCTGTTTTGAGTTTCGCAGTTGTGCGTTTCTGAGTATTGGGGACACCCTTTTTTGTGCGGGACGAAATTTTTTGGCTCTGTACAAAGTTTTTTTTGATATCTTGGTACAGTGTGCAAGGAGATTTTGTCGGCATTACCTGGTCATTCTTCAGACTCCAAAATCAGAAAACGCTGAAAATATTTTCTATTCCTTCAGATTGGTCCATCCACTGTTTTTCACAAATGCTGCTTTTTGGGAAAGAAATCTTCGGAAAAAGAGAAAAGATGTTGGGTGTTCGACTGCATTTCTACTAAAACCAATATTAAAGAAATAAAGTTGACCAAGTTTATATTTCCCGGAAGATGCATGTTGAGCTTTGAACACTGTAACACTTCATTTAGCTGTAGGAAGATCTCATAAAACTTGCGGTCGAAAATCTGAAACGCATTCAAAAATCATTCATTGTAAAGTTATACTTATTCGAAGAGCATAATTTTGCTTAAAAGATTGAATTGAATCTGACCATGAATTGAATTTCATGCAAATCGACCTGAACATGTCAGTTTCTTTGTGTTCTGGATGAATATGGCACAATCGTCTGATAAATTTAAGTGTTCTGCAACGATCACGCGAAAAGACTCTACGACGACTTGATGTCAAGTTATAATAGACTCAATCGACCAGTCAACAATACCAACGATACGTTAACCGTGAAACTCAAACTAAGATTGGCTCAAATTATTGATTTAGTGAATTTTCACCATTTTCCCTTTGTTTATTTAACAATTTGAATTTTCATCAATTCAGCACGAAAAAGATCAAATTATGATCAGTAGTATTTGGCTACAGCAAGAATGGCAAGATTATAAATTGACGTGGGATCCGGCCAAATACCATAACACCAGCGTTTTGTACGTGCCAACCGATATGATTTGGATACCTGATCTGTTGATTTATAATTCGTAAGTCATCACAATCTGATCCACATTTTTTAAAGACACAAAAAATATTTTCCTAAGCTTGTTAATCTCTGAATGTGATGTCCCGTATTTCGAGTAGTAGCAGGTCGAAAATATTTTTGTTCGTAATGCTTCAGTTTCTATACCTGTAAGATGTCCGATCATTTATGCCTCAGGTGAGTTAATCCTGAGTTTTGGGAAAATTTTTTTGCTGAATTTTTTCCAGCAGTAGGCTTTGTGTATAATTGGTTTGGGTGATTTCAGATTTTAAGATTTAGGTGGGAGATCCCGGAAGTTAGGGGGCCCGCACCCCTTACTACTGGTATGGTGCGTGCATTCTGTTAGAGGTTTGAATATTCGATTGTGTCCCGTTACCTCTTCTATGTTGTGACGTCGCAAAAATTACGAAGTGAAATTTACAAAATGCATTATTTTCTCACGCGCTTCCCTCAAATAATTACACCACCAACATTTGGTAATAAATTACGTTTGATTTTTCGTACTTCTTGTGGACCAAAAATTTGTAACTTGAATTTTTGCTGATTGCTATTAGTGTAGAAATTGTAATAAACTGGGGGACGAAAATGTCAGAACAAAGGTCGAAAATAATCGAATAATTAGCAATCCTGAAGTTGATCACAGCCATCTTTGTGTCCCCATAGATGCTGTGACTATTGAAACATTAACATTGACCACAAAGATGATGAAAGTTCCGAAAATAGAACGAAATCGTTAGAGCTTATCGAAATTCATAAGATATGTAGCACAGTCGAGGTAACGGGATAGAGCCAGAAAGAATAATTTTTCATGAAAATTCGTTGGTCGATGTAATGGGAGTTTTACACATTAGTCGACGTATTGGGACACAATGGCTCATTTTTTAGCACTTGGGCACTCTACTGAAAGGGTCAATTCTTCGAGAAACTAATGAATTTTCATCAAATCGTTTCGCACTTCAAAAACCTTCATCACAGCACACATGTAACCGAGCCCCGAAGTCAGGGGTAAAGCTACTGTTTCGGAGCGCAGGGAAATTTTATAGGGTCCCTGAAGGAAAAACATAGTTGTCATAATAACCCTTAAAATGTTTTAATGTCGCGACCGCCGAAGAAATTAGCATTTTTAATTATTTTCGTTTGGAAATTAATTTTTTTTAATCGAAAAATTTATATTTGTCAGCATTTTTCCGAACAAGAGTATGGGAGTCCCTATTACTACCGTATGCCTAGCCATATGATTGGTAAATCTCGTAAGGTTCATCACCTTATGGCTAGTCATATAGCAGACGATTTATGGGGAGTTCCTTTCAGGGTTTTTTGTGCACCGTGAGATAAAAATCTGCACTTTCGTAACGTGAATTCATATAATGCTCGCTGTCACTGATATTTGAATGAAAGGCTGTGAGACTGGATACTGTCTGCAAAATACATGAACAGAACAGATTCCTCTGCGGCATCTGGAAATATATATATTAAATATACAGCTCAGACATGAATATCAACAACAACAACGAGCACATGTAACAACATAAACAATTGTAAACATGTGGTAGAAGAGAGACCAGTGTTGCCAACTTTTGACCGCAAAAAGCCCCAATAAACCGATCTTGGTCAAAAACCCAAACAGTTTCATAGCACAAAATATGTAATTAATATTAAAAACCATTTTATTAAATTCAAATGAAGTTGAAACAATGATTTTTCGCGCAGATTTCTTCGTCATTTCGCGAAACAGGTCGAAAAAATTTCGTCATTTCCATCAATTAATTTTTCTGCTGAAAAATACTCACATGTTAATGCTTCTTTGCGCCTATTGAAACATCATCGTGCTTCTGCAGTGTCTAATTTACCAAAAATGAAGACAAACAAAATTTTCGAGTTTCAGATAAGGTAAAGATAAAATTATAGTCAAATAAATAAGGAAAGGTGACCAAAAACTGGAGCAAAAAAATCCTAAATTGCCCAGAAGTTCAACTGACGACATCTCTGTGATCAGTTAAAGTAAAAAAACTATGAACTGCAGTTAATCTATGCTTCAACCTTTATACTTAAATCAGCTAACTATCTAGAACATAAGCTTGAAGTCAATGATGTTTAATAAACTCGGGTGAAGCAGCAAGAATAATTAACAAAAGTTCCGGCGCAAAGCATTGGTAATTTCTTTGGATTTTGATATTAAAGTGCTGAAGAATGAATTTCGTCAACATTTAACTCGTAGATAAGCGGTCTAAATTTTCGATCAATTGAATCATTTTCTATACAAAAACAAAGTGAAAAAAATCATATTGAAAACTTTCAACCTGAAAACCTGCATGATATGAAAGTCGACTTTTGCACCGTGCAGAAAAAACCCTGAAAAATTTGTTCACAAGCTCTAAAAACTGTGCTCAGTGCACAAAAACCCTCCTATGGCATTTTCCCCAATTGCATGATGATGACATGATACAAAATAATAGACAGCTTTCTTGTTCCGTGAGAAAAAATCAGCCCTAGTTTCTGTAAAATAGATAAATTTTGATCCCAAACGAGTTTACTCACGAATCATGAGTACACATTTGATTGGGTAGGTTGGGGTTTTGACCATACATGCACAGCATAGAAATTCCGCCGATCAACCAGGACAGGGGGAGGAATACAAAAAATTTTCATTTTTGATAACGAAAAGAAATGTCTTAGAGAGGACTCCTAACATCCAAGCAGCATGTTCTTCAACCTATATCAGTTAGATATGTGAAAGTATTTGCTTAGACTGCATTTCAAAAATTTTTAACGTTACTTCTTCGGAATCAAATATACTTTGTTTAGAAAATGTTACACTACAGCATCATTTCCATTTTTATGACGACTTTCTCTTCTCTCCTGCTCATTTTCTTTTGCCATGTTCTCAATCATTGGTGGGGGAGTCAAATCTGCTGGGGGTCAGCAAGAATCTGCTGGGGCCAATCAGAGTCTGCTGGGGGTCAAATCCCTCCCTCACGTGCATGTATGGTTCTGACCACTACCAAACGGTGACTTTTCAAGACTCGACGGAATGGGTATTAATCGATAAATCTTGTTGAGATTTATTCAAAAACGAGATTTAAAACGATGTACCTTCATTTTTACGGAGTTATCGGTGATTAAAGTGAGAACTACCTCCTCCTAACTTTTTTAACTGTCGATACATGATCGTTAGCCTAATTTCGAGGCGCACAATAATTAAAACAAAACGGTGTACATTCCCTGGCAAACTGTAAACGTGATATTTCGCGTTTGCCACCATTTATTCTTTTTAAATTAGAGTATTCATGGTCCATTTGGCTGCACATTCTGATGGTTGTGCTCATTTGTGTGTCGTATTTTGCAGAATTGAATCGAAAATGGACTTGATTCAGGGAACAAAAGCCACTATATACGCGAACGGCACTGTGCGATGGGAAGCACCAGCCCTTGCTAGGACAATATGCACTTTTAAAGTCAGATGGTAATTTAAAATTGAAGATTTTTGTTGATTCGAGTCGGCCTTTTAGATCAATTACCTATCCTAGTATCTTGTTTAATATTTCACAAAGAATCATCAAGTATTTAGTGTGATCATCAATTTTTGTTGGAATGATGAAATGGACGTTACATTCCGATTATTCGATTTGTCACATAAATAGCATTCATACAGAACTCCTCCTTACTCTTTTTTGTCAATTCCATCGCCGCTAACCGCTATCGTTTTTGCAATATGCAATCTTTAAGTCTTTCAGTTTTTGCAGGTAGCAACAGTGATGATAATCAATTTTTCAGAAATGGAAAAGTCCACAATACATGACTCGTTTGCCATGTATTATGGATTTTTGAATTCTTAAAGCGGGTAACGCAAATGATGCATCATTATATTTCAAGGTATCCTTTCGACATTCAATCTTGCGAATATAAATTCGGTTCCTGGAGCTTCCCTGAGGAATTTTTGGATCTTCAACATTTCGATAAAGCCAATTACAGTCAAGAATTGATTCCCGGTACCAACGAGTGGCAAAATATTTCGATTGTCAAACATGGAATCGGTATGTCGACACTCGAGATTCATTGCATGCACTATTAGGTCTATAATATCAGAATTTCTTTTAAAAATAGGATGGGTCGCCTTGCGTTAAACCTTTATATTTTTCACCAGACTTGTCCGACTATTACCCGTCGGTAGAATGGGAAGTTTTGGAAATTCCTGCAGTTCGACGCGTCATTTATTACACGAATCGGATGTTCAACCCAAGAGGTGTTCATCGGGCCGGATACGTCGTCATGCTGTACAGAGTGGAATTGCGACGGTATCCGCTTTTCCACGTGATCAATCTTGTTTTCCCTTGCGTTTCGTTACTATTCCTGACAGTCATTGTGTAAGATTATTAAATCCAAATTAAGAAGTCATTCTATTTAATAGTGATCCACGCCAGTACTTTCCTAAAATATGTATCAAAAAATATCAAGAACAGTAATTATAGAATGTTTGATTTGCAAAGCGTCTACCTAAAGTTTTTTGCATGATGATAACGATGATTGTCATTCGACGAAGTATTGCAAGTGTGATCACCATTCCTTTGAAATCTTTCCACAATCAGTTTTTACTGCAGTTTATTCAGTATTGCTATAGATCAAAATTTTGCAAAGTTGTTTAATTTTGCAGATTCTATTTGCCGACAGAATCGGGCGAGAAAATAGGCCTCAGTATAAATCTACTCGTATGTTTGACTGTGTTCTTTCTCCCGTTGACGGAAAGCTTTTCGGCAAACAGCGATGCTAGTCCTTTGATTGGTAAGTACCTTTTTTCATGAAATTTATGCCCAATTTTTTCTAAGCAAAAGCTGAGTATAAACGGTGACGGAAACCTGATGTAAGGGCGTCTCGAGGTTTAGTGGATCAATTTTACGGAGGTCCCTGAACGAAAAAAAAGTCGATTTTATCACCAAAAATGTCCGGAAAGTGTCAAAATGTCAATTACGATTAGTTTTTGTAAAATTGGCATTTTCGTTCTTCATCTCAAGGAGGTTTCTTTTTCAAATTTTATATTTTTCAGTCGAATTCCTCATATTCATCCTAATCATGATTAGCATTGCCATCATAATGACAATATACGTATTAAATTTACGTTTCCGATCGCCGAATACGCACCGTATGCCCAAATGGATGAAAAATATCTTTATGAAAAAGTTGCCCAAATATTTGTTGATGAATGTACCGGAGACCGGCGTCGACGATGATTCGTTCAGAAAAGTCAGCGTGAAAAAATCTCGTGTGGAATTAACGGCGCTGCCTACGTTACCGAAGCCGGAATGCACGAAACATGAACGTACATCGGTAACATCTTATCCTTGATTTTATCGCTACGGCTTTTTAGTTGGTAATCCTAGAATTTCACAACTTCAGAGATTTTCCTTTAGAATTTTCGGCTTTCGTGAACATAACTTTTTGCAATAGGAAAAAGATTAAAACATCATCAGCATGAGAAAATGGCAAGGTTCCTGCTGTCTGAAGAAGCCATCCAAATTTTTTGTTGCTTGCCCAATTTCGGAATTTTAGTTTGCCTGATTGAAAACACGTTTAAATCAGTGAAAAATCAGGCATTCCATGCAGGTAATATATATTAAAAATATTTATTTTCCAACACTATAGAATTTCAAAATCCAAAATTTTCCTCCGGTGCTAAGCGCCGGAATTAATTACCAATATTCAAGTCCTAAGTAAAATACCTATTACGCTTTGATATGTTTGAAAACCATTTCTTTTGACAAATTATTCTGATTGGTAAATTACAGGCTCCAGACGTATTAGATCAAAAATGGAGGAAAAACGTTTAACTTCCTTCGCCAATAAAACAGTGAAAGGATCACAATCGATCATCGGTAGCTGCAGAAAAATATGCTGAAAAACTGAATTTTCTGACGTTTTATAGGCCTTTGAATCAAAAATTTTTGGCGCTAGGCGCCGAACAAGTTACTCCAGCTAGTCTTTTGATTTCTCCTCCAAAACTCAGGAAATTCAGTTTTAAAAGTAAGGAACTGACGCGAAGTGAGTAAAATACACTGGGAGCAATTTTAAATCCCGTTTCTGATGAAACTAAGTGAATTTATCAATTTTAGATTTAGCAACAAGAAATTTATCTGTACAACCATATTTTTTCGCCAAGTTGCACATTGCAACCTGGCTTGTGCAAAAAACCCTGATGATTGAATTGAATAATAAGTGATCCAATATGTGAGCCTTATTATTCTGTGTGTGATTGAAAATGTATTCAAAACAATTAATCCGTTATGTGGGCTTCTACTGGTATTTTGAAGCATCTTTTTGGATAAATTTGTTGAAAAAACATTGTTTTTACACTACCATATTCGTTTATAAACTTCTTAGTTTCGACTTGTTCAAATTCAGATTGGCCTGTAAAATTTTGACCCTAGGAGCCAATTGCCCTGTGAGAAAAAATTAAAAAACCCTAGATAGAACAGATATCCAGATCAGCTGATATTCGCCCTATTTTCTGGATTTGGATCCGATGAAACAAACTTTCCGAATCCGATGCTGGGATTCGTTCGTAATGAGAGCTGAATTCACTTGGGTTTGCATAAATTTATGTCAAAATTTTCAAACCAACTATAGATAAAATTATGCTTGACTATATATTTGTAATACTTATAATACTTGTATGCTTTTCGATTGTATCACCTTTTAAACGATTTTTGATGACTACAAGTGTGAACGTTGATTGTTTTTGTCCGTCAAAAACAGGTTACATCGTAAGTCTTATTTCCTGAACGAAATAATAGTCCGATGCAGGATTTTTTATTTACAAGTGCACCGTTTTTTGGCCGTACAGAAAAATGTCTGCACACAACAGAAATTTTTGATCGAGTAGCTGTCGATGTTTTTAGTCTTTCTACCCAGAGAATGATGAAAAAGTGCATTTTCCGGCTTTCTAACAGGTTAAAACCAAAAATTTTCCGGTGCTGGATTAGTAATTATAACATAATTCGCATTTTTCCGTCACAGCTCAGGCCGTTAAGTTCACTTGTCTAATTATGGCATTGTCAAATATAAATACCATGCTTGAAATTTCTTGATTTTCAATCCGGTCATTTTCACGCTCTCAATCACTCTGATAGGTATTTTTTAAATTTATATCTATTTGGAACTAGAAAAGCTTGTTTAATGCAAGATTTCTTTGGTCATTTCTGCACGATGGAGATAGACGCGTGCAAAGAAAGCCCTTGTCTTCAGATTTTGAGAAGTTGTTTCAACTTTCTTCTCAGTGTAATAATTATCATAATAATTATTGGAATGAGAATAAATGTTAATTCATACAATTTGAAGGATCTGAAGATGAAGCAGTTTTTAGTATCCGAATTTGATGTAGTCAAAAAAGTGGATTAGCCGTCTCTATTATTTTCTCATTCTGGGTTCTACGCCTGAAATTCGTGGTAAAATAAGAAATGTAAAATTCTATTTATGTACGCTATTTGGTCAAAAATCTATCAAGTATTTGTAATATTTGGTTATCTATGGAAAGTGGGATGGCATGGCGAACCCAGACTTGGGTAATTTTATGACCTATTTTTAACGAAGACTGTAAGAGATAGGCTAGACCTATGAGCTTAAAAGACAACAGCGAAACGAGAGTTCAACTTTACTGCCTCCCGACCTTCCAATACAACTGACCAAACAACGAGAAAAAACAAATTGATTAAAGAACGAAATGAATACGATGGTCACATCTGAACGGTCAATCAAAATAAGGCACAGAAAAACACTCGTGTGGGGACGTCAGAGGGAAAACTGATATGTGTTTGTGCATCAAATGAAAGGAAATAATCGTCAAATCAGAGACAAAAATAATAATGTGGATGGCATGATTTGAGAAAAACAAAGTATGGTGCTTAAAATAATTGACCAAAGATGGAAAGGAAAATAAGAGATTGTGTTACAGGATTGAGAAAGAAAATAGAGAAAGAAAGAAATAATAAAATGCCTAATTTGCATATTCACTACATATTCATGATTTTGAAGTTTCACTGGAAAAATTGATCGTTTACTGCATTCATGCTTATTTTCTCTATGAAATACGTTGTCATTCAAAGAAAAAATATAGCTTTTGCAATAAAAACTCCGATTTTGTTTATTTCACACACTCATGATCATGTCGATTCGTCTTATTTATTTCATTTTCCGTTTTTTGTCTAGCTTTGGACCAGTCAGAATTTGCCGGTCGATGTTTACCAAAAAGCATCGCAAGGCGGATTCGGTCAACGACGTTTTTTACAGCTACCCGGTGATGTGGTCGAGAAAGAAAGACGCGAGAAAGTTATGCAAATTTTGAATTCACCGCAAGCGTTAAAGGCATTTTCGAATGTTTGCTACATAGCCGAAATGCTGAAAAAGAAGGATAAGGACGACAAAGTGGATCAAGATTGGAAGTTTATATCGGTAGGTAGAAATTAACCGAATAGACTTTCGGTGGCAAGAAATAAAATTGAATCAGAATAGTTGTAAAGTCAGCCATGGTGATCCTTGCAATTCGAATATGTCCAAACCATTGCACAACACCTTATTCTTAATGTTTGAAAAACCCTGATCTGAGTATTTGTACATATGTCTTAGGTCAGAATAAATCTTTTCTGAACGAGTGTTTCATTACGAATAGAATTTTCTCGAATTTTATATGAGTAATGAGCAATGATTTTCGGAACAGAAATATGCGAGTTTCAAAATAGACACTTATGTAAGACGAAAAAATATGGAATGAAGGCAAAGCAGGCGTAACGAAAAAGTAAACCATAAAATAGAAAGTTAATTTTGCTCAACATCAAGCATTTAATTTAGATTGTTTTTCTACGTCTAAAGAACTAGATAATCTGCTCTCGCATGGCGTCACCGGATTTAGAATTTTCTATTATCGACATTGTCAAAGTTTATTTTTCGAAATTTCCGTCAGCGGAAAAATTCTTCTTTTGTATATGAATTTCATTTTCAGATGGTCGTCGATCGTTTATTTCTTTTCGCCTACATTATCGCCGCTTTCCTGGGCGTAGCGTACTTTTTACTTCACATCTTTTCGATATACGATGGCACGAAAGCTATCGATCCCTTATCGGACAACGTTGAAAGCGCGTGATGTTTTTTTGTCGAAAATATTTGTTTTAGACCGTTCCCGTTTTGTCAAATATTCTGAAGTGTCGGATACAGCGAGAGAAATTTATCAATTTTGTCCCGTTACCTCGAATAATGATTGAGCAAATACAAAAATCCGCGTTACATCGACCGGTAGAATAATGTATAAAACTCAGACACTGTGTTTCATTATTGTTCGATGCGACGATCCGAACAAGGTTCGTCGCGAACAACTAGTCCATTTGCTTTGAAACGACTGATGCAGCAAGTTTGCAGCCAAACTTTTATCCGAAATTATGCAAAGTTGCTTGACTGCCGATAAGTTTTTCCATCGTGATATATGGTCTTTCGTGACCACTCTTTTCAGTCATTTCAAGATAATCGAAATTGATTCTCTGATCTCTTGTAAGGCTGTCTTTGCCGAAATTCTTCCCGATGCATCGATCGAATGGAGTATAATACACTATAATATTGTAATAAATGAAAATTTCTTGTCCGTGAGCAATACACAGAGCAGCTTGAAGGTTTCCCCCATAACCTCGTTAATCAGTCAAAATTTATCGGGGAGCACCCAGGTGCCAATCACAGCTCCATCCAAATCAAAAGTAGATTAGGCCCAATTTAGAAGTGCAGTCGCGGATCGTCGGTGACAAAAATCCTTGGATTTTTTCACTTCTGAATTGGGTTTCCTGCATATTGCCTATTCATTCCATAGAGTCGCCGACAAAAATCCTAGCATTTTTCACTTCTAAATAGGGCTTTAGCAGTTGGGCGTTCCTATTATCACAGACAAATTTAGATTTGTCTACAATAGAAAGTTTCCCACACCACGATCATTGCCTGTCAAATGGAGCCTTGTTTTTTGTTCTCGCTGCATCTGTCATTTCAAAGTAAATACTACAGAAACGTCCTGTTGCTACGGTGGACGAGACCGGAAAAGTCAAGAAAAAAAATTTTTTCATCGAAAAAAGAAATTTTCAAGAAAAAAATTTTTCACGGCGGATAAAATATTTTATGCTAGAAAATTTTTATTTGGTCGCAGAAAAAAAAATTTGGAACGGAAAACATAGTTTTCGCCGAAAAAAATTTTTTTCCGGACAAAAAAAATTTTTTTTGCCATGAAAAATTGAAATTTTCATTTTGCCGGTCTCGGGCACCTGCATCGCCGGAGACCGGCAATCAAATACATCAAATAATAATCAAAAGCGAATGTCAAAATTCCGTGTATTTTCAAAGCTTCATTTTCATCTTGCAGTCGTGTCAGTCGCCGATTGAATCCTAGGAATCGGCGACAAAAATTCTAGGATTTTTCACTTCTGAATAGGACTTTAAACTTAGACTTAAGCTTGGACAATTGACTTAAACCACTCCATTTACTTAAAAATGGCGGGTGGACTTTTTGCAAACGCAGTCTTACTAGGGATCAGGAAATCAATTTCGAGAATCTGGAAATAATAGAACAGAGTGATCATTGGCTCTATATCATGGAGAAAAAATTTATTGATCAGTCAACTAGCCTTTTGTAATTTCGAATAAAAGTTTAGCTGCGACCTCGTTGACAAAAATGACACAAGTTTGTATTATCGTCAACAAGGCTTTTACAATATTCGGATATCGTAGAAATATGAAGTGCGTAGTACTTGTCTTTTAGTTTATTCGCATAGGAGTGTTCCAAAACAATAAAAACAAACTATAGAATATTGCATCCACTATATTTACCTCATTAGAATTCGCTGAGTTTTTTCAGTCTGTGTCTGCTAAGCTGATAATAAATTGAAATATAGTGTTTGACGGAGTTTTTAAAAATTAGAATTCACTGAGTTTTTTTAATTTCAAAAATTTTCACAATACAGGATAGTAGACTCTTTCACATATTGATATAATTCCCAATAATGCGCAAAACCGCAATTCAAGAAGCCTCAATAATTTGATGATTTCCATCTTTTTTAAAGAATCATTTATTTCAGTTACTTGGAATTAATTAACACAATACATAAATAAGATTATACAAAGGGCACTGAGGTTCAAATAGATCGGCGGTGACAGATATGTTATTTTCCAGAATTATTCACTATGGTTCCTGTCCGCGAATAGCTGCATCAGGAATGTCGTATGATGAGCAGATTTGAAATGTATATCAATCGACGTAGTGTGAAGTTCTGTGGAAAACTTTATATAAGAGGTACATACACACCCGTTTAAAGGTACCATATTTCAATCAACCCGATTGCTCTAAAAGTTCATGTTACACGAAGATAGATAAGCAGAAGTATTTTTGTTTGCATGAACAGTTTCTTGGAATCAATTAGAATCATAACGGTAAGCTATAACAATAAATTTCTCTCCTTGCTTCTGCTCTCCACGTGAATACTGTACTAAGCATAATAAATTTTTATTATACACTGTGATGTGGAGATGTTTTTTTTGAAAATAATGTTTTCTGGTTACCATTCCACAGCTGCTGCAGCATAGACTTCACAGGTATTCAGTAAAAGTATCTGTTTAAATGATGCGCACACAAGTCACTGCTTAATAGTATACTGTAAACACCGACTTATAACACAGAGCGTCGAATACTTGATGTGAGTAAAATCTCACTCCACAATTTTGAATTTTCACTTAATCAAGAGCCGAAAATTTCAAAAATATAGATAAGATAAATGAGAGAAACGCACCTAAAAGTAATGGGTGTTCGACACACGTACGTCTTATACTAAAAATGTTGAGCCATTTTATCAGTAAAGTAAACGAACAGTTTTTAGTTCAAGATTTCATTTAGTATCCGCGTACTTTTGTTCTCTCAAAATGGAATTTCTATTTTTCTCGCTTTTTGTTATCTTTTTATTTTCCTGTTTATATTGGTATGTGGCCGTGCCGAAAAATTTACCTCCCGGTCCCCTCGGCCTACCATTCGTCGGTAGTTTATTACACTTGAAATTCCAGTCTTCGGATGATATCACGACTCTGGTGAAATGGGCCAAAATTTACGGACCGTTATATAAATTTTATATCGGTCGAAAATTGATCCTAGTCTTAGCAGATTACGACGCCATAGAACAAAGTTTGATAAAACAGGGGGAAGTTTTCAGTGGTCGCCCCATATTCAACGCTCTCTATACGCAAAAGTTCCACGGCAAAAGGACAGGTTATGCAGAGAACATTAAGGTCACTTAACTTTAGATATGAAAGTCAAGAGCTCTTCTGAATATACGACCCCGAATACAGTCAAACTTTTGTAGTGTTTTGCCTATGGATAGTAGTGTAACGTTAGGGGGGATGGTGTGATGGTTGAGATAGGAGAAGTAGCGGTGTCTCAAGAATGAGGGCTAGAAGGTGCTGCAGGACTCGTAGCCGCTGGGGTACTGTGGGTGGGAAACGCTACTAATTAACCTCCACCTTGGACGCCACAGAGCCTATCACATAGAGTGATTGCCCGTGTATGATGAGAGAGAGTTGGGGAGGAGACGTCAGCAATCCTAGTCCTAGAAAGGACCTTGTGGAGAGCCGGAGCCTTAGTCCTAACGCAGGGTGTTCTTAGTCCTAATGTGGAGCACTTCGTGGATTCTCTCCATAGTATCGAAATATGAGTTTGGTGGGACAAGCTCGGTATTTATGCTATCGGGAGTAGGTGTGTCAGTCGCTCCGCAGTACGGTAGGAGGAGGCGATTACAGTAACCGTCGACGCATCTTGCATGAGAAGAAGAAGGTCGAGTTGAAGGACAAAATAGTTTGCACTGGCCTTTCTTGGTAGAGAAGAAGAGGCCAGTGTGCATGCATTCCTGTAGAGACGCAGGAAGGAGGCCTCTGGAGGGACGCCGACTCTGCTAGAGTAGTTTGTCAAGTACAGAAATAGTTACAAAAAGAGGCAAACGTGACAGTGGACATATTCAATAATAAACGAGCATACTGTACGAGATTAAGGTATACTGTAAGATCACATGAGTGGCTGTCCGTGATAGTAGGAAATATTGATGTCTGGGTTTGGCATGTAATGGGGCCTTGAGGTCTGGGAGTTGGGCGACTTTTTTAGTGCCGGCGGTCAGTGACTCCCAAAATTTTGGGGGGAGGGTCTCTGAAGGAAAAAAAATCTTATGTTTTCACGAAAAAGGTCGGAAAAATAATTCAAAAAGTAGCAATATGTTTCTAAAAAGACCGGAAAAATGTATTCATGGCGTGAAGCGTCAAGGAAATTGACGTTTTTGACCATTTTTTCTGTTCAAAAACTGACATTTTTCATCAAAAAATTGGCATTTTTCAGTATTTTTCCGGTCAAATGTATGGGGTTCCCCACGCCTACCATATGGCTAGCCATAGGATTGGAAAACCCTGAGGGGACGGTCGCCCAATGGCTGGCCATATGGTTGACGATTATGACGAAGTCTTTATCTATGAGTACGAAAAATAATATGGGACACAAAATATCTACAACTGGCCAACAGGACCACGAGTGGACGAGAATAAAAACAAAGAAACGCGGATATCTGAGAAAAAACAGATGTGCAAGACACATAAAAAGCGCAAAGGGGAATACTAGCATAAATGAAACGTATACGTGACATAAGAAAAAATTATACATGAGAAAGAGAAATAAAAAAAAAGAAGCTACAGAAAAATATCATGTGATTATTTATAAATTAACAAAAAAGTCAGAATACTACACTTTGATTCAAGTCATGGTTTTTTGGGACAATGTTATGGAATTTCGAAAATCCATGAACTGTCGATGTGGTCAACTTCTGTTGCTTTTACCTGCTTAGTGATATTCAGTGAGAAACCTACCTTGACCTTTGTTCATGCCTTACATGATATTTTTCCTTCAAAAGTTCTGCCGGAATGCAGCCGGAAACTGTACAAGATTAGCCATAATTGTTCAAAAATACACTGTGCCGGGCTCAAAAAGGTCTGACTAGTAAAAGGTAATCTGAGGGCCACTTATTTTATATCAAAGCTAGAATCATAAGGGTTAATAAAAAACGCAATACGTGTTGATCATTTTAATAATCTTCAAAACATAGAGTCAGAAATTAGTTTAAAATGATAGACACAAAACCAAAAAAGTAGGTTTAATTTGATACGCAATTTCCACTTGATGGAAAAATTCATACTGTATAAAAACGCTGAATTTCTTCACATGAATGGAAAATGTTGAAATCGTTGAGAAAACATTAGGTTTATACACGGCCGATTCGAACAGAACTGCATCACTTAAGTTCTACTTTTGTTTGCCGCTCACTTGAAGAAAAAATTCTTTCGTTCATAGTATCCATCTGGACATTTTATTCTTAAGTTTCACTGATTAAAACACAGACTGCTGGAAAACATTAACTGATTATTTCATACAGCATCAAGCTGACCATGAGATTCTTTACCTAAAATATTTTTTAGTACAACTAGGTTCTTGCCCTTAAAAATATCAGTCTCAAATTATTTTTAAGGATTTTTGTTAACCGACGGCGAATGTTGGCGCGAACAACGACGATTCGCTCTGAGCACGATGCGGGACTGCGGTATGGGAAAGTCGTCCCTGCAGCAATCCGTCGCAGAGGCGGCCGAAGTTTTGCTCAAAGAATTGGAAGTAGCATCATTTCGAGTAATGTACATGAAATTTATTAAAAAATCGAAGTTGCAGAATAGTACAGTCCATTTTTCATAAAACTTTTGTAAATTAACATATGACAAAAATTAAGTACAACTCGCAAAGTGGTATATACTGAGCTGTTACTGTAGGATTTTTTACTAAAAAATTGTAGTTATGGTAGTTGGGTGGGCTCACAAATTTTTCAGTTCCATGCTACATAGGATTTAGCAGGAAATGGAAAAGATATGAAATATTACTTTCTTTCATTTTGGCCTGTAAAGCGTTACCAACTTGAAATTTATCAATATTCGGATTAGAAAACTGAGATGGTAAGTAATCGCTACAATATAAAAACAAAGCAAGAATATAAGGCATTACCCGGATTCATATGAGACGTAATGATAGTGTTAAAAAATGACTGACTCGACCTCTCTTCAAAAATTTTGAAATTAACCACATAACGGCCAAGGTGGAGTTTTGAATTTTTCAAGAAATCCGTGGACATTTTGGATTCATTCAACAAAGCCGTTGGCAACGTTATATGCTCCATGGCTTTCGGACGCACGTTCGAAGGCGAAGAATTTTGGCGCCAATTGAAATTGATTAATTTTCGCGTATCCGAAAGCGGTGTGAATTTTCTTTCGCCGGTGGCTTATTTTCCCTGGTTGAAAAACCTACCCATCTTCAAGAGCCGATATGAAAATTATTTCTTGTAAGTCTGGTGTCTTCATAATTTTTTTGTCAAATCCTACTGATCGAAAATTATGTAGGCTATTGAAGCCTATTTACGCAATCTCGAAATATAGATAGATCTTCTACGAAGCTTATTGATCTATTATAGCTATTGAATAATCTTTGAAAACGGGATATGAGGTATGTACAGAAATTGACGCCCTCATAAAATATCATTTTACAACGACCGGACGTGATCTTATAGGTTTTTAGTATTTTGCATCATTCCCTGTCAAAATCAAAAGGTCAAAATTTTATCAAAATGAAATATCAAGAGGCTCTTCGAAAGAGAAGAATGGACAACATTATATTCTACAATGAATTTAACTAATCATTTTTATGATTTTTAGTTCTGAATCGATGGTTGTTTATCCCAATGAAGCTAAAAAACTAGATTTGCTGTTTAGGTCCTTAAATTTCATAGTTGAGAAGCATTCTACAATCATAGGTGGCGCGATAGCGTCAACCTATAATATACTTGGCCCCCAAATTTCATGCCCCCCTCAAGAGCCAAAACGGTAAGAGCTAGAGCCTTTGGGGTTTTTCGTAATTTCGGGCGTAGAGGCAAACAATTGGCTGCCTTTTGTCATTTCGCCTCTATCTGCAAGTGGTGCTCGGTGGGGCTCCAAAAACATGCAAAAAGCGCACTTTTTAAGGCCTCCAGTTCCACCATGCCCCACAATGGGTGTGCCATATCCAAGTTCCATACTTCGGCCTAAGCATCTTGGGGGAGCAATCTCAAACGCGATTTTTTATTTTTTTGAGATATGGCCTCCATTCAATTATATGGTTGTCCAAAGTCCCGGGAACTGCAAAATTGACAATTTTGTTATATAAACTTACGGCTTCAAAAAAAATAATTTTTTCAGCACAATGCACTACGGTGCCCGAAATTTGTGCACTTTCATTTGAACCCAAGTGCGGATTTAGGGGGGGGGGCGGCCGAAGCTTTTGAAATACGAATTTTTTTCTGTATACCTATACGCAAATTTGAAAAATTTTTGGAAATTTCTCGAATTTTTTTTGGAGAAATATCGTATTTATTTGAATAAACGCCGCCCTCGAATAAACGCCGCACTTTTGTTCAAAAAAGGAATAAACGCCGCCCTTAATTAAACGCCACGGCGTTTATTCGAGAATTTACTATCCTTAGTTTAAAATGAAAAAATAAGTAACAGTTTGCAGTAGGTTGTATTTTGAATAGTAATACACATGCATTTATTGTTGGAAAAAATTGAAAAAAATATTGAAAAAAATAAGTATAATAAAAGTAAGTATTTATTGTTGAAAAAGTAAAAATTTTATTAAAATTTGTGGTGTTAAACTCAAAGATTAAATAAACGCCGCCCTCGAATAAACGCCGCCCTTGAATAAACGCCGCACCAAATGTACCATTGGAAAAATAAACGCCGCGGCTTTTATTCAAATAAATACGGTACTTAATTTTGAACACCGCCCCCCCTGAAAAAAAATTTCTGGATCCGCCACTGTTTGAACCAGTAGTATTATTGGCATTTTTTGGTTTGAGGTTTTTCAACCGAAGCGAATTCGATGGATGCGGTCACTTTACACAAAAGAATCATTAATGTAAATGAAGGTACTCCCGGGACTTTTTGGAACAAGGGGTTTTCGATCATTGGGAATTCGATGGACGCGGTCACTTTACATAAAAAAGTCATCATTGATGTAAATGAGGATACTCTTGTGAATTTTTGGAGGAATGAGTTTTCGACCTTTGGGAATTCGATGGACGCAGTCACTTTACACGAAAAATATGATTCTGTGTGTAATCCAGCCTATTTTCGTGATTTTGTGGTGAAACGGGTTGCGACTGTGGGAAATTCAATGGATGTGTCACTTTACACAAAAAATTATCTCATGATTTTTTTTTGTGGAAGGGATTTTTCGACCATGGGGAATTTAATGATGCTATCACTTTACACACAAAATTATATTGAGTGTATACAACTTTATTATTTCTGTGATTTTTGGGAGAAGAGGTTTCTGACCATGGGGAATTCAATGGACACAGGCACTTCACACAAAAAAATTGTTCTGTAAACAAAGGTATTTCTGCGGTTTTTTGGGTTGACGAGTTCCTGATTATGGGGAATTCAATGGAAATGGTCACTTTACTCTATGTTTACAACGTGTTTTAAGTTCTATGCAGTTTACACATCTTTTATTTTTACCGAAAGTGAGAATTTCTAGCTTTAAGATTGTTTTTTATTGTTTCTTTAATGTGAAGATGAGCAAATTTAAAACTTCAATGTGCTTCTACAAAGGTTTTCATGCATGGCTGAGACCAACTAAAAAGAGGTGGACTAGTTTATTATAAAATGTCCCTATGAGGCAGCAAAAAGAAGAATATACTTGCTTGGATAGTTGCCAAGCTAAAAAGAGAAGTAGATTAGATTTTTGAGAAATTGGGTTAAAGTTGGAGAAAATTCACTTTCGTTATACTGGATTTTCATTCTTTCTCAAAAAAATTTCTTCATGTCTGTGAAAAAGTATATTCTGCAGCTGAGTGCATCAGCACACTTTCCAACCGAACATGTGCATCTCCGAAATTTTGAGGAGGGTACTGAGGTGGACCTTGGTTTTTTGGCGTTTTTTGGGACAAAAAATTCAAAAAAAATTGACCAAAAATTCTTCTGCATAACAAATTTTTTAGTTTAAAAATCCTTGGGGTAGTTTGTACCCCCTCCCATGTCCTCCCTCACACACGTGTGCTTCGCATTGAACTTTTTGGTAAATTTAGTGTTAATAAAACAGGAATCAACTCTGGGAAATTGACACATGAAATCCCACTCAGTTTTTTTAGAAAAGGCTACAGCACAAAGTCTTCTTAGAACTAAATCGATTGTGTAAGATGTTTAATTCACTTATTTTATATAACATATCGTAAATCAAGGCCCAGTTGCACTAAAGGGGTCTACGCTCGAGCTCAAGACAAACTCGAACAAAAAGGCGAGTTGGTTTGATCTCAAGTTCGGTATAATTGGAATGTCATCAGGACTATAACGAGCTCAATGTCGAGATTATGCCTATGATATGCCTCCAGTACCAGATTGGCCGGTTTTTAGCCGGTTTTTTTTCTTGGCCGGTTTTCTTGGCCGGTATTTTTATTGCTTGGCCGATTTTTGGCCGGTTTGTATTTGAGGTTTTAAAATCGGGAAGGTGCATTCTTATTCATTTTGGAAGGTCAAAACCCCAAAATTTTCCGGCACTTTGCGCCGTTAATGATGATTTTGATCATTGCTTGCTATAATTTAGCTCAAGGGCAACTGTACGTATGTCTACTTTACTTACTAGTTAGCTGATTCAATAGTTGTTACCACCGTCTCATCTCGTTATCACTACCTTTGATATTGCATTTGACGAAAATGAAGATTTTTTCGATTTTTTCACAAAATTTTTTTGCGATCTTCACAAATTTTTGATTATAATATTCTTGTATTCGGCAAATAATTGAAACATCATCAGTTTGAGACAATGACAGGTAGTGCTGTTTGAAATGAATAATCCAAATTTTTAGTTGGTTAGCACTAGCAGGTTGAAAGTATCCGCACATTGTAAAAGCATGAACATCATTGAACCAGAAAAATCAAATTTTAAATCATGAAATCAGTCTTAGAAAATTCATCTTTCAACATTCTGGAGAGTATCGGAATCCGAAAATTTTTCCGGAGCTTGGCGTCGGAAGCAGGAATGATTCATGTGCAGTACTATGATTCTTCATTTTGGGTGAGTACAGATATGTCAGCCGTCGAATTTGTATGCAATTTAGGTTTTCCGCGCTTTGGCATTTTGTTTCTGTTACTATGATTTTGGATAAATTCTTATCGTAATCTGATTCAAAAATCGAAAAAAAATTTTTTATCCATCCTTGATAAATTACTGACCCCAGAAGCATGAATCAGTTCAGAAAAACTCAAAAATACACAAATAAAGCAATTTCTGTGCGAAAAACATTGGTATGTATCAGTGTTTTTTTGCACTTTACAATCGAAACGGTGCGTCCCCATCGATAACGACAAACTATGTAGCAGCTATGGCATAATAATTAAAGGTTTTTGTGGGGTATTTCACTAGAGCATGTTCTGTGCTTCATGATCAAGTATTTTATGTGTCTGAATTCGTAGCCTTCTTGTGTGTCTCGTGGAAATGGCCAACGTTTTCATATTTCACAGCATGTTTGTTGCATTTTATAACAATGAATGCTTTTTTCAACAATTTTTCGCAAATTTTTGAGTACATCAGTTGAAAAATTGAATGATAAAACAACACGCTTCCATACGATTGCATACAATGTTTTTTATACAGTTTTAGATTGAACTTGTTCTTTCAAAACATAATATTTCTAAAAAATTGTATTGGCCGGTTTTGGCCGTGTTTTTTCAACTCTTGGCCGGTTTTGGCCGGTTTTTAAGACACTTTTGACCGGTTTGCATTTTCCAATCTAGCAACACTGTATGCCTCCCTCACCATTTTCAGCTATGTGAGAGGCAGAAGTTTTGAATCAGTCGGAAGTTAGAATGCTATTGGTTTACCATTTCTTTACATTTGAAGTCATGTGTATATAATTTTCATTTAGAAAAATGTTGCTGTAGTTGATGTCAGGGGAAGGACAAAATGCACGATGCTGCAGAATATACTTTTTCACAGACATGAAATATTGTTTTTAGAAAGAATGAAAATCAAATATAACGAAAGTGAATTTTTTACAACTTTAACCCAAGTTCTCAAAAATCTAGTCCACTTCTTTTTCTAGCTTGGCAAATATCCAAACAAGTATATTCTTCTTTTTTCTGCCTCATATGGGCATTTTATAATAAACTAGTAAGATATACATGTGTAAGATTAGACAGATATTTTTGATTAGTCGATAAGAAGTGGTTTATCGTAAAAATTAATGGCACATGGTCATCGTAAATACGTGCATAGAATTCTAAATCAGGGAACCAAAACAGAAAGTGTGCATCACTTGATTATGTGTAAATGTGCGGCTTTAAATTGAGTCAGTATTTAACTCACAAATCTGATGAATTAACTCTGACATATAATTTTTGACATTCTCCGATATTCTGAAAACCTTACTTCCCTTTCAGTGCTTTGAATTCAACACTGGATTTTGTGCAAGGATTGATTGACGAGATTAGATTATCGTACGACGTCAGAAGTTCGAATGCGCCGGCCAATTATGTGGATTCGTTTTTGAAAGCTAAAGCGGACAATTGTGGCAAATTTTTTACTGAAAACGAAATGTTGGCTTCTGTGGCTCAGTTATTTGCTGCTGGAAGCGATACTACATCCACCACGTTGCGGTAAGAAATCAGTCAATATCAAAAAACCTATTATTTAGAAATTTTAAGGAAAGATTTTGCCATGCCATGTTTTGTGCGTGTCAGTTCTGAATTTCACTTGCATTATGAAGACAGACCCATATTTCATTATATCACTGTTTATATTATAGATAAATATATTCCTTATCAATGACTCTTTGTTGAGTTAAACCTTGATTTTAACTGATTTTCATTATAGCCTGCAAATTCGAATGTGATATTTCCTGATCACCGTTTTATTGAGTTTAGATAAATGATAATTCGTGAACGCGGAATGGAACACCATGGAAGGCTTATGTGTTTCTTTCGAGTTTCGTGGAACCAGAGCTCATTGAATTCCGTCTTAAACTGAATAAACTTGATTCAATAAAAACAGTAAACTATATCAAACAATTGACAAATCTGATTTGCGAATATATTCTCATTTTAGTCAGACAATCAATAGTAAGCCGTTATTCGCTAGGATTCGTAGTTTACTCAAGAAAAAAACACTCCGAGCATTAATGAAATTCGCAGTCGAACATTCTTGAGCAGAAAGAAACGTACTCAACAATTCCTGGCCTAAATTTGAAAATTCATTATATTACTGTTGCCCTGTTCGTAACTTTTATTGATCGGTTAGCGCTAGTCTCATCGTCATTTTGACTCTGCGACGTGATCCAAAAAATGTCCATCCAAAAAAATTGCTGCGACTGTTAAGAGGGATCCATTTGCAGTAACAATTGTGCTTCCTGTGTTAATTTTTGCATTATTGTCTATGAATAATATTCGACTAATTTTATGAGCTTACGGTCTCTTTTTTTAACTGCAATGTTTTTATTATCGTGTTCTAATCCAGTCAAACTTTCTATCATTTAAGATTCGGCTTATATTACCTATCCATCCATCAAGACATCCAAGAAAAGGTTTTTGACGAAATTGCCATAAAAGTTGGTCTAGATAATCGTACTTTGGCATGGGAAGATCGTCTAAAATTACCTTACGTCGAAGCTTGTTTGATGGAAATTCAACGAATTTCGAACTTATTGCCCATTTCGTTCATGCATCGAACGATGTCACAAACGAAACTTTGCGGTTACGATATACCGGCCGATACGCTGGTTTTACCATTTTTGGGTGCCGTTTTAAACGATCCGAAATATTTCCCAGAACCGGAAAAGTTCGATCCGGAAAGGTTTCTGGATCAAAACGGAAATCTGAAGAAACATATCGCTTGGATTCCTTTTTCGGCAGGTAGTTTTCTATACAATTAACCTGAACTTGGACAACAAGTTTCTTTTTTTGGTTTGATTTTTTTCTGTAATATATTCATCATTTATTAATTATTTGTTCCTCTCTTATTTCTGAATCTGCATTTCATTTCCCCGAAGGTCTAATTTCTTTATGTAATAGTACAGTATTTGGTCTTTGTAGGAAAAAGAATTTGCATGGGTGAATCACTAGCACGATTAGAATTATTCATTTTCTTCACGGCTTTGATCATGAGATTCCGTTTCGGATTCCCCGACGATCAACCGTGCCACCACATCGAACGTAGTCTCGGTTTCTTGAGCCATCCGAAAAACTATCGCATATGCATAAACCTGAGATCATGACGAACTAAATTTCATTTTTTCGCCAACAATGTTGAGTTGACATTTGTTCATAACCGCAATTGAAAACGTTATATTTTTCTTCCGCATTTATTTGTTAGGTGATGTAAAAAATAGAAAGTAAAAAAATAAAATAAGCCGGCACTGTACTGACCTCGAATTTTCCGAGAATTCCTCGGAAGATATCGCAGAAAGTTTGGAACTCGGGGTGCTTTTATAGTTTCCATTGAGCACATGAGTACTTATTTCACGTACTTTCACGTATGCAACCTTTCTATAGTCCATAAAATTTGTGCAGTTGTAAATGAATTCTAGAAGTACAAAAAAACTACGCACTGTAATGTCGTCAGCAGATGGGGTGTATTTTCATCGATTGTTCCGCTATAAATTCGTTTGCATAATTTTTGATCCATTGTGCCCATACCGCATCCTGCGGCAAAAATTTTCTTTTGTTCACAAACCGTATTTCTGTTTACCAACTGACACGTACAATTGACCATTTTTCTCCCCATTTTCGAACTAGGGATTGTCATTTTTCGATAAATTTCACTGCCAA
The DNA here is from genome assembly GCA_963922205.1 of Romanomermis culicivorax. Taxonomy (NCBI): domain Eukaryota; kingdom Metazoa; phylum Nematoda; class Enoplea; order Mermithida; family Mermithidae; genus Romanomermis; species Romanomermis culicivorax. The sequence continues at coordinate 255,702 of CAWUHX010000044.1, forward strand.
CGCCTGAACATTTTCTCAAGGAAGATTTCTTGGCCAAAACCGTATATTCGCATCGGCTATCAAAGGTATCCAAAGGTAAATTGCATATATGTTGTGGGTCAAATTTGTACATTTGACGGGCCAAAGCGCAGCCTAGAGTGTAAGACTCGCGTATGCAAATTGCAATTCGGATGAGCCAAAACAAAATTTAAGTCGACGAGGCAGAATGTTCGTCCATTTAGTAAATTCCGACCATATTCATTCTCGTATACACTACCAGGCGAAACTAACCGTCTATGCCGGTCGCGTCCAGGACGCGTCCGGAACGCGTCCGGGACGCATCCAGGACGCGAAAAGTACACTGTACCGACAATAAAATTGACAGGCCATGTGCTTGTGTCACACAAAGCCAACGAATTTTGCTGATGCTTCCTTCTTACCTCCCTATAGAAAGCACACATTATTTACCAGATATAAACGAAGGTTTGTCATACTGTAGGTCAAAATAAAGTGCATATCCACTACACATTATGAAAAAACTATGATTGACAGTTATTGCATGAATGTCAATTACTAAGAAAGATGAAAGTTTTTTTTGTGCTGCCGAAAAAGACGCCTTCCGGACGCGTCCAGGACGCGTCCCGGACGCGAATTTTTGAGGGTTAGTTTCGCCTGGTAGTGTAAGTTACTTATCGCGGCTGAACATTTACCTGTTGAGCACGGACTGAAGGCATTCACTAGAAGCGTATCTGAGTCTGAAGTTGGAAAATCAAGCTCAAGCTTCCAAAGAAATGGATACACTCGTCAATTCCAGGAAATCAGGATCGGTAAAAAAATTCAAAAGCTAGATTATCAATAAAAAGTAAATTGTTTTATTCGAAGGGATTGTAAGTTGTCGGAGTTTCGTTCGAATATGAAATGGAAACAAGCATTGGAATCGAAATTTAGGTTCAAAATGTGTTTGGAGCATACATCTACAGCATATAAAATCTGCTGGGGTCAGCCAGGACGGGGGTGGAATAGGAATTTTTTCGTTTTTGATAACGGAAGTAAAGGCCTCAGAAAGATCTTCTGACATCCAAGCAGCATATTTTTCAGCCTATAATAGTCAGATATGTGTAATTATTTGCTTAATTCAAGTTTTAATGCTACTTCTTTGGAATCAAATATGCTTTGTTTAGAAAATATGTTAAACTACAGCATCATTTCCATTTTTATGATGACGTTCTCTTCTCTTGCTCATTTTCCTTCGTCATTTTCTCAATCATTATTAGGTGGTCAAATCTTTTGGGGGTCAGCAAGAATCTACTGCGGGTCAATCAAAATCTGCTGGGGATCAAACCCCCACGTGCATGTATGGTTAGGAGTTATGTCAATTATCGCGAACGTAACAAGAGAAATCGGAACAAAAACAAGTTTGAATTTTTCCGTGCCAGAAATTGAGGCAGGTCATTGCACATTTGCAATGATCTATGGATGGGCCTGTTGAAGGGACTTCTGGTTGGAGTTGTAGCTCCAAAACTGACCGGTGTCGGAGTGGTTTTGATCATTCCGTCCTCAGCTCAACGAAAATGATTGAGTTCAAAACCTACGGACTGAGAGAAACAGAAGTTCCACTAATGGAACATGTATGCGTGCAAACAATACGTTCCCCCTCGGAGAAACAGGTAAATTCTTGTACGGTGACCACGTACATGCATGTAACGGAGAGTAGGGAAAAATAAACTCTCTCACCCGATATTACAAGTACCCTTCCTGGCCTAAAAAACTTGGTAAATTATCCTTCAATTTTCAGAAACTGAAAAAAATTAAAAAAATATTTTTTCTGGAAATTGCTGTTGTTCAAGTGAATTTTCATCCGTTGCATACCACCCCACCAAGTTTTCCGTCTAGCCATCCGCCTGGAAAATTTTCCCCGCGCATTTCTCTGGATGATCATATGTTTCAAGGTCTCATTGGTGGTGCCGTAGTTCCCACTGTTGGCATGACCGGGATGTGACTGTCTTGACCAGGGCCCAAGTCGAGTTCGGAACACGTGGACTGGGGGAGACATCATCAGTCCCACGGGTAGAATATGTGTGCAAGCATACAAACACCACGTAGGAAATGAAAACATGAGAACAAAATGAGGAGGAAAAGGACACATTAACGAGCCAAGGTTAGGAGGTCAAGGTAACAATAGCAGAAAGTCGAAGTGACTACTTTTAGTCACTTTGGGGTATTCATACAGCCGTTATGATTATCAACACAATCTTCTACTTCCTAATAGCGCCCAGAATCAAATTTTTACTCTTCTCACGCCAATTCTGATTCAGGTTTAAAAAAGATACAAAGTATGCGCTGAAGGTGTGTACATTTTTTATTCTGTTAAAAAAGTAGATTTGAACGTATTAAGTTACAGAATGCATTATTACAGTGAAGATTTCGAGATCATATCGTAGCTAGCACGTTAGTGCTAGACTACAACAAGTTTCGTTTTGGGTATGCCGATTTTCACGTTTAAGGCAAGATTTCTAAAAAACTATAAGACATCCAGAGCTGAAATTTGGCAACAATATAGAACGCGATGCGGGCTACAATATGGTACCACTTAGAATACTGTAGACATACTGTAGCTAAAGTTATGAGACAAACTAGAGTACTGTTTTGCCACGTTTTCTTAACTAACGATTATTCTAACCGATTAGCTCGATTGTGGTATTAATATCTTCAGCAGGGTCATATCTCGGGACCACCACGAAATTTTTTCGAAATATGCAAATGCGACCTTATTTCAGTGTAAAGAAAAATCTCAAAACTCCGACCAGTAATAACTTTGCGAATATTTAGTCTTTCTAGACGATTCTTGTTCCCTTCAATGCAGCTCCGCGAGTTGTACAAAATACTGACTGGCGGTTTGAAAATTTGCAGTGTAAACTTAGTTACCATAGAAAATATGAAAATTTGGCTGAGTTGAGGTAGATGACTGCACAAATATCTCGAGTTGTATAAGTCGTAGAAAGCTAATTCTTTTTTTGTTCAATAGCAGAGTAAAATGCCCAGAGTAAATCACCTTAACATCTAGTATGTGCAGCGTAAAAAAGTGTAAACAAAGCGAAAATGTCCATTAAAAAAATTTTTTTTGCGATTTTCAGATCTTTTGTTGCACCATTGAAACGAGCTTCTTATTCTACCCCCCCCCAGTTTTGATATTTGTTTTTTGTAAAAAAGTACAGTACGTTAGAAATTTGCATAAATGTTGTTTACAAAATTTTTTCTTTCAATTCATCGATTTTAAGTAGCGCCGTGGCAAAGAGCGTATTTTGTTGTCCCTGATGCATATTTTTGTTTTTCGAAATATCTCAACGTACGCTAAAAATTTGCATAAATGATATATGCCAAAAATGTACAATTCGCCACATTTTAGTGGCGTTCGTACTATACTTCGAAAATACACGTTTTCAGTAAAGAAATTTTTACACCTTCCCTGCAGGAGCTTGAAAGTATGATATTTATCTGAAAATGCCAGGAAATGGCAAAAAGAAGAATATGTTTTTCCTTTTTGCTTGTTTCACTGGCTTAAAAGTTCGATATTAGGCCTCCCCATCATTTCATTCCAGCAAAATTCTAACTGAAAAAAACTTTCCATTTTCTGAGAAACATATACGCGCCCAGTTTTTTAAAAGACAAAACGTTTTTGAGCCTCTGCGCATGAAATTCACTTGTCTTGTAGGAATTTTTACAATCTACATGATTACTGTATGTACAATACATACTTCGTTTTCATGATAGAACACACGTGATGCCTCTAACTGCATGTATAAAATTCATTACAGGCTTGTACAAAAAAGTGCTATAATTGACAAAAACTATACAGAACAATAACCATTCTCTAATACTAGGAAGTGGCAAAAGATGAATATGTTTCTCCTTGTCCCATATTTGACTGAGCATAATATTATACTTCGTTTCCGAGAACCTGGTTGTAAACTCACCGTATTCTTGATTCACACGTATTGTTTTTCCGAGTTTAAAACGCGGGAATTTAAATTTCGAATACAATTAATGCTAGTTTAAACTTATTTGAAACTATACTTTAGCTAATTTTACTCAAATAATGTTCGCCAGTCTCCCAAAAATCGCCGTCAACAAAAATTTTGCTATTTACCAGCAATTAATTTTTCGAATTTTTTTCAAATTGTGTAAATTCGTTGTCTTGCGAATCAGGAATACTGTGGGTTTACCACCTGCTTTTCGGAAACAAGGTATAGGCCATTGCATTGTATACAGTAATGAAAAATTCTAACAAAAAATGGCGCATAAGTTATTACAAAGATTTCGGGTTTTTGATTAAACCAAAGTTTTTTCTTCTGTAAAAATCAACTTTAATAACTGATACTGAAATTTTTCAAAGATTTGTCCATTTTTGCGCAGAGGCATTTTCGGAAATGACTAAAAAACTGGGCGCGTATATGTTTCTCAGAAAATTCCTTGAATTTCGTTTCGTTTCATTTTACATTTCAATTTCATTGGAAATTAAACGAATCTATTCTTATGTTTGTTTCATTGCATGTTCATAACGAATTAGAAAATCAAACCGAATTTTCATTTCATAACTTCGATTCGCTTGCAAAAAATAGACTGATAGGATAGGGCACGGACATTTTTCGTTAATCATACAGGTATCATACAACTCGTGTACAAGTTTACTGATCAAAGAAGTGAAAATCCCTTTGGAAAAAAATAATTGAAATTTTCTTAAATTACCATGAAAAGTCTCTGATGCGTGCTTACCCTTTATGCTAAGTCTATTTTTTCACGCAAATCGACGCCACAAAACGAAAATTTTTCGATTTTGTAATCAGTTTCGAAAATACTGAAACAATAAATAGAGATTCGTCTCGTTTTATTTTCAATAAAATCTGAACCCCAAAACGAAACGAAATTAAATTCGAAGTTTCGTTTTTCGTTTCCATTCGTTTTTCCACGTTTTGTTTCTCGTTTCGTTTTATTAGTGTTACTAAAAATAGCACCATGTGCAACTTTGCCATGTTCAGCACATTCCTTAACAAGAATTACGAAGATTTGAAAAGTACTCAGTGACCGCTCTACATTGTAACTTGAATTACTTGAATCTCGTAAACTGAAGCTCTGACAATAACAGTAAAATGTTGTCCGTGTGATTGTACAACTAATAAGCTTCAAAAACATTTCACAAATATGGATAAAATTGTCGCACCGTTTCAGGGGTTTCTGTGATAACTTTCCTACTTATTGACAACGTTCCATGAGCTTAACCTTCCGAATTTATTTCATTTAACATGAAAATTACAAAAATATGCAAGAAGCAGGCCGGCCGGCACTGGCCGTCGAAGTATAGCAGGAGCTTTACTCCAAGTAGTGCTATAAATCTCTCTACCCCAAGTAATGTATTTTTTTGCAAAAAATGGTGTCCCATTACTCCAAGAATTTAGCATTTGAAAGGGTTGTATCCCCATTCCCCAAACGCCCTCTTTCCTCGAAAGCCCCTATTCTTTGAAAATCTCGATTCCTCTAAAAGCAAAGAAAATTCTTGATTCCTCGAAGCATAATTCAGTGAATAAATTTATTTTCCCAGTTCCTCGAAAAAGCAAAGTTGCAAAGTACATGCGCGCACATGCCAAATGGACCCAAAAAACAATTAACGATGCACACTTTATTCCTGTAAATTTATAGGGATAAATAAGATAGATTATTTGACCACTGGTTACTCTAATTTTTGACTGGTCAGCCAGACAACTTTTTAAGTTTTATATTGAGGATTAGCAACCCCATACCCGGCATCAGTCATTTATTCTCCGGAAATCTAGCTTTTGGTTAAAAAATGTTTAGATGTTGACGTATTGCCCATTATACTGGTAAGGTCTATGGACATTCAACTAAACGATTACTTTTATGTTATACAATGGTAAATTTAAGCCTCCTCATTTTTTTCGAAGGAAAATAATTTTCGTGGAATTGACGCTTTCGAGGAATTATGGCTTTCACTGGAACGGGACTTTGGATATAAAACCTTAAACTTTATTCCAATAATTATGGACTTTCAAGGAAACAAGACTAAATTTGCTCATTGAAATACTTTTAAAATCAAAGCTGCAAAATGATCATTTTAATCATACTGCAAATTTAAACATGTATAGCATTCTCAGAGTAACAGGAGACTTGGAGTAACGGAACACTTGGGGATAATGTGACACATGTGGTAATTGAACACATACAGTAAAGGTACAGAACGGTTTCTCAATGCAGAAGGTCACAGTCATGTGCCCCACAAAAGAGGGTTCCTCCCCATGTAAATGTGCCACAAGCATCCTAAAACCAGAATCCGAAGAGTCGACAAGGATCCAGGATCCTAAAAACAAGGAATTCTACTATTCGTAAGAACGTAAAAAGTGAATCTCCAAGAAAATGCCCCAACTGGTCATCTTTTGCTTAAAAATGGGTCAAGAAAAAAGTTCTTTGCAGGGTTTGAGCCATGTTGACCCAGGTCTTATTTACTGTAAATTTTGTAGATAAATTTTAGATGTCTGCTGAGAGAAAGGCGAAAACAAAGTACAACTATGAAAGGCCGAAATAATCGCGAAAAATTCACACGTTTAATGCACGAGTCAATAATTGTTAAAACCAATGTTGAAAACCGTTTACTTAAAGAATCCAACGGAAATCTAAAATTCAGAAATATCTAAAACTCAAAATCCCGTGAACAACTATCAATCCGGGAAAACTATGATTATTGCTGAAAATAGCAGACTGAGAACATACTGACAAGCACGTTAATGATGAAGAAAATCGATATACGTGAAACGCTTATGAATCCATAAGTCATTTTCATAAGTTTTATGCCAAACATTTTCATAAGACTTATGAAATGCCTATGAATTCATAAGTACTTATAGACTTATAAACTTTATGCAGCAGGCCCCTGATCTGATGCATTTTCGAAACAATGATTTGCACGATTGATAAACACTGATGCAAAGCATCTTTTTTCAAATGTTGTGAATTATAATTATGTCCCTTTGCAAAACGTAATATTGCAGCACATAATACTAAGTGAAAATTTTGTCTATTGATAAAAGCTGAAACTTTCCAGCTATGCATTGGTAAAGAAAAAGGTAATAAAAAGAAGCAAAGGAAAAACTAAAGAAAATAAATGGACCAAAGAAATAACAAAAAAATGAAAAATGGTGTCATGGTTGAAACATGCGCAATATTAGGACGTGTACTTAAAAGAATCAGCATCAAGTTGAGAGATACACACCATCTTATTAGATGAAATTTTTATATTGTCTTTCCTGGCTCAAAGTTGAAAATCAGAGTTTTTCCTACTAACTCCGCCCCTTTAACGAAAAAAATAAAGGCAAATCTCAAGGTATGGAAAGGCTCAGCCTGCGTGTGTATGTGTGCCTGCTTGAAAAAATGATGACGACTTCATTATACTCTGTGTTAGTAAATCTAATGGATAATGAAAACTGGATGGCACAACAATAATGAAAAAGTGGGCTGGCATTTAATCGATAATGAAAAAAGTGTGCGGCATAAAGACACAACAAAAATAAAGTGTGCAGCATAATTTTGAAGCAAAATGAAAAAACAAATTGTCAAGTACGTGAATCGTCAATTACATTTTCTTTAATTTTGGCAATAAACAATCTACATCGTAAACGTCCCTGTAATAATTGGCAATAACCAGCTTATTTTTATTTGTGCAGCAGTGATACTTGATAATGCTGAGGACATTAAATTTTTCAAACATTTTCTGGCAATATGGTCATGATTCCTTGTGCTTCGTCAGCAGTTCATGAGAATGAGGGATTGAAACAAATTGGAAAAAACACATTAAAAATTCAGATGTAAAATGAGCAAAAAGTCCTGCAACTTAAAGAAATGAAAAAATATTACGGATATTAAGAAAGAGGTAAACAGTTTCATAGTAATGATATTTGTTGCATTTGCAATGTTGCATTTTGTTTTTGATGCAAAAACTTGAAATTTTTGAACTGCAATTAGCAATTCCATTGAGACTGCTTTTCACAGAATGTTTATAAGTTAGGAAACACTGAAATAAGCACTGCTGTAACGGCCAGTTTCTGACTTATACTTTTACTTGCTCTTGAACCAATCTGTGGCAGTCCACGAGGATGGTGGTAACAACAGAACGATCACGATAATACGACAAAATAATTAAACAAACGATAAGTCGACGATTGCTTTCCGGTCAAAGATATAGAAACACACTTTTAGCTTCACAACACATCCTGCATAAAAACGCTTTCACAAAATCTACATGAATCTCAATAAAATCTGTGTTTTTCCAGGTTTTCCTGTCTTTTATACCGATTCCTTGATCCACGCTCTCACATTGTGGGAAGTCCGCTTCTGTCTGCTCGCCCAACCAATTGTTGCTTCGCTTACCTGCTTCTGCTTACTGTATGCTTCTATCGCCACAGCTTTATACTTTAATTCATGCTTAATTTCCACGCTTACATGCATTTAATCTACAGTATGCTTTGCCGCGTCTTTATGTTTTTAGTTTTTCATGTGTTTTTCAGTTTTCCATGCATTCTACCTAAATCTTCTGTCTGGGTCCGGGTTTCTGAATTTTCTACATGGGCAGGTGTATTTACGCGTCTGGGGGGGGGGGGGAATTATTGTACCTATAGAATGTATATTTTCATGTGCATTATGAGGGCCAGATGCCGATGTGCAAATAATTATGTACATCATTAATTGGGTCAATGGGGTGTGGTATGATCAAAACAGAGTGCTTGACATAAATTTATAAGAATGTTTGGGTGTGAATTCAGACACCCTTGAGAAGATAGATTAATAATATGAATTTATAATTAATAATGAATATCACATAGTGTACATTATGTATTTACATTGTCAGCATGTACGTTCCACTGCCTCCAAAACTTTGTACAGTATTACTGAAAGTAGTGCATTCTTTAACCACAGAATTTTCCAAAAAATTTGAAGACTACTGGATTCTTAAACTGATGCTATGCTTGGTTTTCAGCTACTTTTACAATAGTGCTTACAGTATTCCTGAAAAAAAATTTTCATTTTGGATTTTCTTGTTTTTCCTTGGGTCCAATGAAATTTACCAAAACTTTTGTAACTGCTTAAATGCATCTAAGGCGAAATTTTTCATCATCAATCATGACCCCACCATTCTTGTAACTATTTTCTGACTTCATTGTTATGCCTGCACTCGCACACACAATTGATTTAGATTTTATAACAAGCATTATGGCAACAAAAAAACTTGGGACAGCCGAAAGAAAATCTGCTAGCTGGCTATAGCAAAAATTGTTCTATAGCAGGCACAAAAAGTCTTGAAAATATTCCTCTATTATATAACCCCCAATCACAACTAAAAAAAGATGTGTCCCTTATGATTGTGCCCCTATTTCCGAATGTCCCCATTCTCCAAATACTAGGAATATCTGAATCAAGGAAACTGCAATCATTGGACTCGAATCCTAAACAGTAGATCCGACTGAATCCTCAAAGGATCCCGATACTGTATAAATGTCGTGCCCTATCCTATCAGTCTATTTTTTGCAGGGGAATTGAAGTCATGAAACGAAAATTTGGTTCAATTTTCTAATTCGTTATGAACATGCAATGAAACAAACATAAGAATAGATTCGTTTAATTTCCAATAAAATTGAAACGTAAAATGAAACGAAACGAAATTCAAGGCTTCGTTTTTCGTTTCAGTTTGTTTCTTAGTGGCCCCAGCTAAAAATAGCACAGAAAATGTAATCTTTTATGCATGCAATTTTTGTCATAAGTTGCAAAGAGCAGCATATAAGAAGTATATAACAATTCTTATACGTATGATGATTGTACACATAGCCCCACTGCCACTATGCAGCAACTAAAAAGGTCAACTGTCCACTACTATAATCTGCTCATCAACATAGGTATATGGAATATTGCAGTGACTGTTATGCCAAAGCTGTAAATAATAATTGCATGTCACACAGCAACCTGTCACTTGATCATCCGACCTGTTGTCACCTTCCTGCTTTGCCAACATATGTCATAAACGTCATTTTTTGAACTTGATACAAGTAAATATTAAGCTTCCCTATTGAATTTTTCTCATAAAGTGTAAAGAAAAAACATCTATGTCTAAAAAGAGAAAGAGAAACAGGAAAACAAATGAAAAATAAACAAAAGGAAAGAATGGAAAGGAAAATGAAGTAAAGTAATAATGAACAAAGTCAAATATTTCAAGAGAAAATTACTTGAATAAAAAGAAAAAGCGAGATAAACAAATCAGTGAACAGGTAGAAAAGCAATAAGCGAACGAAAGTGACAAACAAAAGAGTTTAAAGAAAAAGGAACAAGCAGATGGATGAAAACAAATGGTAGAGTACATGCAGAAAAATGCACCTAATTGTAAATGTTGACAAAGAATCGATGTTTTTTATTCTTTTTTTAACTGGGTCATTTAGTTTCATTTCTTTTTAGTTTATCATCATTCTGGTCTCACCACTACTCATTGTGTAACAATGTCCCAATCAAGTCATTTTTTAAGCATTGAATTTCATGGTAAAAGTGGACTCTTATCTGTATATGGTGAGACCGTTGCGTCCCATTACCTCGACTGTCCCATTACCTTGATCCCCTTTTTCTCGACCATCCCATTACCTCAACCATCCTGTTACCTCAACCCTACCATTACATCGACTGTCCTGTCACCTCAACTGTTCATTTCTTTAAAATACAGCAAAACAAAATGAAACATAACAAAATATAGATGAGGAATAAAATTAATTCAATTTAATTAAGAAAACAAAAAACAAACTATAAAATGCTGATAATTACAATCACGTAAAATAGAACAAAATATTATAATTGTGGAAAAGAAAAGGAAATCAAATAGAAAAAAGAAGAGAGAAAACAAACAAAGATATGGACGAGGAAAAGAGTGAATAGAAAGAAAATGTAGAAAAACAAAGAAGAAACTTTTAAAAAGCAAAAAATGCAATGAAAAATAATAGGAAAAAAGGAACGTGGATGAGAAAGAAGATGACGATAGAGAACAAAAGAAGAACCGAAAAAAAGAACAAAGAAAGAATAAATACGACAGTCTAAAAAACAAAAGAAGGAAAACTAAGAATAGGATATAGAAAAAAGGAAAAGAAACAGAAAAAGGGGGAAATTATGATGTATCCAAAAACGCCATACATTGGATATAATCTGCATATGAACCAAAATGAAAAGGCAAGAGTAAAATGAAAAGGCAAGAGTATAACTAATAGATGCAGAAACTGAAACTTGAGAAATGTGGAAATAATTAGGTAAAGTAGGCAAAGTTTCATCATGGGACGTTCTGTTTTTTAAAAATTGATCAAATATGTTTAGATTGATGAAAAAATTTTTAACTGTTCAGATTGGTATGTATGGTGTCACATTTGTATTGGCCCTCGATGAACATTCAGGGTTTATCCCAGCAATCTCAGTTAGTGCATACAAGAACAACAAAACAATTTACCGCGACATATATAAGTATAGTCATTTGTTTTTACTGAGCCTGAAATATGTGCAGGTATTTTAATCAAAGGAGGGAGTAATGTCCAAGATCAGACTGATTCTACAAAATTTCACAAAAAATATGAATAAACCCAATTTTCTGTAAAGATAATTTAGTTTTTTCTTCATTTCCCTCTGAAAGGTAGCAGATAGCATTTAAATTTGGTGAATATTTCGTTTCATTGACTTTCTAAATTACATGATTACTTTATTGCCTGTCAATTTCCTGTCAAAGTCTATAGGGTATCAGCCAAATACTTTTTGGTCACTTCACCACAAATAAAAAGATTTATATCCATTGAGTGGACCAAACAAACTTTCGGGATGTGTACCAAAGTATTCCAAATTTTGTGTTACTATTTTATCAAATATAATCTGTATAGATCCATCTATATTAGGTTTATGGTCGAAGCATATGGCTTGTTTGAAACATTGATCATTGATCAAGGAAAAGAATTTGTTTTATGTAAATTTATGCAAAACATTCTTCGTCAGTACACACAGTGTAATCGACCACCTGTTAAAGAAGTTAAATCAACTAAAGTAAGCAAGGAATTGGCCATGAATAAGAAATTTAAATTTTACATGTTCAAGAATTGAATTTGTGCTCATATTATTTTTTACAATACATAATTTACGTAAATTTAGAACAACAGGGTTGAACATTTGTGGGTGGAACAAAATAAACGGACATGGAAGCAAGATACTTGATTGATCGTGATATTCCATATCACTTGTTTGCCATTAGCCAAATAATTATACCAGTGGCTGAATTTGGAACAAAGATTGCAATAAGTGCCTGGAACAGCCACAAAATCCCAAGTAGGAATGCAATTTTCTTGTTCAGTTCACAATTTTAATCAGTATTTCTTCAGATTACATTTCAGATTACCAATTGATTACTTGAAAGCTTCAAAAACAACAAACCTTAGGCATGCAATTCCAGATGTTGATGAAGCATGCATTTATTATGCAGAATGTACAAATGGTTATTTTTTGAAAGAAGCAGCAGCTGGAGTTGACCTTTTTCAGTGTCGCCCAGACTTGATCCTTTTGTGGAATAATGACTTGACACAATTGGCAAATATTGATGCAAAATATCTTTTTTCAAATAATGTAAATTTTAATTATGTCCCCTTGCAAAATGCAAAATTACAACATGTTAGACTAAGTGAAAAATATCACAATCAAATGATGTAATAACTGTAAAAGCTGTAATTTTTTGAATAAATGTACCAGATGTTTTTTATCAATGTTGAATTATACTTTTTTGGGGAGGCTGGGTTTTCTACTCAAGAACTCAAATTTTGCATTTAACCTACATTGAACAAATTGGTGCTGGAAAACTCAAATAAACTATGATATATATTACTGCAAGTTTCCTCACTTTTTCTGTGATTTGTATTTGTTTTGTTTCATTTAATCTTTCTCTTTTGCATTATTTTTTTCTTTTTCTTCTTTCTAGGTCTTTTGTTACTCTTTATTTTCCTTTTCTCCTTTTTTTCCTTTTTGCCATTTCTTCCAATTTCTTGTCTTGATATCTTTTCTGTGATTCCATTTGCCGTCTTTGTTCCTTGATACTACTCTCTTTTTCTTTCAATTAATTTTTTGTAGTTTTTTATGTATTCATTTTATGCTGTCTTTTTGCCACTAGCCCTTTCTTCCTTGCACATTTATTTTTCCTTCATGTTAATGAAAAATATGAAAATACACACTTTATCAACTGGAGAAACATTTGGTGGCGCTAGTGAGACAGAGGCTGTAGTGATAGTTGATGAATATTTGACGGCTCAAATAATAACCCTGTTTTTGATTCATTGAATGCATGGAGACAATGGCCATAATAGCTTAGTTTTGGTGGGACCAGAATGATAATAAACTAATAAGAAATGAAACTAAATGACCCAGTTAAAAAACGAGAATAAAAAACATCGATTCTTTGTCCATATTTACAATTAGGTGCATTTTTCTGCACACACTCTACCATTTGTTTTCGTCCTTCTGCTTGTTCCTTTTTCTTTAAACTCTTTTGTTTGTCACTTTCATTCACTTATTGCTTTTCCATGTGTTCACTGATTCGTTTATCTTGCTTTTTCTTTTCATTCAAGTAATTTTCTATTGAAATATTTGACTTTGTTCATTATTACTATACTTTATTTTCCCTTCCATTCTTCCCTTTTGTTTATTTTTCATTTGTTTCACTGTTTCTCTTTCTCTTTTTTAGATGTGGACTGTCACATGCCGACGAATTTCACCCAGCGTCACATGATTCACATCATGTTTTTCCGTTATGTTTTTCGTCATGTTTTGTTTTACAGTAACTTGCATTAATTCTGCATTCCATTTTTATAATTTCTACATACAATTTCTGCGTGTACTTTTTACGTTTCATTTCTGTTCCATTTTCGCACTTTTATTTACATTTCGATTTATTATTCTCTGTTGTGCATGTAGACGAGGCTATGTAACCCACTAGTCAGAATTTCAGTTAAAGATAAGCTCTTCAAGCTCATCACTGTAATGGGAGCACAACGTGCACCTCTTATCAGTAAAAACTAGTGATGTTTCCCAACGTGAAAACGCCTAGTTGGAAATTCTCACTAGATGACGTTCCTATGCTAAGCATGGAGAGTGAAAACTCGCCCCAATGCTTAACGTAGTCGACTGGAAAATGTCTATGTGACCATAGGCATCTTCTGCAGCGATTTCTGCTGCAAAAGTTAGCTTGGGGGTGTCTTAGCTCCCTCCATGGCATACTGTAGATTACGAGGCCCTTTAAAAGGGCCTGTTTCATTCATTTTGCACTCACTTTTGGGCCTAAACCTTCTCTTGCGTTTTTAGCACAACTCCGCATTTTTCAACGTCCTTTATTATGAATTTGCATATTTTGCCTGCATCCGCCGCCTTTTATAAATAAACTCACATATTCGCCTTCGGTCTCCCTTGCATTGCCAGTTACCGTAACCCAACCTTAGGAGATTACCCTGTTGCCTGTTGATCAAGAACCCCCGTGGCCTCCCGGAGGAAACGTTTTGATACTGTTGCCTGCCGACTCGCATTCGCTTACCCTCCACACTGAATCACTTTTGGATTATCGAACCCACTTCCCTGGCATCCGCAGAACCCATGTGTTGACCCTTGAACCTTGAACTCGCCCAGGGCTGAGTACTTTGAGAAGAGGATTAAGTGAGTCTTCTCAGGGGTTGTTATTGTTGAGGGTATATTTGTGGGAGTCTCCCCTAAGCTAGTTTCTCTTGGAAGTACCCTCAGTTGAGAAAGCCCTTGAACCCTTAAGGTCAGGGCCAATTAGGGGATTTAGGTTGACAATCCGGTCCCCCACAGTATGCCATTCAGGGAATGGCGCAGTCCCTCATTCTCAGTGAATGAGGACTAGGGATTTCCACCCCTGACCTGGCCACGTTGTCCATTATTCTACAGCTGAACCCTTGGACAAGGCCGAGGTACACCATGGGTTCTCTTGTGGTAGTACCAGCTGGGTTAGGTTCCCGAACTGAATACATCAACCGAGCCACCCAATGGGGCCACAGCATGTCACCTACCGTGGCATGGCCGTATCTTTCACAAGATATGGTATGGGTTTTACTAATCAATGTGATTGTCCTATTTCAGTTAATGTGACATGGCAAGGCTGGAAAATTGACCCTTAAATCTGGCTCCACAGCTCTTGGGAACCAACCCTCTAGCCTTTTGAGTGGAGCTACCTTTTTCAATACGGTAAACTTTCGGTTTGAGTGGGGAAACCTCTCTCAAATCATGAGAATCGCCACTTGAGTGGAGAAATCTCTCTCAGGTCAGCTGATTCGCATTCTGAGTGGGAATACTGACCCTTAGGATGATTTTTTTGCCCTCATGTAAGTTGAATATGCCCTTAAGCAGGTACACTGCTCCTTAGGTCGGAAATGGCCCTTATGTTCGAGTTTTATTGCCAACTCAAACAGTGTGGTGTTTGAGTAGAGTTTCATTACTGTAAGTCGGGATTAGCCCCAATGAGTAATCAATTTAATGATTCTTGTGCATAATTTATCGCCTTATGCGTGTTCTAACACCCATAAGCTTTAATAAATGCCCTGGTGTTAAGTTTTCCCCAGAGTCGATCCCCAAGAGTCATAATTTCCCAGAGTCAAGTTTAAAATAGAGTATTCTGCCTAAATCTCCTCTGAGCTCTCTTGTTTTATGTTTTCTTTCACCATTTTCTTTCAAATTTGGCCCTTCCCCACTGATTGTGATCTGATGGGTTACGTATGGCTATTTGGTTACAGTACCACTGCGATTTGCACATACTCTGACAATAGTATACCTAGGTTTTGGTACTTGAGTATCACAACCCATGAGGTTTTACAGCCCCTCAGGGTTTCAAGATCTCCGATCAGGAGGTACAGTACTCCTTCCACTCTTGATTCTGGAGGTCAAGTGTGGTGGTGATTTGTTATCTGTGTCTGGTATTTGTGTCAACACACTTTTTCAAACTTTTTCTTATCTCCACTGAGCACTAGCGAAGTTGCTCATTTTACTGGCCAAACAAGCCAAATCATACTGTTCACACATATAACAGCCTACTTTGCAGATCACATTGCTTATCTCTTCGGCCTCAAATTTTATTTTTTATTTACTTTACTTTTTATTTTTCGGTCATCTATACATAATGTGTGACACCAATTATAATAACTTTTTCACCCAATAAATTTTCTTATCTCAAAAATCAAATCAAATAAAAACTAATAACCCATTTTCTCTTCTTTCTAAACAAACAAATTAAAATTTTATCCTTTTCTCAAATCAAACATTCTCACTTCATTTCAATTCAATTCGGAAAAAAAAATTTTTCTATGGTCTCACATACGTCAGAGTTGGCAAACTTTCAGCAGGTCATTCTTATTATTTTTTCATCTACTGTACGGTCTTCTTCCTCTTCTCTCTCTCTCTAGGTAATTGCACGTGGTGACGATCTTACCGATCATGGCCACTGACGTCAGCAACAACAACTTACTGTGACCTTGCTATGAAGTGATGTGTCTTAGGGACCCTACCTCTGACGTCCGCAACTACCTCACATGCTGCTGTTGCACTGAGTCGTGACTAGTTAGGTCATGCCTCTGACGTCAGCAATGGCTGCATAGCATGTAGCCATTCAGGGGTTGCTGGTTCTCTGTATCCTCCCCCTGCCTCTGCAACAGCTGCATCCCTTGCTGTTGCTTTAGGGGGTGGGTGGCCCTCCCCCTCTACTTCTGACATCAGCAATGGCAACGTAACATTTTGTTATTGCGGGATGGTGACCATATGGCACCATCTCTCTGATGTATGCAACAGCAGAGGTTCGTGTTGTTGCATTAGGACTGGTTGGGTATACCAGCTTCAGTCTTTGACATCAGCAACAACAATGCTATGTGTTGTTGTTCCGAGATGTGAGGCCTTACAAACTGCACATCTGGCGTCTGCAACAACTGTATCTCTTATCATTGCTGTAGGATAACTTAGACTCAGCTATTACCTTTTGATGTCAGCAATGGCAATCCTCCGTGTTGCTGTAGCAGGGTTGCTGGGCTTAGGGCCCTACCTACTGATGTCCGCAATGATAATGTTTCCATTCCAGTATCAGAATTGAGACTTTACAGTCCTATTCTGGGGTCAGCAACAGCGATGCTCTGTGTTGCTGTAAGGGGTCTGTGGCCGTAGGCTCTGACTTTTTGCGTACATACTGCAATATGAGAGTATGGCACTTACATCCCAGTCACCTGAGGTCAGCACAGAGTGTGTGGTGTTGTATATCACATCTTTTGACATCAGCACTCAGTTACTGTGGGTTTACAAGATGCGACTTGAGTCATAGGTGATTGCTGGAATATTACTTTCTCACCTACCGCTCTTGTCCGAGGGTTGTGTTTATGTGTCACTGATGCCTGGGAAACATCCGCTGATACATTCACTCCACCTGAGATGCAATTGGTCCATGATACTGATCAGGTTGTCCGCCCAGGTAGTGGCACTGATTGATCAGCAGGTGACTACCTTCAAAGCTTTAACTGCAGGTTTGAACGGGTTACACTCCGCCTCAGCTGGGTCGGTTGTTCAACTTATGCAACAGTTAAGCATTTGCAGTCAGTACTGCCTGTGTCTAACAATCGCAAGGCTTGACAACCTTCCTGTAAATTTCTTATCTTAAATCTCACATTTGTTTCTCATCTATGATCGTCTTTAGTGTCCCTGCTGGAATAATTCCTTAAGAATTACAGCACAGCCATGGGTTGGGCCTGAAGTGTAAAAGGCCCCCCCTGTAATCATCCTTTACACTCAAACGCCTTTGTTAGCTGGCCTAATAATGTCTGCACTAGAGTCGCCCATTAATCCTGAGTCTGCCTCCATTGGTTGTCCATATAGCATAATAGTCCTAGTCCGCCTAAGCGAAGGTGTTGGAGTCCACCTAAACACATTACAACTGAGTCCGCCTTAGCTCCTCACCTTACACTCATTTAATCGAGACAGACTGTACCCCTGATCTCAAGATGCTTTGAGCCCTGCCTCAAATCATAGGAGGAAGCCTGCATATCCCCACCTCCATTAGGCACAGCTGGGCCAAGGACCCCCATGCCACCCATTTACTGATTGAGTGTGTCAGAATAGCACCTTGGTACCTGCTGCTCTTGCCTCCAACTGGTAACCTAACGAGCCTCACTTCATCCCAGTGACTGGAATCCCAGCCACCAGCTGTATATAATGCTCCTGGAGAGCTCCCGTTCTGTTCGAAACGCACATTCCTGTTTTTGGGCACTGTTGTAGAATACGTGCGAATGTCGTCCCCTTGGGAACCCCCTGTCTAGTCATCACACTTTTCAGAGATCGCAATTGCTCCTAGTGAGTGAGGCCGATTGCATAATAGTGCATCCCCTTTGCGTAGCCTGGTGTGTAAACTAATTTTGTCCCTATCTATGTACACCCACTAAGTTTATTTTAAGTTGTCCACCTTTACTTATTAATTCTTAAGCTACTTCATGCACTACTCCTGGTGAGTTGGACTTTGTCAGTTACGAGCCCTCCCAAATCCAAGGTTTTGTAAACTAGCACAACAGACTTTACCTCCAAATAAAATTCCCTTTTGGGCGTGTTTATCCGTACACTCAAGTCCTTCTGTCGTCCTTCTCTTTGGTTGGGAAACCACCATTTCATTTGAAATTTATTCTTTTTTTGGTTTAAAATAACCCGGTCTAGCCCCATTTTTCTTCACTAAAAGTTTGGGACGAAAAAATTTCCCTCTCTTTACACATGGGTCACCCCCTCTTTAAGTACATAGGTGACCAGATAAATTCTCTTCTGAGTCAGCGTACCTCTCTCCCTGGCCGTTCTGAGGGATAAAACCTTGTTCTTTTCTAGCCCCATTGTTGAGTGGTCACTAGTTGGTGTAAAGAACAAGTGTTAAAGCCTCAAAAACACCGTCACGTAAACGATCTTGTAATTCCCGCGCCTCTTTGCCGCGAGCCCACAAGAATAATTCTTACCTCACTTTCACAAAAAAGAGACCCCTAAATGTTCCTGCCGTCTCAGTTCTAGTTTTAAAAAGACCAGTGAGCCCCTCTCTATTCAGTTTGATCGAATAGCTTCACAGGCAGGATTATCAGTCTTAGCCACCTTACAGGAAGACAGACCCTCAACTATGAAGTCAGATGTTGGTCTACCTCCACAGATTGAGAATAAGGTCCAAGCTGCATTTGAGAAGGCTGTTGGACTGCTCAACCAAAAGCTGGAGGCTATGAATGGCAGAAGGCACCCCCCTGTGTCCAGCTTCATGGCCCCTCCTGCCTTTTCAGGCGCTTTTGGTGAGTCTATAATATATTTTATATCTCAATTGACCCATTTCTTTACACTTCAACGGGTAACAGAAATGGATCATGCATATAAAATCGCATTTCTCGAGTCTTGCCTAACAGGTCCTGCTCTCGCATTTTACCCGGACTTTAGCAGTGGTACTCCGCAGCCTACCCCCTACGAAGAGTACACGGCTTTTCTAAGGAAAGACTTTCTGGTAGGGCGTGACTCAGATCTGCATCAGCAGTTGATCCAGGATCACCTGCAGAAGCCCACTGAGTCTGCGATAGTCTACCTTGAGAACCTTAAGAGACTGTCCAGGGTGGCTTATCTGGATCTCGCGACTGACGTTAGGGATTCAATTGTAAAATCTATCTTTCTGTGAGGGTTGAAACCAGTCCTTCGAGATAGTATTAAGTTCAGGGAGAGACTCTCAAAGCAGCTTGTAACGCAGAATCACAGATTTTTCGGGATGAGATTAGGTATACTGCTCCATCTAATGCTGTTGACAGCAGACAATGTCAGATCAATGTCGAATCAAAGGGCACTGCTCAACGTCCATCAGCAATGCCATCTGACAAGATTGGACGTCTACAATCAGAGATGGCCTGGCACAACTTAGGGCTCAGGAAATGGCGCCACCTCCAAGAAATCTGATGCGGTCAACGATGCCGTCGGTGCACATTTAAAACGCTGGCGATCGCCCATCAGGGGCACATTTACAGATGTGCTCCTACCATGGACGCTGCACCCACAACAATGCTAGTTGCTGGGCCCAACATCCCGACAGCGCCAGCACACCACCACAACCGGTGCCAGCCCTTGCTATTTTTGCCGAATGAGGGTGCACCCAACTGACCAATGAGACAGGCCCTGCCCGCATTGCCAAAAGATACAAGTGCACAGGGCTACAGCCTGCCCTAATTTGACTTCAACAATGCCTGGTGAGACTAACTTTGGTAGTTCTAGTTACTCTCCTCAGGGGGCAAGTGGAAATTTTCGCTGATATGCTAATCCATCTCCTCATGGGACAGAGAAATAGTATCCCTCACCCCCCTGCAAAATAATGCCGTAGGGGCTATGGACGGTCTTCCTCACCCAGATCTGTTTGATCTGGATGATGAAGTTCTGGCTGAATACCTGGCGGATCATTCACAACTGTGTTATCCTGTCTGTGTAATCAGTATTGGGTTTTCAGCTGCAGCAGTGGTTTCCGCATCGACTCCGTTGTTGGCTTTGCCGCCGCAGCCACCGAAATACGCCACCCTGGTCAACTAAAACCCCTCAACAATGCCGAAAACAACTGGCAACATCAGCGTGGTTGCGTCCTATCGACTGACGGAAGGTACACAGGCGCCTCCGGCCCATTTTATCGTCCAAGGACCACTGCCTGAAATTCCCATGGACTCCATATTGGAGGTCTTCGGTCAATTGGAATCGATGAATCTGCTAGGTACACTACCTTCTTTTCATGACATTTCAGGTCTGAAAATCAGATATCCTTATAAGCCACTGGCCTTAATGATTTCACATTTACAGATTCCTCATCTGTCACCAATGGGATGCGGGCCGTTTGGTCAACGGATTTGGCCACAAAGTATCTGCACGTCCCATGGGGGCTACTCAATGAGCCGTTTAAGGTTGAGGCGCTTACGGTCGCCTATATGGTGCTATCAGGGCCAGTGGCGCTGCGGATATTGGGACCCAACATTGTTCGACGAGCACTCAAGTTTATCACCAATGGAACTATTTGCGCCACCCCAGTGGACAAGATCCTGTTGGACGGTGAAGCATCGCTGCCTGCAGTAGATGCCATCCGCCGGGCTGTGGAACAAGCAAATCACAATGCGCAGCCCACAGCAGTTGTTGCTACATCACCATCAACGATGACGACAGGAGCCCAAATACTGGCAGCAATAACCCGGCAGCAACCAGTGGCCGCTGCGAAAACACCACCCCAGCCATCAACACCCTTGGAGAGACATTGCGCACCATCAAGGATGACATCAGCATCATCGAGGCATCACCATTCCCGAGGGCAACCGCACCATGGTCCCCAAAAATTGGCGTTCTTAGCGAAGTCCATCCATGTGGGGGTTCGGTCATTGACTTCCCCGACGAGGAGCCGATATCGTCTGACAACAACGACAACGACGAAGAATGAAACCGCCCAACAGGTGAACACTGTACATATTCCTGTATGTTTGCGAGCACGGTTTGTAAATAGCTTGTACATAATAAACTGGGCCTTCGTGACACTACTGTTTTTAGGAATGAGCTCTGCAATACATGCGACTCAGTACCAATTTTGTGGTCTTTCAAGAAGTGGTCATCTACTTGAACTACCTCAAAAAGTTGAATGTAAGCCACCAAAATCTTCATGGAGTCGCCAGGGCATGAATGTTACAGTGTATGTTCCTAGTTCTGATCCAATCACTACTGTAGTGTGGAAGTGCACTTTGCGGAACTGTAAGGTGTGCACCAACACTGGTTTTTTCGGGTCTAGTGCCATTACTGCAGACGTCATTACCACTCAGCATCTAGCGCTTGCAGCTTGTATGCTAGCACATCGCAGGAAGGTGTTTGGTTTACAAAAACTTGTGGAAATATGCTCTGGCTTTTATAGCACTAACCAAGCACTAGATGTGATGTACTCATGGTGATGCAGTGACATCTGCAAGATGGTGACTATCCTCTTCATTGAGGAGGGACAGGTCACTTCGTGGGATGGCACTACAGCTCTAAGTATCTTAGGAGATGTAGGTGGATGCAGTCCCACTGCAGGTCAATGCACTACTCTGGACAGGGTAATCCTTTGGCCTGCAACAAACTTTACAGCACAGTGTCATTTTTGTCCTCAGGGCAGTTACACTGGGTCTGTGTCAGGGAACCATACCATCATCGATGATTTGCAAGTTTCCCTGAAGATCCCGGGAAACTCTCATGTCTTCTGGTTGTGTCCGGACCTCCAGTTAAACACAGTGGGGACAGATCAGGGTCTTCTTCTATGCACCCACATAAGATTTAATATGACCCAAAAGTTGCTCAATTTGGCAAAGGACTCCCTTCCTGACCCTGTCAATGCCAAACTGAACTACCTGGCTCAGCAGATCAAAGAGTCCAAAATTAACAATTTTCAGTTCATGTGGCTTGAGCTTTGCTCTCATGCTCAATGCAACCTTGATCTGACTTGGCAGTTGCTTTGTTTTGACCCTACACTAGGAGCCCAGGCATTCCTGCAAAGAAATGACCTGACGGCGGAACTCATGGGTGAAGCACTGATGATATGGCCATGTCAAAAAGTCAATGCCACTTATGTCTACCATTCGTACCAGGTGGGGGCACCTGTTACAAGTATCTACCTATACAGGTTGGTGGTACTATTTACTTTATCACCCCCCATGGCTCAGATCTCATTAAATCTAGCCCAAAAGTGCCGTGTGACCACCACTTCACAGGGATTTTCCAAAATCACTCAGGCTGGTTTACCGAGTCTGGCACAGTGCATGTGAGCCACATTCCCCTTGAACTTTTCTGGAAACAGCACTTCAACGTCACTCACTTTGACGCTCCTGCACTCTTTCACGTTCAGTTGGTGATGACCCCTTCGAGTTTTGCTTTCTTTAAACAATACATTTATAAGACCGAGCAAATTGAAGTGGTCTCGAACCAGTTGGTAAATTTTACCACTGGTCTATCCCTACAACCAGATTCTCTATATCAGGCGGTTGCAGGGGTAGGGACTGACATCAAAGCCTCTCTGGAAGGTGTTGGTCTGGCAGCAAACCATATGATTACTGGTCAACAGCACAATCTCATACAGGGCTTACAGTCTCTTCTGAGTGGACCAGTGCAGTTGATCTTTAACACCCTCATCACTCTGGCAGTGCTGGCTGGTACAGGATTTCTCATCTACATTGGGTTCTCCTATTATCTCAGCTACTGACTGCCGAAAAGACAGGTCTGGTTTGTTAGCCAATACTCTCCATTGAACCTCCTCCTGAAAGTTCAACGTTGGGTAGGTTTTCATTATGTGCAGAATGATGTGCCAACTCAGTTAGACAGGATTACTCCGTGTTTTGTGGTACTGGTTGACGCCAAGGAAACTCCTGCTTTCCTTGACACTGGTTGTCCATGGACCATCATTAGTCAACACCTTCATAAGGCCTTGGTTAAAGAAAGTCCGAAGGCGGCGATGGCTTTCCAGCAACATCACAACTTTAACCCATTGATGAGTATCAATGGGGAAGCGGACCGTATGAGATCATGTTGCCTGGAAACCATCAGCCACACACAAGAGTGGATATACATCTCCATGTGTGTAAGACTATGTCTCCTTTCTGGACACCGGTCGATCTGATTCTGGGATTGGACTTTCTGGAACAATTCCAGAATATCATGTTTGATCACCAACAACATGTCTGTCAGTTGAATGGGGTAGAATTGCCACTTCTCTTGACAGCGGCTGAAATTGATCGGGTCGAACCCTGGTGGGAGAACACACTTTCACTATCCAGGACCTCCCACAGGTCTGGGTCTTGATCAAGATCAAGGACATTGTCTATTTCTCGGCCACCCTGGCAGGCTTCCCCTATTGCCTCATCACATGGGTCAACGAGAGGTAGCCGGACCTCTTCTAGATGGGCTAGTGGTCATTTATTGGCCAGGTCAGGGTCAAGTTGCCCTCGACCCCGGCCTGGAAATTCTCTGGTTACACTCAAGAAGGGTCAGTTCTGCGAGCCTAGTGATTCAGATGCACCTGCATCTCCTGTGCTTGAGGTGCCACCACTATCTGATACAGAAGTCCAATCACTAGAAGCTACCTAGAGCTCAGGAGAGGGATCGGATCATGTACTTACTGTTCAGGTTCATCCCACTCCTTGGATCAATCTGGAAACATCGGTTGGTTATGCTCTGGTAGGGTTACTCCAACACACCCGTTTGCTGATACTGAAGGTAACTGATGCGCAAGAGTCGAGTTTTGGTGGCTCTGCGCCTGATCCAGGTCACGTAGTGTCAGCCTTCTACCTCACTGAAATGAGGACCCCTCATATCAAAGTTCTCCTGAACAATTGGGTGGAAGCCAAAGCTCTGATTGATACAGGAGCAGTTTTCTCGCTCTTGGATCACAAGTTGGCGGTCCAGTTACCCGACTTGGTCCTCACAGAGACTAGGGCTCGCCCCATAGCAGCCAATGGGTCTCTGATTCTACTGCTAGGTGCTGCCTATGTGACGGTAACAGTGGCTGATGTCTCTGAACAGATTCAGGTCCAAATTCAAGAGAATTGTTCAGCTGAACTAGTCTTGGGGACAAACTTCATCGGACAATTCAATTGTGTCAGCTTGAACTGGGAGAAATCTTTTCTTCAATTCAAGGAGCTTCAGGTTCCGTGTGAGGGTCTCATTCACAATCCACCCTCTGCGCATGGTGCACTACCCTTGCAGGAGTTGATTGTCCTTGAGCCTTGCTCGCTGATGCAATTTACTGCACCTGTACCTTCACTATATGCAAATGTGCCCAAGGTAGCTTTCTTCCCTAAGCCCCTTCTGGGACAGCAATGCAGAGTATAGTTTGCTGGTACTGTGAGTACTGTGACTAACAGTCGCTTACCCCTACAGGTAATTAACCGGAGTACACCCTCAGTGGTTCTCTACCCGCACACGACCATCAGTCATGTGCAGATGGACACTGATTCCTCACAGGGATCAGCAGTCAAGTCCGATACCATTCTTGACCAGAAGTGGGTCGAAGCGAATGCTGTAATATCTCCTGATATTTCCTCACAGGACAAGGCAGCGTTGCTCAATCTGCTGGTTGCATTCACTGACCTCTATGCTGTTGATGAGAAGGACACAGGTTCCACTGACCTCGTGCACCATGAGATTAGCACAGGTGATGCTGGCCCAGTCCCCTGTTTCCCTTACAGCACGGCACCCAAGGAATAGGACCCCATCATACAAGAAGTCAGAGCGCTCCAGGAGAAAGGTATTATCCGGCCTAGTACTTTCCCCTGGGTACTAATACCATCCTGGTGCGCAAGAAAAATGGGTCACACCGGATGTGTGTCAATTTTTGTGGTCTTAACGAGGTCACGGAAAAGGATGTCTACCCTCTCCCACGGATTGATGATATTCTTGACCACTCAAGGGTATGAAATACTTTACTACTCTTGATCAGGCTAATGCCTGCTGGTCTATACCTATTGCCAAGGCAGACAAGGAGAAAAGGGCGTTTAACACTCCTATTGAACTCTAGGAGTTCAACTATCTGCCTTTTGGTCTCTGCAACACCAATGGGACGTGTCAACATCCCATGGAACTTTTTCTCACAGGACTGCAGTGGCACACAGCTTTGACCTATCTCGATGACATCTTCGTGTTCGGGAACTCTCACACCCAGGTGCTTGAGCAACTGAGGGATGTGTTTACGCATCTCCGTCAGGGTGGAATGAAGCTCAGACTGAGAAAGTGCAAGTTTTCGCACTCTGAGGTAGAATATCTAGGCTACCGTATCTCATAGAATGGCCTAGAACTGGATAAAGTCAAGTTGGCTGCCGTCCAGGATCTACCCATTCCAGAAAATGCCAAAGACATCAAGTCTTTTCTTGATCTTGTGTCTTATTATAGGAGTTTTATCTCTGGTTGCGCCTGGCTCAGCGAGTCGCTGACCAAGCTCCTATGGAAGGAAGTAACCTTCCTGTGGTCAAAACCTAAGCAATCGGCATTCGACAAACTCCGAAGGCTGTTGATGAACTCTCCTATTCTGCGCCATCCCAACTTTAAGAAATCCTTCATCCTTTAAACCGATGCAAGTATTTCAGGGATAGGGGGGGTTCTGAGCCAGTTGTACGATAATGGATACGACCATCCTGTCACGTACGCCAGTAGAGGGTTAACAGCAGTTGAGAAGAACTGCACTATCACGGAGTTAGAGACTCTCACTGTTGTCCATTTTGTCAAGCACTTTCGGCCTTACCTCTTTCAACATGAGGTGGTCGTCCTGACTGATCATACCCCTGTTAAGGCTGTGTTGGAGAAATGTAACGCCTCAGCCTGGATAGCTGACAATTCGGCCGCGAAAAGGTCAGTCTATTGGTAATGCTGACACATTATCACGCCTGCCTGATCCTAATTCCCTTGCCGGGGAGAGTATCGACAGTACTCCTCTATACAGACCAGAGGGAGAAATTATGATGATCACCGATGGTGCGCATGTTGTATTTGAAAAGTTGGATTGATCTTTGGGGTGGCTCTGACCGATTTCTTGCCTCCTTGATCCATCAGGTCGGAGGAAGGGGTGTAGAATCGGCAAGGGGAATTGAAGTGCAGGAGTGGCGGAGTCCCTCCCTTTGTTAGTTTTGTTTGATCACATGACAATCGCTTAAGGCGATCTACCGCAAGGGGGGAGGGGTGTTGTAGCGTGTTTCCGCCGATTTTCCAGGCTTTTCTAATAGAATTGTCAATTTGTAAAAACGCCCGCAAGTACAACACATCCAACCATGCCCAACCTGGCCCAGCGCGATGGTTACTGTAGGAGAAGGATTTTGTGAATTAGTGTGTGAATTTTCATGTGTCTCGTCATATGTTATTATTCTTATTTTCGCCTGTACATTAGCCATTGCATTCTTTATAATAGTAACTCGAAACGTTTATGGAAGGAGCGATTTTTAGGTAAGTTGTATAAATAAATATTTAGTTAGAAAAGTGTTTTATTTGTGTAAAAAAGTGTGTTACCTTGTCTGACTAGTTTTAGTCAGGCATTTCTTGGAAAGGTAGTATTCTGTTCTTGACTTCTCGCCCCCTGGGTGAGGAGTCATTCCGAGGTTTAGGACAGGCGCAGGGAAGCACTGGCGTTAAGGTCGATCCCTGGCTATCTCTCCTGCACTTCAATTCCCCTTGCCGATTCTACACTCCTTACTCCGACCTGCCGGATCAAGGAGGCAAGAAATTGGTCAGAGCCGCCCCAAAGATCAATCCAACTTTTCAAATACAACACGCAGCGCCTGGCGAGATCATCTCAAATGACCACGGATGGTGTGCAGCACCTGGCGAGGTCAAAGTCTCATGCTGAGATATCACAGGATGTGCAGCACCATGACCTTCTCCCAACTCAATTTGAGTATCTGGATCTAGCCTCCATTCTTAGGTCACTCAAACCCTACAGTGATCAGAATGATGTTAATCACTACCACCCGTTGGATAACATCCTTCAAAAGTGGAGAGGCGAGTCCAACAAGATGTCATTCCCTGATGGATGGTTACTACAATTATCGAGGCTCATCATAATGATATTCTTGCTGGACACTTTGGTGCTAAACCTACGGCGAGACTTATAGCTGGCAGGTGTCACTAGCTTTCCATCAGTGCGGACGTAAAATACTTTTGTCAGTGGTGTGACCTTTGCCAATGGAATAAACCTGGTAGACAAAAGACCCGAGCAGCTCTGAAACCAATCACCATTACAGGGCTGTTTCATCCAGTAGGTGTCGACTGTATGGGACCAATGACCACTAGTGAGAGTGGGAATCATTTTATTGTAGTCTTTATCAACTACTTTACCAAATGGGTTGAAGCTTTCACTACTCCGGATATTACTGTGCAAACCATAGCACGCCTTTTTGTTATACAAATTGTCTGCAGACATGGGACACCGCAGATTCTTCAGTCTGATCCTTGCACTGATTTCACATCCAAACTGATGACTGAAATCACTGCCATTTGTTCAACTAAGAAAATCCACTCCACCGCTTATCACCCGATGACAAACAGAGAAGTGGAAGGAGCTAATCAAATGGCTACCTATGTATGTCCACCAAGGTCATACTGATTGGGATGAACACCTGCCATATTCTATGTTTGCCATCAACATTAGCATGAATGAGTCCACAGGATATTCCCCCTTTGAGCTCATGTATGGACGTATGCCCATGCTACCTGTTGATGTGGCGCTCTCATTCAACCCATTAGCCCATATCATTGATATTTCCACATATGATATGGAGGTCAAATGGCATTTTACAAATGCCCTGACCTTGATCCAGAGCTGAATTGAGAGATCACAGGGGGCTTATGCTCGGTCTTATGATCCCATGGCACGAGATGTCTCATACAAAGTTGGGGATCAAGTGCTCAAACTGTGCACCACCAGCAAACCTGGACTTAAGCCTAAATTGCTGCCCATTAACAATAGGGCCTACTTTGTGACGAATGTGGCATATCCCAATGTCACCATTCCGCTTGAGGCAGATCAAGAAAATATTGTGCATGTCAATCAGCTTAGAGGCTACGTGTCCCCTGATCAGCCTGCTGAAGCAGAGGAGATACCCTCCACTTCACAGGTAATCGAAACGGCACCTTTGTTGATTCCATCAACAAGCCAAGATTTTACACAAGATCTCGTTGACCCACATATTGATGCAGAGGTTTCCAACCCCTAATCAAGTAGCTCTTCTCTTCTTTAGTCGACTTACGGATGAGGTCGTCCTTTTTTTAAGAACGGCCATGCCCCTCACAGAATACCCGCTCCTGCTTCATGCTGGAACAGCAGTGTAAAGAAGAGAATGAGCAGTGATTAATGCATCTAAACTAGGGTATTGCTTCATATTACAGGCACATCCATGCGATAGCCCACACCTAGCCCCTAAAATTTTTCTTTTAGTCTCCTTACAGATTTCACAAATCAGTGGACAATTGGCAACTCCAAGCATTACCGAACAGATCAATGGGTGTCAGCAACTTCATGCATAACCAACCACACTGACCAATTGACGTCAGCAACTCCACGCACTATTGACGCCACTTCACAAGTCAAAACGTGCTGAAAAACCACTAGACCATCAACTGCCCACCCTCACCACTACCTGGATGATTGACCTCCACAGACATGCCACATAAAACCTCAACAACACAAGGACGAGGACGCCCTTTTTCAAAGGACCACTGTGTCACCTGCCTAAGAATTTCGCCCAGCGTCACGTGACTCACATCATATTTTTCCATTATGTTTTTCATCACGTTTTGTTTTACAGTAACTTGCATAAGTTTTGCGTTCCCTTTTTATAATTTCTACATGCAATTTCTGTGTGTACTTTTTACGTTTCATTTCTGTTCCATTTTCACACTTTTATTTCCGTTTTGATTTATTATTCTCCATTGTGCACATAGACTATGGTATGTAACCCACTAGTCAGAATTTCTCTTAAAGATAAGCTCCCTCAGCTCATTGCTGTAATTGGAGCACAACATGTGCCTCTTATCAGTAAAAACTAGCGATGTTTCGCAACATGAGAATGCCTAGTTAAATATTCTCACTGGATGTCGTTCCTATGCTAAGCATGGAGAGTGAAAACTCACCACAATGCTTAACGTAGTGGACTGGAAAATGTCTATGTGACAATAGGCATCTTCTACAGCGATTTGCGCTGCAGAAGTTAGCTTGGGGGTGTCTTAGCTCTGCCCAAGGCATACTGTAGATTAGGAGGCCCTTTAAAAAGGCCTGTTTTGTTCATTTTGCACTCACTTTCGGGCCTAAACAGTCTCTTGCGTTTTAGCTTACAACTCCATGTTCATCGACTTTGTTTACTAAAAATTTGCATATTTTGCCTGTGTCAGCTGCAATTTATTAATAAATTCACATATTTGCCTTCAGTCTCCCTTGCATTGCCAGTTACCATAACCCAACCT
Source organism: Romanomermis culicivorax (assembly GCA_963922205.1). Taxonomy (NCBI): domain Eukaryota; kingdom Metazoa; phylum Nematoda; class Enoplea; order Mermithida; family Mermithidae; genus Romanomermis; species Romanomermis culicivorax. Next base: position 285,753 of record CAWUHX010000044.1, read on the forward strand.
TAGGAGTTTACCCTGTCCCCTGTTGATCGAGAACCTCCATCGCCTCCCCGAGGAAAGGTTTTGATACCATCCCCCGCCAACTCGCATTCGCTTACCCTCCATGTCGAATCCCTATGGGATTATTGAACCGGCTTCCCCACCATCCGCAGGACCCATGTGTTGACCCTTGAACCCGTCACCCAGCACTGAGTACTTTGTGAAGAGGATTTAGTGAGTCTTCTCAGGGGTTGTTATTGTTGAGGGTATATTTGTGGGAATCCTCCTTAAGCTAGTATTCTTTGAGAGTACCCTCAGTTGAGGAAACCCTTGAACCCTTAAGGTCAGGGCCAATTAGGGAATTTAGGTTGACAATCAGGTTCCTCACAGTAAGCCATTCCTCGAATGGCGCCATCCCTCATTCTCAGTGAATGAGGACTAGGGATTGCCAAACCTGACCCGGCCGCATTCTCCATTATTCTACAGCTGAACCCTAGGACAAGGCCGAGGTACACAATGGGTTCTCCTGTTGTAGTACCAGCTGGGTTAGGTTCCCGAACTGAATCCATCAACAGGGCCACCCAATGGGTTCACAGCATGTCACCTACCCTGGCATGGCGGTATCTTTTACGAGATATGGTAAGGGTTTTGCCCATCAATGTGACTGATCAGAAGATCTACTTAATTTGACATGGCTCCCATTTCAGTTAATGTGACAGGATATTTTGCTTTACACTGTATGAGAAAAATTTAATAGGGAAGCTTAATATTATTTACTTGTATCAAGTTCAAAAAATGATGTTTATGACATATGTCGGCAAAGCAGGATGGTGACAACAGGTTGGATGGTCAAGTGACAGGTTGCTGTGTGACATGCAATTATTATTTACAGCTTTGGCATAACAGTCACTGCAGTATTCCATATACATATGTTGATGAGCAGATTATGGTAGTGGACAGTTGACCTTTTTAGTTGCTGTGTAGCGGCAGTGGGATGGCTATGCGTACAATCATCATATGTATAAGAATTGTTATATACTTCTTATATGCTGCTGTTTGCAACTTACGACAAAAAATGCATGCATAAAAAGTTAAGATTTCTGTGCTATTTTTAGCTCGGGCCATTAAGAAAGGAACCAAAATGAAAAACGAAGCCTTGAATTTTGCATTTTACATTTCATTTTTATTGGAAATTAAGGAATCTATTCTTATGTTTGTTCCATTGCATGTTCATAATGAATTAGAAAATTGAACCGAATTTTCGTTTCATAACTTCGATTCACTTGCAAAAAATAGACTGATAGGATAGGGCACAGAAAGAATAATCATGTTGTTTAATTTTTTAGAATCAAGTTTCATGAATTTATATTTCTTAGCATTTCAAACATTATTAATAATTGAAATGAAAAGCAAATTGTAGCAACAACTCAAAATCTTTAGAGTAGGTTTTAGAGTAGGTTAATATCAATGTGAAAGGGCTTTTATACTTTACGTTCAATTTTTTTGGAAAATTTTTTTTGTTTTAAATCAAAAAATCTAATTATAGATATCAGGTTGACAATTTTTGTTTTGTTTACACACTGCACTTTTCTCCCATTCTTTCAGTACCAAATATCTCTCTTTTTCTTTTTTTGGCTCAACCAATCTCGCAAACATTATTTCTATATTAGCCAATCATTCTTGTCTATAAAAGCGTGGCCACGGAGTCATGGAAAAATTTTTTTAGGACACGCCTACATCGAAAAAAGATTTTTCAACATTTAGGTCAATATGTGACACTGAACATGTCCCCCGTAACAAAAAAGTGAAGACAAGTAAAACAGAGGGAACAAAAACATAGACAATATAAAAAGACTGAAGGAAAAGAAATGAATAGGAATAGGAAAAAGAAAATTAAATAAAGAAGATAGTAATAGATGGAGAAAAAGGGAGGGTAGAAAAAGAAAATGAAAAAAGGAGATCAAAGCAAGAATAAACAAGACAGTGTGAAAGACAGGAAAAAGCAAAAACAGAAACAAGGCATAAGATGAGTATAGGGAAAATAAATGCAAAGGGAAAGATGATAATACTAAGAGAAGGGAATCATAAAGTATTGATATAATAAAAAAAGCAGTATAAATCAGAAGAAAAAAGGGCACAAAAAGAACAAAAAATGCAGGAGGATAGATTTTAAGAAAGTTAGTTAAAATGAAAAACAATACCCATTCACCATATGGAAGCAAAAAAGAAGGAATTGAAAACAGAACAAAACAAAACAAAACAAAAAAATGTAGGGCAGTAGTAAGGCTGGACCATATAGGTTGTATGGTTAAGCTTATCCCTATCTTTTGTGTACAACCTATAATTTATCATTTTTGGCCAATTTATAGGTCATATAGTAAGCATATATGGTTGATTTTCTTGTCAATTTATAGGTCATATGGTTAAGCATGCAAGTTCTGGATTTACCATAATAGTAGAATTATGGTAGTATTTGGATGATGGTAATAGTGGAATTAGGATAATAGTTGTGTTACTGTAGGTGGAAAAGAAAAATTGATGACAAACAGAAAATGGGAAAGGAAAACCACAGTGAACAAAAAATGGAAAAAATAAAAGGAAAGCATGTTTAAACGATGACTTCCTCTGTGGGCCGAGGAAGTCTTTCAAAAATTTGCGCCCCTGGACCCCCTTCCACAAAAAGGGGGGCTACCTGCAGGTGTAAATATTTTCAGAGGTCCCATTCATGAACGATCATTCAAGTCAGTAAATGTCAAATTGGTCAGTAATGGTCTGTTCTATAAGTAAAATATCGAAAAAGTCTATATGCTATGAAACATTATTCCTATGGGTGCATGCATATGAAGTTGATTATCTGCGAAAAATGACCAAAAAGCTCTTCTATAGAAAAATGATCAGAATGAGCTAGGTATAGAAAGCATGTAGGAGATTTGGAAACTTCAAAGAATCTTTATGTAACAAAAAAACTTTTGAATCAATGTATCATTTTTGTTTTATTGTAAAATAATCAATTAGTTCATCCATAAGGAAATGTACAAAAATTATGTTTCAAAATACGTATATCATATACTAAATGAAATTTTTTCAAACTTTTATGGGTAACAACTTTACAATAGTGCTGATGCTCAATGCAAAGACTGTGTACATTTACTTCTGCTTGTCCATTGTTTTTTACAAAAGCAAAAACTGTTTGGCATAGTGAATAAAAGTCAATTTTTTTTCATAGCATTTGATGACAAAGTGATACTGTGAACCTTGATTGCATGATGGTATTGTTCAGTAGATGGACTGTACAGTCTGTAAGCATAATTTTTAGGACTTCCACTGACAAATTCGGTAATGTAGGATCCAGGACCATATTCATGTAATTCATCTGTCATTTCACCCAAACACCAGACTGTAGGTACTTGATATTGTTGCTTGTCAATTGTTGACAAGTAAATAATAATGTCTGTATCAAAATACAATACTTGACTCTTTAATCAATCAATGTGAGAATATAACTTTAGTCGAGCTTGAGCTGTCATATAAGCTGGAATAACAGCGTTAGTATTCCCCATGACTTCAGCAAAATAATCATGCTGACAATAAGTAATTGACACCATTTGCTCATTCATTAATCTAAGATTTTCAATAATGTGGACAACATTCATTACAAGTTCAAAATATTCTTTAGGTGCATTATGGATAATAATACCTATTGTTTCTCTGACCAAACTGAAAAACATAAAATTATAACCAAAATAAATACAAAAACTTTGCAGAACTACCTTTCCCCAAAATGAATTTAACATTAGCTTGGCTAAAGCTCTCTTTCCAGGATTTTTCAAAATTTTTGAGGGGTCTAATGAAATGTTCTCTTGATTGTAGACTTTCATTTTGTATTCCTGTTTTTGCTCATCCGTCTGAACTCTAGCAGGGTAACTTTCACTCTACTATAAAAACCAGTAATAAAAATTGCTTACATTTTAAAAATTATAAAACTTACTAGTTATATTTTCATAAAACTGTTGGAATATTGTGTCAATAAACCACCATCAGGATTTTTGGTTGGATGATATTGTTCAATGTAATCATAATGCCAAACTTCAAAAATCTTGAGGATCTAAAACAAAAAATAAAAATACCTATATACAAAAGGCAAATTAGTATTACAGTAACAATAAACCTTGTATCCTTTCTCTAAGGCTTTGCATGATTCTATTGTAACCCATCTACCATCTAATGCTCAATCTTGGTCATTGTGATTGCATGTAGTCTTTTTTGAAGTATGTGTACATGTTTTGCATAAAGGGAACAACAGTTTACCACCATACCGATATGGTAGAACACGATGAAAGAGATTGCTAGGTGGTAAAACTGTACATTTAGTAAAGCCCTCATAAGGTTGGGAAGTTGAGCTGACTTCTTCAAAACCTTCAGTGAAGATTTTTGAATGACCTGTGGGATATTTCCCATCTTGGTTGAGGAACGGCTATAAACTGCACATATCTATGTAATTGATCTTTTCTGCAGGTGTTCCATTTTCATTGTACTTAATTTTGGATACAGTTTCATGGCATTAGTGGGACGACCAAAGAAAGCTAAAAACAAGAGCAACAAAACTTTTGACAAAATGAAAACGAACATTTTTTAAAATTTTACCTTCTCGATGGTTTATAGGTTCAGGTGTTTCAACTGTAGCAAAAAATGTTTTCATTTCAGGATTTGAATGAAGTTTTTCTAACAGGTCGCATTCCCACATTTCAATTACGTTATAACTGACTGATTGAAGTTCCATTGCATGGTTAAATGTGCGCTTATATGCATCGATTGCTTTTGTATCATTATCAGCTGTTAATTGATACTTATTTTTCATACATTTGGGGCAACCATGCCAATAACAACAGTAAAATTCAAAAACAGTTGTTCCTTTAACAGACAAACCAACAACTAGATATTAAAAATTTTTAAATTTTTGACAATATTACCTGATAAACCATCAACCTTGTATTTTCCAATTTGAATTTCTCCACCATTAAGTCTATGTCAAATATGAAGTTTTTCATTTTTATAGGATAGCCATTTTAACCATTCTAAGGCAATAATAGACTGTCTTTCTTCTTTACCATTGCCTTTGTATGATATTACACCAAAGCTATTTGATTTCAAAAATAAATGTTGGAAAACAAGATTACAAGCGGGGATAATTATTGATTTTTCAAAAGGATCAACATCTGTTTCCTCCATAAAAATATCCCTAAATTTCATACAACACTGTGGTAAAACCTGTATATCACTATGACAGTGATTAAGTAATTCATTGTCAAAGTTAAACTGGCACCCCTAAACAAGGACACACTTCTAAATGCAGAACTTTTATACCTTTTTGCCAACTTACTGCTTCAAGCTTTCCATTATACCAATCCAGAAATGTGGCAAAAGATGCAGGTTTCATAGAATTGTAACCATACATGTCTAGTAAAGGATACTGTCCAATATATCCATAATTTTCTTTTCTACTAAAGAAATGCGGGAGATATCCTGTATATATATCACTTATCCCAAATGTTTTTTTGTAGAGCTGCTAAAGGTATTGAAAGAAAGTTCAAAGAATCAATAATTTTTATTGATCCTACTTAGTCTCAATAAATAAATAAATAAATAAATAAATAATAAATAAATAAATAAATAAATAAATAAATAAATAAATAAATAAATAAATAAATAAATAAATAAATAAATAAATAAATAAATAAATAAATAAATAAATAAATAAATAAATAAATAAATAAATAAATAAATAAATAAATAAATAAATAAATAAATAAATAAATAAATAAATAAATAAATAAATAAATAAATAAATAAATAAATAAATAAATAAATAAATAAATAAATAAATAAATAAATAAATAAATAAATAAATAAATAAATAAATAGATAAATAGATAAATAAATAAATAAATAAATAAATAAATAAATAAATAAATAAATAAATAAATAAATAAATAAATAAATAAATAAATAAATAAATAAATAAATAAATAAATAAATAAATAAATAAATAAATAAATAAATAAATAAATAAATAAATAAATAAATAAATAAATAAATAAATAAATAAATAAATAAATAAATAAATAAATAAATAAATAAATAAATAAATAAATAAATAAATAAATAAATAAATAAATAAATAAATAAATAAATAAATAAATAAATAAATAAATAAATAAATAAATAAATAAATAAATAAATAAATAAATAAATAAATAAATAAATAAATAAATAAATAAATAAATAAATAAATAAATAAATAAATAATAAATAAATAAATAAATAAAAATGAAAAAACTATAAAACAATTTGCTAATTTACCCTTATTAATGATATTTAGTTTATGATGACTATTACTGTACAAAAATTGCATTATAAATTGTCACTCAAATCCTTGAGAATTATGTGTTAATGCTGTAATGTTTTTCCTGCCTTTTCCAAAAAGGTATACGCTGAAATCATTCAGACATGTAGAGTCTTTGAATACATGCTCCTGTTGACTGCATGTATTGCAACAAAAATCTCCTTCGCTTTGATGACACTTATCACACAGAGTATGGACAATGCATAAATTTGGCTCATGTTCAAATACATCCCCAAGTTCTGTTTGTCATAGAATTTTTTCCTGCCTATCATCAAGAACAAATTTTTGACTGATTGGACACTTATCGGTAATTCCTGTTTCATCATCAACCAGGCAAGTATTTTCATCATTAACACCCTCGTGTTTTAAATACATCTTCTTCTTCAATTTGCTCCCTACCAACAAGTTGAATAAAACATAAATGTCCTGAAATTTATTAATTTTAAACAAAAACAAGATTACTTATACAGTATCTTATACCTTTTCTAAGTATGCTCTTATTGCATGTTTTGCATTCAAAATAACCACAATTATGAGGTTTAGAATGTACTCGTCGAAGCAATGTATCACATTGCTCACAGACTTTGAAAGGGTCGCAAATAGATACCCCAGTTTTTTGACATTTTGATTGTCCTTTTTGAGTAGAAACAAACTTGTGTTGAGCAAAACACTTATCATTTTTAAAATATTGCTGACAATCTTTGCATTTTCGAGCATTAAATTGATTACATGGGGGTGTATTGTAACACAAAGAGCAAAAGTTTTTGCATCTGTGTTCCATTTTGTTATTGTAGGCTAGATCCCAATGAGGACAAAAGTAGCTATGGTCAAAAAAACCAGGCATCTTTGTAATGACAGAGTAATGATTATTGTGGTGGTAAATATTCAAAACATGCGTTGCTTCAGGTCCTTAAAACTCTGAATATGCAAACAATAACAGAAAAGTAAAAAACTCTAACCTCTAAATGTTAAATCCTTAAACCATTCTTTGCTTAAAATTTTGATTTGATAATCATGTAATAGAACAGTTTGCAGTTTTTCCCATTTATGAAAGCCCCAAGACCCTTGATGATTAGCTAAACCTGCTTAGGTCATCAATTCTTTAGCCACCTTTGTTTGCAGTAGATGTGTCTTGTTAGACTTTAATATAGTTTCCCATTTGTACATGTATGTTTTAAATATTCATGAGCATTGTGAATACCTTAAATTAAAAAAGAAAATAAGCAAAGAAAAAATGAAAAGAAAAGTTTCTATAAAATGTTAAAAATGCAACCAAGTGCATAAGTAAATCAATAAATAAATATGTACTATTGTTGTAACACCTCAGGTGGTGTTACAACAATAGTACGAATTGTAGCCTGATGACTATCAATTTGAATTTGTTCATTCGATTGAAGAACAGCATTGAAAGTGTTTACAATCAAATCATCTGTTAAAGCATGTTTTGGTCTAAAAGGTATCAAAATGCCACCTTTTGTTAAATCTAGATGGTCAAAGGAAAACCCCTAAGAGCATTATTGTTGACATTCTCTGAAATTTGCTCAACTATGCATCCAAACATTGGCACAAATTGAGCATTCAAATCATCCACATGTTCAGTATTATGAAAGTTCAAAGAGTACTTGCAACTTTGGGTATTAAAATGTCTAATATTCACGACACTGGGTTGACCTAATTCGAAAAAATCATCCACCACAAAAGATGAGTTTGTTATACCCTCACCACCAATTTGAAATGGTATCTAAATTTCTTCTTCATCAGAACTGTGTGGTGTATAGCTTTTGTATTGATTGTTTCTATCATTGTCATAATCTAATATAGTTCCTTCTTCATTTCAAATATTATAGAGTGTTTTTTACTCTTCCTATTCTTCTCCTTCTTCTTCTTCCTCATAGGTAATATTCTCTAAATCCTTACCTACAACCACTTTGTCTACATCAGAAGTAATATCCTCTAAATGTTATGTTAGAAGTCTTTTGCTAAAGTCCGGGGATGTCAGCAATATGACTAAAGGGTCTATTGGCTTGTACCAAACTAGCTACCATAGGTCACTCGAATGAGCTTCCTATTGGTAAAGGCTGATACAGTGCAACAGTTCTTTAGCAGATCTAACACAACCTTCAGTTGCTATACAGCAACTGGAATCCAACAGCTTGCACCTGAAAAACTACCAGAATACACCAGAGAACCTAACCCAATGGTTCTCATAAAAGTCGGGATGTGAGAGGCTGCTGTAGAAAAAATATATGGCCCAATATAATTCTCGATTGACACTATACAATCATAAAATAAACACCAATCGGCCATCCCACTTTATTGGAGTAAAAGGACAATAACAAATAAACAGTGGGCGGCTCCCACAAGATAAGCATAAAATTATGAAGGAATGATCATAAAGCATCACATATTGCCTTTTAAAGGCAGTCATGCCCAGGTAATGACGCCTTCTCGCCATTTTCACAATTTGAATGGATGGGATGCCTGCTACCTTAAGTGCATCCCCAACATCCTTCCAGACTGGAAACTTACCAACGGGAGGTGAAGAAGGAAACCATGAGCAAGACTTTTACCTTTTACGGTGTGACCTGCTACTGTATCCCAACTCCATAAAAGATTATGATCCATCACCGAAGGGTGTACGGGTCATAATCATCATGACCTGACCCCCCCAGGATGTACCCGTCATCACTACCCCCAATGTCAAGCCTTTTACAAGGTTAGCCAGGTCTCTCCACTAAGATGCTGCGGCATGATGGATCGTTGAACCAGAATCAGAGGGCTCAATGACTCTGTGCCGGCTTGACTTTCTCTGGCTCCGTCAGCATGCCTTGAGGCTCTTAGGTACCTTCCTCCAAAATCAATTGTTTTGTCCCATTGAGTAATGTGGAGTGTCTTTGGTAACATGTCTATATATCCTGCATAATTGCATTGTTATGGTCCTTTCTGCCAGTGTAGTGGGTGACATTTTTGAGTTTAAAAAATTCAAATAAAATAGACATCAAATAACATGAAAAACAATGAAAGTATTAAAATAATTTGAAATCAAGAATAAATGTGTGATGTACACATAAATAAATTTTAAAAGATCAACAGCAAGTCAAAAAGTGTTTTTTAAATTTGGATTTGAAAATTTATGAATTTTGAATGAAAAGTTGATAAAATTGAATGAAAGTATGAATTTTTGGCCAAAGTTGTTGCAGTTTAATCACGGCTGTTTTCCACTGCCTTTAAACTGCTACTGTATCTTGGTATCTGTGACCTTATTTTCAGCTTGGTTATGCCATTTCTAGCTCCGTAGCATATTTTCCGGTGTACACTTCAACCTTTAGACATGAGCAGTTTTTTCTCTTCCATGAATTCCAAATTCTATGTGATACAGACTACACTCCAAACATCAAGTTCCCTAAGCAACCAAAGTTGCTATACAGAGTCCTATTGGTTTGATGGAATCATCTGGTCACAAATGGGGTCATTGCTGCTTTGCAAGTATACATGCAGTTACAGCTTGACTTCCCATAAACATGAATAACTATCATTTAGATTTGACTCAAATCTGTATGGACATATACACATCACTTTCCACTCTGAACTGCTTCAATGGGGGGGGGGGGGAAATTGTGATTGGTAGGTGCCATAGTCACAGAATTTGGTTGGCTAGTAAGACAATAAGGAGAATGCCACCTTTACGGATACCCACACTTGATCCAAACTCTTACCACTTGACTCTGCAGTGTCTCTGTCCAACATTCTTTTGACAACTCCATGCCTTGGAATTCCAAAAATTGATTTAGATAGAACCCTTTCAGGTTCAATTTTGAAATGAGAAAATTTGAAACCAAGGGCTTTAAATATATAACATTAATGCATACAGTTTGGTCAGTGACAAAATTTAAAGTTCTGGAATTTCTGCCGTGACTCTGTAATTTCATCTGACTATTCCATAGCATACTCTATCTGATACACTTCATTTCTCATTTGCCCTTTGGTCGCCCATTAAGCAGTATGAGCATGAACTCATCATTCCCATAGCACCTAAAATGGACTGACTCTTCCCGCTGAAAAATTCAAAAAATAAACTCATTATCAGCATAGAAAAGAAAATTTGATTCATTGCCCATATCCTGGCTGACTTGCCTGATGCGCTCATCCAATACAATTTCTCTCATGATCGAGCAAATTGTTCACTGGTTTTTCAATTTGGAAAAAAAATCTAAATTTCTAAAAATTTCTAATTACAACATTAAGGCAGTAAGACAATCTTGAAAAATTTGACAGTTAAAAAAGAAGATGAAAAAATTTGATTTTGAGTGCAGAAATGATTAAAAATTTGAAGTGTAACAATACAAAAATAAAATGCAAAAATACTGTGCAGCTGTGTCAACTGCATAAACTGCCGCAAGGTACTGTTCCTCCTTGCAGAAGATTATGGCACTTTTGGCATTCATATCACCTTTCACCATCATACTTTCTCTTGAACATGAATACCTCATTGACCTTGAAGTGATTTATTTCCAAATCACAATTCTCAGTTCTTCCAAAAGTCATCTGATATAGTAACTTCTGAGGTTGTTTTACCCTATTCAGCTGTTCAACTTCTTCTGTTTGAGTCCAGTTTGACTTGAAGTGAACTTCAAATTTACACTTTTCTTTCTCTAACAATTCCCCATTCACATTCTTCACCTTCACTTCAACACTCTGTGGCATTTGATTCTGTACTATGATGCTGTTTATCACTTCTGGCTTCTTCTTTTCACTCTTGTCTTCTTTCTAGGCTATCCCATTTCCACCACAATTAGCTTTAAGATCTGTCCCTGAAGACATGACTGATTGCTTCTGAGACTCAGATGACAGCCTTGAAATAGGACTGATGAAATTAAGCTTTTGACTCACAGGTGGTGATTGGGGCATATGCTGAATATTGAGCTTCTCTCATCTGATAAATTCCTGAAAATTTGCAGACCATTCATATTTGTCTTGATTTGCAGTATTTCCAAGGTATCTGACTTGATTGGCTCTCTCAACATTTGCTGCATTACTACCTACAGTGTGTCTAGACTGTATACCACAACCAAATCTACTGTCTCTACCATATTCATTTTCCCATTTTGTCTTTTGTCTGTTCCTGATAAAATTCAGGGTTCGACAGTCTGATGTATCATGGGAGTAATTCCTATGGTAATTACAGTATGGCTTCTTGACCTTTCTACTTTGTTGATTCAGGATTTTTTCCTCCTCAACAGTTGCAGTCAAGTCTTTTAAAGCTTGGCTGTTGGCTATAGTCCTTTCACACAAACTCTTGAAATTTTGCATCATCTTGGCAACAATATAAATATCTTTAGTATGAGGGATTCACTATTAGGTTCATCTGAGTTCATTCCTGATTGAGGAATATGCTTTCGAATTCCCTGTATAGCGGTATTCTCACTTGAAGTATCAGTTGTAGCTTTTGGTTGATCAGTTTTTCTTTGATTTTGCCTTTTTTGGGCGTAATTGGAAATGTTTCTGTCCACATTGGCTGCACCTTCTTGCCTCTTCTCCTTTGCCACACTTGAAACATTCTTTCCTTCATAAATTCTAGAAGCAAGACTTTTCCACTTCTCAATCTTGTAAACTTCTTCTGCAAGATCATGCCAGCTTTCAAACTCATTACTTTGATCTTGCAACTCCATCTGTAACTCTTCTGAAGTCTTGTACATGAATGTCTCAATAATCAAGCCATTTCTGAACTCTTTTGCCTCATTAGCATAAATGGCTTCTACCAACTCACTAATTCTCATGAGGAATTGAACTAGATGTTCATCAGGTTTCATTTCAATATTAGCTACTTTTCTCCTCTGCAACCGGATATTGTATCCTGGTGCATACACTTGAATGATTTTCTTTCTGGCAATACCGTAAGAGGTACAGTTTTTGATTATACTCTTTAGTACCCTTTTGGATAGTCTTCATAGTGCTGCAATTTTGATCCTATCTGGGGTATTCAGCAGAAATTCTCCTTCTAGCTCATTGAGTAAACTGATTACTTGTGGCTCTGTCATGTCATCAAGAAGTAACTTTGGTTCAACAGCTCTAGCTATATCTGAAACAGTAAGCTCAAATCCATCAAATGAGGAATCAGATCCATCAGAATTGGATTTATCTCTATTGATCATCCTGGATCTATGCTTTCTCTTTCTAGCTTTTTTGTTAGTAACTTGATCACTGTCTGTTGCTGCCTCACTTGTTTCATGAAAATTTTCTCTCACTGTATAACATTAAGCTTTTGGACTGATTTGCTTTTTAGCTTGAGGTTTTTTCACAATAATAGTGGATGAAGCAGTATTAGACAATACCATGACTTTTTGCACTGACTCATGTACTCTGGACTGCTGCTCAGCAATTGCCTTTGCAGACGTCATTGACGAATTTTCTGCCACACTCCTGCCTTGCAGATCACCTTGACTCATATCTACTTATCTCAGATTTTAACCACTCACCATTGATTCCTGACATTTGTCGCCATTGATCTTTAACAATATAGCAAATAACCAATTGATCATTGATTGCATCTTCTCCATATTTTGATCGATTTTCTGGCACCAATCGTAATAAAATCCATGGTAATTTGTCAAATTTCGATGGTGATAATAATCGTAATTCAATGGCAGTTGATTACAATAATCGCCTGGAATCTTTGTCATAAATGGATCAGCAATATCGTAATCCATTCCAGAATTGGGCACATTTTTCTAACTTGGCATCTCAACTTCAATTCTTTTTGAGAAACTTTCAGGCATATCAGAACTCTGGGTGACTCTGTGCTTTTCAATGATGCCAGTGTTAGAAGTCACCACTTGTTATGTTTATATCTCTGCTGAAGTCCGAGGATGTCAGCAATATAACTCAAGTCCTATTGGCTTGTACCTAATCGACTACTGTAGGTCACTCAAAGGAGCTTCCTATTAGCAATCAACTAAACACACAGTGCAGCAGTCCTTAAGCAGAAATAAACACAACCTTCAGTCACTAATAAGTAACTGGAATCCAACAGCTCGCACCTGAAAAACTACCAGAATACTCCAGAGAACTTACCCAATAGTTCTCGTAAAATTAGGGGATGTGAGAGGCTGCTGTAGAAAAAATATATGGCCCAATATAATTTTCGATTGACACTATACAATCATAAAATAAACACCAATCGGCCATCCCACTTTATTGGAGTAAAAGGACAATAACAAATAAACAGCAGGCGGCTCGCACAAGATAAGCATAAAATTATGAAGGAATGATCATAACGCATCACATATTGCCTTATAAAGGCAGTCAAGCCCATGTAATGACACCTTCTCGCCATTTTCACAATTTGCATGGATGGGATGCCTGCTACAATGAGTGCATCCCCAACATAAAATTTCCATAGGTATGTGGTCTTCGTCCGGAGTAATATCCTCCAAAATAGGTTTCATTATAAAGATTATCAAATCTGAAACTAGAAAAAACTAGAAAACAATCTATTTACCAAACTTTATACAGTAATAATGGAAAAATAATTTATAAATTAGCAAAACTATTAATTCTACAGTAGAGTTTTAATTATTTTTTATGAACCTGTTGTAGTAGTTTTCTTTTTTATGATGGGAAATCTTCAAAGACCTTTATAACTAATGAACACCTGGCCATATCGTTTCTTCAGCTTATTTTACTAGCATACAACCAGATAAAACCAGTTGGAACAAGTGTTTTAATGTACAACTCTAGTATTTTTGTTTTGATTCTTAATACTATAAAAGAACTGTAATAGCTGTTTATAACCCTGTTGCACTATCTTTTGTTTTTATGGGGAAAAGCTTTAAAGACTGTTATATTTCATGCCCACATGGCTATATCATTTCTCTAGCTTTGACCTTGAAGATTACTATAACCCACAAACACAATTATTTTCCCTAGCTTTGACCTCCAAGATTACTATAACACACAAACACAATTATTTTCTCTAGGTTCTATATGTATATGCTAGAATGACTAGTTACTGTAAAACATATAGCTGGAATATTTCTTTTGCTTATAACCCGGCCTCTTACATAGTCATCAAAATAACAGACTACTGTAGGATATATGTCTTGAATATTTATCATGCTTACCTGCTTATAACTCGACCTCTTACATAGCTATCTGTGATGTAAACCCAAGATATTTATTATGCTTATAACCCGCCTTTTACTCCCTGAAATTTTGACCAATTTATACATTTCTCGTTTTTGCTGTTACAAAAACTACTTGTTTTTCTCTCTCTCTCTCTCTTTAGGATATTTTTTCTATTCACCCTCGAGATTTTAAAAAATGGAACACCAGTTTATGTTAGACAAAAACATAGCATTATTCCTAGTGGTTGAATGTAAATATGTGTTAATTTGTTTTGGTAAGGTCAACCCCAAAACAAAGGAGGCACATGGTCCTGGGTTCAAACTCATTCTACTGCAATATGGTATGCTAGGTCACAATGTCAACATTATCGAAAAGACATTTTTCAATGGAGGTCAATGCAGCATCAACCTGGGTTAAAAGGTGATGGTTGAGAGCTACCCGGTTACAGTAATATTTATCAACCTGTTTAATGGAACAAAATGAAGTTTAAGTGAGTTGATATGAATTTTTTCTTTCTTTCTTTTTTTTCTTTCTTTCTTTAACAATTTTGAAGGTTGAAATGTTTTTTCTTTCTTGCTTTTAAAGCTCATAATGTTTTTTCTTTAGCAATTTTGGTGATGGACTAACATGATACATGAAATAGCACCAGCTATTTCAAATAAGTACAATGCTCTAGCAGTAAAACATCGAACAACCATGAAATGCAAAATGAGCAATAATAGTGACACTGATGTTTCAGCAATGAAAATTGCTGGAAAAGTGACAATGGTACGAAAATCATTGGAGAAGGAGGTGATGATGGTGCAAAAATCATTGAAGAAGGTGTTGATGCTACAAAAATCACTGGAGAAGCAGGCCGTGGTACTGAAGATCGAAAGACAGTTAGCCCTCACATGACCTTTGTTAACGAGCTCTTCATCGACTACGTCCATGATCCAGACTATGATTCAGCATTGATACCAGTTCCCTGGATGCTGAAACCAAACATATTTTAGAATTACTTGTTCCAGGTTTAAATATTCTATAGTTTTTTGATGAGCAAGTAGTAAGATGTGAAAAATTGTTTATAATTATATGTGCTGAGTTAGCTATACAAAAGATCTTTAGGAGGTGTATTTTTGATTGTTATTGTGCAAAAGAGGTGGTAATTATTGAGGATCATCACTGTTGGGGTCGTCATTCCATTTATAATAATGCAATTATACCAGCAATTGATCGTTTATATGAAAAGATGGGGATTATCATTGACTGTTTTTAGTATGTCATAGGGGAGGTTCGAGGTCATTATTGTCTTCTTGCCTTTAAACAGATGATTGATATATTTGGATGTATTCCACTTACAAGAACTGGTCGTAAGATTGTTGAGGATACTGCAGCTCATTTTATTGGTGAAGGTTATCATTATGATTTTTATGATGATGTTTTTGTGGAAACACTATGTGAGTTCATTAACCCTAAATTGTAAAGTTTTGCTTACATTAATTATAATTTGTATGTATAATTAATTAATTAATTGATTAATTAATTAATTAATTAATAAATGTTTGCCTACTTTCTTACTTGCTTGATATATATAACCTCATATACCCTTTGCCTGAATCTTATTTTTGCATACAGTAATACTATTCTATTTTATACAATCATCTAGTTAATGCTTTATGCTTGTATTGTGTTTTATTCTATTGTAATTTTTGATAATTATGGATAGTAATTTGTTTAAAATAAAAATTATTTTAAAAATTGTTCAAGTAAAAAGTGACTGTTTTTTGTCATTGGCAAAGAGAGAGAGATGTCAGATGCTGAAGAGTTTTATATATGGAAACATCCATTTAATTGCATAGTTTCTGCTCCATCAAAATCAGGAAAAACCCAATTTGTTAAAAAATTAGTAATTTATGCAAAAGAAATGATACACCCTCCTCTTGTGAAAATTTATTGGTGTTATTGGAAATGGGAAGGAGCTTACAATGAATAACTTCAAAAATTTTCTTATGTAGAATTTATTCAAGGTTCACCTGACTCCAATGAACTTCAAAAAAGTGAAGGCACACCTACTGTATTAATTATGGATGATATGATGCAAGAGATGAAGAATGCTCAAGGTTTAACTCAAATTTTTACTAAAGGATCGCATCACTGGAATCTGTCAATTATACATATAGTTTAGAATGCATTTTTTGATGGAATGCCTAGGAGTAGGATAAACGCTAAATATTTAGTTCTTTTAAAAAACCCTAGTGATAGGTTTCAAGTTCGCACACTGGCTCGACAAATTTTCCCAACTGCTTCAAATTACTTCATAGAGGTGTATGAGGATGCTACCAGTATACCATATGGTTATTTATTAATAAATCTTACACAGACACGTCCTGAAGAATATCAACTTAGATCTAAGATATTTCCAGATAATGATCACATGATTTTATATATGGCTAAATAATTGATCATTTTTACAAAAAACTTTTTACAAGTTAGTCAGATCTTATTATTTATCAAAATGTTATACAGTAAATGCACTTTTTTTAATAGTCTTACCATAATTCTTTTTATATCTGTTTTTATTGTATGGGTACAATATCATTTTGAAATTTATGAAAATTGAGAAACTGTAAATGTTACAGATTTTACGATACCAAATACAAATAATGGTACAGATCAGGAATATTTATGGGGAAAATTATAAATTGCATATAACACCCTTACTAAATTTTGTAGAAAAAATTTTACAATATCCTAAGAATCATGGTCAATTTATGCAATTATAAGCATGTTTTAAAATATATATTTTCAATCCTACTGTGAAAGTGAAATAACATATAGTTGGGCTACAATTTTCAGTCATGGTAGAGAAAATGTAATAACCTTAATTACTGATGGTGTTGGTAATAAAGTTGAACCTATTAAAGAAATTGAAACTATAGTTTTTAATAACATTACTTCACAGTATCTGAATTAATTGATGAGCTGAATGCAAAAATTGGAGCAGCAATTGCAGGAACTGACATTGAAGTCATGTTTTCATGTGATATACATGGTCGGGGTTTGGTTAATTTGAAAATAAAAAGTTGTGCAAGTTTGCATGAAATTGATATAAGCAACTGTTTAATGGAACTTCTAGGCTTTAGTGCTACCAATACTGCTTCCAATGCAACTGCTGATGATTTTTTAAATAGAGGTGTGAATATTAACCTATATAATGTTGTAGAATAACCACAAAAATCTAATCCACATATTCCACCATCCAAATCTGTTTTTCTTGCCGATCCAGCAAATTTAAACGATTTATAGAGTTTTTATGTTTACTGCAATATCATTGAAAATCAAATTGTTGGAAATACTTTAGCACCATTTTTACATATAGTAGATGTGCAGGGGAAATACAAAGATATTGTGAGTTCATTATATGAAACACCTCACTGTATACCCATTCAGTTAAAAGAATATATGGTACTCGAAAGTAATATAAAAAACAGTATGAAAGAGTTCATACCCTTCCAACTTGGGAATGTTATAGTTAAATTAAATTTCTGGTTATGTACTCCTTTATTCCTATAATAATAATAATGGTATCAAATTTTTACTAGCATTTATTCATCCATTTGCATTTTGACACGTTGTCATCAGGTTGAATTTTGGCAAACACTCAATTAATTTATTTACTTGTTCATTTTGATTTATGAAGCAAAATATGCGTACAATATTTGTTCCTGAAACTGTTGATTACTGGGTCAATATCTATCAACATAGCATTCAAGATAATTAGTTCCAATTAGGTGGCACCTTAGAATGTTTCAGAGCAGCATACCCATTTTATTATAGACATCAGGGAGCAGGAGTGGGTAATTTTTTCAAGAGTTTGTGGCATCTAGCTATTCTTTTGTTAAAGTCTGCAGGAAAGCATGCACTTGCTGCAGGTTCTAAAACTGCACATGATCTGGTTGAAGGTTGTTTTTTAAAAGAAAGTGTTGCTGAGCATGGACGAAAGGCAGCAGGCAACTTATTACAGGAGACTGGTGACCACATTTAGAAAGGAAAAGGTCTAGGGAAGCATAAACATATAAATTCTACAGTACATATAAAGAGCAATAAAAAGTTGAATAATGATCATCATCATCATCAGCATCAAAAACAACATAGTCGTAAAAATCTGAAATGACATTCCTCATTCTTAAAAAAGACTCCACCTGGAGTATTCAGTTTTAAGGATATCTATTCAAAATGATTAAATTTATTGATGCTGCATCCTCTCCTAAGAGTAAAACTGAACTAGATTTATTTACCATACCTCCAACACAAGTCACTATTCGTAGAAGTTTTTGGTCAGAGATTCAGCTCCAAAATCCTTGTACTAATGAAGGACCCTACGAATTTGTTATTTCAACTAATTCATATACGCTGGATTTATCAAAAAATTTTATATATTTTACTATTTGAATTACGAAAGCTAATGGTGCTGCTTGCACCTTAACATCGCATGCCAACAAACATGTCAAGGGTAGCATTGTAGCACCAATTAATTTGATTGGCAAAACATTTTTTAAACAGATCAAAATTTATCTATATGGAGAATTAAACTCTGGCAGGTAAGTTTTAAAATTAAATGTATGTTCACATGTTTTTTAAATTTTAACATTTTAACATTGTAGCGAGGATAGAAACTCTTACAGATCTTATTTGGAAATGGAATTGAACTATGGTTGTGATGCTAAATTGACAAATGTTACAGCTGTTGGTTATACTTTTGAAAATGATGATGTTCTTGATATAAAGAAAAACAAAAGTGCTTTGGAAAGAGTGTGAATGTTCAAAAACAGTACAATTGTTGAATTAATGGCCCCCATACATGCTGATCTATTTATGCAAGAACACTTTATATTGAATCAATGTACCTTGAAAATTAATTTATACGGACATAGAGATGATTTTTGTTTGCAGAAGTTTATATCTACTGACAACGAAGCTTATAAGATCGAAGTTAAAAGCATATCTTTATTTATTAAAAAAGTTGAAGTTGCAGATAATATTAATCTAGCTATTTTATGTATGTTACAAAGCACTGCTGCAAAATACCCTATTTGACGGACGCTGTCATGCTACAAATCA
Source organism: Romanomermis culicivorax (assembly GCA_963922205.1). Taxonomy (NCBI): domain Eukaryota; kingdom Metazoa; phylum Nematoda; class Enoplea; order Mermithida; family Mermithidae; genus Romanomermis; species Romanomermis culicivorax. The sequence goes on from CAWUHX010000044.1 coordinate 305,359, forward strand.
ATACATAACAGCTAGTTGTCGTTCAGCTCCTCTGAACTCATTGTTCACAAGTCCTTTACCTCATCATCTCATTGTGGTGCTTGTTGATGGTGAAGCTGCTAGGGGTGATTATTATCAGAGCCCCTTCAATTTCAAACATTTTGGGTTAAATGAAATTAAAATAACTAGCAGTACTACAACATTACCTACTACTCCTTATATGTTATATTTTAAAGAAAACAAATATTTGGGCACTTTTATACAATTATTTGAAGGTGTAGGGATTGGTAGAGATAACAAGGGCAATGAAATTACTCGAAATTGTTTCACAATGCATAACACACTTTTTGTTTTTGATTTGACTCCTTGTGGTATGGATGGTAATTTTTGGGAACTTGCATGTGAAGGAACCACCAGTTTACAAATGAATTTTGGAGAGGATATACCCGATGGTGGTATTGAAGCACTTATATATGCAGAATTTGACTCTCTTGTAATGATTGATGAAAATTGTGAAACTTCTACGGATTATAGTATTTAAATGCGCCATATATCTATATTATGTACATTTCAATTTTTTATAATAAAAACAGTTGTCATTTTATTTATACTACTCTTTTCATTAACTATTGTTCAGGAATAGTCTTTCAATTTATCTATAATTATAAATGAGCTTCCTTCCTTCCTTCTTTCCTACCTTTTATCCTTCATTCCCTCCTCTAGTTCTACAGTACTCTCTGTAATTATCACGCACATTTTTTTTATCCTAAGGCCTACAGAAAGCTCTGTAAGAAAGCTCAGACAATCTCAATATGAGCAACACTCTACTTTTTATGCAATCATCATTAAATCTCTTCAGGTTTTTTTCTGCTTTTTTTTTGTTGAATCTTTTCCGTTCTAGGTTACCCCAGAAAACTATCAAAAATAAGCACCACCTTATTTGTTTTGGTAAAGCATCTCTTGCTATCATCTCTTATAGAACCTCAGACTTTTTCTAGCATTTCTAATTGGTTTTATGATCTAAATGGGCTTCAGCTGCCTAAGCTTTTTATGTTTGTTCTGGAAAACATTCAGTATAAAAAATCATGCATTTACCTGTATAAATCATAATGCGTTATAAGATGTATCAATTTCTATACAGAGAGTATCATGTATGTATGTCTAGGCTCGATGATTTAGTAGACCTTTAACCTCTGGTACAGTTTTTGTGTATATGCACACTGTGTTCTCTTTCTTCATTTCTTTCTTTCTTTTTTTCTTTCTTTCTTTCTTTCTTTCTTTCTTTCTTTCTTTCTTTCTTTCTTTCTTTCTTTCTTTCTTTCTTTCTTCTTTCTTTCTTTCTTTCTTTCTTTCTTTCTTTCTTTCTTTCTTTCTTTCTTTCTTTCTTTCTTTTCTTTCTTTCTTTCTTTCTTTCTTTCTTTCTTTCTTCTTTCTTTCTTTCTTTCTTTCTTTCTTTCTTTCTTTCTTTCTTTCTTTCTTTCTTTCTTTCTTTCTTTCTTTCTTTCTTTCTTTCTTTCTTTCTTTCTTTCTTTCTTTCTTTCTTTCTTTCTTTCTTTCTTTCTTTCTTTCTTTCTTTCTTTCTTTCTTTCTTTCTTTCTTTCTTTCTTTCTTTCTTCTTTCTTTCCTTTCTTTCTTTCTTTCTTTCTTTCTTTCTTTCTTTCTTTCTTTCTTTCTTTCTTTCTTTCTTTCTTTCTTTCTTTCTTTCTTTCTTTCTTTCTTTCTTTCTTTCTTTCTTTCTTTCTTTCTTTCTTTCTTTCTTTCTTTCTTTCCTTTCTTTCTTTCTTTCTTTCTTTCTTTCTTTCTTTCTTTCTTTCTTTCTTTCTTTCTTTCTTTCTTTCTTTCTTTCATCTATTTTTGTGGTATCAATTATGGTTTCTACCCTGAGGACAGTTCCTTTTTGCATCTAAAGTGTATCCAACTTTCTACACATCTTTTATACCAAGCTTTTTCTGGTCATTTTTCATAAGAGATCATTTTGCTCATTTTTCAGGACCTTATAAGTATGAACCCATAGGAATAATGTTTCATCCCATGTAGACTTTTAGAGGTTTTACTCGCAGAATTGAGCATTCTGACATAAAAGCCCATTCTAATTTGGATGATCCTTCAGGCATGCAGGGCTTTTGAATTAGCTACTCTGTTAACCTGCAAATGGCACACCTCTCATTTTGGAGCACCAGGGCACTTTTTTTGGAAGACTTCCTCCATGGGTGGAGGGAGTCATTTTTTATACTTTCTTTCTTTTTGTTTTTCTAGTTTTGCTTACTTTTTTAGTTTTCCTCTTTCTATTTTTTGTAGTTCACCTAAATGATTATTTTACAATAAAACAAGAATGAAACATTGTTTCGAAAGTTTTTCTTTTGTTATGTAAAATTTTTAAACACTCAAAGTTTTCTACATGCTTTCTATACCCAGCTCATTCTGGTCATTTTTCTATAAAAAAGCTTTCTGGTCATTTTTTGCAGGTAATCATCTTTATACACATGCACCCATAGGAATAATGTTTCATCATGTATAGACTTTTTCGATATTTTACTTATAGAACAGACCATTACTGACCAATCTGACCAATCTGACATTTACTGACTGAAACAATCATTCAGGAATCGAACCTCCAAACATATTTATGCCTGCAGATGGTGCCTTTTTGTCAAAGGGAGTCCGGGGGCGCAAAGTGTTGAAAGACTTCCTCTGCCCATGGACCCATGGAGGAAATCATTTTTTATACATGCTTTCCTTTTATTCCTTTTTCCTTTTTTGTTCACTTTAGTTGTCCTTTCCCATTTTCTGTTTGTCATCAATTTTCCTTTTCCACCTACAGTAACACAACTATTACCCAGTAACACAACTATATTACACAGTAACACAACTATATTCTTCTATTACCATAATCCAAATATTACCATAAATCTACTATTACCGTAACTACAGAATCTGCATGCTTAACCATACGACCTATAAATTGACAAAAAAATCGACCATATATGCTTACCATACGACCTATAAATTGGCCAAAAAAGACAAATTATAGGTTGTACACAAAAGATAGGGATATGCTTAAGCATACAACCTATACGGTCCAGCCTTACTACTTAGAGCAAAAGACCTTCGACCAAAATTGAACAAAACAATTAATTAAAACAAGAAAATACCAAAATAATATATGATAAACTTCATTAGACAAAATAATTCCTAACATTTTTATATGCATACAATCAAGATGCAAATTAGTCTTACTCCTTAAAACATATATGCATATTTATGCATAGCTCAATGAACATGATCGGACATTGGAGTGCAGGATGCATGGACGTTAGAGCGCAAACACATTGGAGTGCAGGGCAATAGAGCACAAAGACATTAGAGTGCAGGACAATAGAGTGCAGACATTAAGCATAATTTTCACTATGATGGCATAACATCTTATTTTTCAGCCAGAAAGAACTTGTAGCATTTGACTTGTAACACAACTTCATTATCCTATGAAATACAAAAAATTGACCACTGGTCAATGGTCACTCTAAATGTTAGTCGACCAATCAGTCAAATTGTAAGCATTACATCAGGGTTCAGTAACTTTGACTTACTTTTTATCAGTCGTTTATGCTATTGAGATTTTTGGCTGAAAATTAAGAAATGAGATAATGTAATGTCATAATACCCATTGATTTGTGTGGATGCGTGAAATATTGATTTGCGTGAAAAAAAAGACTTAGCATAAATGGTACACACACTGATGAATGTTCTGTTCGACAATTCCAGCATTTTGCATGGCAAAAGCCAGGACAGAGTTCTCAACAATATATAAACGACCAATTTCTAACAAACTAAAACGTCAAGTTATTATTTTTTGTGCAGTTCTCCATCATGAGGCTTTTGCCTGATTATGAATAGTTGAGCAGAGAAAATTCGTGTATGTTATATGTTTCTAGAAATGATTCATGTAATCCTTTGAATAACAGATTGAGCATTTAATCTGCAACAAAAACAGATTGTGTGAATGCAAAAAAATTAACATTACCAAATTTTTAACTGCATGATCGTGCCATTTTTGTGATCTAGGCATATCTAAAAGTCATTGTTATTCAGTTTTTTGATAGGAAATTGTCATTTCCAAATTACAGTTATAATCTTTCTAATTGTTTTGTTATCCAATGCATTTTCATCATTACCTCCAATATTTTTCTCAATGCAGAAATGGACTATTACTGAATGTGCTTGATTATTGTCACTTGGAGCTTTTGAATTTCAGTAGTGCTTGTTGTAGGTGTGCCCTGCAGGTTACGATCTCAAGCCAACTGAGGCAAAAAAGAAAAAGTTTAAAATGTACCATACTTTCCTGGACAAGAAATCATACTCCATTTTTTTAGAAAATTCTTCTCAAATCAAAAAATGACAAAAATTTTTTGATTTGATTTTGATTTTTTGATTTGATTTTTGATTTGATTTTGATTTTTTGATTTGATTTTGATTTGATCGGACATTGAGCACTGTCACAGACATCATTTACACAAAGCTTTTAGAATATAATTTTATACTCAAAGTTTTTTAAGAGTAAGTGAGCGTGATCAGAAATTTTCAATCTTACTACCAGACATGGTGTAGCAGAAAATCGTGAAAATATGAAACAGTACCTGGTTTTCACTGTTTTTTACAAACATATCTGTTGTATTTTGTTTTATCGGGGCGGAGATGATGCGGCGTGAGCAGGATTGGGATTCCGAGGTTGCGTCCTTAATGTACGTGCGTCCCACGCCCACGTTTACCCGATTACCTAATTACTAGTACTTAAACCCCGACAATAATTATCCCCAACAATTAAAGAAAACCTAGTTTCTTTAATTGTTTCCCTACTTTCTCACTAACTAAAAATGAAAGGGCTTTCCTACCTATTTATTACTATACAATAAACGTACGCAAACTTACGTGACAAAACGCGACGGGCGAGGCGAAGAATAAAAATAACAATGATAAATCTACTCCCACGCACGGGCGAGCAAAGACGAAAAAGGCGTGGTGGGAGGCGGCTAATACGTACTAGTGGTGGCCGGCGGGGCACACAACTAGTAGAGAAAATAAAAACACACGTAAAATATACGTAACGAATAAAGTGAAGAGAGAGACCAGCGCACGCGTACCGGCGTGCGCTACAGTAAGATGGCCACTGGTGATCCGCATTGCTCTCTCCACCTGCCACCTGCGGGCCTGTGACGCGTTTTGACAAAACAATAAAAAATCGGCGGAAAACACACTACAACACCCCTCCCCCCTTGCAGTAGATCGCCCTAAGCGATCGTCAGGGAATACCGAAAAGAACGTGCAAGGGGAAGGGCTCCGCCACTACAGGCCATCGCCGGGGTTGCCGAAGATTCTTCGGCGTCACACAGCGGGGCCGGCGGAGTGTTGGGGTAGTTTGAGCCGATTTTTGGGGGCAGCGACCATAAGCCCAGCGGCGGAGTGTACGGACAAAACGGGGCAAGTGGGGGCGTGTAGCGGATCACCGGCGGTCAACTTACTGTGTGGTTGCAGCGTCGGCTGCACGTGCGCTGGAAACTAGTACAAAAGTATAAAGCAAAAACGAGATTAGAAATGAAACAACCGGATCAAAATGAGGTTAAGAAACACAAAAAACGAAGAAAAAACAATGTTACTGTACAAAAGCTCGTGTTCAATGGCGGCGGCCATAACGGGTATCGGATGCGGAGCGGTGATTTCGTTGCGGATCGTGGCGGTCGCGTTCGTTTCATCGGTAGCGATCGTTGTGGTAGCCGTGGGGATCATACGGGTCGTCGTGACCATCAAAACGGACGTTACGGGAATAACGAGATCGACCGTAGTCAGAGGTGTCCCGGCGGCGCGACGATGAGGTTGACGTTTGAGGTGGAAGCGGCGATAGCGGGTTCACACCGGGTGCTGGCAATTGAGTGGCAATTAACGACAGTTTGTCGGACGGCGTCCCTATTGGCGGCAACGGTCGCGGTGGCAAAAGATTCCACCGGGCAGAAAAGTCGTGCCGACGCAGCAGGGGCGCGGGGCGATCCGTCTCGCTGTGGTATTGCAAATAAATTCTTCGAATGTCGGCGATTTCGGGCGGCTGTGGAAACGGTGCGTAGCTCGGATAAGCCATCCAGCTGTCGATAAGTCCGACAGCGGTGTTATAGGCTTGGAGCAGGCACGAAGGATTATCCAGGCCGCGGGCTTCGTATAGGAAAAGAGTCAAGTGGGCGGTGTGAACGGCGTCAACGACGCCGAGCTCCTCAGCCCAGAGACTGGCGACCCATTTCAATATCACGGTGGCAACGGCTTGCGAAATCGGTGGTTGCTGTTCTACGTATGAGGGGCGGTAGTGGTCGCAGAAGTATTGGTACAACGCCAGTGAAGCGTTCGTGGCGCGTATGTGCACGGGCATGGTGATGTGAATGCGAAGGCGCCCGAAAAAATTGATCAGCACCATCTCGTGCATCGTGCGTGGTGAGAAGAATTCAACGGCCGGGTCAATATGTGGCGGATAGCCCGGCGTGACAATCGTAACGGCGTGCGGCTGATCGGTAGTACGAAATCGCGTGTAATTCGGCAAGTGCGTAGCCTCGCTAGGCAACCGGGGCTTGATGGCAGGTGCGGAACTTGGTGGCAACGGAACTCCAAGAACCGGTTTGGTGGCCATGATCATTTGCGGCTGTTGGACTGCAGTAACCGGAGCCGACGTCGGGGCCGTAGGAGGCAGCGACGTGGTGTGAGTTACCGTGGTCGATATGGCGGTTGTCGGAGCCGTAGGCGGCTGCGACGTTACCGTAGGCGTAGTCGAGGGTGTTGCGGGCTCCACGTCCATAGGAGGCGGCGGAAGTGGAGCTTTAAATTCATCTTTCGGCGGATTCTTTAGAGCTTCCAGGCGGCGTTGGATTTCGGCGTCTCGGTGCAATGGGCTAATATAGTCGGTTAGTTTTGTAGGTGAACGGCGGAAACCGTGGCGATAGTGTTCCTCATAAAAACCTGTCGTGTGCACCTTACGGGTTTGTTCGCTTTGAGTACGATGCGGCGGTGCGTCATCGCGGGGTTCGTGTTGGCGGCTTTCCCTGCCGGTTGCTGGAGGTTGTTTCGTTTCTTTACGGTGGCGGTCATCACGAGAATGAGACTCGTGGTGTGAACGATGGCTGTCGGGTTTGTGAGCAGGCGGCGGTAACGTTGCCGACGCTGCTGTTTTGGAAGAATCGCGCTTGGGTTTCGGCGTTGACGTGGCGTGAAAGAGCGTTCGGCTTCTTCGCGGGTTCTTTGTTTATCGCGTTGTTCACGCCGTCGAGTGGTACGCTCGCTGGGTGTCCGGCCGCGCTCAGCACGCGAGGTGCTGGGTGGCGGCGTACGCCGTGTACTCGGTTCATCCGATGTTTTTGTCTTGTGAGATTTGCGGTACGCTGATTCGTCCTGGAGCTGTTGTTTTCGTTTGATTGAATGTTCATACCGGCCGGGTCTTCGGATGGGATTACCATAGCGATCTAAAGCCGGCACGGACGTGCGGGATGCCTGTGGGGTTTGGACATCCACAGGCGCCGTCGGCGGCGGTAGAGTCGCTGGTTGCGGCGGTTGCGATGTGACCGGCGGCGGTAACGGGGCCGGTGGTTGCGCGACGGGTTGGGCCATCGCAGGAGCCATTTGAGCTACTTGCGGGGCCGGAGCGATCAACGTCGGTTGCGGCAACAAAATTTGTTGTATTTGTTCTTTCAACGCTTCGGGGAAATCTTTCCACTGATGTTCGGGAAATAACATACCAGGCGGCGGTGGCGGAAAATGATGCGCGGCCAGTGCTGCGGCCAGAGCGTCCCATTGCGGAGCTAAAATAATTTGTTGAGAAAAACGTACAGGAGCACTATACCTGGCTGCAGCAACAGTAGCAATAAGCGGAGGACCCGGCAAAATGGCCGGCGTCGCCAAATATATTCGTGGATCCACGGCGGGTGCCGTGGTGATTGTCGCAGCGGCTGGTTCCATAGAGGCGACGTCCATAGACGTGGATTGATCCACCGTGCTTTCCTCGGGTATGTCCGTCAGCATTTGTTCTGATGTCAACGTCTCGGAGTCAATCGCGGCGGGTTGGACGGGTGTGGACTCGTCCATCGGGGCCGGAGCGATGTTGGAAATTTCATCGAGCGTCAGTTTCAGGAAATCGTTGATTTGCGTGGCGGTTGCGGTAATATCGGAAGGCGCGGGTACCATAGGAAGGGCTGACACGTCCGTTGACGGCGGCAGCTTCGCTATGTTGAGATCGAAGATTGGCGTTTCAAGTAGTTCATCGTCGGCGGGTTCAACTTCGACGTCGATAGGGCGGTCGAGGAGTTCCTCGGCGGTGAGCGTTTGCACCGAAGCCGTAGTCGGCATGGGGTACGCATACACCGGCGCGGGGAACGAAAGACGGTTTTGATGGTCGATGAGCGCGATGAACGTTGAATAAAAATGGAAACGGCTATGTGGATTGGCCGTATAATCGTTTTCATCGATTTCAACTTCTTCGACCGACATTTCCATATGGAAGTCTTCGTTGAACACAATCGGTCGTAACGCAAAGCGATTGCAAATGTAAGTGCTTGGGTCGGCTGAAAAACTGGGCTCGCGTTCCGGGATGCGGTTCATCCAATTCGTGAGAAGCGAATTGGGGTTGCCGTCGCTGCGGTACCACATGCACTGGTAGAACGCGGCGCGTGTATCTGGCATCATCGATTGCGCGTGGCGGAGGAGGACGTCGTTCACCCAGGCATATTCCGCGGCCGAACATGGTGAAGCTAGGAGCGGGGCTAACAGCATAAAAGACGTTAGCTTCCGGAACCATTCTCCGTCAACCTGTAAAAAGTTAAGGATGGTTGAAGGGTGATAACGATAATGGGTACCGCTATAAGTGCGCTCGCGTAGGGGTTGGTCGGCGGCTACGCGTTCGGTCCAAAGATCTTCAACTTTGTGAGGGAGCGGCGGCAAGTTGGGGTCGTTGTAAGGCATACGATCGCGGACGGCCAACTTGTATATCGGTGAAAGCGGAAAGTTGAGCAGCTCGATGATTCGATGGATTATATTGCTTTTCATGGCCGACGTGACGGCTGCTTGAAGACGTTTGGGATCATCGAACACCAATTGCGGTTTTAGAGCCGGGTCTTCGTCGTCGGAAACGTCTGGTGACTTGTTCCATTCGTCCTTCTGTTTCTTTTTCTTCTTTTTCGGCACTTTCGGAACGGGGAGAAGCTTCGGGTGAGTTGTTCGCGTCAAGGTCTTGACGTCCCGGAAGCCGTTGGGGACCGTTCCTAAACAGAAAGACCGACCGTGGTCGGACGATGTGCAATCATACATAAAAAATTTGTAAGCCGGAAGAACTTCATCTCGCATGATTGCGGGCAAGGCCACTTGCGATGTAGTCGGGTAAATCCGGTTGGCGTAGTCGGGAGGTAGGACATCCGACAGCGCGACGTTGTGAAAGGTGGCTATGACGTACTCGGCAAGATGGTCGATTTCGGCAGCGTCCAACGAGTCGTGGGGAAACAACGCGGGCGCGTTGTAGACCTCGGGGATGAAGCCGTAACGACCGAATGCCAAGAACAATAGTAGCGGATAATAGGCGTCGAGGGCCGCGTATGCCAGGACGTCGGATTGTAGGAACGACGTTGTTGGATTGTTGAAAAAGCGGAGAGCGTGGGGAAAGCGTAAAGTGAGCTTTGACACATCTAGCGCCCACATCGCAGAAACTGTGGCTTTGAGCGTGCGTTTTTCCGGAAAGAAACCGATTCGTCGTGCCAACTCGTACAATGACGGGGATATGTCGATGTTGCGAATAACGCGATACGCGTCGAAGTGGATTGCTTTTACGACGGGATCTTTGTTCTTCTTTTGTCGGTCGGTTTGAAATTGAGTGCCCAGAAGCGCGTAGATTCCCGCCCAGTCGTCGGCTCCATCGAAAGAGACTACGATGGTGTGGTCGCCGTCGACTAGGGCGAAAAGCGCGGTCCAGTCTTCTGGGGTGGCGGTGAACGTTTCGAAGACGAACATCGTGCCATTCGGAAACGCGAGTTGAACGTAGCGGGGGTAACTAGACGCCAAGGGGTCGGCTGGCATTTGAACTGTGCATTGAAATTGTTTGAAATCGGCGGCCGAGATTGATTCGGTGTCAAAGCCGACCAGCGTGTATCCACGGAAGTTTGGTGTGGGTTGGGCGGCCAAGGCCTGCCCCAAACTTCCGGGTGAAAGGAAAATTGGCAGCGGCAAGACGTTCGGGGGTCGCGCGTACATGGAAATGTACCACGACTCCAAATCGGCGACGCGAGTTAGGCGTTTGACGTTGTTTTCTAAACAAGAGCGAATGCGATACTCATCAATGACACATGGGACACCACGTCGAATGAACGACATGGCGTTTGAAGGATGACGAAACATGAACGAAGAGGGAAGCGGTGTGGTGTTGTCAATTCGTTAGAAGTACACATGCTTTGAGGCGGCGTTGGCTTGGGCGGCGATGTCACCTTGATGGGCGCACTTGGACAACTGGATCGGGCTACGATAGCGAGATAACGAGAGTTGTGGTATGCGGAAATCAAGGCAGCGGCCGGTTGTGGGCTGAGAAGGCCACAACTTGACGATGACGGGATCGCGGCGGCTGACCATGGAACTCTGACCCAAGACTACAGAGGGGGGGATACTCATGGGGTCCCAAGCAAAAGCATGCAAGTATAAGCAGCAAAAGCATAAAATGAGAAAATACCGTCGCAGGCGAAACTTAAATCGTTTTGGTGGGGCTGCTGTTCGGCCCAGCGGACGTAACGTTCGTTGACGTTTATCGATTCGCGATATGGCGGAGGGTCGTCGGCCGTGGAGGATGATGCAGTCGATGGCGTCGTCATTTTGAAAAAATAAAATTTTTGAGAGCGGCTTGAAAATGCGACTATTGCTGATGGAAGCGAAAGATGGAAATGAAATAATAAGAGAATCAGCCGCTGAAAGGTGAAGAAAGTGTAAAGTAGGAAAATGCAAACACTATCATTACGAAAAGCAACACAAACACCACTATGTTAATGGAGAGTAAAATCAACCTTTCCCAATTAGTCTTATGAGAGTGATAGCGGCCAGGGTCGGGCGGAAGTAAACCGAATGGCCTCGCGCCAAACAGAACCTAACATTATAGAAGAAACCCCCTCCTATTGCGAAAGTATGGGTAACCGGGGCAGGATGTAAAGTGACATTGTAAAGTCGGCTGAAGGCAAAAACGACGGATTGAGTGGAAGCGTGTTGAAACTGCCGTGCATCCTTGCTCGTTATCGAGGTCGCCATGATCTAAATTAAACAAACGTAAAGATTATTTACAACGCGGCGTGATGAGCGCCGTATCACAAAAGAAAAAATTTCAAAGCGGACTATTGCCGGCGAGAAGTGTGGGGCGTGTGGGGTCCACCTTCCTCGTTATCAAATGCATTTTTTGCCGGTCGTGGAACGAACGGTTTTAGACGTGTGATGGAGACTGTCTGCGGGCGGCCGGGCGCGTCAAGAGAGTCGATGGTAACGACGTTTTCGGCTGCGCGGGAGGCGTCCGTAATGAGGAAAGGCCCGATGAAGTCGGGTTGAATCTTGTTGGCTTTTCGCGTGTTGGTCAAAAGAACTAAGTCGTTGACGGCGAAGTCGCGTCTTCGAGCTTTGCGGTCAAAATATTCTTTGCTGGCGGCGGCTGCGGCATCGAGGTTAGTTTTGATCTTTTCGTGCATCTTGAGTTGGGCTTGCGTTAGAATGTGTTGATAAGCGTCGTAATTCAACGGCAAGGTGAGGCGGCGGGCGCAGTCATAGTCGAAGGTGATGCGCGGTTCATATCCTCGTAATAAACTGAACGGCGAATGGCGTGTGGCTGTATGCGGCGTAGCGTTGTAAGCGAACACGGCGTATGGCAGGTAGCGCTCCCAGTTGTCTGGATCGTCGGCGGTATACTTTTTGAGTTGGGCGATCAATGTTTGATTGAAACGTTCGACCATTCCGTTGCACTGGGGGTGGTACGCCGTTGTTTTGACTTTTCGAATTTTGAGAAGTTCGCAGATATCTTGCATGAGTTTCGATGTAAAGCATCCACCTTGATCGGAAAGGAGTACAAGTGGGCTACCGTGCGTGAGAACGACATTGTTGATAAAACATTCCACTATTGTTGAGGCTTTTTGATCTGGTATCGGATGCGCGGACACGAATTTTGTAAAGTAATCCTGAAAAACAATAACGTAGGGACGCTTCTCACCTACTGGCGAAATGTTGACGATGTTGGTTGCCACGATTTCGAATGGGTGTTTGGGTTGAATTGGCAACAAGGGCGGAGGCGGTGACGTGCGCGGCGTTGTTAGTTGACAAATTTTACAGGTTTTGATCCAATCCCGAACGTCCTCTTCCATGCTGGGCCACCAAAAGTGAGCTTTAATGGCTGCTAGCGTCCGATTTGTCCCTTGATGATTCAAAATTTTGGCGCCATGGAATTGGTGAAGAGTTTGGTCGACCATGGAGGCGGGTACGACTAATTGCTTGACATCTTTGATTTGCCGGTATAAAAGTTGATCTTCGAGAAAGAAAATCAGGGGGTGTTTGGCGGCGTTATCCGTTTTGAGAGAGGCGATGATTTTTGTTATGGCCGGGTCCGCGGCTTGCGCTTTCAAAACTTCTTCGTGAGCAGCGATCGTAATGACCTCGGTTGGTGGCGGTTCGTGATCGGCGTCTTTAGGCATTGAATTAGAGAGTGTGGGTGAACTGATGGTCTTTCTCGTCATTGCACAGGTGATGGCGTTGATTTCGGCGTCGACCTCCGTGGATAGTGAAGCCACTGCTGGGCGTATTTCCGGTACCGTTAGGTCGGCTTCCGTAGTTGCACCAGCAGGGTGAAAATTTTCACGGAAGATCTTTGCGGTCAAGTTTTCAGCGTTCTGGATCGGGCATTTGTCGCGGTCATCCTTCCTAGACAGAAAATCGGCGCAAGCGTTATCCTTACCTTTAACATATTCCACTTTGTAATCGTAATCTTGTAGGCTGATCGCGAAGCGCTGGAGTCGTGAATTACGGTGTTTCTCGTCTTTGAGCCATTCGAGCGGCTTGTGGTCAGTGCGGACGATAACTTTCTGGCCGTACACATAGTGGCGATACATCCGGAAGCCGTATACAATGGCGAGGCATTCACGCTCAGTTGTACTGTAGCGGGTTTCGGCCTCGGTGAGTACGCGACTATTGTAAGCGATGACCCATTGATCGTTTTCGTTTTCTTGATACAAAATAGCTCTGATGGCGGTCGTACTAGCGTCGGTTTGAATAACGAATTGAGCTTTGCCATCGTAGACGGGGTAGCCGAGAAATGGCAAAGACGTGAGGGTTGTCTTGATGCCTTTGAATGCGGCGTGGTGTTCATCCGTGGCGATATATTGGGCGTCTTTTCGTAGGAGTCCGTACAAAGGACTGGACAAGGTCGCCAAATTCGGGATGAATCGCTTGCACCATTGAACTAGACCTAAAAAACTCTGCATACCTTTTTTAGTCTTCGGGAATTCGTATTCGGCGATCGCTTTGACTTTCTCGGGATCGGCGGCGATTCCGCGAGCGCTAAGGAGATGTCCCAAGAATTTGACTTGCGGCGGCAGGAACTCGCATTTGTCTGGTCGAAGCGTAAGGTTGGCCGCGCGGAGGGCGTCAAAAACGATTTGAAGGTGTTCCAAATGCTCTTCAAACGAGTTCGAGAAAATGATGATATCGTCGATGTAGACGAGGCAAATCTTCCAGATATATGGGCGGAGAATTCGTTCCATTAAGCGTTGAAACTCGGCGGGCGCGTTTTTCAAGCCGAAGGGCAAAACTTTGAATCGAAACAAACCTTCTTGGCAAATGAAGGTTGTTTTATCGCGGGAGTCGACGTCGAGGGGTACTTGCCAATACCCCGCTTTGAGGTCGAGCGTGGTGAAGAATTTTGCGTGTCCCATTGCGTCCAGGTAGTCGTCAATGCGTGGGATTGGGAATTTATCGCTCGGCGTAACATCGTTGATTCCGCGGTAGTCAACAACGGGTCTCCAAGAGCCGTCTTTTTTCTTTACCAAAAATAGCGGTGCGGCCCAGGGCGAGCGAGATGGTTCGATGAAATCGTTGTCAAGCATTTCTTGAATATGACGACGGACAATCAGTCTCTGTTCCATCGCGGCGCGGTAATAATGGCGTGAAACTGGTTTTGCGGTGCCGGTGTCGATGCTGACGGTCAACTCGCTAGTGATAGTTGGTTTATCGCCGGGGAGGCTGAAAACATCGCGGTGCTGTCGGAGCATCCTGAGGGCTTTTGCTTTTTGCGCGGTAGAAACGTATGTCTTTTCCGTCATTTTGTTCAGGGCATATTCCAGCTTTTGTTGTGAGGTGTTGCCGGGGAATGATTTGTCCAATGCGGCTGGCTCGTGGTCGGTTAAGTCGCGGTCGGCGGCGGGGGTTGCTATCTGACAATCGGCGTGGGTTTCGGAATACTCCAGCGTGTGCTTTGCCATCGCAATGAGTTGATTTGGTCGGAGTTTGATACTATTGGGCGTATTGTTGATGAAGAGGAGCGGACAATGGCCGTTGGTGATGTTGACCACTGCGGTTTCGACCGGAAGTTCTGCGGCAACGTTATTCGTGGCGAGTGGTTGTACAATCACGTCGGGCACTGTCGCCGATGTTGTGGGAAAAACGCTACTTTTGACCCATTGTTGGCAGTGCGGCGAAATCGAAACGGAAACTTGGGCGACGAGAAAAATCGGTTTGGCGAGCTCAGTAACCTCCAGCCGCCGAGGGGGCGGTTGGTGTGGACTAGGTTGAGCGTGCCGTATCGGTTGTTCGACTTCGATTTCTTCGGGTTGACTAAAAATATCAGATTTATCATCATAACAGCTTACCCGTTCGTCTTCTGGTATTTCTTCTAAAACGTTATCGTTAGCGGTGTTGAGAAATACTTCCGTTTGCGGGCGGATCGAGGCGATTACCTTGAGCGGCAGTTTAACATCTTGAATTTCGATGTAATTGTCTTTGAAATTTAAAATGGCGTGGATATCGGGGTGCGCGAGGAAGTCGGTTCCAATGATGAATTGATCGTTTCCGTTGTCGTCAAGGATTACGCATTTGATCATGTGCTCTCCGAAGGCGGATTCCATCGTGACAACTACGGGGCCGTGAGCGTTGACTACGGCGCCGTCGGCTACTTTAATTTTTCCACAAATCGGGAGCTGAAGCGATTGCTTGTCGAAAGCGCGTTTGACCAATCCTGATGAGAGGACGGAACATTGGGCACCTGTATCGATGAGCGCGTGTGCTTTGACGGCTCCAATTTTGATGGGGATTTGAAAGGCTCTCGTAGAAGCGTACTTGCGAACAAACGATTTGGAAGATGGCGTGAGATTATCGATTTGACAAACGGACGAACGAATATGACAGGGATCTTGAAAAGCGCGGCCTGTTGCGTTCCAACGGACGATGCCGGGGCTGACAATCGGCTCGGCGGAAGCGATTTCTTTGGATGGAACAACCATATTGGCCGCGGACGTTGAGTGATTGTTAACGCGTGTGTCGAGCGCAGGTACTGGCGCGGTGTTTGGTGCCGGAAGGGCTGGTAAGGTAATTTGCAACTCTGAAGATTGAGAACTAGCGCGCGATGAATCCGTCGGCGTTGTGACATATGGAGCCGGTACCGCGTTGTAGTGGATGTGTTGTTCCCACGGTGCCGGAAATTGATGGTTCCGGTAGACGGCGTAGGTATTCTGAACAAAATCATTTGGGCGTTGTATAGGGTTACCTTCATAGAAATGGTTTCGCGCGCCGCGGGCGTAGTTCGTGCCTCGTTGGGGCGGTCCTCCGCGGCGGGGTCGCCAATCGCGTTGTCCACGGACGTCGTTTGAATTGTTTCGGAAATCTGCTTGCCGTGGTTGGGCGGCGTAATTTGGGCGATTTGGTTCAAGTCGGGCTGATTGTTGAGCGTATTGCCGTTTGAGCCAGACGCAATCTTCTGTGTTGTGTGTGCGGGATTTGTGAGCGTCGCACCACAGACCTGCAGGTTGCGTTGTGCGTGCGCGGTCTCTGCTGGCGGATCGGTCGAAGCGGTTTGCGTACGGCTCTCTGTTCTGAGATGGATGGCGCGGGCTTTGTTGCCTATTGTTGGATATCGTTTCGTCAGGGCGTTGTCGAGATTTTCGTTCTTCATAGTCACGGTCGTATCGTTGAATCAATTGTTCCAGAAGCATCTCCGTGCGCGGCGGTTGCGGCGGCGGCGGCTCAATCGCTTGTGGTTGGAAAGAGACGAATTTAGTAGGTTGCATCGCTGGGTTTTGCGTCCTGCGGTCCATTGAGGGAGAGCGCTCGCGGTAGCGATTTTGAGGACGGTCCATGCTACAGCGGCGTTCGAAACGGCGGTCAAATGGTTGCGGTGACTTCGGTGGTGGCGCATCTTGCTCGGCTTGATTTACCAGAATGGGTCGTTCCGCGGTTCCGATTTCGGCTTTAGTTGCGTTGAGGACACTACGGGCTTTGGCTACGGCGTCGGCCAGTTGTTGAACATTTGTAAAACCCTTTGCTTGTTCGCCAATTGTGAGTTGATAGAAAACAGGCATTTTGGTCAAAAACGTATCAATTACTTGTTTATGCCGGAAAGTTTGATCCTCATGCTGATACAATAGTTGTACATACGTCATTACCTTACTCAGGAATGCGGCGGGTTCCTCTCTGGCTTCTGGGGTGATTGATGCAAGTTCGCCTTTAAGGGTCATCGGATTGCAATCGGGCGCCAATTGGAACATGAGCAAATGTTTGGCGTCTTCGTACCGCGTCATATCTTGGATCATATCGCTCGGCGTATCGCAGGTAAGTCGGCGAAGGGCACTCATCTTTACGTGGTTGGAGGCGTCGTAGCCGAACTCATTTTCCAGTCGTATGAAGAAGCGTAACAGGCGTTTATTTGTTGCGGCACTGTCGATGATCAGCGGGTGCATATTGTCAACGATTGTTTTGATGCGGCTATCTTCCTCACGATGAGACGTGCGCGGCATGTCGTACCGAGGATGCGGGTGTTCATAATAATCCTCGGGTGGATAATCTGAGAAGCCAAATTGGTTTGCCGCGGGCGGTGGGCGTCTTTGAAGCGCGGAGCGGTGTAAATCTTCATCGGCGCGCGTATTGCGGGCGAATTCGTTATTATACAAGGTATCCGTCGACGGTGCTTTGGGTTTGACTTGGTTTGGTAGCCTGCCAAAGACTGGAGCCGGTTCAGTTTCACGGAGAGTTTCGTTAGGGATATAGACATCTCTTGTTTCCTCACCGTGAAACCGTGAGGACACCGGCGGCGGTCTTGGTGTAGGCGGATTACGCGCGTGCGTCGTGGCGGCGGTTGTGGAAATCAAGTGTTGCATTTGCTCGGCGAGGGCGGCGAAACGCGCGTTAGTGGCTTTTGTTTGTTCTTGAATTTCGCGTTGAACGCGTAATTGTTGGGCTTGGAATTGATCGGAGACGGTGCCGATAATCTGATCGATGGTTTGTACCGTGGGGACATTGTTGGTTATACGCGCGGCAGCGGTGTTGAGTTGTTCCAGCGCGTCGCGTGCTTCAATTCGAAAATTTTGGACTTCGTTGGCGTTTGCGATAGCGAGACTGCTGCGGTGATCGTTTACTGAAGCACGGGTGGCGGCTGGGGCTTGCGGCGGTTCAATATTGACAAAGGATTCGGAAGAGTCGGTTCTGGCGACAATTTGGTCATCATTACTTCGAGCCGGCGCGGTTGGTGGCGGCATTTGCGATGCGGGCGGCGCGTTGGGGCGATTTTTGGCGGCGGCATGAAGGTTTTGGTTTACAAGCCGCGGAGTTTGGGAAATATTCGTCGCCGCAGTTGCGGGAATGAGCGGTGCTTGCGGCTGTGCCGTCCCGTCCAGCGCGGGAGTGCTGAAATTAGACAAGGGCGGATTATGGGGCGGGAGGCTTACCGTGGGTACCGCTGTCGATTGCGTAATATTTGACGGTCGCGGCAGCATCATCTGGTCAAAACTCAAAGCGCGGCGTGCGGCTGTGGCGGCGTTCGGAGAACTGGAGCACGACGGAAATCGAGTGAAGTCCGGCGGTGTGTGGCTTACCGTTGGCATCTTTTTTCTCAAGGTATAATAACCTCGTTTGTACCCTTTGGCGCAGCTACGGCGGGGTCGAATTTTGAATTCTTTAAATTCTTCGGATGCAACGCAACAGCGGGGAGCGGCAACGTACAATCCAAACGGTCACCAGTGTTGTATTTTGTTTTATCGGGGCCGAGATGATGCGGCGTGAGCAGGATTGGGATTCCGAGGTTGCGTCCTTAATGTACGTGCGTCCCACGCCCACGTTTACCCGATTACCTAATTACTAGTACTTAAACCCCGACAATAATTATCCCCAACAATTAAAGAAAACCTAGTTTCTTTAATTGTTTCCCTACTTTCTCACTAACTAAAAATGAAAGGGCTTTCCTACCTATTTATTACTATACAATAAACGTACGCAAACTTACGTGACAAAACGCGACGGGCGAGGCGAAGAATAAAAATCACAATGATAAATCTACTCCCACGCACGGGCGAGCAAAGACGAAAAAGGTGTGGTGGGAGGCGGCTAATACGTACTAGTGGTGGCCGGCGGGGCACACAACTAGTAGAGAAAATAAAAACACACGTAAAATATACGTAACGAATAAAGTGAAGAGAGAGACCAGCGCACGCGTACCGGCGTGCGCTACAGTAAGATGGCCACTGGTGATCCGCGTTGCTCTCTCCACCTGCCACCTGCGGGCCTGTGACGCGTTTTGACAAAACAATAAAAAATCGGCGGAAAACACACTACAACATATCAAGAAAAACCGAATATTGTAAGGTAGATGCTAATGCATCATTGTAAATACATTATGCATACTATGTGATATTTATTATTAAATATAAATTCCCTTTATAATCTATCGTCTCAATGGTGTCTGGATTTCACATCCAGACATTCCAATAAATTTATGTGAAGTATTCTGTTTTGATCATCCCACACCCCATTGACCCAATTAAGACGTGCATAATTATTTGCACATTGGCACCTGGTCCTCATAACTCACATGAAAACATAGATTCTGTAGGTACAATAATTCCCCCTAGAGACGTAAACACACCTGCCCATGTAGAAAATACAGAAACCCCCACCCAGACACAAGATTTTGGTAGAATGCTTGGAAAACCGAAAAACTAAAAACATATAGGCCTGGCTAAGCATACTGTAGATTAAAGCATGTAAGCATGGAAATTAAGCATGAATTAAAGTATAAAGGTGTGGCGATAGAAGCATACAGTAAGCAGAAGCAGGTAAGCGAAGCAACGATTGGTTGGGCGAGCAGACGTAAGCGGACTTCCCATGGTGTGAAGACGTGGTTTTAAGAAGCGGTATAAAAGACAAGAAAGCGTGGAATATGCAGATTTGTGTGGAAATTTTTATGCAGAATTAAATCCTGTTGTGTTTTATACAAGACCAGTGTTGAGGCAAGAAGCGTTTTATTGTAATCGTGCGTCGACGTGAAAGCAATCGTCGGTGACTACTGTAAGCAAACGTGCTCGTACCAAGTAAAAGTAGAGTAGAAAACTTGGCGTTACAGTATATACAACTATAAGTGGCATGGTAAAAAAATTGGTTAAAAAAGTGACAAATAGCAGCATTGGCATTTTTTCATTTATACAAGTAAAAGACATCCAAAAATTAAAAACTGAGGAAAATGTGTAAAGAAATTTCAACTTATTTCAGTGTGCAAAAAATATTGAAAACGAAAGCCAAATACGAAAGCAGAGGTTACTGCATGTGCATACATATGAGTACGGCCAGTTTTTCTCTCCAAATTTTTTTGAATATAACGAGTATTTTGTGGATTTTTGGTTTTTTTGCTTTGGGTTTTTACCAAAACTGCAAATTTTTTGCACCAAAAACGTTCCAGCAGGGATAAAATTTTTCCGCCAAGAAAATTACATGCCGTACCGATAAATTCCAATTTTTTATGCATATGTAATCTGCGAAAGGCATAACTTCCTGATAAAGTAAAATTTTCGTAACTTTGTTATTCTTCAATTCTGATACCTTCCGTTGCTCTAGTGAAGTAGTTCGTAAGTTTTTGCGAGCTATACTCAAGATGCAACTTCAGAAGGAGTCTCCTAACATTGCTGATGTTGCCTGTGTCTTTACTTCTCGATTACATTTTCGTTACATTTTTTTGAGACTTATTACGGGTCCGCTCTATACGTTACGCTTACGATTTATGCTAGATTGTGAACTTGCTGCGTTCAATATGACCGCTTCTAAAGTCATCGTTTTTTGTTTCGTGATTTTTTGGCTTTCTGTGATCTGTTGCGGTAGAATGACGGAAACCACGACGACTATAAAGGAAGATGAGAATAAAGCTGAAATTCCTAATAGTAAATTGCGGATTTTCATTTTACAAATTTTTATTCTCATCATTTTTGCATCAATTTTATCTAAATTTTCAAAATTCAAATTGTTCTTCTCGTTTCCTGGATTTTTTCCAAATTTTATGCACCGGTTTTATAAAATTATTGCCTTTTCATTATACTAGTATTTTCATTATTCTCAAATGAGCAAAATCGCAAATTTATTATTCTTATTTCATTTCTAGATCATCCGGAAATTTTATCTTCACGCCATAATAAAACCAGACGACTGCTTCTTACTGTAAATTTGTAATCGAATAATTTTCGGACAAATACACATTTTTAGACAACACAATGTCGAACGACACGACTGCAGACGCGAAAACGACCGCTGAGTACCAAGACAGTACGATCTCTAAGTCGAACATAACTAACGACAGCGTCAGCGATATATCGGACACCCACAACGTTAAATCCGAAAGTAGCGCCGACGTTAAGCCCGACAACACCAGCGACGTTAAGCCAAACGTTCGCGACGACGTTAGTGATAATTCAAGAGCGAAACCGGAAGACGACGGCAGCACAATCGCCGATACAACTAGTGTTGCGACGCGCTCAAAGGACGAAGGTATTTTGACCAATCGGCTAATGGTCATCATAGCCATTTTGATAGCTACTGTCGTGCTCGTTGTATTCGTGATTTTGCTGTGCGTATGCTGTTGCGGCGACAGGGGCAGCAGTCAAAAATCGGACGTAGTCGGCGGTCGTAAAAAACCGCCACCCAAGAAAGTACCTGTCCTAACAATGACGACGCCCGACGATGCGGGCAAGGGCAAAGTCCAAAAAGACGAAACGTTACCGCCGCCGCCGCCGCCGCCGCCGCAGAAGATAGGTGCTGGAAAAAATCAAGTTTGCAAAAGCGAATCAGTGGAAGTGCCTAGCGGTTCGATCGAGTGAGTAATATTCCCTGTCCTGTTTTTTTCATTTTCTTCAATTTTTCTATCGTTTTCGTTTGAATCAGTGCCTTTTTCTCCTTCAGTTGGGATTATGTTTCTCCGTTTTTGTCTACTTTACTTTCGTATATATTGTTGTCTTCGTATCTTCGTAATCGAACTTTGCTCCTTCCACTGTTTGTCTTTCTGCAGCACTTTTTCTCGAAATTTTCTTTTTTTATTTTTCTGTTTCCGTTCATTACTTACCGTTTCCTTCTTATCGTACTCTTTATTCTTCTCTTGATCTTTGACTTTTTGCGCTGTTATATTATCAGAAACGGCAAATGCTTTCTGGTGATATTTCCAATGAAACAATTGAACATTTCAGCCCAAACAGAATCCATCAAGCGTGCGTAACAACCCAGTATATAGAAATCTTTCTAATTCCTCGGATAATGAGTAGCAGATTATTCTATTTCCACAGTCCATTTAAAAAACTCGTCAGTCGACTTACAAATATTTTTGTTCTATATCTACGGTTTAGAAGAAAATTATAATGACAGAGAATAATGTTCTTGAGAATAATATATAAATCACCGGAACTACTTCACATTTTTATAATTTTCTGCTGAGCCATGCGTAATATAGAATTTTACTTGTGAAATAACTTAAATAATCCCTCAATTAATTAACTCATGAAATTTCTACAGTAAAAAAATTATACTGTAGAAATTTCATGCAGACAACGTTGAAGTCAGACTAATTTTTGTCATTTTTTAAATTTATGCCCTTTGCAGAAGTAATATCGCTGACTGCCGCCGATTGTTGCCGATTCCTATGATTTAATTGGCGACAGACGGCGATTTTAAAAAACGAATCGGCAATCGGCAGAATTGCCGACTGTTGCCGATTCCTAGGATTTAATCGGCGACACTTGGTGACAGTCGCCGATTTGTAAAGTTTTATTAATCATTCGGGGAATCGATAATGTTATTTTATCCAGTATTCGGGGAATCAAGACGTTCGGGTATTCGGAGAAACGAGAATTTAGTACATCGCTCGTGAAATCGGGACCATCGGGGGAAATGGAAGGGGAAAAAATAAGGACACAATCAAAAAACTTAACAACATTTTTGGGATCGACATTTCCCTCACTGAAAACAAATTAATGTTGCATCTGAAAACAGCCAAACAATATTTTCTTCCCACACACGTAAACATGCACACTGGATGTTTTCTTAGGTTTTTGTTTAGGCAAAGCTAAAACTAACATTGGGATGGCAATTTTGTCTTCTTTTAATTTTTCAACAATTTTTTCTTCTTACGCTTAGCATGTAAAAAATCGGCGGTATTCCTGAAAAAAATAGTTCTATTTTCCGATTTCTATCCCCGATTCCTAGATTCAAAATCGGCGAATGTCGCCGACCGTCGGCGACTAAAATCCCAGGATTTCTCACTTTTGAATTGGTAAAATCGAGAACAGTTGCCGACGAAATTTCCACGGAATCGGCGACAGTCGATGTCAATCGGCGACAATAATCATAGAATTTTTTCACTTCCATATTGGGCTTTAAAGGCATTTTCTCTAATTTCTCTTTGTCTCTCTTCGAACTGCATGGGACTGTCATTCTTAAAGTTTGTGCGATTATTTCTCTCGTCTGACTGTCGCCTTTTTCATTTTCTCTTATGCGTATTATATTTCGATGTTTTTGTTTCCCAGTTTCCGGGTTCTGCATTTTGAAATGTTCTTTTTGTCCAGTTCCAAGAAAGAACTCGAGCCCATCGCTGCTTTGAATGTTAAAAAATCAAAATCAGATTCATTGGCCGCGTCATCACCCAAAGTTCCTGCCAAGAAAATGTTGTTCGCCGAACAAATGAACATGTATAAACTATTGTGCAACCAATTCGACCCTGCGCCTGCCAGTTCCGGAACTTCGTCTTCTTGATCAGCTCGACTAAGTTCATTGTATTCAAACGATATTCTAACATACTTTGATCAAGATCTTGATGGTTTTTGGGGTTTTACTGCTTTTTTTACTGACAGATTGCATTTTGATGTACGTAGTTGAAATCGAAAGCGAATAAAGGTTTTGAGTCGGTCTGTAGATTACTTTTTACAAAACAAACGCTAAATTCGTATGAATCATGAAAAATTAGGAAGCGATGTAGTTCATGAAGTGGAAATCATCTTGTTTTAAGTGCAAAGTCAAGATACTATAGGTCTGTTTTTTCTAAAATGCATGTAAATCGGAAAAATGATAAAAATTAACTCTGTCGCCAAAATCGTCTACATAAAGCTTTACGATAGAATTTTTTTCTCTAAAAATTATTAAAAAATAGCTCACAAATTTTCTGCCACAGTCCAATGTAAATATTGTTCAGCAGAAAATCGTAAAAATAAAAAATAGTACGTATTGTTTTCCACTGTTGTTATTCGCAAGCATTTCAAGAAAAGTTGATTACAATATTGATTATGTGATTTTCCTGATGAGGAATCGGTGAACGTCGGACCTGCTCCAGTATTAGCGCCTTTCATCACTCATTGAAAGTTTGATAGTTGATCTAGTTAACCGGACTATTCCATAAAGGAAGTATTACTCCCAGATGAACCCCAAAATTATTTCTTGAGGAGCGAATCTCGGTAGAATACGGTAAAAGGGAGGAATATTTCAAAGAAAATTAACCAAGAATGCGCTATTTCTATATTTTGTTTTTAACTAAGTGAAAATTTGACGGACCTTTTCGAAGTGATTGGACTTTTTCCCCAAAAAGCAATAATTCTACAATCAATCGATAAACGTCGTCAACATCTATCTGCAAATATGATTGATTTATTGCAGAAGGTCATATCCTAGTATGAATCCCATCAGGGTTTTTATCAATGGAGAAATTATTCGGGAGGTGCACAGGTCTACAACTTCATTGGCAATTTTTGGTATCCAAACCTCTATCAATAAAGAAGTTCGTACAAGTAATAGTGCAAGCGGACAATTAACAAACAAGATTTTTTCAAATAATGCTCTAAAAATAAAGACAAAGATCGTTTCTAGAATTTAATCTTGACCCTGAAACTGTGAATTTCCGGAAATTTGTGAAAAAGTCATGAAAAATCAATAACTTCGTTTATAGCTCGCGATAAAAGTTCATGAGCCTCGTGCATGAATGAATCGGATTACTTCATCTCCATGTAACGTGTAATTCAATTCAGCCCATCATCAGACTTATCACGACGTGCGCACAAAAATGCAGAAGCCGATATTATGCACTGATTATTGTAATCTAAAAATCGCGAAAATTTGTTGCATGGAACACCCTTTCATTCATTATGCAGGTCATTGCGATTTTTTCATAGTCATTAGATTACTCAGAATAAATAAAGCGCACAAATACCAAGATGTATATTATTTTTCTCCTCATATTTTGATTAATATCGATGTGAAACAACATGTTTGATAAATCGCAATACGCCGTACAAAAAAACCAAAAGATTTTCATACTGGGTAGGGAAAAAACAACATCGAAACTTCAGCTTCACCCTTTAGCTCGCGAAAAGCACAAACACACAAGCACTACACATTTCACAAGCAGGTGAAAATCTCCATCATTTTTGTGAGAGTCTTGTTATTATTTATGATTCGCGGTAGAGACGAAATCGAACTCATTTTCGTCGCAAAAATGGCAAAAATTTGCGCTAACTTTTCTTACAATCCTTAAATTTATTCAAGTTTTGTAGAAAATGGCTCATAATATCATTGTACGTTTGATGATTTACTACTGTATTTTTCGAATTTCTGACGGCAATCCTTTTACGGTAATGATTTGGTGTTTAAGATTGACCTATTGTGTGCTTTTTCAAAAAATCTGTTTTTTGAAGAATGTGACAAGATACCTCTCCGAATACGATCAAGTGATAGAACAATCTGACGACATGCGACTAGCTGAAAACGGATATTCTAGTGATGAGCAAGAAGGTAAGGATAGAATTTAAAACCTAGGTAATCCGATGAACGGGAATGAAAAACTCGCTTTTCATTGCGTGCCATGCATCGTCGTAGAAAATTCACAATATTTCAGCTATTTCTGTGTATGCTACATAATCACATGTATTTAAACTTGAAAAAGCGACAAAAAAGAAAATTTATTGTAAAGTACAGTCGTGAGACTTTCGGAAGATTCCATAACACTTTCAGGTTGCGCAATTTCTATTGAGAAATTGTTTTCGGGTAGTATGAGAACATTAACTTTCTGCTTCGTTGCATATGCTCAGGGATGAGAATTTGACATATAGAGTTCAGAAATACTTCGAGATGTGACGAAATTTTCATCCAACAAATCACAGCAGCTTGCAGATAATACATTAATTTTCATCCCTGAGCATACTGCAACGAAGCACAAAGTTAATGTTCTCATACTACTCGAAAAGAATTTGTCAATAGAAATTGCGCAACCTGAAAGTATGATGGAGCCTTGCGAAAATCTCACAACTGTACTTGACAATAAATTTTGTGCTTTGTCGCCTTTTCAAGTTGGCACCGAGACATTAGAGCGAGGGACAATAGAGCGCAGACATTAGAGCGCAAGACAATAGAGCGCAGGACAATAGAGCGCAGGGGCAATAGAGCGCAAGGACATTAGAGCGCAGACATTAGGGGACAATAGAGCGCAAGGATATTAGAGCGCAGGACATTAGACCGCAGGGCAACAGAGCGCAGGGACAATAAAGCGCAAGTACCTTAGAGCGCAGGACATTAGAGCGCAAGACAATAGAGCGCAGGACAATAGAGTGCAGGTACAATAGAGCGCAAGGACATTAGAGCGTAGGATAATAGAGCGCAGGATAATAGAGCACAGAAACACTAGATCAGAGTAGAATAAAAAACCCGAAAATTGAATAATTTGAAAAATAACTACATATCAGCTCAAAAATGCTTACATTTTTCATGATTCTATAGATGTTCAGGTCCAATCATTTTTCCAACATTGAGTATTTTTCAGTTTTTCTTCTTTTTCTTCCCTTTTCTGTTTTTCTCATTTCACTTTTTTTACTTTTTCCGTCTCCTATTTTTAACGGAATATCTTTTTTCTGTTTGTTTTAATTTTCTTGTGTTTTTTCTCTTTTTTATGTCTCATTGTTCGTTCACTGTCTCATTATTCATACTTTTTCATTCAGTCGTTCATATGGGATTTACCTCTAATCCATGCTAAAAATCACTGTGAGTAGACAAACGGCGAAACCAATACTTGTTCGAGTTGTTAATAAAAAGATGGGGTATGCAAATCTTTCATAGAAAAGTTGAGAAAAACACAAAAAAATCGCAAATTTTTGCCCTTTGATCCTGTGAATCAAAGTGTTTGAATTTATTATTTTCGAATTCATCTTGAATTTCTAACTCGCCTTCAGAATGACACATGCAGTTTCTTGTCAGCTTTTGAAGTAAAGTTGCTTGGGTAAATTTTTTTTTATGTTTAAAAAATAATTCGAAATTCGCGTTCAATACAGATCAGGGAACCTTGGTCCGAAAAAGTCAGTTTTTCCAAATTCACATTAATGTCCTTGCGCTTTTATGACCCTGCGCTGTCTCTGCGCTCTAATGTACCTGCGCTCTAATGTCCGCGCTCTAATGTCCGGTCACGCAAAGCCAATCCACAATCGAGTATCCTTGCTTCATTGATGTATCGCAGAAGTAGAAGAAATCAGACCTTGTCACATTGACCAAGCTACTTTAACATAGTCAATGAAGTATTCCGCAAACCCAGACTTTTCAATCACGAAAAAGTTTTCCGAAGAAAGTTTTCATATTTCTTGAAAAATAACCCGGAAGAATTTATTACAACCTGTACGGCTGTCTATGCACCCATACCTGTAAGAGGTTCGACCATGTTGGGGGGGGGGGGGGTAAACCGAAAATTTTGGGGTGGGGTTCCCGAAATTTCCAAAATTTTGAGGAGGGGGTCGAAAAGACCCCAAAAAAGTTAAAAAATTTCGAAAATTTTTCCAAAAAAGGCCAAAAAAGTCACTTTTTCCTAATTCTTTCCAATTTTCCCTAATTTGGGGGGGGGGGGGGTTGGGTATAGGGTTGACCAAGTTGGGGGTGGGGGTCCCGATATTTGGGTATAGTGTTCGAGCAAGTTGGAGGTGGGGGCCCCCCTAACCCCTCAATTACAAGTATGTATACATCCAAAGGAACATGGTTGCTTGGTTTTAAAAAATTGATCTCAGTCGTGGACCTACTGTTGTGGAAAGAACAATTTTTTTATCAGCAAAGATTTGTTTACCATAAACGCAATTTTCTTTGTTAAGATTCTCCCAAAAATGGCGATATATAAGAAAAATGTTGAAACCGGGCACCAAATACTGTTCTAGTCTTTGATTCCGCCGCATGGCATGGCAATAACTAAAGAATGCTTGAAAAACTAAATTTCCACCTACGTCTTTGTTGAGCTACAGTCGGTTTTTAAAAATTATTTTAAATAATAAAAGTGAAAACAAAATACACACTATAGTTTATGATTTTCTACTGAATTATATGCCATAATGGACTGCAAATTTGTGAGCATACTCATCTAGCCTTAGAAATTTTAAGTTAAAAATCTATCTATAAAAGCTTATTGTAAACGATTTTATGATTTTCATCATTTTTCAATTGCAAATTATAAAAATAGCCTATGGAGTTGCAAAACCACAGCTGTGAAAATCCAAAATTATTGATGAAAGATGTCATTTTTGGGACGACGGTAGGATGTGATTATGCTGACATTCGGATTTTGAATTACCAACCATGATCAGCTCTTAACGACTTGATACTCTTATTTGAGGGTGCCACAATTCAGGATTATGCGCGCATTTTGTTCCTCACGTCATTTTGGAGTTAAGCTGAAAGCATTTGACCCAAAATCAAAATTATTTGGTAAAAAATTTTTTGCATCGCTTAAAATTTCGAATTTATTGTGGTAATAAGGCCAACTGTGATTCAGTCGCCATTTATTTGAGCCATAGTAACTAATCATCAATCTTTACTTATTTGCCACATTTTTGTCATTTTCAGCGTTCTGGGGTAGTGGCTGTATTGTATTCGATTGCTGAAATAATAGACTGACATGAGACGGTGAATTCTATTTTTTCCAAATGAGCCTCGATTCCCGGAAAGATGTCCACGTAAATAATAAACAGCGTATGTATACGGATACCTTGTTTTCTCGAGTTGACTGTAGCAGTTAGACGAACAAATTTAGAAGAAGAAAAAAAGATTTCGGCCTACTGTGCAGGTTTATTGCCTGCTCACCGATTTTTGCGGATTATGTTGCTTTCCGAAGTTCATTTGAAAATAAATAGATTATAAATCGACACTCCATGCGGAAAGGCAGTGGCTAAGCGATATTTGTAACAAAATTTTCATTGTTTCTGATATGACTGATCTGATATTTCAGATATTGATCTGATATTTCTGATATTGATCTGATATTTCTGATATATCTGATCTGATATATCTGATCTGATACATCTGATCTGATATTTCTGATATTCATTGTTTCTGATATTCTGAAGTGAGATGATAGTGGCTAAACCGAGGAGTTGCTTGCGGCAGTAGAATTTAATTGGAATATACAGTGCAGCCCTATGGCAATATTCGGAGACAACTTTCCTTGTGTTTGATGATCATCAATCAAAACAAAACAGAGACCAATTATCATTTTTAGAAGATGAAAAAGAATGGATACAAAGGTATTATTCACCATTCTTTTTTTAGAAACTAGCCCAAAACTTTGCATGTTGCAAGAAAGGGACTACTTTTGAAAAATTCTTTTTATAAAATTTTCCGGACCATTTTCCTTTTCTTTTCCGAAGCTTGATTCTCATTAGCATTGTTTCCAACGTAAATTTATGTGCATTAAATATCAAAAAAGATGAAAATTCTCCCCGACAATGGGGCAAGCAGCCGCTTCTAGACAGTTCGTTGCTCTCACACAGCAAAAAGTCAACCTTTTTTGTGTACTTAGCATTTTGGATGCCATGCTTTGAAGCTTTTTCATATTTGCTCTTTTTGTGCAAAGGATACCTGCACCTTGCTGAGAAAATAGTGAAAAAGTGTTTTTGTTATCATTGTCTTACCGAAGTTCCTTTTGTTCCAGATATTGTCACTTTTTTTCGACAAGCCGAATTCATTGTGCTCTTAAAATTTTTATGAATGAAATTCGGTTACAGAGGAAATGACTTTTTATAACAACAAAGTTTTAGTGGCCATAGCCCTTCGTACGTTGCTCCATTTGGTCAATCTTGACTTCCAACCTAGCATGAAAGATAAGGATTCGATAGTTTATCAAATGGTATCGGCGGATTTGACGACTGCTCTTGAAGCATTGTTTATTAATGCACCGGGAGTTCAATTTGCTTTGATTTTGGATTTTGAGTGAGGATCAACTTTTCTTTTGTTTATGCTTTTTCTGTTTGGCCTTATTTTATTTTTGTCACTTAATTTTTTTATTTTTGTATTTTCTAGTCTTTCACTTTTTCTTTCATTTTGTTAAATTTAAATTGAATTAATTTAGTTTAATTTGATTTAATATAATTTAATTTAATTTAATTTAATTTAATTTGATTTAATTTACTTTAATTTAATTTAATTTAATTTAATTTAATTTAATTTAATTTAATTTAATTTAATTTAATTTAATTTAATTTAATTTAATTTAATTTAATTTAATTTAATTTAATTTAATTTAATTTAATTTAATTTAATTTAATTTAATTTAATTTAATTTAATTCATTTTATTTATTTTATTTTATTTTATTTTATTTTATTTTATTTTATTTTATTTTATTTTATTTTATTTTATTTGTTTATTTTATTTATTTTGTGTTGTTTCATTTTATTTCTTTATTTTTTATTTTTTACAATGTTTTAATCTTGTTTACTCTATTCTTTCTTGTTTTTTAAATCATTCGATACTTCCTCTTAATTTTTAAGGTTACATGCTATGATCTATTTATTTCAAATTAGTCTTGGAGCGTAAAAATGTTCATGTAAATAAATAAACAATCTGCTTACACGGACATGTTTTTTTCTCTATTTGACTGTAGCATTTAGGAGAATAACCCAAAGCCGTAGGCCTAGTTGGCCGTTTTTTTGCGGCCGTAAATTTGCGACCAACAAGGGATTCGGATTTAAGTCGTTGCAAAACCAACTTCAGAAACCTTACTTTGGTTATGCCGAACTTCAGAAACCTTACTTTGGTTATCCGTGTTTAAGTCGTCGGATCCGGATGCGCGATCCGCGGGTAGATCCATGTTTTTGTAGTACCCTACTGTTCACATTCATCCAGGATCTGTAGTGTTATTCAGCGCAGAATTAAATATACTGCATCGATATTGGGGCCACCAAAATCGCAAAAAGTACTACTCGATAACTCATTGCGGGTCCATAAACCGCACTAAACGGCATGTGGTTGCGGGTTGTGACTGACAAAATTTTTTTCCGGTTGCGGGTGACATGCGAACCGTACTTTTGGAAGCCGCAAAAAAGTGTGCGAGCCGCACTGTTTTTCGCCCGTTGCGGCCAACTATGCCTACGTCTTCAGAAAAAAGATCTGGGCTAATTTGAAAATAAATTTCTGTCGTTATTGTTCTTTGTTTTTCTTATATTTTTTACGTTCTTACTTTTTGTTTTTATATCACTCTGCGGTTTTTCATAGTTACTTCGGTTATTTTTCGTTTTGTTCTTCGTATAGTTCATTTTTCCAAATGAACCCCGAAAGAAAAAAGATTCTCATCCAAATTATAAACAACCTGTCAGATTTGTCAGAGAAAAAACAAAATATTGACTTCCGATATATAATCATCATATGTATATACGGATTTCTTTCGATTTTTTTTGCATGCCGAGGCTAATTTGAAAATAAATGGATTATTGTTGTCTTTTTTATTCAACTTCATTTTTACGAGTTATTGGCTTTCTTACTAACTTTTCTATTTATTTCTATTTTGACTTGGATTATTGGTATCTTACATGGCGTTAAGTCTTCTTTGTAGTAGCTATTTTCTGTCTTTTGCGGTTATCTGGAATTATTTTATTTGTTATGTTATATTTCTTATGCTTCATTTTTTTCTAATATTTTTCTATTGTTTCTTGAGCTTCTTTGCTTTTCTGCTTACTGCTTTGGTTCGTTTTGTTTACAAACATTCTGCTTCATGTGCTTTTTTAGTTTTTATGTATTTTTGTTTGACTTTTAAATGCTTATTCACTTTGGGTTTCTTGTTCAGTTACATTTTTTTCTCAGGTGATTTTTCTTCCTAACTTCGCTCCATTTACTATTGTTTTCTTTGTTTTGATTTTTTATGTTATTCCATTCGTTCTTCGCCAGTTTTTTGTGCTTTTTTCTTTTTGGTTTCTCTTTTGGACACCTCCAATTTCCTTATAGCATTGTTTGTTCCTAGTTGGATATTGTTTTTTTCATCGTGTTTCAGGAAAGCTAAAAGTGGAGTTGGATCTTACGCCCATGTAGACATCGCGTCAGTGGATCCTCAAGATGAGATGTTGATCCGAGGAACTTTAGAAAAAACGGTCGCCTCAGGAAAACTTGGTCATTTCACATTGTCTAACGAGAGTTTCGAAGTGGGAAGAGTTGACATGCGTGAGCTTCTCGCCTCATTTGATGCTATCGGCTGAAATGGTGGTACCACTGACTTTGTATACGTGGTCTCCCCTACCATTGACAAACATGCTGGGAAAAGATCCCTGAATTTTTAAACTCCACATTTTTCACAACAGCAGTCTTTCACCAAAGATTCGTTTTGTCCCCTCCTCACAGAATCATTTATTTTATTTCAAGAATTCGACCCTCGAATTGCACAGGCAGCAGCCGTTGAAACTTCGGTTCCATTACCAGTATTATCTTTCCCAAGTCCCTTGGATTTTCATCGTGGGAAACCGTTCAGGTTTTCGGTAGGACGTTGCCCCGAAGGTTATTACGAATGTATGAGCAGACACTGTTTGGACGTCCAACGTTGGTGCGATGGTGTTGAAGATTGCCCCGAGGCTGACGACGAAAAATATTGCAAAAAAAGTAACTAATAACACCCTAAAAATTTTAGTCGATTATAGTCTGTGTATTTTGAAATGACAGATGCTGCGATTTCATGGCAAAAACACGGAAAAGCTAAAACGCTTACGAAAAAAAAATTTTCTCGTCCATGAACGCAAACAGAACAATGAAACTCTGCTTAATAATCTGGTAATTTGCAGAAATTTTTCGAGCTGCACTAGGGTGCCTTCACAGTTCTGTTCAAATAAAGTGGATGGCATAATGTTTCCTCTGCGACTTTGATCTCCCCGTGGCCAATGAAGGAATTCAGCCTTTTTTTATTAAATTGTTAGTTTTTCAATTCGTCTGCGT
The DNA here is from genome assembly GCA_963922205.1 of Romanomermis culicivorax. Classification (NCBI taxonomy): domain Eukaryota; kingdom Metazoa; phylum Nematoda; class Enoplea; order Mermithida; family Mermithidae; genus Romanomermis; species Romanomermis culicivorax. The sequence goes on from CAWUHX010000044.1 coordinate 338,064, forward strand.
ACTATTTTTTAGTTGTTGCAGCATCTGTCATTTCAAGATAATTGTATTATAGTTCTTCAAATGCAGTTTTTGCTGAGACGCATTGTTAAGAAATCGCTATTTAGTTTCGTATATACGTAAAATATTGCAAAAAATTTATCAGAACTGATGACCTTTCATCCTGATTCGAGTACTTCTTCATTGCGTTTATGACGACCTTGGGGGGGGGGTCTCGCCGACATTTTCCGACTGCCAGCAATAAAATAATTAAAGACGACCCATTAGTACGTACAGTATACATGAGAATAATAGCGACCTAGTATGCAGCGCAGGTTGATTGACGCTTGCTCCAGATATATGAACAAAGGTGCAAAGCTCGTTGTTTTTATGATTAGTTGATAAGAAGCGTGCAGCAAAAACCTTTCCAATTCAAGTCCAACTGTTTTCGTTCCAATTTCAATGAATTTGTCTTGAAGTTTCATGCAAGAATAAATAATTCAACACTGGTAGCGTATGAACTGACATGAAACAACAGGTTTACATGAAAAAATTTATTTCTCCAAAACTCTAAATAAGATACTGTACAACCTACATACATAATGCTTGTATTTACAGAAGCTTACAATTTTAAAAAAGTAAAATGATTTGTCAATGAAATGCTCAAAAAGATGTGTCAAAAAATATTTGATTAAAAAATATAAACTGTTACGTTACTGAGTATTTTGGGTGCATTGTTTGATTTTTATGGGTGAATTATGGTGCATTGTTTGATTTTTATGTTTAACTTACTCTTTCTCTTTTGTTTGACCGGTTTAGAATTAAAATATGAATATTACGTGATATCCTTTACATTTTATATTATTGTTGCATGAAATTTCATGTTAAAATCAATGAAATTGGAGAGAAAACAGTTGGACTTGAATTGGAAAAGTTTTGCCGCACGCTTAGTCAAAAAAAACAACGAGCTTTTTTCCTTTGTTCATATATCTCGAGCAAGCGTCAATCAACCTGCGCTGCATACTAGGTCGCAATTATTCTCATGTATACTGTACGTGCTAATGGGTCGTCTTTAATTTATTTTATTGCTGGTAGTCGGAAAATGTCGGCGAGCCCTCCCATGATCGTCATAAGCCCTTTATTATGCAGAGAAAATGACGCTTTTCAAAATTAGAAGACAATTATTTTCATTTGCTTTTCATTCCAACTGTGGCAAGCAAAAAATGAGTATCTGTGCTTGACTTTTAAGGCTCATTTATACTTGATTTTTACAAAAATTACCACTTTTTTCGCAGATTTCTGCTAGAAAACTCAAGCAGTGAAGCATAATTAGTCATATATACTGTTGGGCTATTAACTGTTGAAAATTACAATGTGATATTTCTTGCAGTATAAACATTATTCAGATGAGTCGATACTTCTGTGGTATACAGTTGAATGTCCCATAAGTTATTAGGAGTTTTGATCGATTTTCAAGGTGTTTCAACGCTAACCGGTGCCAATGAATCTCAATGTCGAGAAAGTGAGGATTGCTCCGGACCGGACTGTCAAAGTCACAGAGGTAAGTCACGCATAAATAGAAACAATTTCGATCAAACTTCTGTGAGAAACAAATTTTTTAGACTCTTGTCGAAAAGGAGATTTTAAATGCCTTTCTGGCGAATGCATTTCTAACGATCGGCGTTGCAATAAAATAGTCGATTGTGCTGACGGATCGGATGAACAAGGCTGTCTGATAACAAGTGAAACTTTTTGATTTAAATTGAAAACTCAAGATGGATCGTTGTAAACAGTTTTTCAGCAACCCCAGACTTCAAATTTATTTTTGACTAATTTATTTTGACTTTGTAATTTCTTCACTGCTAATGTTTGTTTCCATGTCATGATTTATATTAATACTAAATTTTAGGACCGTCATGTACCGACGGATCGGCGCCCAAACAAGCCAAGTAAATATATTTTAATCAGGCACGTAGCTAGGGGACTAGTGCCTCCCCAAAAAGGTATGTATATAATATATAACCGATCAGTAGGTCCACATTTTTACGCCATAAAAAATTGTGTAAAAATTGTAGCTAATAGTTTTCTTAGCTGAGTAAGTATGACCAATACAGTGTGTCTTTCACAATTCGCTACATGTATACTTACGAAAAAAATTGGTCCCCTCAAATTATTAGACCCAGCTACGTGCCTGACTTTAATTATTACATTTTAATTTAACTATAATAGTGTTAAAAATTGTTACTCAATTTCGTATCGTAATGATCTTGGTTTATGTTACAAAAACTTTTGTTTTCACAGTGTCAATCTGTTCTATTCATCAAAAACAATGTTGGAAATTTCCAGGTTCGGCGGTTATTATTGTTGGAATTCTTTTATGTGCCCATCATCGACTACATGCCAAAATGGATTTTGCTGCCCAGCAGGTTAGCAACACTAAATTCTTCGATTATTAAGAAAAACGATGTGACGCAGTCGACATTTTCTGACCGAGGAATAGGCTTTTTGTTATTGTTTGATACGAGTACATGTCCCAATGTTCTGACGAAGGATTTTGGATCTATATTATGCTGGATCCATTTTTCATGGATGGTAACTCATTTGGATATCACTATTTATCTTCATAAAAGTTGTTCCTTTCCTTGTACAAGTAAAGCTTACTGTGAATTCATGGGTGTATCAATAATCTGAACCGTATCAGATTCCAGAAACTTTAAGTCAGTAAGACTATAACAGCAGCAAGTTAATGCGTCGACAATGCATTCCAAAAACTGTCACCGTGCTGCAGTTATACTGATTCAAAAGACGTGCGAAATGTAGCATAAGTCACAAAACATTCAAACCAGAAATGGGCATTATAGTTTGCTTTTTTATAAGATGCTTCTGAATTGAAAATGACAAAAATCATTACCGTGGTAGAAATTGTTTACCGAAAGTTTTCACTGTAAGATTTTTCATTCAAAAAATCGTTAAAGGTTAGTTGAGTAAATCTAAAAATTTTAAGTCTTGTGTGACTCATGGTTCAGCCAGAAATCCTAGAAATATGAAACAGTACTTGCTCCCCACTCTCATAACTAAGAAGCATTTCAAGGAGAAAAATAGCCTATAGTTGGAAGAATCTTGCAAACTGAAAACCGTAGGTATTACTTTGGTAGTTGACACATTTCGAGACCATTTTTCTGGACGAAAAAAAGAATAATTATTAGAAAACGCCCCGATGGGGCAGAAAAAAGAAGAATATGTTTGCTTGGATAGTTGCCAAGCTAGCAAAAGAAGTGGACTAGATTTTTGAGAATTTGGGTAAGAGTTGGAAAAAATTCACTTTCGTTAGATTGGATTTTCATTCTTTCTAAAAAAAAATTTTCCGTGTCTGTGAAAAAGTATATTCTGCAGCATCGTGCATTTTGTTCTTCCCTGGCATCAACTACAGTAAAATTTTTCTACATGAAAATTATACGCACATGATTTCAAATGTAAAGAAATGGTAAACCATACCGATTCAAAACTCCTGCCAAAAAACTCCTGTCAAAACTCAAAAAAAATTCAAAACTCCAATCAAAAACTCGTACTAGCTGAAAAAAGTGAGGGAGGCATATAATAGTCATTTTCATAACTATAAAGAAACCCGAGATTGGTTGCACTAACCCAACATGAGGATGATCTCAACATCGGGATTGAATTGATGATCCTGAGTTTGAGCTAATCATAATGCCAAATTATTTTCTTCCAGTGCACAAAAAATACTCACTTCAGGATTACTGACGTTTAAATTCGAGTTTGAGAATTGCAGACATTTTCATATTTATTTGCTTTAGAGATAAGAAAATTATGCGAAAATGTTAGTGCAACTCAACAGCTCGAGCTGGGGATAATTTCGACATTAAGTTCGTTATAATCCTGATGACATTCAATTTATACCGAACTGAGATCAAACCGAGTCGCCTTTTTGTTCGAGATTATCTTGAGCTCGAGTGTAGACCCATTTAGTGCAACTGGGCCTTGGTTGGAAAGTGTCTTGATGCACTCACCTGTAGAATATACTTTTTCACGAACATGGAAAATTCTTTCTCGAGAAAGAATGTCCCCGTCCCCAAAAGAACGGGGAAAAACTCGTCCCCGCCCCGTCCCCGTCTCCGAAAAAAACTGTCTACATACGATCACTATGTGGACCACCAAACAATTGAATTGAGGCCATATTTTAAAAAAATTAAAAATCGCATTTGAGATTGCACCCCAAAGATGCTTAGGCTGAAGTATGGAGCTTGGATATGGCACATCAATTTCGAGGCTTGATGGAACTGGGGGCCCTTAAAAAGTGTGTGTTTTACATGTTTTTGGGGCCCCACCGAGCACCACTCAGATAGAGGCGAAATGACAAAAGGCACCCCATAGTTTGCCCTTATGTCCGAAATTATGAAACAAACCAAAAGGTTCTAGTTCTTACCGTTTTGGCTCTAGAGGGGGGAAATGAAATTTGGGTGCCAAGTATATTATAGGTTGACGCTATCGCGCCACCTATGATGATAAAATTTTTTTCGGTGCCGATCATAGCAGATTTCAGCTATTGTGCAGATGAATGAGATCAGAAAATTTACCAAATGGAAATCAAGAGTGGTTAGGCACTAGATTCTTGCTTGCAACTTTTCCACGTTGAGGCTTGACAGAGTTAACAATCAAGGTCTTAAGCGTGTTGTCATTCATATGGGAGAAAATTTCATTGCGTAAAAGGTATCAGTTGAGCGAGCTGAAAAAGCTGAGTTTATGACTTCTTTAGCAATGAATTCCAGATTAGTTTTCTGTGTTCCAAGTTTAATATTCCGATATATATGAGTACTTTAGAATCAAATTTGAAATTTCGCTCAAGTGCATTTTCTAGCAGTTAAATGTTTTCAGATGTCAATTTCAGCTTTTCTTTTTAGCTATGTGCTATCAATAGGCCGTAGAATGTGCGTGCACTAAGTGCTCACTTGCTTTAAAATCCTAAATCAAAACAGAAAATAAAAAATTCATCGATTTTTTTATAGTTGGAATCGTTATAATACAAGATTCAACGATTTAAGTTAGTTACTGATTTCGGAAAAATAGAATAAGAATCAGAGTATAAATTTTGATTTTTGTTTCTTGATTTTTGATTTCTAAAAAACAAAACAAAAATCAAAATAAACGTTTTGATTTTTGAATCTCGTTTCTCGATTTTTACCAAGCAAACCAGAATCAAGAAAAATATCTTGATTTTTGTTTTTTGATTTTTGAAAACAAATCAAAAATTAAGATATATTTTGATTTTTGTATGTTGATTTCGAAATATTAATCGGATTCAAAATTTGAATGTTGTTTCTTGATTTTTGATAACAAAATAAAAATCAAGATTACACATTTGACTCTCGTTTGTCCCAACAAAGAAAAAAAGCACTGCAACGCAGTGGATGTGCAGCGCGTTGCAGCAAAGTGCATTTGCGGATAGCCAGCGTTTTTTCATGATTCAACGGCGGCAAAGTTAGAAATGCGAAGGGGTACACAAGCCCATATTTTATTCGCCATTTTTTAAATATATTCTATATTTTTCAGTTATAAATTTCAGACATCAACTTTTATTGGTGTCAAGGGAATTTTTCATATGATCTTTCTGCGTTAATAGTAAAGTCAGTAGCTTGGCTTATCGAACAGTCCCCAAATCGTCCGAGACATTTAGAACTAGTAGAAAAATTTCGTGATTGTGCTAAGCTAGAAGAAATGATAACCAATCAAAAAAGCTACGATCATGAAGTTAAAAAATTCTATGGCATACGCCAAAAAAAATCGAACTGTTGTGCTGACGTTCTTGTGGGTATTTTCTCAGTAAATTGATACTCCCATGAAAAACCAATGTTTTTTTATCTCACTACATCAAAAAAGCGCTGCAATGCCATGGACGTGCAATGCATTGCAGCAAAGTGCTAGGGTTTGTTTTCAGATACCATGCTATACTTATTTTATTTTATAGCCTCATATTAAACTTTTTCTTTACTTTTACTGCCTTTTCTTTCTCTACAACCTTTTTTCAGCTTTTGAGCACTAGCAATATTTTTATCTGAAGTCCATCTCAATGACTTACTGATAATTTCAATTTTTGGTGAAAAAACTACTCAACTTCTTTAGCTTAAAAAGAACACTTGGTTTCTAATAAAGAAAGTTTGCGTGCCTAAACTCTTGCATTACTTTATAAATTCGTTTTTATATGCTACCTTAGGCATATTGGTCACATTTTATCTCAGAAATGTGCACGTCTTTTAGAATCTTGTATTTGTGGATTTGTATTTCCCAAATCGCATACAGATATGAATCATTCGACATTCCTTATTATTCCGACTTCATCCATAATGTACGAAAACGATTAATTTTTCTCGAACAATAAATTCGTTAAACATTGGTTTTTTCATGGGTGTATCAATTTACTGAGAAAATGCACACAAGGATGTTAGCACAACAGTTCGAATTTATTTTTGGCGTATGCCATAAAATTTCTTAACTTTATGATCTGAGGTTTTTTGATTGGTTATCATTTCTACTAGCTTGGCACGATCACGAAATTTTTCTACTAGTTCTAAATTTCTCGGACGATTTGGGGACTGTTTGTTAAGCTGATCTACTGACTCTACTATGAACGCAGACAGATCATATGAAAAATTCACTTGACACCATAAAAGTTGATGTCTGAAATTTATAACTGAAAAATATAGAATATATTTAAAAAATAACGAATAAAATATGGGCATGTGTACCCCTTCACAATACTAACTTTGCCGCCGTGGAATTATGAAAAAAATGCTGGCTATCCGCAAATGCACTTTCCTGCAACGCGTTGCGCATTCACTGCGTTGCACACTTTTTTGCTTTGTATCTATATGTGGGATAAACAAAAATCAAACGCGTAATCTTGATTTTTATTTTATTATCAAAAATCAAGAAACAAAATTCACATTTTTATTTCGATTAGTATTTCGAAATCAAAATACAAAAATCAAAATATATCTTGATTTTTGTTTTGTTTTCAAAACTCAAAAAATAAAAATCAAGGCATTTTTCTTGATTCTGGTTTGCTTGGTAAAAATCAAGAAACAAGATTCAAAAATCAAAACGTTTATCTTGATTCTTGTTTTGTTTTTCAGAAATCAAAAATCAAGAAACAAAAATCAAAATTTTTACTCTGATTCTTATTCTATTTTTCCGAAATTAGTAACTACCTTAAATTGTTGAATCTTGTATTATAACGATTCCAACCACGGCAAAATCTATGAATTTTTTGTTTTTTGTTTTGATTTAGGATTTTAAAGCACGCGAGCACTTAGTGCACGCACAGCAGAATTTGTTGTAATTCAAAATATATATTCGAAAAAATAATAGAAGTGGATAAATGTGGCAAAAAGGTTGAAGCTTGTCAGAATGATTTAAGGTTGGAATCTCTCGACCTCTTTTTTACCGGTGCCACTTTTGACAGCTGAAGTACGACTTACTGCTTGCTCTGTATTTTGCAATCTATATATTTTATTCTTTATTAGTTTTCTAAGGGAAGTCATTTAAACGCAAAATAAATAGCTTCATCATTTGATCTTTTTCGCCTTCAACTTTTCTTCTTCTTCGACTTGCCTCTTCTCGGCTTCACACTGTGTTTTTTCCACATCCATGCACATTTGATTGAAATGGTAGCCGACGAATAATAATAGAAAGAAGGGCCACCTGAGATTGACTGTTTCTTGCCAAAAAATTCTATCCACGATTATATAACCAGAATTTGAATCAGCCAAAAAGTAAAAAATGGCATACAATCCGAATGCTAAAGGCGTTATTTGGAGGACTGCCAGAATCCGACGGAAAACTTGATCGCGAAATTTCTTTTTCCGCCATTGGTTTACTGTAGGTATACTGTAGAATCGTTTAGCCAATTGTTCGACGAACAATTCGGATATATTGAGTATAATCCAAACTATATATTGATGGGTCAAACCGTGCCACACCAAAACGAACCCGTAGCTAACAAAAACACCCGAAACGACCCTCCACAAACTGAACGTTGGTCTACAGATAGGCAAAAAGATGTATTCCTTGAAAAATTGGTACAATCCGCGGTCGAAACTTCGCCAGATTTTAGAGTAAAGCGAAACGCGGGCTATACAAATGGGGCCTTTTAACGGGCTCATGTTGTCCAATTTGGCGAAAATGGCCGGCAAACCAAAAATAACGACATATTTCATTTGAAAAAATTGACCGGTGGCGTATGCAATGCTGACCAAAGTGTCCTCGGACACCGAGGACAAAACATCCCGATCAAGGATCAAGGCATCGTGGTACATAACGTATAAGAAAAAGTGATCAATGAAGAAATACCAGAAAACGATACGAGCGGCAAACCATAAAATTTCGGATGACCGACGTTTTTTGATGAACCTTTGCTTCATTTCCTCGGGGAATCTTTTGTAGATAACGATCAAGCTGCTGGAATACGGTAGATAGAAGGCGTACCAGAACATGTGATAAAGCCCCTGGAATGGAAAGTGGTTGGATATTTCGGATGCTGCAATTGTGACTCGTCTGCAGGACTGTTCAATACCAATTTTCAGTGTATTTAAAGAATAACAACTACTTGTGCTATCTTTTTCACTTTTAGATTTTTGTATTTTTCATCTTTGCTTCTTTCTCCAGTGTGTTTGAAATTATTCAGTCAGCTCGAAAAATTATTCAATTAAGGTTTCTGACACGTTCGGCAAACGTAATATTTGTTGTCTCAAAGTTTCATGTGCGAGCTTGTGAGCTGTACGGAGCTGTACTATTTATAGTAAACCAAGGCTCTTGGTGTAAATTTCTGTAGTAGTACTTGGATTCAACTAAACTAAACGCGAATTATAAAAATCGAGCGTGTAATCCTTTACCTTCATTATTATGCATTAAGGACTGCTGCAAGCGAAGTTCGAAATTTTCAAATCTTCAAACTTTTGTCATCCAAATCTGGTTAAAGCCACATAATAAAAAAGCAGTTTGAAACAAAGATTTTTCTATGTCGTCAATTCTTTTCCGATTTTTCTTCGAAATTTGTGCGTTTTTATTAAATTAATTGAGAAATCACCAGACAAAGCTGACCCAAAGCGACCGTCTTTGATTTGATCTGTGAATTTAAGACAGTGATGCAATTCCATTTGCTTTCTTTTTCCTATTGTAATGGACTATTTTTGGAATATCTGTAAAATTTATCTGAAAATCTGAGACATTTTATTCCGGCACCAAATTACTTAAGATTCCAGGCAATGCCGGAAAAATTGCCCAGGCCTAAGTGAAATTCCAACGAAACAATTTTCGAACATTCCGAATTAGACCACCTATAGTTATCTTTTCCGACGGAACGGAGCGGAGCGGAATGTAATTGACCGAATGTAGTTTAGTTGAAGGTGACCGTCATTCGTTTTCCGCAAAATTGCATTATACTTTCCGACTAAAAGGGGATTCTAAGGCTGAACGTTTCAAGTCAAGCTGTTGACGATCCGTTCCGTCGGAAAAGGCAAGTATAAATGGCCCTTTAGACATGTAGCGTTGGTGTGAATGTATGATGAAGAAGTTTTCCGACAATTTCGAACCCAAATTTGATGATTCTGATTGTGAGCCTCTAAGACACGTTAAATGTGACGAAAAGCAGATCCAAGATGAACGAAAAATTTTTGCAGATAATTCAATTTTTAAACGTTGTTTTTCTCCCGAAATGTTGCAGATACCATCTATTGTTTGCTAGTGTCGCTTACCTGGAAAAAGTTTTCATTCTCCACTCTTCCGTTTGTACATTCTTCCAGATTGAAGCTTATGTATTGTAGCATTTTGTACGACAAGAACATAACTCCAATGTAGTAACATCTCGGCCTGTGGAAAAAGTCCACGTGATTGAGACTCAAGTATAAGAAAATTACGCTAATAGCCCAAACTAAAGTTCGCCAACGAGTCAATCTCATGGTGCAATAGACCAAAAATCCGCTGGTCATCGACGCCGCCAGTAAAATCGAGTCGAAAATGTAGATATTGGCGATAAGCCAGTAAATAAACATAACTATCGACCACACGTTCTTTTTCAAAATCAAACTCAAAAAATTGAATAACAAGGAATGCCCCAAAAACCAAGGAAGCGCACTTTTAGCGTAGGGCACCCATTTGCGCCATTCAAAATTGGTCACGTCCTTTTTCCAACCAGGGCCCAAAACGGGTGAATATGGTGTATTTTCGTACATACCGTACCAACCGTCCCATTTGTACTCCCGGCTTGCTGCGTATACCCTGTACCAAGCGTAAACAAAAATCCCGACGCCAAATAGATAATAATAGACGGTTTCCCATCTGGGCAACGATGGATATTCGAAAGCCGGGACTCGTTTAACGGGCGGCGGGCCTGATAGATCGTTGGCTACCCTTTTCGGTCGTTCTTTAGCTTGTTTCATTGTGGGGAAAATTTGATATCTATTAGGACGAAAAATGTGTATGTCGAATATGGAGCATATCTGAAAAGTCCATGTCCAATGTGAACAGTAAGAAAATTGTCTACAGATTGCAAAAACCAGTTCTACAGTTTCATTCATATCCACGGCGGGTATAAAAGTGGGGCATTATTATGTACAAACTTTGAGCTAAAAAAGGTTTTCTGAAGTGGTGAAGTTTTCATCAATCGATAAAAATGCGTACAAATTTAAAAAAAAAATTTTCCCTCATTAAGAAACACTGTTCGAGAAAATTTAGCTCCTCATACAGAGCGCTGTGATGAGTAAAGAATTAACCCTGCCTGAAAATCACATATTTGGTGTAACTTGAAGCGCTAGGAACAAAAATGATATTCATTTCGTCTGAAAATTAAAACTTGCATAGATACAGAAAGACGAAAGTTAAAAATTTTTGATTTTTCCGATTTTTGACATACACTTCTTTCAACTTTTGCAGGTCTAGACATCGTATTTTGAAAATTTACTCAAAATTAGGCAAATGGATAGGCCACAATTTACTGTAGGACTCATTAGTGTAAAGTGCGTATCAGGAATACTGTAATGCCCGAAACATCAAATTTTGAGAGCAAAAATCGTCACTTTTTTTCACAAAAATCCCCTTATCAACTGCTGAAGCTCAGAAGCACCAAAAAAATCGCTATACAGATAGTCTACGATGTCTTCTACCTGCTGACAAAAAATTATGGGTACTCACGTACTGATAGAGGGTCGCACAACCTGGAGTTTGAACACTGTCTTGTATTTGTATTTTCTGGTAATTGCGACCTCCACTGCAGAACTATTACAGCTTGATAAAGTTCAAAAATGAGATATTAGGACAAGTTCCGTATGGTGAATATTAATATCATTCCCAAACGCATAAAAAATGAAATTCGCACTCTTTGTGCGTGGTCACATTCTCCTTCTAATGAAGTGTGACGCTCTCGTCACAACATCCCTCCCCTGCAGAGGCAGACAAGGGGCCCTGCTATGCCTCAGCATGCAATGGTTCCCGCACACTTTGTGGTAGCTGCTCTACCACCCACTTCACAACCCTGCATTGTCTGCAATGCCCGTCACAAAAATCCAGGTATGAGGTCATGACTTTGATGCACAACATCAAGTCTATGAGTTCAGAGAAAAATGCAAAAAATGCATGACTGCACTCTGTGTGCATCCTCACAGTAACTTATTCCAACATCTACTTATCGGTAATCATCAACTGATATCACAAACAGACAGCTTGAGAGACACTGCTTATGAAGATAGCATGAAATTGGAAGCAGCCCGTTCAATGCCATTATCCCCAGATCTACATGAAGCATTACAAGCTTTCTACACTGCATGAAGAACGAATATTGTAGAAGAATGGGCACTCAAAAGTCAAAGAACATGTGAAACGCTCACAGCAAAACAGAAGTTGTTTCTACTGAAAAAATTTAATGGAGGAATCCGTCTCAAACAAAAGTTTGATGTTGAAATAATATTCAGACTGATACGAAAAAATGGACAGTTTTCCCAAAGTGAATTTCTAACAGGGCAACAAGTTGCAAGCTTCTGGTCATGCGAAGCAAGTCGCCACCATGAAGACCAAGGAATATACTACGATCCTGCTGAAGCAGACAGTTTTTTTTAAAAGGATGAAGCTGAAATTATGAATGACCCAGCACTAAATGACCCGAATTTTCAGATGGAAAGTGATCTGCTCCAAACTGATTGCTTTGAAAGCTTTTTCTATTCTTGTCCACACTTCCAATATTTTCCTATCATCTAAACTGAAGCAAGAAATTTCGAGAAAAGACAACTTTTGTTGATCAAGAACTGAAAATTAAAATTTATCAAATGAAATGGTTGGTAGTTTTTTGTAAATTTAACACCCTAGCAGTACACGAACTTCGGTCATTTTTTGCAGGCAGCTAGGAGACATTGTAATATAGTCATTTTAGTGGGAAGAAGCCTGCTTTTTTTACCACTTTACGGTCTCACTTTTGACATTTTAAAACTACCTTAAAAGTGTGAAATGAAAAATTTGGAAAACGTTTCCATACCACATTATAGAGCATTGCATTCTGTATCAAATGGACGGTCAATAATAAAGTTACTTCATGCCTAGGCCGATACATCTCAAATATCGTAAAAAACAGAAAAATGCTGAAAATGCAAAAATTTCCAACTTTCGGATATTGTAGAATATTTACCACATGAAACTTGTCCTAATATCTCATTTTTGAAATTTATCAAGCTGGAATAATTCTACAGTGGAGTTCGCAATTACCAGAGAATACAATTGATGGTGTTCAAACTCCAGCTTGTGCGACCCTCTATCAGTAGTGAATTTCCGTAATTTTTTGTCAGCAGGTAGAAGACATCGTAGACTATCTATTGTATAGCGATTTTTTTGGTGCTTCTGCGCTTCAGCAGTTGATATGTGGATTTTTGTGAAAAAAGTGACAATTTTTGCTCTTAAAATTTGATGTTTCGGGCACCACTGTATTCCTAATACACACTTTACGCTAATGAGTCCTACAGTAAATTGTGGCCCATCCATTTGCCTAATATTGGGTAAATTTTCAAAATACGATGTCTGACGTACCTAAACCTGCAAAAGTTGAAAGAAGTGTGTGTCAAAAATCGAAAAAATCGAAAATTTGCAACTTTTGTCTTACCGTGGCTGTGCGAACTTTTATTTTCAGACGAAATGAATACCTTTTTCGGTCCTAGCCCATCCAAATGATTTTTTTTCAGGTAGGTTAGCTTTTTACTTATCACAACTAAGTTGAACCCTCTCAGAAATCGTGTCTTAAAATTTGCATATACATGTTATGATTCGCTGCATTAATTTTCTCAAAACAAGCTGAATTTGGTTTCTGGAATCAAGAATACGTTTTGACGTCATTCCATCGATGCATTCTGTAATTCATTTTTTAAATGCTTAAAAATTTGGGATTGTAAAAAAATAAATAGTACTTTCTATATTCTGCTTTTCTTGAAAGCTTATAAATAGTAAAAAGGGAAAGCAAGAAATTTTTCATATTTCTATGATTTTCTGCTAAATAAAAAGTCCCATGGGACTAACAATTTGTGAGCTTACTCGACGAGCCTTTAAAATTTTTTGTTATAAATATCTTTTTGTAAAAGCCTTGTCTTAACGATTCTGACAACAGTACGCCATTTTCAGATTATTGGAAGCATTTGATAAAAAAAGAAACCATAAATTGTTCGGCAAAGCTGTTATTGTAGAATTTTGACTCGAAATTTGTCAGACGATGGCGCGGCTCGGCTCAAAATATCGGTGTCATGTGATGCGGTTCAGCGAAAAATTAAATTAAAAAAGTTTAAAATGCTTGCTTTCCGACCTTATGGTTTAAGACAATTGAAGAATAATTGACTCTAATTTGTTGAATAACTTCTTCAAAAGAGTTACTCAAAACTAGTGCTGTCCTAATGAAGTAATATTGGTCGAGAAACTTTCTCCCCAATTCCCTGACCTCCACAATCTTCGCGATCACTCTAACTTTCCCAATCTCCCCAAATCTTTAACGACGATATTCTATTGTTTTCTTCCAGAGGTCTGAGTTTTTATGCAAGCTGACAATTTTAAATGGTAATTTACTTTCTATGACCTGTGCAGGAGAAGTAAGTAGATAAATTTGCATTTGTTTTTGATTTCGGTTTAGTTAATTGTAATTGATTAGGATCATGGAATCATTTCGAATGGCATTTTTCTTGGCTACCATATACCAGAGGTAGTCTGTCAGATCACAGTGCAAAATTTAGCAGAATGCGTGGCAACATATTTTACGATACAGAAAACAACTGGTAATAGTAACATGTTGCTGCGTTGATTTTCGTTAGTACATATTACTTTGTGAGTTTTGAGACTAAGTATATCATTTCATGTCTTTTTTTAGTTCTCCTTTTTGTCCATCAGTTTTAAGATAATCCCCACTTACAGCTAAGAATTTTATGTTTTCAATTTTACAGTATTAGTGGTTTATTACAGTGTCGCGTAGTCACAGGCAATTAGAGTCGTTAATTTGCCTTCTGGCACCATATTTATTTTTTATTTTTTACATCACTAGGTTCACGACGACTCTCAAGTTGCTATGCTTCGCAGATTCGGTGTCAGTCTGGTGAATGCATCAACGCAGAGTACAGGTGCAATGGAGCTCAAGAATGTTCCGACGGAAGCGACGAGCTGAACTGTCGTAAGAGAGATAACTAAAAATTCATCTTTCGCGCTTTCTGTCCGTGACAGGTTCATCTTTCGCGCTTTCTGTCCGTGACACTTTCTGTCCGTGACTTAAATCAAGTTTCTCTTCAGAGTATTTTTCGAGACGCCTGAAAAAACGACTATGACAAAATGATTACTTTTTTGTCAGGTGTTGAGGAATTGTCGATTATTACTGTAGTTATAAAATTCGAATCTTTCACAGAAATCGTGCTATTGCGTAGAAAAATTCTGGCTAAAATAGGAATCTATGTTAAACACTACATTTTAGCTGTGCAAGCTGAACTTTCGACTAACGGTCATCGAAACGACATCGTGGCCGGATCAAAAATATTTTGCTCAAAAGACGAATTTCGTTGTGCGTCATCTGGTGTTTGTATTAGCGCCAAGTTCCGATGCAACTTCATAGCAGATTGTTCGGACGCTTCAGACGAAAGAGACTGTTCGCCGAGCAGTAGTAATTTTTTATATGCTAATCATATACCGGCATGATGGGGCATTTGGGGGTGTTGGACGTTACCATAAAAGTGCTTGACATCACCCAGAATGGTGTCACCCCTAAAAAGTGACTTTTCGAAGCTAGCAGGGATTTTTTTCCTTCTTATTGGGTATCAATCGATAGATCTCATTTGATTCTATTCGCGTGCTGACGCCAACTGCTTGAATATTTTTTGCATGGTTATGTAGTAGCTAGGAAATTACAGGGTTGTGGTGTACTATTGTTTTTCCGATAATGTTTGGCAAAAATGAGCATTCCAACAAAAATCTAACTTGATCGTCATTTGATAAAAAGGTACTCGAATACCAAAAAAGTATAAAGCCGTACTCATGACAGGCATGTGAACTGTTCGATGATTAGGGCTTTCAATATAATCTTCCCACTGAAAGTATCGAAAAGCACACTAGATGTATGGAAAATCTCTTACCAAAAATGATAAAATTCTGATAAATATAGAATATGAAATCTAATGATGATTCTGATATTTGATTTCCAATTCGGTTTTCTAGTCAACTGATCTTTTGAATGTATCTTCCCTCGGTTAAAATCATTAGCGAAGTTTCGATCAAGTATTACAGAGTGCAGAGTTTGTTAATCCGTGATTTTTCATTTACGATTTCAGTTTGAAATTCCAAAAATTACAGTTTCGAGTTCGTGAATTTTTTCAGATAACATGGCTATCTCAACGCAAGAATCATCTGCAGCGGAATGCCCAAGAGGCGCATTTCCGTGTGGAAATCAGCAATGCATTGCCCAAAGTAAACGATGCGACGGTCAATACGATTGCAATGATTTTTCGGACGAAATAAGCTGCGAAAGTACAGCATACTGAAAAGTGTTTAATTTTCAATCTTTTCAAAATACAATAATTTTCTTCATTAGATCTCACAGTTAGAGGGCAATGCACTAATGATCAGTTCGAGTGCCGCAGTGATCAACGATGCATCCCGCTGAATTACGTTTGCGATAAAGTCTACGACTGCTTGGATCATTCTGATGAAGCTAATTGTTTAAGTAATAGTGGCACTGATTAGTCAAAATGCTAGCTTCGCTCAAAGTGATTTTACTAGTAATTCACTTGATAGAACCTACAATATGATTTGATACCTGTAGATATGAAAACGTCTTACGCTGAAATCAGTTGCACTGCCTTCATTGCGAGAATTTCTTGGTTACTCAAATTTTTCCACATTTTGCCACAATGTTGTGTCTTCTACTAGTAGCCTGTATTCGTCAAGAAAAATTATTTGGTCAGTTGTATATTTCTTGTGAAACATCTGTGGTCGATTGCAAGAAACAGGATGATTCCGAGCCAGACATGCCCGGCAAGAATTTTCCATGGGAGAGGATCCCCGGACTTTCAATCGAGGGAGGGTGGGGAATGAGTGAACAAGAAAATAAAAATCTTCCACAAGCATTACTGTCCTATATGCATAAAAATAATCAAAAAATGTCTTTCAAAAAAGTTCAGGTGAATGTCTGAGCATCTTTTTTCGGGCCAGGCAGGGGTATCTAGGGACGCAAGTAGAAGACTTTAACCTCCTACTCCTATGTGCCATGTGCATTCCTAGCTCGAGATAATCTCGAACTTTTTTGCACACAAAACTATGTTAAAAAATCGTGATTATTTAGAGCTCATCATTATTTCGTTTGTTGCAACCGGCTCCTAGAGGCTTGTTTTATGAAAGAGTATTAGTCGATATAAGTAATATTTCTTGAGGGTCCGTTTCAAAAATTATCCAACACTGATAAAAATATTGAGAATATTCAATACTATTGAAAAAATACATAAAATATCGCCACTTACCAATAAAATATTGGCAATTTTATCAATAATATTAGTGAAATGTTTGTGAAGATATTGCCATCTTTCTTAAGAAGTACCAATATAAAATATTTGTGTTGGTACTTCTCATGTTGTGCCAATATTTTCTATTAGAATCAAACTCCAAATATCTTATTTTTCTCGTGGTGATTCCGAGAGATTAAACGGTGTACATTATCTATAGTCTGTTTTTTTGTAAAATGCTTCCAAATATAAAAGTGACACAAATCAGTACTGTCGTCAAAATTGTTTGCATAGAGCTCTTACTGTAAAATTTTTCACTCCCAAAAATCGTTAAAGGTTAGGACAGTAAGCTCGCAAATTTCCAGTCTTGTATGATACATTGTTTGTTAGCAAATCGTGAAAACCTGAAATACTACATGCTTTCCACTTTATTATTTAGAAGCGTTTCAAGATAAACAGACTATAGATCAGATTGGAGTATGTAAAGTTTATTATTTATAAATTTCGACAATTGTTAATTTATCAGCATAATTCAGAAGAAATGAAAGTTCCTGATTTCATTAGTTTCAAATTCGAAAATCACACTAGAAAATCATCTTGATTTTTGGCATAAATCGACCTCAGAACTTTATTTTCTCTGCTTCACTGAGTCCAAAATATTCCTATTGGTTCTATTTAACTCGAATTAACATGCTCAATGTCTAATTGAAATAACTATCGACATCGGTCCCTGAAAATTCGTCTACAACAGTGCCTCGTCAGCTTTAGGATATACTCATGCGATTCGATTGGACGAAAAATATATGTCCATCCACCCCTAGTGTACACGTTTGTTGCTCAAAAGACACTCAAGCAATATAATCAGCTATCAGTCTTTCGAGAATCAATATATATGTTAACATTTTCTTGGCATTTTCCCAATGTTTTATTAGACAATTATTTCCACGCATTTATTAGTCCCAAAAAATATTAATAATACTTGAATATGATTAATATATGTTTTATGAAAAAGCCCAATCTATTTTGACTAGTGTAAAACCCTTCAAAAATTTTCCCGAATTGACTGGGTTGTAAATTCATGAGATGTTTTCGATAAAATATACTCTGAGTTTTAGAAAATGAATTGTTGTTCAGAAAATGCCAGGTTGACAATGTACATGCCAACTGTTTTAACATTAAAAATCTTCGAACAATGCTTTGGAAACATTGAGTTGCATTGATTGATCTTTACAGAGAATGTTGAAAAAAATCATTATCAAAACACAGACGAAAATATAGTCGTAGTATTTCATACTAGTAGCAACATTGCGTTTTATCTGTGCTTTTTACGGCTGCCTCGTATGGCGTCCGCAGAGTCTCCTTAATTAACTGTCTAATGATTATTTTTTAAATCCAATGGCAATCATTTTGCGGTTACTTTTTTCTAGACATCTGAGTTTGGCTTATTTGACACCTGTGCCGAACTTTCAATTATTTGTGACTGTTGAAGAATGTATATTTTTGCAACCAAAACTGGGGTTATTCTTTTCTCTAAAAATGGAGTTATTCTCATGTGAGCGATTTCCCATTGAGCAAATTCTCAATCGAAAGATTCTCCTGTGAGCGATGCCAATTGAGCGATTCCCAAATGAACGAATTCATAATTGAGCGATTCCTTATTGAGCGAATTCCCAAATGAGCGAATTCTCCTTTGGGCGATTCCAATTGAGCGATCGCGAATGTAATAACACTTTCTTCATATTTTCCTTCTTTATCTTGTATTTTTCTTTGTATGTATTTCTTTTTTCTTTCGTTTTCTGTGTGTATTGCTAATGTTTTCGTTTATGTATGTTTTTAAGTTTTCTTCTTTTGTCTCTGCTTTCTTTCATTTTCGTTTTTCTTGTCATCTACTTTTTTCCTTTTTGCTCATGAAACAACACATTACAAGTTGTCATCTTTAATAACCATAAGTTCCGGTATAATTCTCATACAATTCGGCACGCTCAATTTCTCATATAATTCTATTTTTTGTGATTTTTTCTTCATTCTTTCAGCTTTATAACTTTCATCTTAGTTCTTTGCTTTTACTTCTCTCCTGATACTTTCTTTTTTTGTGATTTTTTTCACATTATTACTACTTTCTTTCTTGCTGCTTTCCCTATGTTGCTTCTTCGTTCTTGTCAGTTTTTTCATGTCTTCTTTCTTTTTCTAATGCTTTCCCAGATATTTTCCCTTATTCTTAATGTCTTCATTTTTGTTGACGTTTCCTTTCTCTTGATGTTTTGTTTCTTCCAACATTCTTTTGTTTACCTTTTTTATGAAAAATTTCACACTCACAACGATGAAAGACTCAAGCATGTCGAACTGTGCAAGAAATATGCGGGAGACTACGGGCATTTGGAATGACGATTTGTAATGTATTGTATCATGAGGAAAAAAAATTGGATGACAAGAAGGAAGAAAACGAAAGAAATCAGAGACAAAAGATGAAAACGTAAAAGCATACACAAAGGAAAACATGAGCAACACATACAGAAAACGAAAGAACAAAGAAATACATTCGAATGAAAATATGAGGTAAAGAAGGAAAATATGAAAGAATCGTCCAGAGAATTCGTTCACTTGGGAATTCGCTCAAATCTGAATCGCTCCCACGGGAATCGTTAAATTGGAAATTCGCACACTTGGGTATTCGCCTCACTTGGGAATTCGCTCACTTGAGAATCCCTCCTTTGGGAGTCACTCGCTTGGAAATAGACTCCCGTACGTTGACGAACTTTTTCCTAGAACTTGGCCAATCCAATTCCAAACCCTCGTCTCCGGATCAAAATTCAATCTCCGCCTCAACGTGCAATAACGACGAATATCAGTGTCGAAATTTCCAATGCATTAAATTGTATAAAAAATGCGACGGTGCTTTTGATTGTATTGATCAGTCGGATGAAACCGGGTGTCCAAGTAATAACCAGAGTTTTTGATCTCTTAGAAACGATTCCGTTTCCCTCATACAGACAGCGATAACCTGCACACAAAGAACCACTACTGTCCACCTGGACAATTTATGTGCAACAGCACTTTTAATTGCATACCGTACGGGAAAAGATGCAATGGTGAATTCGATTGTCAAGACTCTTCGGACGAAGCCGCCTGTCAGGGTAATTTTTTGCAGTTTCGAAGTGCATGCTTTTCACAAAAATTTCCCCTTCTGCTTGATTCGCTACTTTTTTAAATGTATTCCCGTTTTTGGCGAATTACTCTTTCTTTACCCTTGCTCAGTGATAGATGGATGCTTGTCAAATCAATTTTCATGCCGGAAACCAGCCGGCATTTGCGTAGCTGAACACCGCGTCTGCGATGGCGCCCCTGATTGCCTGGACGGCAGCGACGAAGCGTTTTGCTTAAGTAGGGCTTGCCTCACGTGACTTACCAGTCTAGAGTTAGAAATGTAAAAGCATGCTTTTAAAACGGCTTAACTTTTCCTTTGTTTATTGGCTCTTGATATGAATGAAAAAAATGCAAATGGGAAAAGGGCCGCAAAGAGTTTTAATATACTGGACCCGGTTGCTCGATTCTACCTTAACTAAGATAGCCTTACAAGTCCAACTTTAAGGTTGTTTTTGTTGCTCGAGTTCCACACTAAAAGTTCAATTTTGAGGTGGCGTTAAAGTGAACATTAATGGTTAAGGCTGAACTTAGCAAAAGTAACCTTAAAGTTAGCGTTAAAAATCTGTTTCTCGAATTGAACTTTAGGTTTGCTTCGTAAAACTATTGAGGTTACGTCAGTGCTGCATTAAGGTGAGAGACAACCATCAAAACTCTCAATGTGAAAGTTGAGCGAGAGAAAAACCTTAACATTACCTTAGTTCTTTGAAGGTGACTTTGAAGGTAATTTATGTCGTGCAATCCAATATTTTTAATGTTTCATTAAGGTCGCCTCCATCATTAATTGTTGCATTAAGGTTATTGTCGAGAGGAACCTACCTCAAAAACGAACATTAAACAAGCCTTAGTGATCGTTAAAGTTGAAGCCGAGCAACCCCATTTTTTAAGTTGTTGAAATTTAACCTTTATGCAACTACTAATGAAGGTTGTCGTTAAGGCTACCTTTTTGAGGTTCAAGTTGATGAACCGAGCCGACTACGGCAATTTGATAGCTTGTCCATTTATTTTAAAGAAACAGATGCAGGTGTAAACAAAAAATAGGTTCGATTTGACTTGCAGTTTCTACGTTGTTAAAAACTTGATACTGTAGGAAAAGCTGAATTTTTTCGTGACGACTCAGAGGCCAAATTTATAGAAAATCGTCATTCTTATCCATTTTTGAAAGGATAGGACTATGTCGACACCGGAGGATTTCTGCTTATTGAATTTTGACAATTTAACCAGATTACTAAAGGAAATTTTCAGTTCTAATGTCCATGTGAACGAGAAAATTTTTCCCTTGGTTTACGGTAATTACCGTACTAATCTTTCCGTCCTGAACTTACTTTCATTGAATCGTTGCATCTTTCATGTCAGAATAAATAGACTATAATTAGAAAAGGTCTCTACAGTCTGTTTTTTATAAAATGCTTCCAAATCGAAAAGCGACACACATCAGCACTGTCATCAAAATCGTTGACATAGAGCTCTTACTGTAAAATTTTTTACTCGAAAAATTGTTAAAAGTTAGGTCAGTATGCTCACAAATTTTCAGTCCTATATGATGCATTGTCTATCGGCAAATCGTGAAAATCTGAAATACTACTTGCTTTCCACTTTCATTATTTAGAAGTATTCCAAGAAGAACAGACTATAGCCCGTTCTTGTAAAATATTTTTAAACCAAGAATTAACATAAATGAGTGCTATCTTCAATACCCTTCGCACGAAATTTCTACTGCAAATTTTTTTAGGGCAAAAATTCAGAGGCTTCTTTGATTTTGCTCAATTCTCGAAACTCTAAAGCACTCACGGTTTAGAAGAAGATTACAGAAAAAAATAGCACATGCATTCCGGTTTCTTTTTTGAGGGGCATTCGAAGGAAAAACACATTGTTTTTATAGAGTGATTTTGAACAGAAAAGAATAAAAATTTCTACTGTTGTCAAAATCGTTCGTACAATGCTTTTGCTATTGTGAAAATATGTAATTGTACTTGTTTTCCATTTTCATTCCTTCATAAGCATTTCGAGCAAGACAGACCATAGACGTAAGTTCTAAAACGAAACATATCAACCCAAAGTGTTTTTCTTAAGATATTTCTAAATAATGAACCAGGAGGCATTTACTATTTTATACAGTATTTTCTGCGAAACCACCCGCCATTGTATGTGAAAATTTGTGACAGCACTCAACTAACGCTCAGAAGTCTTTTGAGTAGAAAATTCTACTGTAAGTACTCTACAGTCGATTATTAAATCAGTGCGTAATTGTGTCATATCTCATTTCAGAAACATTTAATTAAAAACCGACAATAGTTTTTGCATCGATGCTTCGTATTTACGTGGAAGTTCAGAAACAAATGAAAGCCCATGCTTTCGGTAAAAATATTATTGCTCACAAGATATAAATGAAATGCAATTGAATTTTTTTCGACAAACTCGAAAAACTCCAAAAATTTTTGTCACCGTATGCGTTTCATCACATAATCGAAAATCTTTATGCCGGGCTATTCTCGAATCTGGTTGAAAAGAGATACAAGATTGGTAGTTTTGAAAATACAGACCATTTTGTGCCCGGTTCACACGGCGACATTTCTCCGGACATACATGTTGCGACATATATGCTTTTTCCAAAAATGTCGCAACATTGAGACGTTCTCACGTGCGACATATAAGGTAACATAATGTGCGGCATATGCTATGACATACACCGCAACATTCTCCATCCCAGTATTATTTTTCAATGTCCAAAAGAAAGTCTGTTGCTATTTTTGGTCTTTCCCTACTTTTGGATGATGAGTTTTTTTTGCGCCTGTCACGATTATGCCCACCAAGCACACAAATAGTACCAAATGTCGCGCTGTATGTTGGCCAAAATAGCCGGCTGAGCGAAAGAGCAAACTGTATGTCAGGTGTATGTCGCTAATATGTCGGGCTTATGTCGCGCTCGTTCACACCTGACGATTTTACTTAACATACGTATGTCGTGTATATGTCGCGACATGTATGTCGGGTATATGTTGCGCAAAATGTTGCCGTGTGAACCAGCCTTTAAGCTCAGCTTGAACTCGTGAAAAAGTTATTGAATCAGACTTATTTGCGTTATACATTCAGAATCCAAATGAACTGATGTATTGATTCCGAGTGCTGTCTAGACTGTCGTTTGCGAAACTATAGCATTTGATCTTTTGCTCTCATTTATCGACTTTTCTGATCTATTGCTCATTTTGACAGAAAGAAGCTTTTTTGCGTAAGTTATTAAGACACGATTTCTGAGAGGTTCTACTTTCCCTATGATAAGTTGAAAATTAATCATACCTCAAAATCAGATATATTGGGTAGTTTCGTGCGCTGAGTTTCATGGTACTATTCGTTTTGCTTGTAAACGAAAATTCGCGCCGCTAGTTTGAAAATTTATGATTTTTTTTTGCATTTTTCAGTAGTCTTGCTAGGCAAGCGATATTTCGAAATTGGTTTGGTCTTATTTAATGAATAGATATTCATTTTATAGAGGAGACAGTAAGCTCTCTTTTGGTGTATCATTTACAGTAAATAATTGCATATTACACTTTTTTTATAAAGTTTAAAGTGTCAAAAATGAGCCATCAAAGTTGAAAAAATTTTATTTATCGGCACTCCCGAGCACCTTCCCATCGGAAGCCGCAGAATTTTATTTTCCCATATTGTAGCCCATCCATTTTTACTGCTTTAGTTAAATTTTCATCAAAATTTTTATACCGTTTTGGGAGCTGCACTGCTCTGAAGAAGGAATACTTATGAAAATTTCGTATAAATCATTGTATTCGCCAGGTGGCCCTTGTCTACCCCTTGTGATATATTTATTACCTATACTGTAGAAGTATCAATTAACTAACAGACTATAGTTTGATGTATTAATTGTTTCACAAGCAAATATGTTACACTCTGCAAGAAAGTTTGAACAGTCAAAATTAGAAGCAAAAGTGAAGAAAAATCCTGCTTAGAAGCACTCCCGATCACCTTCACCTACCATGCTGCAGAATTTTATCTTTTTATTCTTTTATTCATACATTCCTACAGTAGCTGTGAAAGCAGCATCGTGATTTGAATACCCCTTGAGAAGCTACAGTGATCCATAGCGAGCAAAACCCTGAAAATTGCTCAGAAATCAATATTTTTTTTGCATTTTTCTGCATTTAGCATTTAGCATTTGTTGAAAATATTGGTTCTGTATCTCCATGCTAGAACCAGGAAATAAGGAGCATAGGGAGAAAATTTGCTGAAAGTGATGTCAAAAGTTATATTCTGGCCCAACAGTTTTTTACTGTTTTGTTTATAAACTATAAACTACCTATCCTAAGCAAAAAATTGTACTAATGAAAAATATTTTCTCAAAACTTTCTAGCCAGATTGGTCAAAAGTTGTATCAGCTATTACTCTTTTTCCCTGAGGATCTAACCTTCCATAGGAATCATTTTTTTGTTCAACTGTGATGGATCAATAGATTACGATGGTTGCACTAGGAGCATTGAAAAGATTTTGGAAATGTTCAAATCTTTCAACAAAAAAATGCATCATCTACTTTCATAAATAATTAAAGTATGATTGACAGAGCATCACATAAATAGTATACATAATAGATAAAATATTGAATTAGTAGTATTTTTTGAAATGCTGATTAATTATAAGCATGGCAGAAGCGTAAGCATTTTGACACATATTGGCATCATAAAAATGTTTCAGATTTATATGCTGATTACTATAGACCATGTGATCCTGCACTATAGAACATGTGATCCATGCCACTTATTGACAGAGAAAACCATGAGCCATTATCTGAGATTATCAACTGGTTCCCCCTAAGACCGGCAGTTTTGAGGAAAACTTGTTCATATTTTTTGCCAATGTGTGATTACTTTTCAAATCAGTCACTAGCCAGCAAACTACTTTCAAACTCCAAATGAGAATTATAGAATGCAGGGTCCTCCAATGCATCTTCATCTTCACAAACTTCATCCACATTTTCCTCAACATAATAAGTATCAATGTCATTACATCAGTGGGCTGCCTCTCAAGACCAGAAACTTTGTATCTGCTGATGCATCAGTAAATCATCCTTGCTGAAAATATTACCATGTCACATCTCTTGGGCAGTAATGTTGGAAGCAAACTTCTGTCATCTAGTGAGGCCCTCTTCAAACTTTGACAAGAGAAAGCATCTTTGATTTAGTTTCAATGGATAACAAGGGTGATTCTTCCCCAATGCCCATCCTTTGGCTATTGGTTCAGATATTTCATTTTCATAGAATCCTTGCAGTGCTTCTTGCATCTCAGGCATTTCAAATGTTAATCTAACTGATTCCAGATGGTCACTGTAGCTTTGTATTACAGCATCCTTGAAGGCTAACATGCTGAGATGCCAACTGATGTTGGCCTGCTAGAAGATGGCCTAACAGGTTTCCATGCCTTGCAGATGACATAATGCAACCTTCTTCTGGACAACTGGAGGTATTGTCTTGGCTTAAATCAGCCTGAGAATTTTTTCCCAGCATCTTCATTAACTGGGATTTTGGTGTTGCGTTTCTGTTGTATATCTTTTGATGGTACCTTCAGTTCAAACCAAAAATAGCTTTGTAGCATGGCTGATGTAGCTAGCTGATTTTCATCCTACACAAGCATTGCTTCCAGTCCTAGGACAATGGTTTTCTTGTTCCCTTTATTAACTGATACAATCTTTCCAGTGCCAATTTTATAAGCACACCAAGCACGTGTAGCATTCAACTCAAACAAAAAGTTTGAATATGAATTTACACCGGGCAGCTTCTGAAGCACAGCATTTGATGTTGTCAATTTGCCATAGATCAATAAAGTGCCTGTTGTACCCTGATAGGAAGATGCACACCTCAGAAATCCTTCTGCATTTGTGCATTTGTTATTTTCATCAACATACGAGCGTATGTGGTCTTTTACTAATGCTGCTATTTGATCACAAGCACCCTTGCCATGCTAAGATTCACTGAAATGAAAAAATTGACTATACTTGATGTTCAACGTAATGTTTTCTGTTTATTCATAATCTAAATGAAATAAAATGAATTCATCTATGCTTTGCTTGTCCTCTTTATGAAAATTTGTTAGATATTGGTTTTTATCAGGATCTGTGCTTTTTTCCAGAAATGTAGCAGAAATATGTATTTGTCTTGCAGACATCAAACATGATTTTTGCCACACATATTTGGACTTACTCATCTAATATAGCATGATTCTGGAATTCCTGAATAGTTTGATCTCGCTCTTTGACTATCAATTTCATGGGCAAATGTAGAAACATCTTTTGATCAAAAGTTGTTGAACACCTGAAGACTCTGTTTTGATTGTCCATGTGGGACCTTGTTGATGATAAGTTGAAATGACTTTCAATGTAGAATGTTGTTCCTGAACAGTCATTTGGGCAGCCAGGTGTGGGTGTTCCAAGCTGCAATGGATTGATGTTGGGGCATAAGTTAGCTGAGATATTGCATCGATTCAATGAATCATCCATTTGCCCATTAATGTCCAATTCTCGAAAAATTCAGGAACTTGGAATCAATGAATTACATATTTTCATGAAAAGTTTGTCAAGTGAATCACACCACAAATATGGTGCTTTTTGACCAAAAACAACCACATCTTCAACAATTGATCAAAGTACATCGAGAGGAAATTCCTCTAACAAAGGAGTAGGGCCCCAAGGTCGAATTCCAAAAAACTGTTTCATCAATGCTGTATCTGATGTTTGAAGTTATTTCTACTTTCAATCACATCAATTCGACGATCAATGTATATGTTGTACTTTGTGTATACATATGGATTTTCGAGCAGCATTTCTGGTGATATAGTGTTATCACCAATTACAAAGTATGAACTAGAAAAATGATAGCCGGATAAATTTGCGAACAAAATAATGTGTGGCCTTGGATCTGATCATTCAGCGCATCCCTCATAAGCAAAAGAATCATTCCTGTTTTCTATTAATCAAAAGAATCTTCATATATACATAATTGAAACCAGATCATGCCTCCACAGACTCAGCAGTTAATATAACCCCAGGAAATAATACCCCATAAATTAGTAAGCCAAAAAATAAACTTCATCTCCATCAATAAGTGAACCTAACAATCCGGCTAGAAAATTTTAAAAACAAAATATTTTTCATTGGTCTAATTTTTTGCTTAGGATAGGTTGTTTATAGTTTATAAAAAAAAAAACAGTAAGAAAGTGTTGGGGCAGAATATAACTTTTGACCTCACTTTCAGCAAATTCTTTCCTTATGCTCCTTCTTTTCTGGTTCTAGTATCAAGATACAGAACCAATATTTTTAACAAATGCAAAATGCTAAATGCAGAAAAATGCAAAAAAAAATATTGATTTCTGAGCAATTTTCAGGGTTTTGCTCGCTATGGATATCTGTAGCTTCTCAAGGGGTATTCAAATCACGATGCTGCTTTCACAGCTACTGTAGGAATGTATGAATAAAAGAATAAAAAGATAAAATTCTGCAGCATGGTAGGTGAAGGTGCTCGGGAGTGCTTCTAAGCAGGATTTTTCTTCACTTTTGCTTCTAATTTTGACTGTTCAAACTTTCTTGCAGAGTGTAACATATTTGCTTGTGAAACAATTAATACATCAAACTATAGTCTGTTAGTTAATTGATACTTCTACAGTATAGGTAATAAATATATCACAAGGGGTAGACAAGGGCCACCTGGCGAATACAATGATTTATACGAAATTTTCATAAGTATTCCTTCTTCAGAGCAGTGCAGCTCCCAAATACAGTACAAAAATTTCGATGAAAATTTAACCAAACCAAAATGAATGGGCTACAACATAGGAAAATAAAACTCTGCAGCTTCCGATGGGAAGGTGCTCGGGAGTGCCCATAAACGAAATTTTTCCAATTTTGACGGCTCATTTTTGACACTTCAAACTTTATGAAAAAGTCTAATATGCAGTTATTTACGGTAGATAATAGATCAAAAGAGAGCTTATTCTCTCCTCTACAAAATGAATATTCATTCATCAAATAAAATCAAACCAATCTCGAAATATCGCTTGCCTAGCAAGACTACTGAAAAATGCAAAAAAATCATAAATTTTCAAACTTTGGCATACTGTAGCGGCGCGAATTCTCGTTTACAAGCAAAACGAATGGTACCATGAAACTCAGCGCACAAGACTACCCAATATATCTGATTTTGAGGTATGATTAATTTTCAACTTATCATAGGCCTACATAAAAAAAGGTAGAATCTCTCAGAAATCGTGTCTTTTGTTAAAAACGCCAAAAAAAGCCCATTGTTAAAAACGATTGGATCACTGTAAAATATCATGAGAAAGGCTATGATTACTAAATGTTGACTTTCGAAAGTTTAACTTCATTTACTTACCGTGGTTAGCATCGTATAAGGCTCAACTTTTTTCGTACTAGGTTTATGAGCTTGTATATCTGTGAGATCTTGCCTCGGTAATGTCAAAGAGACATCAGCTGCGACTGGGCTGCAACTCATTTCTTAATGTTATGCAAGCCGTTAAGGTACAGCACAGTTAAAGTTTAACTTCTTCAATACGTTTCGTGTGCGTTTAGTTACAGCTTAAAGTGCATCTCAACTTTTTCTATGTGTGAGAATGTTTTACCCGAAAATTATTCGTTTTGTTATAGAATTTATCTACATGATGAGTGTTGTTCGCACTTATTTTGTGGTAGGACAATCGTAGACGTTTGTAGACAATCAACGTTTAAAAAATTTCCAAAAAAGAGTCGTCCACAAGTTAACGAAAGAATGACATGTTTGAGATCGATAAACCTTTGCTTGAAAAATCGATATACAAACAGAAGATTTCCAAGTAAAATGTGCATAATACTCCACAAAAATATTTATACATATAAAAAGTCAAGCCGCACCCGAAGCTGCGGCTTAGCTTCTGCACAAAACATATCGAGAAAGTCAAGCTTCTAGTAGCTCAAGTTTCTCGATATGTTTTGTGCAGGAGTTGAACTGCAACTGAGCTGCATCTTAGCCACATTTGTATAATAATATAGAAATAATCTGCAGCTTAAACGAGAGCCTAGTTGGAACATTCCTGTCTCACACCCGCTTCATGAATTTCGCGCCGTCATTTAATTTCTCATTCTCATTCCCCTGATATCGATGTAGAATCCCACGAAATATTGTCCACAAGGCATCCGAAATGCCCTCCAGAGCAGTTTCAATGCGCCGACGGTTACTGCACCGATATTAACAATAAGTGCAATTCGGTGCGCGACTGCCTGGACGGATCGGACGAAATCGGCTGTTTTCTCGGTAAGTTCTGCTGTGACAGCTGTTATTATATTGTGGCGAAGTTTGGTAATATTGTTAGTAGTAAGGAGGAGGGCTGTCAAGCGTAACTTGGGGGTCCGCCACACACAAAACATAGGCAAATTTTTCTTACCTGGCAGGGTGCCAAAAGCTCTCGGGGTTCCACCTTTGGCTACTCTCATTTACTGTTCAAATACCCAGTGGGTGTAGTGAACCCTGACCCTCTGGCCCGCAATGCTATAACATAGGACTATGTTATAACGTTGCAGGTCAGATATAATGGGCATGCTGTGGGCATGCCCAGGAGGTCGGGAGCGCAAGACAGGATACGGGCATGCGAGCATGCCCAGGAGGTCGCAAGGGCGAAAAAGTATAGGGGGCATGCTGGCGGTTGTCATTCGTAACTTTGGGGACCGCCACACACAGAACATAGGCAAATTTTCTTACCTGGCAGGGTGCTAAAAAGCTCTCGGGGGTCCGCCGGGGGTCCGCCTTTGGCTACTCCCGTTTACCGTTGAAATTCCCAGCGACTCCACCAAACATGCCCAGACTCCCTCATACATCAACTATTTATAAACAAGGACATTGTTATAGAGTAAAAAAACACACGCCAGTGATTTTTTCAAAACTTATTTTTGTCCTGACTTTTTAAATTTTTGTCCTGATTTTTTTGAATTTTTGTCCTGATTTTTTTAAAAACAGCAAATTTTTGTCCCCATTTTTTCATTTCAGGTCCCGATTTTTTCAATTTCTATCCTGATTTTTTTCAAAATTGCATCGATTTTTTCAAAACTCGCACTGGATTTTTCAATTTTTGTCCTGATTATTTTAAAACTTGCACCGTCTCATTTCTCGGCAACTCAATGGTTTTTCAAAATTTCAGTCCTTTTTATGTATATTTTAAAAAACGCATGTCCTTTAAAAAAGCCTGTCTTTAAAAAAACATTTCTTTGCAAAAAGGCATGTCTTTTTCTAGGATAGGCCGAAAACGCAGGTCTTTAAAAAAATACATGTCTTTTTCCAAATGTACAGGAAGGTCAAAGGTTATCATAATTTCAATTCATGTCCCGCCTTTTTAAAATTCCCTATACTTTAGCACATAAAAGTTGCACCGATTTTTTTCAATTTTAGTCCTGATTTTTTCAAAACTTGCACCGATTTTTCAAATTTCCAATACTTCAACACATAAAAGTTGCACCGATTTTTTCGATTTTTGTTCAGATTTTTTCAATTCGTGTCCCAGTTTTTCAATTTTGTTTGACTTTTTGTATTTCGTCTATGCTTAAGCATGTAAAATATGTTGTAGTTTTTAAACTTTTGTACTGATTTTTGAATTTTTGTCCCGATTTTTTCAAAACTCGCACAATTTTTTCAAAACTTACACCAATTTTTTCAAAACTTGCACCAATTTTTCCAATTCATGTCCCGATTTTTTCAAATTTCCTATACTTTAACACATAAAGGTTGCATCGATTTTTTCAATTCTTGTTTCAATTTTTCAAAACTTACACCAAATTTTTTCAAAACTTCCACCGATTTTTTCAAAACTTGCACCGAATTTTACCAAAACTTGCACTAATTTTTTCAATTCATGTCCGATTTTTTTTTAATTTCCCATACTGTAACACATAAAAGTTGCACTGATTTTTTCAGTTGTTGTTCTGATTTTTTCAAAACTTGCACCAATTTTTTCAAAACTTGCACCGAATTTTTCTAAACTTGCTCCAATTTTTTCAAGTCATGTCCCGATTTTTTCAATTTTCCTATACTTTAACACATAAAAGTTGCACCGATTTTTTCAACTCTTGTTTTCGAAACTTGCACCAATTTTTCAAAATTTGCACTGAATTTTTCAAATCTTGTCCCAGTTTTTCAACACTTGCACCAATTTTTTTCATTTTTTGTCCCGATTTTTTTAAAACTTGCACTAAATTTTTTAATTTTTTGTCCTGATTTTTTTCAAAAATTGCAATAATTTTTCCAAATTTCCTGTACTTTAACACGTTAAAGTTGCACTGATTTTTTCAATTCCTGTTCCGATTTTTTAAAAAAATGCAACGATTTTTTAAAAAAATGCAACGATTTTTCTAAATTTCCTATACTTTATCCATCCATGTAATTGGGGGGGGGGGGGAAGTGCTATGGGACCCCTCCCCAAAAATCGTCGACCATAGGGCTAGCCATTGGGCCACCGCCCCCAGGATTTTCCAATCCAATGGCTGGCCATATGGTAGCTGTAGGGACCCCAACACTTTAGGTCGGAAAAATACTGAAAAATGTCAATTTTTTTATTAAAAATGTCAATTTTTGAACGAAAAATTGTTAAAAACGTGAATATTTTTGGCGCTTCGCGCCATGGATACATTTTTTCGGTCTTCTTAGAGAAAAATTACTATTTTTTGAACTACTTTTCGTACTTTTTTCGTGAAAAAATCGCATTTTTCCTTGAGAGACCCCTCCCACTTAAAATTTGGGAATTACTGACCCCCGGCCCCAAAAAGTCGCCCAACCCCCCTCCCCAGACCTCGGGGCTCCGTTACATGTATGACTTTATCACATAAAAGTTGCACTGATTTTTTCAATTTTCGCCCGCATTTTTTCAATTCATGTCCCGATTTTTTCAGTTTTTGTCCTGATTTTTTAAAAGTTACA
Source organism: Romanomermis culicivorax (assembly GCA_963922205.1). NCBI lineage: Eukaryota > Metazoa > Nematoda > Enoplea > Mermithida > Mermithidae > Romanomermis > Romanomermis culicivorax. The sequence goes on from CAWUHX010000044.1 coordinate 370,138, forward strand.
CCGATTTTTTCAATTCTTGTTTCAATTTTTTCAAAACTTGCACCAATTTTTTTAATTCATGTCCCAATTTTTTTCAAAGCCCTATATTTTGACACATAAAAGTTGCACCGATGTTTTCAATTTCTCATCCCTGATCATGTCAATTCTGAAAAAAAAGATATAAATAGGCAAAATGAAACATATTACTTATAAAAAATGGCTTACTTGATTATCTTAATATCAATAATAACTGTAACTAAGGCTTATATTTATACAAATAAGACATAGGCGATTTGTAATGGTGTTACTAATTATAATAATTTATCTCGAGAGATTTGGTCTTTAATCCTAGAAAACAACTGTGATTTTCAGGTTAATGATTGGAAAAAATTTTCAAAATGTTTACCAAAACTTGAGAAAATAAAATTTGAACCAAAGTGTGATCAGCGTCTAGAAATTGATGACCATTTCCCCAAAATTAGTGTTGAAGGCAGGTGCTTGGAAGGCATGCACCACTGGAAACATGCATAGCTTGAGGCAATTTGAAAAGAAATAGTTGGATGTATAGTTTTATTAGTTTTACTTGTACTCTTATACATTACAAAAGTAATAAAATCAGAAATTATATCCAAGTTTACAGTCAGACAACAATAAACAAATCAATATATCGGTCTGAACACTTCATGAAAAAATTTGGCGCCAGTCACAATAAATTTTTCCTGGTGTGAAAATGATAATGGTCAATTTTGGTCGATCCATATTGTATCTCAAACCTGGAAAAAGTTCAGGTTCATAAAACGCCTTTGAATCAAGTTTCTTCTATATTTTTGGTAGGCCAACAGGTATCCCAAGCTGCTTGATCCAACATAATTTTGAATGTTGAACAATGGAATGGGACGGTGTACCATTTGACCAAATTTTTCAAATGCTTGATGAACTTGTTAATCTTTTTTTGATCCAGTGCATACAATTTTGCCAGAAGAGAACAAGATTACAGTAGTTTTTGAATTTTCAAGTTTCAGGCTCAAGCCTGGAAATTCGACAGAACCCTATTTCACAATATCTGCATAATCTTGTTTGATTTTATGCAAATTAATTTTGAATCCAAAATCAGAGCTAGATATGATTTTACAATTTTTCATACAATTTTTCATTTTGAATGAAAATGTGTTAAAGTATAGGAAATTTGAAAAAATCAGGACATGACTTGAAAAAACCGGTGCGAGTTTTGAAAAAATTCGTGTGAGTTTTGAAAAAATCAGAACAAGAATTGAAAAAATCAGTGCAACTTTTATGTGTTAAAGTATAGGAAATTTGAGAAAATCAGGACATAAATTGGAAAAATTGGTGCAAGTTTTGAAAAAAATTGGTGTAAGTTTTGAAAAAATTGTGCGAGTTTTGAAAAAACCGGGACAAAAATTGAAAAAATCAGTACAAAAGTTGAAAAACTACAACATATTTTACATGTTTAAGCATAGGCGGAGTAGAAAAAGCGAAACAAAATTGAAAAACTGGGACATGAATTGAAAAAATCTGGACAAAAATCGAAAAAATGGATGCAACATTTATGTGTTAAAGTATTGGAAATTCAAAAAATCGGTGCAAGTTTTAAAAAAATCAGGACAAAAATTGAAAAAAATCGGTGCAATTTTTATGTGTTAAAGTGTGGAAAATTTGAAAAAGTCGGGACATGAATTGAAATTATGATAATCTTTGTCCTGCCTGTACAATTGAAAAAAGACATGTATTTTTTTAAAGACATGCGTTTTCCGCCTATCCTAGAAAAAGACATGCCTTTTTGAAAAGAAATGTTTTTTAAAGACAGGCTTTTTTAAAGGACATTCGTTTTTTAAAATATTCATAAAAAGGACTGAAATTTTGAAAAACCATTGAGTTGCCAAAAAATGAGACGGTGCAAGTTTTGAAATAATCAGGACAAAAATTGAAAAATCCAGTGCGAGTTTTGAAAAAATCGATGCGATTTTGAAAAAAATCAGGATAGAAATTGAAAAAATCGGGACATGAATTGAAAAAATGGAGACAAAAATTTAAAAAATCTTTGCAACTTTTATGTGTTAACGTATAAGAAATTTGAGAAAATCGGTGCTGTTTTTAAAAAAATCAGGACAAAAATTTGAAAAAATCGGGACAAAAATTAAAAAAGTCAGGACAAAAATTGAAAAATTCAGTGCAAGTTTTGAAAAAATCACTGGCCTGTGTTTTTTTACTCTATAAAAATGTCCTTGTTTATAAATAGTTGATGTAAGAGGGAGTGTGGGCATGTTTGGTGGAGTCACTGGGAATTTCAACGGTAAACGGGAGTAGCCAAAGGCGGACCCCCGGTGGACCCCCGAGAGCTTTTTAGCTTCCTGCCAGGTAGGAAAATTTGCCTATCTTCTGTGTGTGGCGGTCCCCAAAGTTACGAATGACAACCGCCAGCATGCCGCTATACTTTCTCGCCTTCCCGACCTTCTGGGCATTCCCCCAGCATGCCCCTATCCTGTCCCGCCTTCCCCACCGCCTGGGCATGCCCCTATCCTGTCTCGTCTTTCCGACATCCTGGGCGTGCCCCCAGCATGCTCATCTTATCTGACCTGCAACGTTATAACATAGTCCTATGTTATAGCATTGCGGGCCAGAAGGTCAGGGTTCATTACACCCACTGGGCATTTGAACAGTAAACGGGGGTAGCCAAAGGCGGACCCCCGAGGGCTTTTGGGACCCTGCCAGGTAAGAAAAATTTGCCTATGTTTTGTGTGTGGCGGACCTTTAAGTTAGGCTTGACAACCCCTCTCCTTACTACTTTGTTTTTGTAATTTTTAGATGCTGTTGTATCTTGCACTAGCGACGAATTCCGATGTGATAATGGACAATGCATCAAAGTCAAAAAACATTGCGATAAACGTCACGACTGTAAAGACAAAAGTGACGAATCGAACTGTCGTGAGAGAGCAAGTTCGCACACGACCACCATATTATTACCCACTCTCGTGTTTCTCACTTACGGCGTCTTCATTTTCAGTCGGAATTTCGAGATTCGAATGCTTTTTGGACGAGATGAAATGTCGAGATGGTTATTGTATATCCGTGTCAGCAAGGTGTAACGGTGTTGCCGACTGCAAAGATGGTACGGATGAGGAAGGTTGTATCGGCGTGCCTGCAGTGGAAACAACAAGTATACAATTCACAGTGGTCCAAAAATTAATTTACGAGTAGTTTGATCCTCAACCTTTATAACAGCGCATCGATTAAATATTTTAATGTGAAGAATTTTGCAGGAAAATTATGTAAGACTCATGGAAGGAAATTGAAGTACCTATTTTCTGGTGCAAAAAGATTTTTTCAAAAATATTTTTTTGGTGAATTTGGTTGACCATGCAGCCTTGTTTTTAATTGAGTTTTTTGCCATCCTTCACTCCAGAAAGTGTACTAAAAGGGTATATTTCCTGACAGAAAAAAAGGTTAATCAATGTATTCACAGTATAATAGAGTTCGTATTGTCTTAAAAGGTAAGCACGTGCGTCTAGAAAACGATTAGAAAATTAATTTAAGCTCGAGCTATGCTCTCAAGCTTGCACAGTTTTAATAGGTAATTGTTTGCTGCATACCCAATAGAAAATTGCCACTGATTGATTAATCCGAGTTCAGGGCTCGGTTGCAATAAACACTATGATCCCGAGCTCAAGATAATGAGAAACTTTTTTGCCCACAAAACATATGAAAATGTTCGTGATTATCTTCAGCTTTCAATTATCTCGTTTATTGCAACCGGCGTCAAGAAAGCCTAGTCAAATTGCACTCGTATGTGTGAAATTCTTCGAAACGATGACCCGACACTATTTGTTTCCCTAAAACCTACAGCATGAAGGAGTGATAGCTCAAAATGTTGGTATACCGTACTTCCACGCATGTAACGGATCTCTGAGGTCTGGGGGAGTAAAGAGACATTTTTATGGGTGGGATAACCTATTTAACAAAATTTTGAAGAAGAAAATTGTCATTAAAGGAAAAAATGACTTTTTCGCCCGGTAATTCTAAAAAACGCTTCAAAAACATTAATTTTTGTCTAATAGCCATGAAAATCCGTTTTGTGGCCCTAAGCGCCTGAAAAATGGACATTTATGACCATTCTTTTTTGAAAATTAACATTCTTTACGAAAAAGTTGACATTTTCAGTATTTTTCGATCAAAAGAATAGGGATTCCATTGGCTGGCCTATTTCAGCTATTTGATATGGAAATCTTAAGGGGTTTCATTGGCACTTTCTCCCTAATTACATGTATTCGTACTTTTCTTTACCCTAAGGACTTCGGGAGCTACACATATTTTTCATGTGTCCTTCACATTAAATAATAGGTTTTTACAATCGTTTCACAGCATTTTCATGTATTGTCAAACTTAGGAATGTGAACATAAAACCTAAAGTATAGAATGACTATGTTCCAGCTGAAAAATGTTTGGGAGGTTATTCATCAAAGCGTAGATTCAATATACTTGAGGGAGAATCACCGTTCGGTTAGTTATCTTACGAGCTTTACGAGCGAATTCACGGTGTCAGATCAAACGCAGCAAATTCAAAAAATAAGGCAATAAATGCTATGGGCTTCAATTTTTAAAACATTGTTTTCCTTTATTTAGCCAAACAAACAACCCCAGAAGTGTTTGAAACATTGGAAACCACAGAAAAACTAGTTGTCACATCAATCAAGTCGCAGGCCACATGCCCCGGAGACGACTGGAGCTGCCTAAGGGATGGTACGTGCGTTTCTAAAAATAAAATTTGCGACACTATCCACGATTGCTCCGACGGTTCTGATGAAGAAAATTGTCCCGAAACAAGTCAGTCTGACAGTAAATCGACAATGCGATGAACATATTTTCGAAATTTTGTTCCAGATACAGAAATGACCACTACATGGACTACTGTTATCACCACAACTTTAGTACCACACCAAATAGAATGTAGTAATGTAGAATTCCGCTGCAGTCACGGGCTGTGTATTCCAGCCTGGAAACGATGCAATATTGTGACGGATTGCAGTGACGGTTCTGATGAAGAAGGGTGCACCGGTAAGATCGACAGAGGCAAACATCTTATTCATTTGCTCAATATTCTTTTCATAAAAACCGCATTTATACCTCATGCCAAGGCCACGGCCACGGCGACCGCGACCAATCACACTGCGCTATGAAAAACTGACGTTGAATATGACTGGTTGCAGTCACTGCACTGAAATTCGATTGCTCACGGGTGCCGTGACCGTGGCCGTGCTGTGAAGTATAAATGCGGCTTAACAGTCTTTCGATGGAGTAAACGCTGCATTGTGTAACCATATATGCGCGACAGTAAACATGTCACAGTGGTCCCACACATTATGTAGCAGGAGCTATTCATCTTGAATATAAATTTGGGTTTCCAAGACTTTAATACGATTTATAGTCAACAAGTTTTTGATCAGTCATTGAGAATTCCACACATTCTGTAAAAATTGAAAGCTTCGTAAGGTCTGGCAATTCCAAAAATTGGGTTTAGAATCTACTGGGTTTCAGCTAGAATTTGACATTGGGTCAATCCCCCTAATCCCTCGAGAAGTACATAGTGTAACTTGGTGCACCGACAATTGAGCGCCGGACAATTGAGCGCCGACAATTGAGCGCCGACAACTGAGCGCCCGACAATTGAGCGCCGTGACAACTGAGCGCCGTGACAACTGAGCGCCGTGACAACTGGGCGCGAGACATTTGAGCGCCGACAACTGAGCGTCAGACATTTGAGCGCCGACAACTGAGCACCGACTATTTAATGCATTATAATTGAGCGTTTTTTTCATTTACTGAGGCCTAAGCCTGAGCCTAAGCCTAAGTCTAAGCCTAAGCCTAAGCCTAAGCCTAAGCCTAAGCCTAAGCCTAAACATAAGCCTAAGCATAAGCCTAAGCCTAAGCCTAAGCATAAACATAAGCCTAAGCCTAAGCCACGGCGCTCAGTTGTCGGCGCTCAGTTGTCTGGCGCTCAGTTGTCTGGCGCTCAATTGTCTCGGCGCTCAATTGTCTCGGCGCTCAGTTGTCACGGCGCTCAGTTGTCTGGCGCTCAGTTGTCGGCGCTCAATTGTCGGCGCTCAATTGTCCGGCGCTCAATTGTCGGGTCATGGTGTAACTCACCATCCAACCCGTACTCTCAATCCAATCTGAATCAAACGATGTGAATTATATCTAAATCGATAGATTCGTTTATATCATGTTACTAAAAAATGCTACACAGAACCCTCACACGATGATTTGTTGCCGTTTTTTGCTTCAACCATTGTATATCAGTTTTCATCCTCACATATTCTTCCGTAGTTTATCATTTTTCGACGACTCGTAATTCTTAAGTTTTAATTTTATGGTAATCGAAAGCATACATGCACAACGTAGAAATTCTGTTGGGGGCCACCCAAGACAGGCGTTGGAATACAAAGTTTTTTTCCTCCTTGATTACGAAAAAACCCTCAGATAGATCTTGCGACTTCCAAGCAGCATATTCTTCAACTTGTATTAGTCAGATATGTGAAATTATTTGTTTAGACTGTATTTTTTATAGTTTTAACGTTACTTTTCTGGAATCAAGTATGCTTTGTTTAAAAAAATTGTTAAACTACAGCGTCATTCCCATTTTTATGACGACATTCTCTTCCCTCTTGCTCATTTTCCTTCGTCATCTTTTTGATCATTGTTGGGGGAGTCAAATCTACTGGGGGTCAGCAAGAATCTGCTGAGGGTCAATCAAAGTCTGCTGAGGGTCGAAACCCCCCAACTCCCACGTACATGTATGATCGAAAGTCATTCAATTCCAAATTTCAGGTAAACGATAATGAATTGTTCGGTGTCCCACATCAAAATATTGTAGTTATTTATTAGTATTTATTTATTTAGACAATGACAGTTTTTAATGTTGAATTTCATACACGTTGTCGGATGATTTCGATTCTGATTTCTCCCACCTCCTTTTGGTCCTAATCACTAATGTACCGTTGGTAAAAATTATATTCTCAATTATATTGAGATTTCGTGACTGCGTCAACTTCTCCAGAACAAAACTTTTGCGGATATTACGAATTCCAATGCAAAGATGGCACTTGTATCAAAGGCTATGAAAGCTGCGATGGTCGGGAAGATTGCGATGATGGATCTGACGAATTATATTGCGGTGAAAATGCAATTCCAGAATATAGTTTTTGAATTATCGATGCTTGAGACGTGGTCCGTTGACAGCACCACAAAAAAGGAGCAAAACATTTAGTTTCTTGCGGGTTTTTGCATATTTTTGTTGCTATCTTGTTAACGTCAGTATCTAGAATTTTATTGACATTGTAGTTTTGACGTTTCTCCATCTAAATCGTAATTCTGACATTTGCCATTACCTGCTATTAGACAAAAGTACGACTTGCGCACCCAATCAATTCCGCTGCAACGACGGGCAGTGTGTCGAAGAATATCAGCGTTGCGACAGTATCTTCGACTGCCGCGACACTTCTGATGAAGATGGATGTAAGAAATATTTTCATTCACACTGGTGATTAAGCAACCAATGTCGTACGACTTGATCATAAATTCAATCACTTTGACGATTTTTTTGGGAAGGAAGGTGGTGCTATTGTCTATTTGTTCCAAATGAGCTTCGGGGATAAAAAATGGTCTTGCAAATAATAAGCAATATATTCTCAAGTTGAGTAGCAGTTAGGGCTACAACTTTTAAAAAATGTTGGCTTACGACACATGATCATCTCCTTTTTGTCCATTTTTTTATTTTTTTGTACTCCGGAGCTCATTAGAAAGTGAATAGTGTATAGTTAGGCGCAAAATGAATTCCTGTTAAGAAAACCCTACTTTTCTTATGCAGAGAAAAATTCTGAGTAACTATTAATTTCAGGACTACTAACTATTGAAAATGTTCTATCTAACGGGTTCCAAATCTGTGAAAATTATAAAATTGCACCGCATTTAAATTTCAATTATTCTAACTTCTTTGGTTCTTGGTTTGCAAAAATAACTTACGTTTACAGGTGACACAACTTCCACTTTCGTCGTTTCGCCCGGTTTACGCTGTCCTCATAATTATTTCACATGCAGCTCGGGTCAGTGCGTGAACGTGAAGTATCGATGCGACGGTGCAGCACAATGTGTCGATTCTTCGGATGAAGTTGACTGCTCCTCAGGTGAGAACGGTTTTTAGCTAAGTTTTATGATCATAAGCTCGTCTGATATTACGTGCCCTAGCTCGAGCTCCCCTGCTGCAGGCGATGCCATACAATTTGATACAAAAGATTTCGCTCCATAATCCGAAATTTCCATAAGATCATTTCCTTTAGTCTTTTTGCTAGAATAGTTTAACTGGGATAAAGAGATAAACACTTTTGCAAGCCCGTATGATTTAGTTATGGCCGCAAAAAACAGCAGTCCCACGATTTAGAAGTTGGAATTTTTCGTATTTTGTTGCAATCGACTGAAGAAAGAATTTATAGACCTATCTCATTGCAGGTTTATTTATTGCACGAGTCTTTTCGTGTCGCCGAACGCTCATTTGCAAACGTTCGTTGTGTATTTTTGATTTTTTCCTTTTCTCGCATTTTTTGTTTTTTCAATTTGATTTTTTTAATTTTCTAATTTCTCCGTGCGATTCCATTTTTCCACGTTTCGCTTCTCTTATTCCGTTATCATAGGGTTATTTCAAAGAACAAAAAGCGCGGCACTGCATGTACCTTTAGTTGTACATCGAACTTTGTTGCAGGAAGCACGACTCCAATTACAAGTAAATTATGTCCAGCTTACCAATTTACTTGTCAAGAAGGCAGTTGCATCGACAGTTGGCGGAGGTGCAATCTTCACGTTGATTGTCCTGACGGTTCAGACGAGCTATTATCTGTATGTGGTAAGAACACGATGTTGTCTGCAAATATTTTTTACGACTAACAATGTTCACAAACTTTAGGTCGTACTGTAGCTACCGGTTGTTATACGAACCAATTTCAGTGTGCGAATAATGAATGCATAAGATCTGTTAGGCGATGCGATCAAACATCCGACTGTGCAGATGGTTCTGATGAACTGGGTTGCGGTGAGAATTCTTCCAGCACAATTTTACCGTTTGAAGTGTCGAAGTATAATAATTTTGATAAGATGATCTTTCTAAATCAGAAATCTTCAATCTGCAATATTTTTAGTACATCGATAATTAAGTTACTGCATAAATGATAAAATATATCACACTAGCACAGCCTTTACTCTGCTTTCGTAGAACCAGAAACCTCAGGTTAGACCAGGGTCCTAACGATTTCCATTATGATTATAGGACTTGGAACACCTGTCATTGCCACCACTGTTTAAATTTCAGTCTTCCATACTTCAAACTGCTGAGTGTAGCGCCGTGCTGACAGTACGACATATAAAACTCGACTCACTCCTGCTCGGATAGAAAAAATATACCAATTATGATCTAATTTAGTCATAGACCGATTTATAAACATTTCCAATTTTCGAAAAAAATTTATTGATTTAATTATATATTTACATATAGTTTTTGAATCTAGAGCGTTTTTGCATCTATTTTTTATTTGAACCTAATAAAATATTATGCATACATATTTGTATCTTCGTTACAATTGGCTACTTTTAACGCTAGTGGTGATTTTCGGTGTGGCCGCCTGCTTCTCATAAAAGGCTTTTCAATCAAAAATGACGCAAATAAGTAGTCTTCAAAGCCTCTTGTATGAAACTTTTATTGTAACATTTTTACCAGAAAATTTCTAAGGTCAATTGACGACTTAGCTCTCAAATTTGCAGCTATATTTAACGGTTGGTTCAGCTGAAAGTGACAAAAAATACTTGCTTGCTTAATTTGTCAACAACATTTTCAAAAAACTAACCACATATCTATTGTTTTACGGGTGTGTTTCAGAAAGAGATCGAACAAGAAAAAAGTTGTTGGGAAGAATAAATCAGACAACAAAGATAAGTTCATGTTGTGCAGGTCTTCTCTTAGAGAGGTTAAGAAAAGATGGAGGCTTCGGGTCTGAACCGACCTGTTAGAGCTAATTCCTTGGCTAAGCCTCGGAGATCGGGCAACAGTCCGTTTCCCCGTCCTACAACAACAAAGATAAACTTACTTTGAATACGAGGCCTCACACGGACCTCCGCAGTCTCCTAGATGAGACAAGGAATCCCCTCAGGGATAGACTTACTTGTTTGGATCCCCTAACGGGTTTTCCAGAGCTTGCTGACTGCAAGCTGGCGCCTGGGCCAAGGGCCCTTTGCTCTCGTTGATCGATTATATCTAAATAATAAACAAATATATATATCAATAATTCCGAGGAAATATAAAAAGAAGGTGGAATGACCACTATTATTTTTATGCAAATAATAAACAAATGTGCCGGGTATAGTTTACTGGCCGCCAGCAAAAATATCTTTCAAAAATATAATAAAACGTAAATAGTGAACGAATGCTTTTCACTATCATTTTCGGTCTTTCTTTGGTGCTCCACTACTATGCAAAAATGTCTGCGCTGCTAGTCGTCCATTTCTTTGATTTGCATGGCGATTTTCCCACGCGACTTGCCATCAACAGGGTGCCCAACATTCAGAAGACAGTATGCTACAAGAGCTATTTCAAAAATGTTTTCCTTTTCGATTAATTGACACTGAAATTTATAATCTTTATTCTGATGGGATTTTCTCATTGCGATCAAGTCAAAGTCAGACCTAAAACAACTTTTAGTACATGTCGAATGAAAGGAAAGATGACTTCTTGCAACAAGCTTATTGAAAAAGAGAGTTTAATATGCTGAATTTTTCATTTCTGCATAGCTTGAATTTGTACAAAACTGAAACTGCTGAAGCAGAAATATTGAGGACTATGTAAAAGCTAATTACTATTCTTTCTGACTTCTGAAATCCTATATGTTATGGTTAGGGCTGTTCCGAGATCAATTTTTTGGAGAAGTCGAGATCGAGAATAGAACTCCAGTATGTTCGAGATCGAGATCGAGATGTAAATTTTATTTTATTCAAGATTGAGCGAGATCGAGATCGAGATTTTCTACGTTTCTTTTCTGTATACAATTTTTTTACAATTTTTTTTCTTTTCTATATACAATTTTTTTTACAATTTTTTTCGCCCAGAGAGGTTTTCCAGGATTAATTTCAATTTACGTGATACACAACAGCGTCAAGCTCCCAGAAATCCACATTTCATCAATTTTTAGTTAGCCACCAAACGACCAAAAAATTCCTCAATTATTTCTCAAATGCAGAAAAACTATGTTAACAAACGTGTAAATTTTTCAAGGACTGCATAATCGACATAAACTTTGGTTTTCATCAAATTATTCAAATTCTTCAAGAAAACAGTGGAAGATAAAACATCTAATCTTAATCTATAATATGTTGATGTTTAAAAGCGATAAACATATGCTAGAACGACATTTTCTGACCATGCACTAGACATAATACCAAAAAATATAAATCATTTGATCATTGAAAATTTTATGCAATTATGCATGCACTTAAGCGCAAACTCTCATGAACTTGGCTGAAAAGATATGAGTAAGAATAGTAGAAATTTCCAAAAACTACTTCCATAAAGCTTTTAAATTGATATAACGTTAGGAAGGAAATAATCACTACAAAAAGCTTAGAGACTTGAAGTATTGATCTTTCTCAAAAACTGCGTCAAGGAAAAAATGCGAATTTTCATTAAATATCATGATAAAATATTGAAGAATAGCAGTCAAAACATGATATAATACGTTTAGCATGATGAAAACTATTATAGATTGAGTGATAAATGAAGGCTTACATGCTTAAAGCTGCGCCTAAGTTAGGAAATACATAACAATGATAATTAAAATAATGGCACTTATCCACTTTGGTCCACTGTTTTTTTTTCCACGAACCTTTTCCCACAAATGTGGAAAGGGATTAAATTTTGCATAAATCCTTTAAAATCTTAGAATCCTCGTTTTTTCGCTTGAAAAGGCTCACAGACGCTTTATTTAAGTGTTTTTGAGCTTTTTAAAGCATTCTGATAATCATTCTGATCATGTATTTCAAAAATTAGATTTAAATTTTGTGTTCATAAATCGTAATTTCTAGAAATTTATCATTCGAAAAATTTTAAACCATTTATTTGTTCGTAACCTTTCATAAATTTGACCAAAAAGCAATGAGTCAGAAGCGTAGAACTTTTCCAAAAATACTTCCATGAAGCTTTTGAATTGAAAGTTGACGTGTTGACCTTTCTCAAAAAATCTAAAAAAAATTAAAATTAATACGTCTTATTATTTTCTAAATTATGTAAAAAATCTCGAATAATATCTCGGATAAAATCTTGAAAAATACCGAGATCGAGCGTGATCGAGATCCGCAGAAATCGAATATCCGAGATCGAGATCGAGATCGAGATGTGAAAAATACCGAGATTTGTCGAGATCGAGATCGAGATCTCGGAACAGCATTAGTTATGGTGAATCTATAGTCCACAGCGACCTGAGCAACGTTACATAGACAGTTTTTCACAGTGCAATTTATATAAATATACAAGACAGTGGAAACTATGTGCGTATCGGGAACTAGAAGAATTAATCCTCAAAAGTCAAATTTGTTAAAACGAGCTGATATCAGAGAAGTTCTTTATATGCTGACACTAATATTGAACTGTAGACTTTCAAACTTCACAAAAATGACGAATATTTATCTCGAAAAGTATTGAAGGTCGACAATAATTCGTCGCATGAACATTATTGTAGCCCTAAAAAAATCTGTCAATACGTGTTTTGCAACTGTACTACGTAATCCGCTGCAGGTTCCTTCAAATTGTAGTATCACGAGACTAAATAGCTAGTGAAATATTACTCACGAGGAGAGTCTCTAAATGTGTAAATTACGGAATCACACGTATTGTGGTGCATTCGATGGCCAACAGCAATCTGAGAGATGCTGCACTAACCATTCGATCTATGCGGTCTTGAACTCCATTGAAGTCCGAAACTGTACATTTGACAGATTTTAACGGACAGTAATATTAGTACTGACAAATATCTGTATAATGCATATTAAATCTCAGCATATTTTAATTATTCCTCGTTGCTAAGATCGGGTGTAGACGAACTTATCACTGTAGACTAAGTTTATGCTAATTTTAGTGCAAATACAGGCTTGCCTACAAGCAAGAGAATCAGTGTAACATCACTTGCATATCAGGCTATTTTTCGAATGCACTATAACATGTAGATATTTGAAGCTTATACCTGTACGTTCATAAGGAGCCATTTTTCGACATGCTGTGGCAAATTTGTGTCAAAACAATGGAGACGTCAACTAATTATTTTTATAACCTTTGAAAAGTCATTGTTTGATGAGTACTTTCAGTGCTTCAACTAATAATTACGAGGCGCTGTTTACTTTCCAAATTTTTTGCTATTTCATCAAAAAATTTTGCTTTTATCATCGACCCGAATCCAGCGCTTTCGAAATGTGGCGAGTTTTCTGCTTTCATTCATTTTCGCTTTTTCGTTTTTTTGTTTTTTAGGGACGGAAATTTTTACACGTAGAATTCCTTCATGCTACCATTAATAAACGTTATTTTATATGAAATTCTGAGACCTAATCGTTGTATTGGGTTTTTCTTGGTTCATTTATTCTCAACGAAAAAAGTAGCGTTGCCTCGAGATTTCACTTTCCAAATTGATGGGTATCTTTGCACATTGAAATGCCTGGTCTTGGATTTTAGATCTACATACTTATAAAAGTTTTATTTTCATCCTGCTCGCTGTAGGAAAACTAGATTTTATTTATTGTTGTGTGGAATATTCTCCCTTAGCCCAAAAATTTTTTATGTATATATTCACTTGTTTTATTCGAGAAGCTAGTCATTATTTGGAAATGGTTTTTTCAAATTCATTCCTTCATCGTCTAATAAATTTTTCATTTGTTAAAAAATATGTTTACATTCTCTTCTTCCAGCTTATTTGGCTTGTGGTAGTTATGAACATGTATTTCTGCCTATTTTTTACTTTTCTACCGTTGTGTTATGGACGAGGTAGTATAAACGCTCGTTTTGGAGATGCTCCTTATGATACCCGACATTTCAGAGGTAGGAGTATTCTAAATTTCGAGCTGGAGGTTAGAGTGTAATCCGATGTAAAAATGACTGACATTTTGCCGAAAAACACATCTGAAAATCACTCTTATGATTTTTAGTACTGGTTTGCTCTAGACTACCTCATAGCTGCACGTAGGTGTGTATTACTCCATAAATGAGGTCCTTGAATAATGTTCACTGGACGTCCAATTTTGCAGATGGGCAGTCGATTACGAGTGAAAATAGTTCATTTGGGAGAGTTCATTCTTCGCGGTTTCAGAAACCATCTTCGCTGAGTCATGTTGTAGTGGTGCGTCTGGCCATTCATTACGCGGCATGCCCCGCACTCACCACCACCACTATAATCACAATTTTCCGAACCATCCACGTGGCTCGGTTTTTGCGCAGTTGGTAGTGCGTCTGCATTGTATGCAGAAGGTCGGGGGTTCGAGCCCCTCACCGAGCGTTATTGTTCTGACGCGCAGGCCACGTGGATTTGGGCACACGACGGTCAGATGTGAACACCCTCCCTGAAAATTCGATCTTGAGGACCTCTGATAATATTTCTCAGATTTGAATTATTAGTTGTCCATTAGTGATGCGAAAATTTGAGTTTTAAGGATGATAGATAGTCGGTGTCAAGAATAGAAAAGAAATCCTGCCAGGCTACATTGCTGTGGCATACGAAAATACTCGCTGTATAAAAAAGGCAGTAGCTGTTCACGCAGAAATCGGGTGCAAGAGGACGTCTAAACGATTCTTAAAGCTCCTGGATATGGACATAGTATGAGTGAACTCTAGGTCACTTGTCTTCTTCAATCAAAGGATGTGCCTGAAAAACGAATTATTCACTGCCTGTGAAAAGTTAAGACCGTATTGTGATGAAAACTTAGATGCCTATCCGCTTGATATGTACATGGAATAGTGATTCCAGAATTGGATGATGATGGTGTGCAATAAACACTTATTTATCACGTTACAATCTCGTGATGGTTATTAAAAAGAGAATATTTCGCTCACATCAAGTATTCTAGGAAGTTCAATGTTACCTTCGGTGTTTTGCGTTTTAGAAATATTGTCCGCTGTGTTTGAGTGTATTTTTTCTATGGGAAACTAAGGATCATATTTCCTAGGTTTCGATATGAACTCTATAGTAGTACTTTAGCAAAAAATCGTAGAATCACTGTTCTGAGAGAATTCAAATTCAATAAATATGACAGCTTTGACGGTCGGCATTCACCATTTTGGCAATGACCAGTTTTGCCATGCTGGTACGCATAGAATATGAAAAATCAATTCTCTGTGACCTCTGAATAGGTTTGCAAGAAAACCTGGATTCTGAATAGATTTTCAAAAAACCTGGCGATAAAACCCAGCCAACCAGAATTGAGTCTTTACTCAGAATATAAGATTGAAGGTCACTAATCGTAACTGTAAAAAAACCGGTTTCATTTCGACTTTAAACTGATCGCCACTTCGAACGGTAAAATTGATCACTCTCGAAATCGAAATTTCATCTTCTGATATTTATCCGTAGACGAAATTTACTATAGAAAGATTTTCGTGGAAGTATATCCAGCGACATTGACCGTCCAACATGGTCAGCCGGTCTCAATAATTTGCCGAGCATGGGGGTTACCTAATCTGACCGTTACATGGTACTTCACCCCGGATCGGAAACCTTTGCCGCCCGGCGTGCTAGATTTTGGCGGTCGGTTGACCGTGGCCAGCGCCCAATCATACCATAACGGCTCGTACGTCTGTGCGGCCGCCGCTGGGAGTCGTGAAAAATTGGCTTTGAGCCAAATTATAGTTTGTAGGCGGATTTTTGGGTTACATTTCATTGATAGCTACCCTTGAAAAAAATTTTTTCCTGTTTTTTAAGCTTTCCGGGAAGATGCAGCACGTTGCGGACCCGAAGAAGCCACCTGCAATAACGGTGAATGCGTCCGGAGATCGAGCATCTGTGACGGGGAATACGATTGCAGGGACAGGTCTGATGAAATAAATTGCGGTAAGCTGCAGTGCTATAAGAGTCAAAAATTCCCGAAGACCTAAAACGCAAAATTCTGGCTTGCTTTGGAAATTCATACACAAAGATGCAATATAAATTGAGCCTTCCTGTTTTGCAGGAGCCTTCTGCCAAATTAAATTTCTATGCAAGTTGCTATAGTAAGAATGGAGCTTTTTCTATCTACAGTAAACTGATATCTGTTGTTGTGTTTGTCTGATTACTGTTACAGCAACTGACCGGGATAATTTAATGAACTTTATGAATTTATCTCAATGGTGCTTCTCAATTGATGAGCATCACTGAACAAGTCAGCAAAATTTTATTTTGGACTGCAGTACTTTACTTTGTTGACTTTAAGAGAATTTTGATCTTGTTTCAGTCCTTCAAAAACTCAGAGTTTCTGTCCTCTAAGATTTCCAAATTACGCGTATTCATGTCAAATTCAATTCAAAGTCTAGTCAAAACTAAACCTCACTTTTTAGGAATATTCGAATTTCTTTGGAAATTTGCCAGAACAGTCTGTGAGAAAGTCAAGATCGTGTTTATGTCTCTCTCTATCAGCGGGGAAAGTTGGACACAGATGATATTTTTGCACTGAAACTACGATCTGTTTTCCTTCAAACGCTTCTGAATAATGAAACTGGGGAGTAATTACTGCTTGATATTTTTAAGATTTTCTGCAAAAACTTTGTGTCATATAAGACTTTTTTGAAATTTGTGGGTATAAACACAGCAGACCTTTCGCGATTTTTTGAATGAACAGTTCTATGATAAAATTTTTACGTGAAAGATTCTATCGACAGCTTTAAGTTTTTTAATTTCTCAGTGTGCTAACATTTAATATAAAGCGACACTGTAACTTAACAATTTTATACGGACTTACTTTTATGAATCGCGTGGTACCCAACCGGGAAAGAGTACTTTTCGAATTCATTCTTCTGACTGAGCTGCTTTTTCTGGATTACTTCGATAGTGTTGTCGACAAAGCCGTCTTATCAAAAGTGCCCACCACTATAACGCATACAGTGACGTTTAGAGATTGTTGTCGAATTGGCTCCGGCAAGGATTCAATCAGTGTTTAGCCCACTATAATTCTATCTGATAGACGCATTACTGCACTCGTTCTTAAGTGAATTGCATTCTGACGATCATTTGTAACGATTCGAAATTTACGAACAAAAAACCGTTGGTCTACAGTAATAACAGCGATGGCTAACGCTATCAACCAGTTAAAGTCTTGATTTCTATATTCACAATCTATAGCTGTATTCGCTAAAATGCCACCGAAGTTATACTGTTTTACACTAATAAGTTTTTCGTGATAAGGCTTTCTGACGTCATGAATCTTGACATCAGCGAGGAAAACGTCTTTGGCGCTTTTTAGGTCCTCAAAAACAATGCGAGCCCAACGAATTCGTTTGCACCAATCGGCGATGCGTTCAAAAAATGTGGGTCTGCGACAATGAAGATGATTGCGGCGACAACAGTGACGAAATGAATTGCGGTAATTCACATAATATTTCTGTTCAGACGTCGGGTGTTTGAGGTGATACGCCATTTTTCCCCTTGTAGCAACTCGCGCCCCTGGTGAACTTTGCTCGCCCAGCGAATATAAGTGCAGTCGCAACGATCAATGTATACCAAAAAGTTATCAGTGCGATGGCCAGAATGACTGTCAAGATGGCTCGGATGAATTTGGATGTTGTGAGTTTGTTTTGAGTGTCACTATAACGACTGACGCGATATGATGAATTTGAACAATGCGGGCGAACCAGTTCAAATTTCGCTAATGAACTGTTATTATTCGATAATAATCTTGTTTCTTGAAATACTTGTCAGATAATAGAATTGGAAAGCAAGTATTTCATACTCATGATTTTTTGTTGAACCATTTGTCGCGTAAGACGTGGATCTTTTGAACCTACTCGACTAACCTTCAAGAATTTTATAGCGAAAAATTCTATCTTAAAAGGGCTATGCATATACGATTTCGACGGTTATGTTAATTTTCGTCATTTTTTGTTTCAAAAGCGTTTTATATAAAACATAATGTAGATTTGAGTATCATTGTATGGAAAATAATAGTTGTCCTATGCTTTAGTTGGCAACGTTTGAGTTGGAAATCTGCTATGTTGTAAGCATCTTACGTTTCTTACGTTTCTTGCGTCAAGGCTGGATTTAAAGCGCTCGGTAGATACTTGTTAAACGTGTTGGGTATCTTTCGATCCGAAATTTCAATATCTACCTTGCGATGTGTTATATGCTGGAATTGCTCCAATAGTTCAAGAGCAAATCGCTTGCGTATGTTTTTTAACGAAAAAAGTATAGATGGGCCTTTACTCGCATGTTCAAATAGTCTAGTCAACTTGGAATTTCATAATGCGGTAATGAGTTACTTGTCAGCATTAGTCATATCTGTTGATCTTGTGATCTTGGTGCATCAGCTTGAATAAAAAATTATGGCATAATTTGTCATAATATTCTGGCTGTGGCCTTTTTAGCAAATAAACAAAAATAAATTGAAAATATAAATAACTCTTGATAATGGGCCAATCCCATAGATCGCTTGAAACTTTGGAACTCTTACTGGATATGAAGAGCTAATCCTCTATTATTAGAATTTGCTGAATCATTAAATTTGCAATACATGTTAAAATATCGTATAAACATTCGACTTCCTTCATCAACTAATGAAGTCATTTCGAAAAGCTGATGGTTTTTCTGTAGGAAATTTTTATCATTAGGCATACTAGTGGACTAGTGAGCTAATTATTAGAAACTATAGGAAGATTCCACCTTTTTATTTATTTATTTATTTATTTTCACTTTTCCCAGCTGATCCTGTTGTCACTCAACCACTCGAACCTGAAAAGAGCGCCTGCCTCGGCGAAACGTTAGTGCTCAATTGTCGCGCGGTTGGCGTGCCCACGCCGCACATCACTTGGCGCTTGAATTGGGGCCCCGTTTGCGATCCACCCCGTTGCACCCAAACTTCTGTCGATGGTTACGGCGTGCTCACTATCACGAGTATTCAGTAAGTGCGCGTATTGCCGAACCTTCAGGAGGAATAGTTGAACAAATTTACTGTGCCAGGGAATCAGACCAGGGAGCTTACAGTTGTGAAGCGATCAATACGCGCAAAAGAATTTTGGCCGTTCCGGACACCATAGTTACAGTAAGACGATGTAACGATACTAACGC
This sequence comes from Romanomermis culicivorax, assembly GCA_963922205.1. NCBI lineage: Eukaryota > Metazoa > Nematoda > Enoplea > Mermithida > Mermithidae > Romanomermis > Romanomermis culicivorax. The sequence goes on from CAWUHX010000044.1 coordinate 389,448, forward strand.
TGAACAAACTTCGATCTGTAATCGCGACGGAACGATCAGGGATTTGCCCGACGGCAGGTGTCAGTGCAAGGTACTTACTTATGTGAATGCAACCATCGATATGCTTTATGCTCAAGAATGTCATTATGTTGACTTCGTCTTTATTTTTGATGAAATTCTAAGGTATTCAAATTTCGATAGACCCTGAATTCTTGCTTTTCTGGCAGTGCTGGTGTGCATAGAAGAAATTCTAATAGTTGAAAAATTCAATCTTCTAGTTGGTTGGCTCATTTGTGAACTTTTATTGACTGTTTTTAGCTGTAAATTAATAAAAAAAATTTATATGCTCGAATTTATCAAAAATAGTTGAATTCATGCCAAATTTCTGTTTTCTGGCTAGTAGACGACACTATCTAGTTGATTGGAAACATCAAAACATCAGCACAGAGTTCTTCGTCTGGACGTAGCCGTAAATCTTGGGATATATATGCATAACTTAAACTTTGACCTAATTAGCGGTTATCTTACCTAATTGTGCAGATAATTTCAGCCCTACGTGACTGGACCACATTGCGATCAATGCGCCGATTTTTGCTTCAATCTTTACCACAGGAATCCTCATGGCTGCATACGATGCTTTTGCATGGGAGTCACGAGACAGTGTGACAGTTCCGGATACTACAGATCTCAAGTGAAATGAAAATTTCAGTAATTTTTTCCTCCTCGAAATGTCCACTTTCTGCTTTCTTTCTCATCTCTATTTTACAACTGTTTTTGTTCATTCGAATTTTTTCCTCATATTCCTCGGAAGTTTTTTAATCAGCTAACGCACATTTTTTTCTTTTGATTTCTTTTTTACTTTCTCTACTTCGGTATGTTTGTTTTACTCCTTCTTGTTTCCATTTTCTATTCTCACCAGTCTTCTGTTTTGCAACATTTTCTTAGGCAGATTCTATAGTTATGCCCTTAATTTTTTATTATCGCCTCTTTTCTTTCTATTTTCTTTTTTTCTGTTCCTTTTCTCGTTTTTCCGTTTTTGTATACATGTTTGTTCTTTCCCTTCCATTTAGTATCATATCATTACTTTATTATTGTTGCCTTATTGCGTCTGATTCATTTAAGTTTTGTCATTTTTATATTCATTGTTTTTCTTTTCATCTCCACTTTTAGTTTGTCCGACTTTCCATTTTTCTTCTTTTATATTTTTTTATTTCCTGCTTCTCACAGATTTCTTTTGTTTTTGTTTCAATCATTGTTTTTCGTTTTTCTTTTCTTTTTAAGTTTCTATTCGCTTCGTTTCCTTTTTGTTTTGCGCTCTTATTTCCATGGCATTTCTTTTTATACTCATTTACTATTCGCACCTTCTCTATTATTTCTTTATTTGCTTTGACCCGCTTTTCTTTTATTGTCAGTTAACTCTTCTTTATGCTATGTTTCTTTTCTTCTGAATCATTGTTCGTGTTTCTTCGTTTCAAGTTATTCATATCTTCTAGGAAAGATTAAGCTTCCGTGGCGACAGCCAAGGAGTGACTGTTTGCTCCGCCGATGAACGTCAAACCGATCCTCACGTCCGTTTCGACTACGATGTTGTGCCCAATGCCATAACGATTCGTCCTCCGCGTTTAACCGGCGTTGTCTATTGGAGTTTACCCAAGTCTTTCTTAGGCAATAAGGTAAAAATTTCACAGGATTTCTAAAAATGTGCAGTCTCATCTTTTTGGCCCTGCAGTTAACTTCATACGGCGGAAAGTTGAAATTTGCCGTCCAGTACAGCGGTTATGAATCGCCCGTCCAAGAACCGTTAGTCATTTTACGGGGTAACGAAATAACATTGGTGCATAGAAATCGACTCTCACTGGTGCCCGATAAGTTGAACCCTATCGAAGTTGACATTTACGAAGTTTGTACTTAATTTATTAAGACAACATCTTTTCAAGAATGATGAATTTTTGATTGCAGACCTCATTCACCAGAGAAGACGGTCAACAAGCGACCCACGAACATTTGCTAATGACACTAGCCAATTTAGAATCCCTGCTAATTAGGGAGACCCATAGTCAATCCCAGACTAGCTCTAGGTGATTATTGTAAAGTAAAATTTCTGTATTTGAAAGTATTTTTAGTTTTGAAAAATCATGTAATTACGGTTTTTACGCAGCATCTGAAATACGTGCCGTATTACAGTATCTAAAAGTAATCCTTTGGTTTCCATATCACAATTACCGTAGTTTTATGTCTCAGAGTTTAATATTTGTACATTGATCTTCTCACTCAACAAATGTGGCTCTAAGCTCTCAGTGCTTATTGTATCTAATGTGCATGAGAGTGACAGTGAGTGCTAAAAAAGATCAACTGGGAAATAAAGGCAGAACTAATCGACAACATTTTTAGTTTGGGTGATATATCGCTTGACGTCGCCGTTCAGAGTTATACGAGCCAAAATCGTGCCGACGCTGTGGAGAAATGTGCCTGCCCCGAAGGTTACGTTGGCTTATCTTGTGAGGTAAACGTTACCGAGTCAGTTTTCCGATATCTTTCGAACATCGAAAAATGAGTAATTTATTCTGTAAGAAAAATTTGGTCTATAATCTAAACCCATTGATACTGACATTTTTTAAAAGTTGGTATACGTTCTGTCTGTTCTGTATTAATCTTAGCTTGGGTTAACGAAGCTTTTTTGAATTTGAAGTTCTGCAAAAATTTCAGTAATTAACATTATTTTTTTCCTGCCTCATACTTACACTATAATATTCGTTATTTAACCTCGTGAGATCAAAAATTTCTCTTGTTCTATGTTCTAATTGAAACATCTCGATTATAGTTGAAATATGTCGATTGAGGCAATCCATCAAATAACTAAAAAATCTGTTTATTTGACACATTCATACATGCAATTAGAGTGCTTGCGTGCCATAGGCTATTCGCAAGTCATATAGCTAGCCATGATAATCCACAAGTCCATCGACGGCATTATCCTGCGCCGAAGTAGGGGATTTGTGAGTTCATGGATAAAACAATTAAGGAAAAAGAAGCGAATTGGTCAAAGATGAAGATTCTCATTAATTTTTGACTGTTTGCAAATTTCTTACCATGATTTAGTTTTTCGTTAAACTTATGTCAAGACAATATAAAATTTTCATTTCAACATGCAAAAAATTGGGCATCAATCGGAAGATCTTGTCGAGACATAATCAAACAATATTTAAAACATTATATCCCCAATTTTCACGGATTTGTTGTAATTCAACATTTGGGTCTAACTCCCCAGACTTGTCGTATTTGCCTACGGCCCTAATCACACTTTTTCTCCCATTACTTTTTAAGGAATGCGCCCCCGGTTACCAAAGATCAGGTGGCGGTCTGTACTTGGGCACGTGCTCGCCTGACGACAACGGCTACCAAGATGTGACTACGACAACCAGGCGTCCCATACATCACGCCCAATGCGACCCCAGCGGGTCGTTGTCCGACAGGCCCGATCCGCGTACGGGCGCTTGCCACTGCAAAGAACACGTAACAGGCATCCGGTGCGACCAATGCAAGCCCCAGAGTTACAGCTTGAGTAAAGAAAATCCGCACGGCTGCATAACGTGCTTTTGTTCGGGAGTGACCAGGGATTGCCATTCATCGAATTTATACAGACAAGTATGGTACCGTACAGTATATAGTTATGTAATAATGATACAGTGACCAAAACCTATGGGGTTCCAGCCTGTAACATTCGATTTCAAAATTGCTGCAGATATTGATTTTTCGAATTTTCAAAGGGCTGTTTGATTGTCTTTCATGGAAATGTTGTTTTTCAAGGTGTGGTTGGATGTTATGGATTAGAAAGTGCCGATTAGCGGATTTCATCTGCGCTCAAACAAATTAACTAACACTGTTCGAGAAATCTGATTTTGATCATTGTAGAATTTTTGTTTTGCGCATTTGCAGTATTGGTAGTTTAAATTTTATCGAAAATTTCAGTGTTAACCTTTATCTCGAAGTACTGCTATTATAAAACAAATTTGAAACACCCCATCCCATTATGCTTTGTGGTATGATATGCTGCTAACTCTAAATCGTACTTCTTCACAAAAGTCTAGAATTAGCTGAACAGATAGTCCGTTTTTCTTGAAATGCTTCTAAATAATAAAAGTGGAAAGCAAATAGTATTTCAGATTTTCACAGTTTTTTGAAAAACAATATATCATATAGAAATGGAAGTGAGTGTACTGACGTAACCTTTAACTATTTTTCGAATGAAAAATTTTACAGTAAGATCTCTATATAAACGATTTAGACAACGATACTGATTTGTGTCACTTTTCTATTTGGAAGCATTTTATAAAAGACGGACTATAGTTTTTGTTATTCTTTTCCAGGCTCATCCGATAAGCGATTTCCGCGGTTGGGTGGTGCCGGTCAGAACTGCTGAAGGCGAAAACTACGTCCGACTGCCGACACCGGCTACGGCCAGTTCGGATGATGGGTACTTGCAATTTGATGCCTTCGGCGAATTCACCAATGGCAAAGCCCTCTACTTTGAAATGCCGGAGTCTGTTACTGGAAATAAGGTTAGTTAGATGCTATTGACAATAGAAGATTCCCAATTGTAAATTATTTTATATTGCATTTGATATTACGCAGCAAATAGACTAATTTTACGCTGATCGTTTTTCCTCAGGGTCCTTCTTTAAACAGATATTTGCATAAATGTGCGAAACAATAGATCTTGGGCCTGCAATTGATAAAAAATAACATAAGACAAAAACGTATAAGTAGCCGCTTTCGATAGAACTAGTTCATGTCGCCCCATCGATCCAGTTTATTATTACACGTGTTATAGTGGTTGCTGAGATCGGGAATCGACGAAGTTTTCATTGTTTACCACTTTTGCGCGAATTTTATGTAAACAAGGCGTGGGGAAAATTACGGTTGTATTTCCATTCCCCAACCATTACTCTAAATTCATGATTCCCCGAGCAATGTAGAGTTTCTCGGACGACTCTATTCTTGTAATTATTCAGATTCCCCGAGCATTAATATTTATGGCACATTTTTTGTATAAAATTTCTTAATCAAGAAACCAATTACACACAGAGTGTTTCATGAATAAGGATGCACATTGTTATTTCGCTGCAGAGTAAATCAGAATGTAAAATTTTGATAGCTTCCACAGATAACCTTTTACATATCCCCAAATTTTTTTTCTAGGCCCTTCTGCGTGTATGTGTGACTGTATTTTCCATAGTAGGGCACATAGCTAAAGTCGTTCCAAAATGAGTTCTTCGAATATTGATTTATTTTTCACTAAATTTTACAAATACGCAAAAATCAGAATTATTACAGTGATAAAGTGTTTATCCTAACAAGTAGGATACGCGTCGCAAAAAATAATTGAATATCGGGCAAAATTTGATTCAAATCACCGCCATGCTTTATGTACCTGCTGTGGGCTTCAAGTTTTGTAAAGCATTATGGGAAAAAATCCGTGGGAATTTAATGTGTATAGCTCATTTTAAATTTTCTTGCAATAAGGCATACATTTTTCTTACTTCATTCATAACATTAATCGAGGAAAAAGAATGGTCGGGGAATAGGGATTGTCGTGGAAAAAGAATGCTCGGGGAAAGTAGATTTTTTTATTTATTTTTAGCATTAATGGGGAAAAGGGATGAGCGGGGAAACGGAATGGTCGGGAAAAGGGATGGTCGGGAAAGGGCACAAAATCAAAATTACTAGTTAATGCTTTATAACATATTGTTTCAGCAATTATACCCGTGGGCGTTCCTGCGTCAGTCTTGTGATACTTTTTCAAGCAGTTTAAAAATTACAGTATGACACTTTTTCTCTGGTTGACTGGTTCAGATCAGGCCAATCTTTTACTACGACAAAATTGTTTTCTCTTTGAAATAAAATCACATAGTGTATCACATACATGAAGTTTGGATCACCCGAAACTTGTCTGATGTTCAGATGGCATCATATGGCGGCAATTTGCATATCAAATTTACTTACTCCGCCGATGGTCACTACGAAGATCAGAATCCATGTGTTGTGATTCGGGTACGCTCTGTTGTTGTCAAGATTTTTCTAGACAAAGATGATCATGTAATGCGGATTTCAGGGCAATGACATAACATTATTCCATACGACTACGCAGCCGACATACGCGGATAGAGAAAATGTTATCAGAATTCCAATGTTCGAAGTAATCTTTTTCAACAATTGGAGGAAGTCAATATTTTCAATACTTCAATGCACCGAAATTCCCGAATTAGCAATTTCTAGACAGTCTACACTGAAGAACTTGTGCATGATATCGGAATGATTCATTTTATAGTCTCATCATATCAACGTCCTTTTTACAGAAAACCAAACACTTCCAACTTGGGTATTCTCATTTCATCTATGCACAACACTGTATGCTACAGGGAATTGGAAATATCTAAGAAAATGGGGCTCGAAGAAATTTTTTCAAAATTAATCTTCTCAATAATGTTTTTAATGTGAATAACTCTTTTTCAAAGCGAAATGTTTTTCCTTAGATCTTAAGTATGTGAAAGACCTAGCCATGCCTTGGCTTATTGACTTATGCCATATAATATTGTGTCTTCGTCATAAACGTTTAGTTGCCTAATCCTTCAGGGTATGTAGTGTTGTCCTACACCCTGCGGTCACCTGAGCGCATGTATGCCTCTTTTTATTCTCCTTGCACATTCGCAAAATGCTATTTACTGTAGAATTACTGGCATAGAGACGACAAGAAAGCATCCACTAGGGAACACTTTTTAATGACCTTAGCCGATCTGGATACGTTATTGATCAAAGTTACATGGAAAGACAACATGCAGAAGTTCACGTAATTTATCTGATCGCAAATTTAACCATTGTATTATGATGCAAAACTTTTGCAGACTGAACGATATAACTTTGGATCACGCTTCTCATGTACCGTCGTATCTTGGCTATGCGACAGCAGTTGAGGAATGCCGGTGCCCGCCTGGCTACTTGGGCAGCTCGTGTGAAGTGAGTCTGACACCTAATTTTGGATGAGAAAACAAGAGCCTACAAAATTTTTTTTAACAGTGACATTTATTGCCTGTATAGTAAACAGAAATGAGATGATGTATCAAGTAATTATCAGTGCTCAGGGCCGTGCGCAGGATTTTTTCATGGGGGTGGCGGACTAGATTTTTTCACTGAATAGCCCCAGAAAATGTTGATTTTATGCGGATATACTGTGTGCGTGCTGCCTCAATGCACGGCCTTGTCAGTGCTTTATCATCAGTTGAATCTTCATAACTCTGTAAAAACGGCAGATAAATTGCTTTAATGTCGAAAAAAAATATTTGTCGACTGGCAGTGATACCGTATTTTATCTAAAAAAATTTTACGTCGGCAACAGGTTCCTGAAGTCAAACTTTTGGGCTAATGAGGAAATCTAAGTTAGAATAGTTCACAGAGAGATATAAAATTTCAGTTGTTGACAATACAATTTTGTATACATCCGGTAAGTAATTTTGCGGTTAAGGAAAAATTTGCAAGAGGTGCCGGAACGGCACGCACCTATTCGAGGCTTCAAGTTACCAAGAAGTGCACAACACATTAAATAATATGATTCCTTTTCAGGATTGTGCAACTGGCTACACACGAACTGGCGGTGGACTATATCTGGGTCTGTGCGAGCCGTGTTTCTGCCATGGACACTCGCAGGAATGTGACCCGTCGTATGGTGAATGCAAAGTAAGACTGTGTGTGTATGTGTGTGGCGTTTAGCACCTTTAGGTCAGAAATGATTCTACTACACTAAACATAATGACTCCCAAGCTTCACTTGCATCAACAGGTTTATGGAGCAGCCGAAAAATGAATCGACTATTCATTGTCATAACTTACGAGAAGCATTAGTTTTTTACATCACTATTTGGTATCAAAGTTTCAGATTGATATCTATATTTTACAATTTACTGTCTTGCTTTCATCTAATATGTTCATTTCCCCATTAAAAACTATTCCGGTTTGAATATGAAACATTAAATTTTGCATAACTTCTGAATCAATATAACTGCTAGGATACACATTTTTGAATGAAATTTTGCTTGTCTGAATCAGCATTCGATTCGGACCGAACACTATTTTATTCAAAGCACTAATACAGTAGGCTCCATCTTGGCTGTTTGTTCAATCAACATAATTATGCTTTAGTAGCGATAAGGAACGGTCGTTTCCAAAAGAATTGTTTTGGAGGTGAAACAGATCCGTATTGCTTCAGTCCAAAATTCATGGAAAAATAAACCAAACAAAGTAAACTAAGTAGAGCATCTCATCTTAATATCCAGCGCTCTATTGGATCTTCCAATCGCTAACAACGTTCAGCCGGCTGCAATGTCATTTCAGGTGGGTTAAACTCACGAGTTTCTATTGTGCGTCATCTGCAAGTTACAGTGATTTTTGAAAGCATGAGTTTAAAACTGAACATATTCACACTTGTAAAATTATTTTAGATGTAAAAGTTGTCAAATCAAAACGTGAGGCTCAACGGTCATTTGTGTTTTGAAATAATGAATATTCGCTGAACAATCACACTATATTGAAGATATATAGCAGTATTTAGGCGCTCTTTTTTTGCTAACAACCTGTAGTTTGATTCGTGTTCTCGTTTGTTTTCCTTGTGTGTCTGTTTGCAAATTCGTCTAAGCGCGCCATAGAGAAAAAAGTACGAAACTACCGTACAGCACTACCGTAATTGTGCATTTAGACTTATAGTACTTGCATTCAAAACATAAACTCTAACCTTGTAGTAATTCAGGCATTATACTTCTTGTCTCACCAGAACTGTCAGCATAACACCGTTGGGGCAAGATGTGATTCGTGCGCCCCCGGCTATTACGGCGACGCGCGTCGTGGAACACCTCACGATTGTCAACCGGAAAGTGGTCAGCGCACTCAACCCGAAATCGGTGATGGCAACACAGAAGAGGAACGCCGCAACCAGCAATTTGGTGGCGATGACGAGCATCGCTCCGCACAGGAAAGCCAACAGGAAACTGAAGAGCCAACTGCTAAGTTCGTTTTTTCATTCTTTTGTTGCAGTAACAAATTTTTTCCGAAACATTCGGTTGGTCCGAGGTTAGATGAGATCAGGCAAAACAGTTCAATGCATCACAGAAAGAGGAGATTTATCGACGAAATTATTTTTTTCCATTAAGCTTCAGAAGATCTATTATTTGATACTATTTTTGTAGACATTGTTTGATATTTCTGTACACAAACTGAAACCTGAAAAGCCAGAGGATTTTGGATGAAGTTGAAGAAAATTTGCTTAATTTCTCTTAAAGTGTGTATTTACCCACATTAAAAGCGGAAAATGTGAAAATTTTTTGACGCTCCACCAAGAATCGAAATTATGCATTTTCTGACTGATTCACTTATATTTTGAATGAAATATGAATAACTCGAACAAAAAATGTACAAGATAAGTATTTAATGCTGGTTCTAATGCTCTTCCAATGCGTTTCCGGAATTCTCTTCCACGGGGCCTGTTTCATAAAACGGTATTAGTCGATTCAAAAATATTTCGTGCGAAAGTCTGTTTCATACAGCACACAAAAAACATCGATAGGCAATATTACGCTCCATTCATTTTGAAATGCTCGATGCATCGGAGTTTCGGTGAACGTAGCCTTACCAGAAATTAGGAAATCAATTGCGATAATCTTGAAATGATTAAGGATTGTGTGTCACGAAGGAAAAATTTATTGAACTGAGTCAACGATCCTTCCATAATTTTGAATAAACGTTTGACTGCGACATCTCTGCATCGATCATTTAAAAATGAACTAATCTTGAATTACAACTAATCCTACAAAACAGGGCCTATTTTTCGTTGTAGTGTGCAATGACTCAAATCTGGCTAGCCAGGCATCGCAATTTTAATTATTTTTATGAAAAGTTGACTTTGCGTCCCCTCATATTGCACTGATAATCCTAAAGAAGAATTATATTAAATCAGCATACTTATGTACTAATGTATTCACTCAGCATCTGGTTGTCTACAAGCAAGAAAATCAAAGAGATTTGCTCGGAACCTGCCGTTTGGGCTCATGTAAGCGAAACAACTAAAATTTCCACTGCCTGAAAATCAACGGAAATAAAAAGCTAAATAAATAACACATGAAAAAAATGACCAATGTTTTCAGGTGAAATAAAGAGAGCGAAACTTGTGTCTACTGAAAATGTTGTTCAAAGCTTTTGAAACAGACGAGAAAAATTTCTAAGCATGCAAGTTCAATATAGCATGTCAAATGGCAAAAAAATTTCATCACCTTCAGTTTTCTCAGAAATCAAAAGGATCCGTCGTAGAATCAGTGAATCGTATAGGGAAGAACAAAATTATGTCATATTAATTGTTTGGCTAAGTACAATAAAAGTTTTGACTTTGTCCGGATTTATTATTCTAGCTTCGTCTTATGACGAGTTACTATGATTCATTAGATGGATTATTGAGGACATGCACTGTTGTGATTGATTCTCCAGCAAATGGTTTGACATGAAGCATTCATGTTGTGCATTGACTTTTGTAAAAACATACATGAATACTCCATAATTTTACACAGAAAAATCTAAAGGATAATACAAAACTAGAGGGATTGATTTTTTAAAATTTGTATGCACCCTGATTTCCTGACCGTGAGTTATCTCTATTATTATATGCGTAATTCTGATTACCCATCAATTTCGATGATAGCTGATTCAAAAAATGCATGTCGGCAGTCTTTTTTTCTTGAAAGGCTTGCATAGTCCCAAATCGAAAAGTAAATGATACTTTATATTTTCCATAAGTTTCTGCTAAACAGCAGGTCATATGGAAATGAAAATTTGTGAATCAGCTAAGCCTTGACGGTTTTCGAGTAAAATTTCTGCAGTAAAAATTTTGTGTAAACGAGTTTCAAGACAGTGCTCATTTGTGTCATTTCTAATTTACCACAAATCTTTGGAAATAACTATAACAACATACTATAATCAATGTTCTTACTTCGTACACCTTCTCCAAAAGAACCAGTCCGCCAAAGGCTTTCAGTACAGATTTCATCCGATTTTTACCCACGATTACATTGATGCATTATCACATTGACCAACGAATACTGTACTGATTGGCTACATGCAGACTTTCTTCATGGCTAACATAGACCACGGTCGAGCGCAATCTCTAATTGCCTAACCTGTCAGACCGATGAAGGCATAAAATACAGTGTTCTTAAAGATATGCGCAAAGTATATTTCATCTTTCAACGGCCTGAAATGCACACAATGTGTTTAATTTTCACGCGCCAGTGACGAATGCTAAACCAGGTTCTTTGAAAATTTCCAGAGCTGTCTATCAAGGCTTCACTGAACAAGAAGTGACAACAATGGAAGCCATCATGGAATCTACGGTTGATCATGACGACAACGAAGCGGAAAGGGGCGACAAACCTGACGCCCTTTCCACGCTAAAGCACGACAATGGCGACGATGATCAAAGTGAGCATGAAAAAAGTCTGCGCTTAACGTGCTCGTAACGTTCACTTTTTTTTACTTGGCGCCACAGTTTCATCATCAATTGTCACAAAATTCTATCATTTTTAGCTGAACAAACGGAGATCACCGAAGGAGAAACAACAACGCAGGTAGTTACTTGCGACTGTAAATGCAATAATCATAGCCCCAAGGGATGTGACGACCAGTGCCACTGCGTTGTAAGTGAATTGTTTCTGCTCTTTCATCGAAATTGCTGTCATTGTATTGTCATAACACCCGGCTCATTTTCCACGCTTCTTTCAATTCAAAGACGTCTTCTGCTGTAAATCGTGAGGTTAATCACTTATGGTCTGTGCGATGCTACAGTGACCGTTCTTTCCAGTATGCTATATTTACAAAACAATTTTTATGGGTTTAATCGTATTTGTTTTCACATAACCCGATCACAGAGGTCATATAAACGGCATTTTCTAGTTAGCTGGTCAAGCTGGTCGGAGAAACCATTTGTCAAAAATTAAACTGTTTTTAATTGCAATCACGTACTCCGTACTGAAGTTTTCATCAAAGTATAAATTAATATTAAGATGGAATCTTTTGGTTTGTAGTCTGTTTTTTCTGAAATTCTTCTAAATAATAATAGTGTGAAGCAAGTATTTTTCCTTGTTTTTATGATTTTCTACTAAGCCGTATGTCATGTAGGACTGCAAATTAGTGAGCTTACTCAGCTGACTTTTAAAAGGCTTTTGAGCCAAAAAATGGCTGTAAAAGCTTGGTGTAAACGATTTACAATGGTACTGATTTTCGGTAATTTTTCTGGAAGCATTTCGTAAAAAACATACTATGGATCAGATCAAATTATAAATTTGTCTAAAGAAATTTTTCAGCCCAAACCAATCGATATTCCCGTTTTGGTTTATCTACCAATGCCTAAAACTCATGAGTGAATTATAACTTCATTTCTTAGGCTGTAAATCTGGTACAGTCCTACTTTGGCGCCCGTCTCATTTTGGCACCCATTGAATTTTACCCCCCCCCCCCATCTTAACTCTGGTATTTTAACACTCATTCTAATCATTTATTTAAGTGAGAGGTGATTACCACCATATCAGTTTATTGTCATACTAAATTCTATTCAATGATGTCTATCCTAACATATCATAAGTGAAGCCCAATTTCAAACAAAAACCAACAAAGTTTTCCACATTTTTTTGACCAGAACGAGGTTGAAGAAAATCATATTTGGCACGAGAAATATTGGCTTTGGCTTAGGCTTAAGCTTAGATGGCTTAGACTTAGGCCTTTACACTTGGGGTTTGACTCAAGAGCTTAGGCTTGGGCTTAAGCCTAGATTTAAACATGGGTAATTCAGGGTGGCCTGATATTTTTGACCATGCGAAGACAGAATAAAGCGGGCCTCCTCGAAATCATCCATTTTGATTTTTTGACAACTGTTTTCATTATTAAGGAAGTTTAGCACAATATCTGATTAATTTTAATCTCCACCATTCAGGGTGGCATGCGCTATTTATAGCCATTGCAGTAATGTAAAACTGCGCTTAAAATTTGCAGAGTAAAAATAATCACTTGTACACCAAAACATACTAGGCGCCAAAGTGAGAGGGCGCCAAAATAAAGCAGGCGTCAAAGTAAAACACAGCTTGGACGCCAAAGTCAGACAAGACACCAAAGTGAGACGGGCGCCAAGTTGCCACACAATCGTAAATTTAGGTTTTTACGACGAATTCTATAATTTAATAAAATATGCGTTTTAAGACACGAATAGAGAATCTTAGTCAGATGTCTGATGCTTGTCTCATTAACCGCTTATGATGTCATGAAGGCTTCACATTCAAGTAGTTTTCTTTCTCAAGGAATGTGAAGACAATACCACTGGCGACCATTGTGAGACCTGCGTTAAAGGATTCTATGGAGATGCTGCAGCTGGATCGCCTTTCGATTGTCGGGAATGCCCTTGCCCGTAATTTACCTATAAAATTGTATAACTTCATGTAGCAGTCGATATTCAAACTAGGTTGTCATGCAACAGTGTTTCTGTCAAAAAAATCAATTTCTTCATATTTTTGTTTTAAAGATTGTTAAAATCTGACGAATTGTTGAAGTCTGACGAGTATTATCTGCTTCCAACTATAATGTATTTACATTGAAGTGGTAGTCGCAGTGCATCGATGAAGGTATGTTCAGCACGAAAAAATTAGAAAGCTTGATAAAGTAGTCAATGAAAAATTATCTCGTCAATGAGCGACAAACAGACAAATTGATAATTTTCTTCAAACCTAATCAGATCGTTAGAATTTTTCCACCAGTGCATTCAAGTGTCGGCACACATCTATTCAAATCGAAGCGAATAAGCATAATGTTGTTTCTGTTATTGAGGCCTTCCTATTGTCAAGGATAAATTTAGATGTACAGTTTCCACTCCGTAAAAATTCTATCTCAAATTGGTCAAATTGAACTCACGTTTTCGGTCCTCACTACTACTTTTATTTTAATCAAATGTGCAATAATCTAACAAAATTTTCCCTAGATCCTGGCATCATTCTCACAAAGTGTAAGAAGTCAAATGGTCTGCTGACCCTTAAGTTTCTTGGTAGTATGGCTTCTTCAATATGAACAATACAGGTCTGTAGTTTATTTTTTATCTTTTGGAGTGAAAAATAATTTTTTTGTCTGTTTTCCTTGAAATGCTTTTAAATTATAGATAAGGAAAGCAAATATTGTTTCCTATTTTTACAATTTTCTGCCGAACCATGTGTCACGAAGGAATGGAAGTTGTGAGCTCCCTCAATTGACTACTAACACCTTTTTTGGTGAACAATTTTTGCGTATGATTTTGGTGACATTACTAAATTTTGTTACTTTTTAATTTAGCAGCATTTCGTGGAAAACAGACTAACGTACTTTATCGAAATTATTGACTCCAAGCTTTTACTGTACATTTTGGCAGAAAATTTAAAAAAAATAAATATTCCAATTTATTTTTTTTATAAGCATTTTAGGAAAAAACAGAGCACAGTTATTAGAAGTATTCATGTAATGTCTGCAAAACTTTTCCGTCAGTCATTCTTAAAAAATGATCCAAATCTTAGACAAATATGAATTCCGATCTTACAGACGCGCTGATGGTTGCTTTTTGGACGCCGATAATGAAGTTGTGTGTACAGGCTGCCCCGAAGGTCACACGGGAAAACATTGCGATGAGTAAGAAATTTGCAATTTGTACCAATAAGTCGCCTGGTGTAAAGAACATTCTAAAGCATCAAAATAGCAACTTAGGTTATTCACTTCATGCTCTTTCTCAACTTGCGTTTGATTTCTCATAATAGTAAATTCATTACAGACACAATACATTTCCAAGTGAGATATATACTTAATTGAAGAAATTTGAACATTTTGAACTAATTTTGTCAAAATTGGCAAATTTTTGTTGACAAATATTCCGTTGTGCTGGATTGGAATGAACTGAGAGGCATTTCACAATAACTTATAGAATGATCTAATGCAAGCAGACTACGAAATTTAGAAATGCGTACTATTCTATGTTCTGTTGTTTTCTACTGAACTCAAACGAAATGAGCTTTTCAACTGTTCCCAACAATTTAAACGTTAAAAATTCTCGGCGGTAAAAGCTATTGGAAAGCCAAAAACAACAACTTTTCGTGATAGCATTCTCAACTGTAGGTGTTCGTTTGTACAACTTATATTGCTGAATTTTAGATGCCAAGACGGATTCAAGAAAGATTCTGAAAATATTTGTAAGAAAGAAGAAAATACAGACGTCGAAAATTCTGTACAACTAAGGAAATTGCGGAAACTCAGGAAACTTCTGAGACGTAGTTTAAAGAATTAGTATGATTAAACACACAAAATTGATGTTTTTCTTCTCTTATGCTTTCTGGTTATAATTTTGTGTCTTTTGTTTGCTATTGTGTATAGTTTTATATTTTTATTACCCGCAATTTATACGTGTATCAGTGGCTACATTTTTAGATTGCCTTTTTTTATTTTGTTTGTGTATTTTCGTTTTTATTGCGTGTGTGTTTCGAAATTTAGAAAATTGTGCCTTTTTACTGTTCAGAAATGCAAATAAAAAGACAGTATTGTAACCGAGGTACAACATCACGATAGGGATATACATGAATGAGTAAAACAGTGAATTTTTACTATACTCTGTTTAATCCATAAGATTGTGGAGCAAGTACCAGTTTATATTTTATTATTCTCTGTCAAATCACACACATATAAGAGATTAAAATTTCGTAGTCGATCCGTCAGTCCGTTTTCGATTATGAATAGTCTGTTTTTTATAAAATGCTTCAAAATAGAAGAGTGACACAAATCAGTACTGTCGTCTACGTGGAACTCTTACTGTAAAATTTTTTGCTCGAAAAATCTCTCTAAGGGTTAGGTCATTATGCTCACAAATTTCCAGTTCAATATGATATATTTTTTATCAACAAAGCGTTAAAATGTGAAATACTACTTGCTTTCCGCTTTTATTATTTAGAAGGATTTCGAGAAAACAGACTATAGTCAATCATGTCAACTTACTGCTTTTGACAATTCAAAATTGAAATGCAAGCAATAGAAAAGATATACGGACATTGATCAGTTTTCTCATGTTTGAAGTGCCATTGTGCTCAGAATCACGACACTCTAACTTGAACTCGTTGTTTTTTATTTTTTTAAGGTTCAAAGTGCAGTAAGAATCTATTTGTCAATGCGCAAAATTTGAACTTAAGCAACGACAAAATTTGAGCGGAATCAGAACATAAATTGTCGTTGTTCCAGTTGAATTTTTCTTCTGAGCTAAAATTACCAGTGCTATTGTTGGGTATGTACTTACGGTAGCAGTCATTCCACATGTATGCAAAATTGGTGAATTGGGCGAAGCCACAATTCGACCGAAAGGAAGGATGTTTATCATTGTTATAATTTTGGTGTGTTGTGGGCGAGTCACGTCCGTTCATATTGTTTATTCACTTTTCCGCCCAATAGAACGGAATGCTGACAGCGCTAAGAAATTTACATATTGATAATATTTTTATTTTATTATTATTAATGATACTGATACTCGCGCACTTGGCGGAGGTGGGCGCCAACTTATAGAGATCCATTACCGAGGAACGTCCCAGCCTTTCCTGGACATCCTTATAGTGAGTTCTCTATATTTGTGTTAGTTTTGGGAAGCATCTGGGGAGACACTGATTGCTTTTCGATTACAAGAGTTAGATTTTCCAGTTACTTATTAGTGACTGAAGGTTGTGTTTAGTTCTGCCAGAGAACTGTTGCACTGTACTCAGCTGATTGCTTATAGGAAGCTCCTTCGAGTGACCTATAGTCTGTTTTTTATAAACTGCTTCCAAATAGAAAAACGACACAAATTAGTACTGTCGAAAAAATCACTTACATATAGCTCTTACTGTAAAATTTTTCATTCGAAAAATTGTTAAAGGTTAGCTCAGTATACTCACAAATTTCCAGCCCTATGTGATATATTGTTTATTAGCAAATCGTGAAAACCTGAAATACTATGCTTTCCATTTTCTTTATTTAGAAGCATTTGAAGAAAAACAGACTATACAATAATTAGTTGGATACAAGCCAATAGCCTCTTTAGTTATATTGCTGACATCTTCGGATCTAAGCAGAGGTCTAAACATAACACTATTTCTGATTCTATAGTTCATTTTTCAAATGACCCTCAACGACTATAGTGCTTTGATAATATTTTATTTAATATCAACAGTTGGATGTTAAAACGCAAAAGTTCCACATTTCAAGAGCAATAAATAAACTTGTTCCCTCAGAGTATGAACTGCCGTGTTCATGTGAAGATAAGAAATACGAGCTGCATGCAGGTATATCACATTTTTTCTAAATGAGCCTCGGAAAGACAAAAGATTTTCATGCAAAGAATAGACAACCTGCGTACGCGGCCACTTTTTTTCCATCGAATTGACTGCAGCAGTCAGGGCGAAAATTTGAAAAAATAAATATGTAAGCTTGCAATGCATGGTCGTTACCTGCCAATGGATTTGTTCGGATTTTTTTTTGCATTTCAAGGCTCACTTGAAACTAAATGGAGTACAATAATCAAGAAGCATGCAAAATCCTCACGATATCACAAAAAGAAGATTTTCCGCATGACGGAATTTGGATTTAGGTGTAAGCTTAAATGAGATTTGCAGAACATCTGAAATTTTGAAGTGATATACCTAACGATTCTCATAAGTTTTGTAATGTGATTATAAAGTTATTATTAGTAAAATATTTGATTTTTCCTTGCATTTTTACTTTCCAAATCATAAAAAGTGTTCAAGAAACCTGTTGTTTCATGAGAAGCAGAACAAAATTAGAATAACGACGAGAAGTGACAAAACCGCCAAGGCGAACATCATCCGTTCTAAAACCCCAACAAACCACGGGCCGTCCGAAGCCAGGATGCTTTCGCGTTTTTGGTTCTCTTTCAAAATCATCAAATTGATGTCGTGTAATTCGCAGCACCATTGGGTCAAAATCTTGGAGGCCGGAGGTCGCCGGCTCTCGAGTTGATCGATCCCGTCACTGTCCCGTCGACGGCCGAAAATCCACCGACCTTTCAGTCCGTTGAGCGTGAATAGCCGACCGAAACGTTGAGCAGACGAGGAGTCACCACTGCTCTTTGATCTTGTCTGAATACAAAAATGTAGAAGCTAGGCCATAGACATTTTCTGAATCAGAATCGAAATCAATGTACATAAATGATTTCGATCAAATGCCAAATTTTTTGTTTGAATTTCGGAATGAATACATGAACTTCATTGAAAAATAAATTCCAAGATCAATAATGTGAGACCCGTAATGTTCCTGCTCTTGGATAATTCGATTCCAATTATTCAATGAAAATAGGGACCTTGACCATCCACCGGCGTGGAGGGGAGAATTTAGTAAGGGGCTATACTTCACCGGAATATTCTTATGTAAGCGATTCCCAAGTGAGCGATTCTTACGTGAGCTAATTCCCAATTGAGCGATTTCCATGTGAGCAATTTCCAATTGAACTAATTCCAAATTGAGCAATTCCCATGGAAGCGATTCCGAAGTGAGTGCATTCTCAAATGAGCGATCGAGAATGTAATAACGCATTCTTTATTTTTTGTGTCCTTATATTATATTTTTCTTCGTGTGTATTTCCTTTTTCTTTCGTTATACGATTGTGTTGCTAGTGTTTTCGTTTTCATCTTTTGCCTGTGCATTTTTTTCTCGCCATAAACTTTTTTCTTTTTGCTCATGAAACAATACATAACAAGTTGCCATTTTGAATATTTTTCTCCCACACAATTCTTATACAGTTCGGCATGCTCTATTTCCTGTTTAATTTTCTGCCTTGTGATTCCTTCTTTATTCTTACTCACTTTTAATCTTAGTTTTTTGATTGTATTTATTTATCTTTATCTTTTTCTATTCTCTTGCTCTTTTCTTTCTTCGTTCTTTTTTCACCTTATTTTTTCTTTGTTTCTTTCTTGTTGCTTTCTGTATGTTGATTTTTCTTTCTTGTCACTTTCCTTCATGTTTCCTTTATTTTCTAAGGCTTTTCTACCTATTTTCACTTATTCTTAAAGTAATCATTTTTGTTGACGATTTCGTTTGTTTCATCATCCTATATTCTTTTGTTTATGCTTTTTATATATATTTTCACACTTACAACGATAAAACACTTAAGCATGCCAAACAGTATAAGAATTATACCGGACACTATGGTTATTTAAGATGACAACTTATAGTGTATTGTACTAAGGGCAAATAAAGATGAAAAGCAGAAAAAAAAGAAAATGAAGACAAACGATGAAAACGTAAAAACATACATAAACAACAACATAAGCAACACATACAGCAAAAACAAAAAAAATAAATGCTTACAAAAAATATAAGATAAAGAAGAAAAATGTGAAGAAAATGTTACTACATTCTCGACTACTCATTTGAGAATGGGGCGAGAATTGCTCACATAGAAATCTGTAACATAGATGCTAATGCACCATTGTAAATTCATAATGTACAGTATGTGTATTTTATTACTATGTATAAATTTATTCTATAATTCATCGTCTCAAGGATGTCTGGGTTTCACAGGTTGACATTCCTATAAATTTATTTGAAGTGTTCTGTTTTGATCGTCTAACACCTGGTAGCCATTATTGACCCAATTAAGACGTACTTAATTAATTTGCACATCCACACCTGGCCCTCATAACTCACATGAAAACAT
This sequence comes from Romanomermis culicivorax, assembly GCA_963922205.1. Classification (NCBI taxonomy): domain Eukaryota; kingdom Metazoa; phylum Nematoda; class Enoplea; order Mermithida; family Mermithidae; genus Romanomermis; species Romanomermis culicivorax. The sequence goes on from CAWUHX010000044.1 coordinate 409,203, forward strand.
ACATTCTTTAGGTACAATAATTCCCCCGAGAGAAGTAAAAACACCTGCCCATGTAGAAAACACAGAAAGCCCGACCCAGACACAAGATTTAGGTAGAACACATGGAAAACAGAAAAACACATGAAAAACTAAAAACATGTAGGCGTGGCAAAGCATACGGTAAATTAAAGCATGTAAGCCTGAAAGTTAAGCATGAATTAAAGCATAAAAGCGTGGCGATAGAAGCATACAGTAAACGGAAGCAGGTAAGCAAGGCGATGTTTGGTTAGGGGAGCAAGACGGAAGCGGACCTCCCATGACATGAAGGCCTGGTCTAAAGAAGCGGTATAAAAGGCAAAGAAAGCATGGAATATGTAGATTTTTATGCATATTTGAATCCGTGTTGCGTTTTTATGCAAAGCGTTTGTGAAGCGAAATTGTGTTTATTGTTATACATCGTCACAAAGAAGGCTGTCAGCAAATCGTTCATTTTGTAATGTTGTCATTTATCATTCGTTTACCGTTCGTTATCATTGCATCCCCGTGGACCATAAGAAAGCACAGTCATTGTTGGAGTCAAGTAAAAGTATAGATAAATCTGGGCGTTACAAATCGCTGAATTGGAAATTCGCTCAGTCAGGAATTGTTCACTTGAGAATCACCCACTTGGAAACTAGCTCACTTGGGAATTCGCTCACTTGGTAATAGACTGACCTCACCTAGATAGGCGTTTGATCTCTCAAGCATAGTGTCGTGGTGAGCAGAAATTTTTGGAAAAAAGGGACAAATTTGGGCATCAATCATAGGTGGCGCGATAGCATCAACCTATAACATACTTGCCTCCCCAAATTTCATGTCCCCTTCTAGAGCCAAAATGGCGGTCGGGAGTTAGAATGCTATTGGTTTACGATTTCTTTACATTTGAAGTCATGTGCATATAATTTTCATATAGAAAAATTTTACTGTAGTTGATACCATGGGAGGGACAAAATGCACGATGATATAGAATATACTTTTCACAGACATGGAAAATTTTTTTGAGAAAGAATGAAAATCCAATATAACGAAAGTAAATTTTTTCCAACTTTGACCCAACTTCTTAAAAATCTAGTCCACTTCTTTTTCTAGCTTGGCAATTATTCAACCAAGTCTTTTTTGTGCCTCATCGCAGCATTTTCTAATAAACTAGTCAATAGATCTGGTTGAGGTATATTTATAAAGTCCATTCAGTTTAAAATGACGAAAACCAGAAAAGTAAGTTCAATTTGATACACAATTTGTAATTAGTGGAAAACTTTATACTGTATAAAAATGCTAGAATTCTTCATGAGAATGAGAAAATCCAACATTATTGAAAAAAACATCATGCTTATTCATCGTCGAATTGGACAGAACTAAGTGGTACCTGAGTGGTACTTGAGAGTACACGAGTTACACAAGTTATTGAAGGAAATTTTCATCTGTTCTTTTTGCCGCTCATGGATGAAAAATTTTCATTATTGGTTACAATAATGAGTTTACTATATTCGATTTATTTTGAAATGATCGATGCTGCGAGGTCATCGCCAAACTTAAGGCTTTTCCATTCCATTCAATAAATTTTTTCTTCACGATACAGACTCCTTGATGATCACTCTGTAAAACTATTTCAAGATTATCGAAATCGATTTTCTTATCTATGGCAACGCTGTGTTTGGCAAAACTATGGACACTCCATCGGTCATTTCAAAATGAGTTTAGCACAGTTTTTTCCGTATTGAACTCACTTTCATGGATCGCTGCATCGATCATTTTAGAATGAATGGAGTATAATAACGTGATCTAAAAAGGTACAACTCCATTTTTGAATGTGTCAGATGCAGTTAAAGCTTGGTTAAAATTTGGCTGACCTCCACCAGATTTTCTTTGCTGCTGATGTATGGTTTAGACTCCTGCTTGAGAAACAATCTAGAGGAAAAGAGTAAGTAAGCTGGATACCACAACAATAAGAATATCATATGTCTGAATGCAGTCAGCGGCACAGGAAATTTTTAAAATCAAATTCAACATTTGAAAGACAAAGTTTACGACAGACAGGAGCTCAAAAATCCGTTGCTCCACAATGCAAAAAATCGGTCAACAGTAGATATATTTTGCGGAGAACTGTTTTGAACGCCACTTAATCGTTGTTCTTTCCTTTTTCGACAGTTTGTGTTAACCTGTTTCCGACCTCTTTTAGCCGCAGATGTACATAATTACGCTGATCATAGGATGAAAACTATCACCACTACATCTTGAACCTTTCAAGAATCAACATATCATGAGCAAACCCCTTCCGCAAAACTGAAAATACTCCTGATCAAAATTTCGGTTTTGGTTAACTCTCATTAAAATGAGTTTGGTATGATACATTGGAGCTGCTTTTCAATTTTTGTTCTATAATTTTTATCTATCGAAACTTTCTCACGATTCGCCTGCTGTTTTCGGTAGTGGATCTAGCTTTACTTCTTAGGTACACAAAGTAGTTCAAAAAGTTTCATGATTCATGGCTCAGAGGATGAAGAGAAATCATCCTAAACAATCAATCAGTTCAATTTTCTGAGTGGATCATTCATATCAGGCCGTGTCTTCTCAGAAACTTTTAATCCTCTTGAAAAGTTTCGAACTTGATGAATCGCATGTTCAGTTTGCTGCGGCTAAAATTTATTGGACCTTGAAATCAAAATATACATTGCATGACATTCCTATTGTACACACATTAGGTTATCTTGCATACCAAACTACCTGTGTAGCCGATGATCGAGTTAAGAATTAATTCTTAAACCATGTGCATCACTATGGAATTAGTCATATTTCACGCTTTTTCTATTTTCAATGAACATAAAGCCGCCCCTGAAGGGATTCAGAAGTAAAAAAGAATGATACCACCCAGTTTTCAGAGGTAAAAAGGGATGATACCACCCAAACAACAACGATTTCTGCTGCAACAATCACACAGAAATCAATTTTCATTGCATAATTTCTTCTGTAGGGGCTGCCTTTTTTTGGGAAAATAGAAAGAAATGCAGAAACAGTACAATGATTATGTGGAAGGCTTCTTAAAATCAAATTTGTTTGCAGTATGAAGTTAAAAAAAAGTCCAAAAATTTGTAGGACAAATCAGGAATGCGATTTTGTTGAACGTATAGTCCATTGTTTCAGTGACACTTGACTGGGAACAAACAGGTTCGTCCATTCATACACTATCGTGGCTGGCTGCTTTTGAAGTGAACGTCTCACTGTACAGAAAACGAAGCATAGTAATTTCAGTATATTTGAATTTTGCGAGAAGTTAACAGATTTTGGCAACAGTTTGAAGCATTTCATAATAATCCACAAGTTATTATAATCCATTCTTTGTTGCGCATAAAAGAAGGGTAGGATCTAGAGTAGTGTTTTAGAGATTATTGATCAGTCGTACATCAAACATAACATGTAGACAATGTGGAAAAACGCTTGATTTGCATAATGAGTAAGTTATAAGTAGTGCATATTTGAAATGTTGAAGTACTGGTTAACATGACACAAAGTGAACGTGAGGTATATTGATTCATGTGTGAAGCAGACTGCAAAAGCAAATGAAATAGTTACCTCCATTTGTCATTCAGGGTTATGTGAAAACCAGATAGAAGGAAATCCGATCCATAAATGCAATCAATTTTTAAATAACTGAATGCTAAAATCAATGAATACACTATGAAACTTGGTGGTGTTAAAATAAATTGTTACCTGTATTTGTCATTTAGCATCATATGAAAATCAGATAGAAGGAAATCAGATAAGTGAAATTTAATCAATTTTTAAATAACTGAATTTTTGCGTCATTCCTTTTGCTAAGTTTTTTTGACATATTGGAATATGTAGTAGAGTATAAACGTTGTCTTAAAGTGTGAATATCTTCTGAAGAGCAAACATAAAAAAAGAATATGAAGTTAAGAAAGTACAAAATGTGTTTTTGCTGATTAAAGTATCAAAGTGAAAAAATGTAAATGAATAAAATCAGTAATGTAGCTTTTAAATTCTTTTGCATTATAGCAAAAAAGGCTTTCCGATAAGTTATGAATGCATTACTGTGACAATAAGTACTAAACAAAACAAGGTTTTCACAAAAGTTTGTGAAGTTTCATTAGATGGTATTTTCAAATAACTGGAAATCTTTTATTACAAATAATGCTTTGCATAATGCAAGACAGTTACATAATGTGTATGTGCTACAGGAGATTTAAGAGCATCCATACATCTCAAATTGCAAAATTTTGTACGTAATTACCATTTTATTAATTGAAAAAAAGACGGCCCCTACAGAAGAAATTATGCAATGAAAATCGATTGCTGCGTGATTGTTGCAGTAAAAATTGTTTTTTTGGGTGTTGTCATCCCTTTTTACCTCTGAAAACTGGGTGGTATCCTTCTTTTTATCTCTGAATTCTTTCGGGGACGGCTTTAGGTCCATTGAAAATGGAAAAAGCATGAAATATCAATCTTTTTTTTCGACAGATGTGATCATTAAAAAATGTGAAAATAATGTGGATATTTACGTTTTTTTTGTGTAATAAAACTCATTCTTTGTATATGTTATATTCACAAAGATATTTGTTCGACATTAACAAATTCTTCATGTTAAGAAAATAAGTTAATAATGTTTTTTGATCAAAATTTTCAAGAAATTGAATCCATTTTCAAAAATTGGAATTGATGGACGTGTGATAGGAAATAGTAGCTAAATTACACAACAAATACATAGCTCTAATTTTTGAAATATTACAATCATAATTATTTGGCAATCCTTTTATTGACCATTCCATTTTTAGGCAAATGTGCCATATTTTAAAGGGTACAACACTTTGTTTCGCACAACTTGCAGGTAAACCCATAGTGTTCCTGCAGTATGCGCACGTTCGAAGTTTATGTAAAGCATACCTACAATATGCATGAGCTTGAAAGTACACTACAGTCTGGTTAAGACAGAAATTACACGTAAAGTATGCCTACAGTGTACACAAGTTTGAAATCACATGGGAAGCCTACAGAATACACAACTTCGGAATTGCTGGTGAAATACACCTAAAGTATGCTCATGTTCGAATTGGCTACATTATGAAAAAGTTCAAGTTTATATGAAAGTATGGCTAGAGTATACACAAGTTCGAATTTATAAGTAAAGTATGCCTACAAAGCACAAGTTTGAATTTACATGTAAAGTATCCCAACAGCATGCACAAGTTCAGATTCACACATTGCCTTCAGTAAGAATAAGTTCGAATTTACCCGTTAGGTATGTCTACAGTAAGACAAGTTAGAATTTACATGTACAGTATGCCAACAGTACAACCAAGTTTGAATTTACACATTAACTATATCTACAGTATGAAAAATTAGAATTTACATGTACAGTATGCATACAGTATGAATAAGTTCAAATTTACATGCAAAGTATACCTATAGTACGAAAAAGTTCGAATTTACAGGTAAAGTATGCCTACAGTAAGAAAAGGGCGAATTTACATGTATACAGTATGTCTACAATAAGAACAAGTTCGAATTTACACGCTAAGTATGCCTATAGTTTGAACAAGTTAACTTAGCAGGTAAAGTTTGCCTACAGTATGATCATATCTGTATTTATGTTGCCTCAGTGTGAATTACATTTTTATATTTTATTGCTATGTTTTTTATATACATTCTATTATACCTTGTTTTTCTGGGAACAGCACTGCTGCAGTAGAGTTTTCTATTGCAAGTGTATATCTCGACTGTGTAAACATTTTTGTAGCTGTGCTGTTCCCGAAAAAATAAGCTATAGCTAAAGTTCAGTCATTATTTAATACAATATGACACATATATGTGATGTTTCATTAAGTTCATGATTAGACACCCTGTGCACCTTGAACCATTGTAAGACATTAGAGTTGGTCCACTACACAGTTAAATGCTATTTCCATTATCATGAGTTACAACACACGAGTGTATGGAAAAGACAACTGCCTGAATTGTTGTGTCATTGACGCCTATGCTTAACTGAGTTAGGGATCAAGTTGGGTTCAGGTCTTTTGATCTGGTTCAGTCAAAATTTACATTTGAATGAAAAAAAATTGTATTTGCATTTTTAAATGCTCTATCCAGTGAATCTTGTTCGAATTTGATATCTTAATTTGTTCAATTCCCAAATCAGTTTTTTGAGCAAAAATCACAAAAAATCATGTTTTTTCATGTTTTTTAAATATGAAACTGTTAAAAGTTCGTTTTAAGTGATCAGACTAGCTAGCGCATCTGCTCCTACATGTAAGCTACCAATGACACTTTATGGCACGAAAAACGGTTGATCTGTTCGATCTCCAGGCACTGTTGAACATTTGCCTGATATGTTAATGTACACTGAAAAACTTCATTATGCTAATTAAAATGCAACCAATTAAAATAAAAAACTTCCTAAAAACCCATTTGAGATTATGTGCAACCATATTTCAGAAACATATTAAAAAGTTCCGATCTTGAGTCAGTAAGTCGAGATTTTTCTGGGACTGATTAAACTGACCCATCCTATATATATGGAAGCTCAAGGCAGAAAGGCTTTTGTGCTGTGACGTCATTCTTTGTGTATTAATGTGTTAGGCACAGTTGTGCACGCACTTTTTCAATGCATTTTCTTTTGGGGGGGGGGGGTGGGGGAAGTGCACACTGCCACACCCTTCCTGATTTTGGTAGGTACAGTTATGTTTCAGCATCTACTTCCTGTAGTATACCACACTTTAGCTAAACCAATACTATTCATTATTTTCTTTAATTACAATAAACTCAATAAATATCAACAATGTCAATAACAAAATGCATATGTCACATTTTACGCCATGTCACGTGTATGACATGTTTATTTGGGAGAGCTGGGGAGGTTTGGGTATCTCATCAGGTAATACCGTGTTTTAGACGTCACATTGATGGTGAACCATATCAGATTGATCCTATTACAGTGAGTAATAGGCTGTGACTCCTGATGGATACTGGCATTTTCACAAGGCTTCCCTGGTCGGCGTTGGGGCCTAACCTGGCGAATGGTGGCTATAGAGAGGTCTATAGTTGGTTCTCTGGTGTTGTCCCTGGGGTCTTGCTGTAGGGTAATGGACAATGCTGCCAGGCTAGGTGCGACAATCCCCGAGTCCTACTCAGTGAGAGTGGGGACAGGGTCACCCGTAAAATGACCTAATTTATGGGACCCAGTTAGGAACCAGACAGCCCCTTTTTAGCCCGAACCTGAGAGGTGGAGGCCCTACTTATCTGTGGTAAACTTGGGAAACCGACTTAGGAGGGATTTCCCAACAAATACCCCACAAATAACAATAATCCACTGAGAAGACTCACCTAGTCCTGTTTCTCAAGCGATTCAACGAAACGGGCGGCAGGTCCCTGGATACTTTTGGTCTTCTGGCACTGGAGCGGGGGGATGCAATCCACGCGAGTCCTAGCGGCGAGTGGCGGCGGTCGGGAGGCGATTCTCCAACGTTTCTTCTCGAACCGGGGCGGTCGGACACCTGGCACTGATGGGCAGTGGGTACTGTAGACGGGTAAGCGGCGGACACAGTAAAGGGGATATAAATTTATGCAAATTTATTGGCAATAAGGCGGCGGACGCACAGGTGTATATAAAATTATGCAAATTTAACGAAAGGCGGCGGATGCGGAGTTACAACTGGATGGAAGCTTGGTGAACCCAAGAATGAGCAAAAAACTAGAGAAACATGTCCTTTTAAGGACATGTTTGGCTACAGCTGCAGCTTGGGCGGAGTTTCTCGGCGTCCAAGCTAACTTCTGCAGCTAGACGTGATGCAGAAGATGCCTATGAGCACATAGACATTTTTTTTGTTCACATGCGTTTAGCACTGAGGCGGACTGCAGTGCCTATGCTAAGCATATGAACGTCTTTAGCTAAACTTCTTAGCTAGTCGTTTTTGCGTAACAAAAACGACGCTAATTTTTGGTGATAAGAGGTGCATGGAGTGCACCAAAAATAGCCATGTGCTCGTGGAGCACAACTGGCGGAAGTTTTTAGCTAAAGGGCCTACTGTAGCCGGCGTTCATAGAGAAATAAAAATACAACAAAACGAAACATAGAAATGCATGAAAAATAAAAAGGAACACAAAATGCATGTGCAAAAATGAAATAAACAAAAACATGAACGAGTAATAAAACAAATTATTAAGAAAAACAAAATATCGACATGATCGGAATCACGTGACGTTGGGGAATTGAGCGGCATGTGACATATACTTATTTTCTCGCTTTGTGTTGTAGTGTGTTTCCATCGATTTTCAGGATTTTTATAATAGTTTGTCCATTGAAGGAGACCACTGTGGAGTGTCTTACTGTAGCCCAGATTCAGTACATGTGTGCGTGAGCTCTCTTATTATTATTCTTGTCATAAATTTTGTATTAGTCAGCATCCCTGTGCCTTTTATCTTTCCTCAGCAGGCAGAACATACTTTGTATTAACTCCGCCCATTTCACAATATCTTACATTGGTTATGTATGTTGTTGTTTTTCATCAGGTAAAACTTATAGGAGAAATCTCTCTTCTTTTGGCCTTAGGTATTTTGGGGACTCAAATTGGGAAACTGAAGGTTTTCTAATTTGGATTATTTCATCGTGGAGTTTAGGTACTTTAAGAGTTTAGTTTTTTGGGTAAGTGTGGCTATTGGAAACATGCCCATTAAGGTTGATCCCTGGACCAACTCCCCCTGCCTCCTATGTCTACACCCCTCAATTTTTACAAATATAACATTGGTGAGCCGCTTGGTTTGCAGGCCTCGTTTCCATGCTGTTGCCCTGCATCTGATTCCCATTTTTCAAATCTGGAAAATCGTCCATGCTGCTCTTGCACTCAAGGATACCTAAAAGGATTCTACAAATCAATTACAACATTGCCGAGCATGAAACATACGCCTACCGATCAACTATGGCAACATTCACATTCAAGCTCCCCCAATGCTGCAGCCAATGCTGTGCAACACACATCCAGTTTCAATCAACAACTTCCTCGGGCCGTTTCCACCACCATTTCCGCCTTTGCCCAGCCTAGCACGCCACCCTTGATGAGCCTTCCACCTCTTAATCTACAAATTTCTACTTTCAGTCACGCCCCAAGGAGCAGCCACCAAACAGTTGCCCCAAACTTCTCCAGCTGCCACCAATGACTACAGCTGGACCGTCAACTCTGGGACAGGTTTTGAACCCCACTGCAACAGATAATGCTGGTGCATCAGCAGTACTGATTTTACTGCCACAGCCAAGTGCAGCACCCCTGGCATTGTACCCAAATATTGACTGTGCCAATTCTACGGATTCCTTTGTCAATCTTGACCCATCACAGACCCCAGCTGCCACCCAATCAACTAGGTGTGACCACTGCAACAGTATAGACATTGCCAACACCTGTGAAGTCCAAAATTTTGGATTAGAAGTACTTCACCCCCGCAAACAGCTAAATACTGCCACCGTGAGAATTACCAACAATGTTTCGACTGTACAGACTATTGATCAAATTATGGCTGCCATTTCCGACCAGTTACAAGCCCAACAATTACAGGGGCAATATGAAAATCAAGAACATCAAGTTACAAACATGTGATTCACCACCCTTGCCGAACGAATGCAACAGTTAATTTCAACAACTACTGCCATCACTGCGCATAATCACCTGCAGACCCTGAGGCCACCACCAGCTAGTTCCCGGTTCCACTGCGAGGATATGCATAATATTTATATCACAAACGATACTTTCAGAGAAACCGAGCTGGCTTTAACTTATGCCTGTCCACCACCCCCATCAAACCTAGAGCACCACCAACTGATATGCTTTACAATAGTTAACTTTCCCATAAGGCCCCTAGCGAAGATGATATTGCCCGCGCAGCCCCACCTCTATGCAGCCGCCTGGGGTGCATCCATTCACGTTCTTGGATTACCCACCTGATGATTACTATGAAAATCTGCAAACCTCACTTTGACCCGCCACACTTGTCACAGCATGAGGAAGATAGATGAATCAAGACTACTGTCCATAATATGCATCCACTCCTAATTGATGGTGCTGTCACCAAAAAACGCCTACTCAGCTTCTTTATTCACCTTAAAAACAAATTCGGATAAGATGCATCCAATCATGTTGAAATGAGCGCCCTTTGCAGCCTGACTCATGACACACCAAATGATATGATCCAAGATGTGATGCAGTACAAAGATGCAAAGAATTTCTTGATGTTCCAACTCGCACCTGATTGTAACCAAATGACTCTCAAACGTGAACTTGCTGCAATTAGGTAATGACTTATGTTCAGTTATTAGATCAAAATGAAGACCAAACCTTCTAGCACAAACAAGTCATTGACACATTTTTAACTAAAATGCCCGTTTCCTATCAAATGACTATTGGCAAATAATCCACAAATTTCACAAATGTCCAACAATTGGTCAATGCCATCACAAAAGCCCCTAGCATCCTTAATGCCACAAAAGCATGGATCAGTACTGCTGAATGGGTTATCCTGGTGAACCAGGCCATTCCACATGTTGTGACGACGTGATCGCCTCAGCCCTCATTCTGCTGCTTCGACTGCCAATGTAGCACAGATCCCTCTCAAGACTGCCATTGCAACCATGATCTCTCCACAGACTGCTGCATAGCTGACCCATTGTCGGTGCCACCCAAAAATATTTCTTTTCAACAACTGCCACCACCAACCCAACTCCATTTGGAACAACTGATCAAACACTGGGAGTGTGAACACGAAGAATGCCAATCGCGCTATTGCCCCCAAGAGCATCAATCACGTTTGTGTGACTCTCCTCCATGAGACAACTCCCAAACCTGTGACAACCACTGCAATTTGTTCTAAGTGCTCCGCCAGCAGAGACCTTTTATGCCCCCCCCACCAAATCAGTCTACCAGTCTACCAGTCACTGGTGCAACACTCATAAATCCCACACACATAATATCAAAGATTGTGTCTGGCTTGAGTGTCAAAACGCCCAAAAAACTCAAAGAAACAAACAAAGCCGTCCTAACTACAATATGCAGCAGCCTGCCCTTGATTTCTGAGCAAACTCCAATGATATATGCGGACAACACGATTGGATACCCCAACAAGGAGCATCAACCACAAGAGGAAACAATTACTTGCAATTACTATTATAATCAAGGTAATTGTTTTTCTCATACTAATGATTTCATTCAGAACACGTATGCCATTCACCCAAACTATGAATATGAGGGGCCATCGGAACAACACATTCGTTATAATGCCCTGCCAGCTCCCTATGTAACTAGGCCTACGGATTCATGGCCCACCAGTTCTCAATCCTCCGAAATTCCCTCAGCCTTAACAGAAACTTCTGCAGGCGCCATGGTCAACACGTTAGATACACACTCATATGGTCAAACAACGTCCACCACCAACTTGGTCGTGCCATCTATAGAAATCACCTCCGCTGCACCTATACTCAGCCCCAGGATAATTGGGTGGGCCCCTACAGCCCATGCTGTAGATGATCCTTGTCACATCAGGTCCTCCATCTGTCAAATCAACAATCTCACACCTTCCACAAAAATGTTTGTCAAGAAACAGGCCTCCACCCGAGCTTTCCAAATACCAGTAGAAATCAGCAGCATCAATGCCTACACCCTTATGGACCCTGGCCCCCAATGTTCAGTTTTATCATCCAGTCTTGTTAAATGCACTTTTGACAAACAATCCCTTTCATTCCCCATTTGCAGAAAGATCGAAGCCACCCATGGCGCTGTCATCATCAGAGACCAGTAGTGATTACCATGGAATCTGCTTCCGGCAAACATATGATCAAATGTGTAATCCTCGACAATGATAGCAACGATCAATGCATTATTGGAACTGACTTCTTGGCACATCCCCATATCCACACGATTCTTAATTTTAAGGACAATAGTTTGGAAATTCAAGACATCAATTGGCTGCTCAAAGTTATCGCCACAATCAGACACTTGACTAAAACGTTTCTTAACATTGCTTGCAACAACCTTTTAGAAGGAATCCCAGAAGAGGAAAGAGTAAGCTTTTGTGACAATAAATCTGATACTTTCAGCCAAATCGAAGAAATCGAAGCAGAAAAGCTAATTCAGCAACTGCCATCTAGCTCACACCAACTGCCTGTGCGGCGGATGGAGGTCATGGAGTTGGATGAACTGATTTTTCTAGTAGCTCAAGCCTCCATTACACCAAATTTCCAGCAATGGGTCACAGGAATAGTATTCCCTTTGACTTCCGCCTTGATCCCTCATTTGATCATTCAACCATTGACCAATAATCAAGTAGCTATGGAATTCTCAGTTGAAACCACCATCAGCAACATCACCAATGGCACTTGCCCCGTATTGCTCATCAACAATATGCCAAACAGCATCCAACTTCGTCCAAACCAGTTAGTGACCATGGCCCAACACACCTTGGAAGCAGTGGTGGTTACATCCCCAAGCACTGATATCAGCATCACCTTCGCTGCCTCAGATGGCGATTTAACAGACCACAAACCAGCCGCTTTAGACAAGTCACAGTCGGGCCATACTGACAAACAAAAACTTGATTTTGCTTTGAACAAAAAGACAGAAAAAACGTGTGTTACTACCGCCCAAAAAGCTTAGGCCCTTGGTATGCTTTGGCAAAACCGAGATGTCTTCAGTCTTCCCAGCCATAAACCTACTTTCAATAACAAATTGACCATCTGCATCAACACCGGCACAGCAAAGCCAGTATCCCGCATCAGCATCAACACCGGCACAGCAAAGACAGCATCCCCATGCCTTTTATCTTTCCTCAGCACGCTGGACATACTTTGTATTAACTCTGCCCATTTCATAATATTTTATATTGGTTACCTAAGTTGTTGTTTTTCATCAGGTAAAATTTATAGGAGAAATCTCTCCTCTTTTGGCCTTAAGTATTTTGGGAATTCAAATTAGGAAGTTGAAGGTTTTCTAATTTGGATTATTTCATTGTGGGATTCAGGTACTTTAAGAGTTTAGTTTTTTAGGTAAATGTGGCTGTTGGAAACACCTCCATTAAGGTTGATCCCTGGACAAACTCCTCCTGTCTCCTCCATCTAGGTCCCATCATTTTTTACAAATACAACATTTGTTTTTGTTTTCTTTTGTATTTGCATAAATCTGTTCAAGCCATCAAGGCATACTTATTTTAGTTGTAACACTTGGTCCAAAAAAAAGTTGTGTTATTCTCCCTATCCTGCCTGACTCACAGGTACATTCATTGATCAAGAAAGCTTACACACTTTACCTAGTCTCATCCAGCAACTCCCCAGACTGCATCTCTCTCACATCTCTCACCTCGGGCTCCACTTGCATCCCCCCACCACTTAATCATCATTCCTAAATCCTTCACTGGTGACCATACCAGTCCAGAGGGAGGGAAAGGTAAGAAAGGTAGGTTTATTGATTGTTTATTTGTTTAGCATATTTTTGTGTTCTCATCCTTGCACATTCTTTGTTTGTTATATAAAAAATTGATCTTGATTAATTTTCGCGTAGAAGATATGAGGAACAGTATTATCATAGTTTGTTGGGGCTAAAACCGATGTCCAAGCAGCCCCCAAAGTTGATCATTCAACCAACCAATGCTGATGACCTACAAAATCAAGGTCAAAAACCCTCTCAGCACCAAAGTGTGCAGAGTAAACATCTTGACAGTCCAAATGGAAAAGATGATGCTAATCCTCAGACAGATGCAAAATCAAATTGTTGCCCAACAACATAAGATAAATAATCTGGAAACGAGTAATCTTCCAGTAAGTACCTCTAATGTGCCTCCCACCCACAATACAGCAGTGTTGCAATTTTTTAAATCTTCAGATCAGAAATTTAGAAATAATCTTCCTTTGCCTGAAGGCATTAAGCTCAAAATGCTATGACAAACAACCAATCCTGAAGTACACCAATTTATGGAAGGCTGGGCTTCCTACAACGACACCAAACAAAAAACAAATAATGTTCAGCTTTTTAGCCTTGCCCAGCATCCTTAGTGACCTGAATATGGAGTGGTCTAATATTTCTCAAGGAGATTCCGAGACTTGTCTTCAATTCATAAATCAATTGTATTCTTATACACCTACTCTATTTCAGCACAAATTGGAAAAAGAACAAGACCAAATGATTATAGCACAATTTTACAGCAAATCATCAACTATGATACAAGGTTAGATGGATAAACAAAAGGGATGCATCCTCTCGTTGCATGACCTCATCTCCTTTTGTAACAACATATAAAAAGAACTTAAAATTCAAGATGATCTATTTAATCAATGCCTCCAAAAACACAAACATCTTACAATTAATGAGGCAAAGCCCACCCATGATCGAGCAAGCCACATTGCAAATCAAGGACCTTGGCCTCCTGCTGTGCCTTTTAACAAATATAAAGGTAACAATTTTAGAAATTCCTTTGGTAATTTGTCCTATAGAGGATGAGGTGGTCATAATACATCCATCCCACATGGTAATGTGGGACTTTCCCAACGCTGACCCTGCGTCACAACTCCATACTGGCACTGTTTTGACCAATGATGCACTTTTAGGTCAATTTATCTATCTTTTGCAGAAAAATCAGGTTGCACCTCAAACTCAGATCCCCTGTACCAGCAGCACCAGCACAAACAACCAGCATACCCAGAACTTGTTTATAATTGCAGTTACCATTGCACGTTAGGGTATTCCACTGAACGTTGTGTAAAATCACAAGAAAATGCAGCACAAAATTCTGGAGTAGATATTTTTTTTTATTACTGTAATACTTCTGAGAATTCTTATTAACCACGTGCACCCTTGCAACCCCTAAATCAGCCATGATTCGTGACACCATCCTCCATCCATGGAGGATATGGTATTCATACCGTACCTCCTCGGGGCCCACCAATGTAGAAACAATCGTCATACTACAGTAATGTGCCAAGTAATCAAAATGTTCAAAGTATAGGTAGGAATTTTAATGGTCAAAATCAGTTTCCCACCTAGTATTACAACACAACTTATGTAGTTTCTTCTTCACGTTCCCCTTTTAATCAGGATCAAAGACCTACTGACCCATACAGTAGAATATAGCTCTATTAATAATTCTAGAGTCACCTCAAAGCCGAAAAATACTCAAGAGCCTATTACTAGCCACTCAAAAGGAAATGAAATGATGTCTTTTCATATTGAAGAATTTGTGCTTCCATCAGAAGGAACTGGAGGTAATAATAATAAAATTTCACAAAATTCAACTATTTTTCAGAATAAAATGGATGTTATGACGTGAATGGCACAGACGATGCACCAGGTCACTTTCATTACCTAACATTATTCAAAATCATGTTTTTTCAAAGATATTACAAGACGGGCTCCTTCAAAATCAAAAGCCTCAATTGGCCATTGGAAAGGCCTAGCTCACCTTGATACTGGCGCCACGACATTGGTCATGGGTTGTGATGTGTGTCAACACATAACTGATGCAGACCCAAAAGAGCTAACTACAGCCAGGTTCATCACAGTAGCTAATGGTCATTAGGTTCCAACATTGGGCCCCATAAACTTCTATACAAGATTGGAAAATTTGGGAGTTCACAGTGTCCACTATATGGTATTGGAGTCACCTAAATCAACTATAATTATCGGAACTGACTTTCTCATACACGAGGATATTGGTACCATTTTTGACTTCCACAATCGGATGCTTAAAATAGCTGATAAATAGGTAAGTTTCAATATTCAAGGGTCAGAATCGCCTCTAAGCACCATAATGTGCCCGCCCCACCCCTTCCACTGCTGACAAACTTTTCACTTTTGATGTCAAGCTCTCTCTTAATGAACTAAACATGTCACAGCCAGTTATAGCAATTATGACGGTATTAATTCAACCACATATGGACCAAATTATTTATGGCCAAGTTTGGGCAAGAGAAGAGTATGCAAAATCACCACCATGTATTGTTGCAATGGATGATAAATTGTCCCTTTTATCAATCAAACCGGCGATTATTAACACACAATCCAAACATTTCCCAGTTGTTGTGATTGATGATTCCAATGAAACCATAAAGGTAAGTAAAAATGAACTTATAGGTAAAATTGTGATGCTTGTGCATGAAGTCATGACCACTCACCCTTCTGCACGTACTCAATCCAAAAGTATTGGAATTTGTCGTCCTTACATTGATAAAATGGTCGTAAAAGCAAACCTAGAAGATGACCAAAAAGATAAGTTATATCAATTTTTGCTTGCGAACCACTCTGCTTTTAGTTTAGCAGGTGACTCGCCTACAGTAACTCATTTAGTTCAACACATGATTGATACTGGAAATGCTAGGCCAGTTGCAAAGCACTACTATCGAGCATCCACTCAACAGAAACATATTGTCAGGGAACATATCCCAGACTTGTTAGACTAACAGGTAATTGAACCTAGTCAGTCCCCTTGGGCACCCCCCCTGATTTTTGGTGTCAAAAAAACATGGTTGCTGGAGGCTTGTATTAGACGTCAGGGGGATTAAAAACTTCGCCAATGATGATAAGTACCCTCTCCCAAGGATGGACGATTACTTGGACAGCTTGGGATTGGCTAGGTACTTCACCACACTCGATTTGAAAAGTGGTTACCTTCCAATGGCACCAGATTCATGTGAAAAAACCACCTTCATCTCAGAAGAGAGATTACATCAATTCCCAGTAATGCCATTTGGCATAAAAAATGTGATTGCTTACCCAAACATTTAGGCTTTTTGGGCCATATTTTGAATACAGAAGGTACTATGCCAGATCCAAAGAAGATCAAGGCGGTAGCTGAACTTGGCTTCCCAGAAGGCCCTACAGTGATTCCTGGGCATCGTCCAGTGGTGCCAGGGATTCATCAAAGAACTTGTGCAAACGGCAGACCCTCTCTATAAACTTTTGAGAAAGGATGTAAAGTGGGAGATAAATGAAAATGACATTTTATCAAAACTGCCCTCATGTCAGCAATGTTTTTGCGATATTTGATTTACAACAATTCGGCCACCTTTATGATACAAGCAGATGCAAGTAGCATGACCATCAGAAAAATATTCCATCAAGAAAATGCTAACAATAAATTGACAATAGCATATTCAAGCCCAAAACTCATGAAACCTGAAACCCGATATTCTACAACCAAATGAGAATGCCTAGAGGTAGTGTATGGGTTCCAAATGTACATACATTACCTTTTTTATTCAAAAGTCATAATTCAAACAGATCGTAAGTCATTATTGGGCATGTTTAAACCTACTTCGGTTCAAAAAAATCTTTGCCTCCAAAAATAGTTTATTTTCATAAATTCTTTTAATTTTTCAGTAGAATATGTTCCAGGCAAGGGAAATGCCTTTGCTGAATTTCTCAGTCAAAAATTTGAAGTCGACAAGACCACTAATGACTAACCAACTACATCAAGAATGACCACCAACAACAAAATGTTCAATATAGTCCGAACTTGAGCTAAATCCAGGCAGAAAATGGCTCCCAGCCACAAATTGACCTGGAGGCTCCCAGAATGCCTGAAGAGGAGAAAATTGTGCATCCCTCCGAATTACCAAATGACTTTTGACCATTTCTGCAACAGCAAATTATCAATGGTCAGAAAAACGATCCCACCTTGGACCAAATGCCTCAAAAGCTGGAACACCAGGTAAAAGGATTTTCCTATCTTTATGACATGATACACAGAGAAGGTTCAAAAGGGGAACTGGAATTTCCTTCTCCAACCTCTTTGTGAAGTCGCCCTTAATCATTTTCTTATTCCGCCACCAGGGTATGAATAAAATAACATTTTTGGTCAAAAAACATGTTTGGTGACCAGTAATGGAGCAAGATATTCTAAACTAGGTTAAATCCTGTGACATCTGCCAAAAAAACAATGAAAGATTGCCAGCCACCACCACCACTATGCCCAATTCAACCGACTGCAACTTTTGATTTTGTTGCATCTGATATTGTGAACATCTCCAATGTTTCGGAAAAAATGCCTTACGTTTAGTGTTCCAAGATTATTTCACCAAATACATTGAATCTGCCCTTATACCAAACACAAGTGCCACCAGCATTATGGTGTGTAGGTATGGAACCCCTAAGTTGTGTTTAGGTATGGAACCCCTAAGCAACTACTGAGTGACTGTGAATCTGGTTATACATCCAAATTGCTGGGAGAAGTTTGTGAATTGTTCAAAGTAAAAAAAAATACAGACTACTGCCTATTACCCACAGTGTAATGGCATGGTAGAACGCCTTAATTGCTTGCTAATTCATTGCTTATGCAAATTAGCTCATAATAACACTGAAGATTGTTCTAAATTCCTAGATCTCATGTTATTTTCTTACAGGGTGACCCCTAACAAAATGACCCAGAAGATCCTGCACAGCCTCCTCTTTAGTAATGAGCTTTTGTTAGGCATTGATGTCACTTCAGCTGCAAATGGGCTTCTTTTGTTCTGACACTTATCAGTACCTTCTTTTTGAGAATCTCACCAATGTTTATGATGAAGTCCTAAAAGAGTTGGATGTATCTGAAGCTGCATCGAAAAAATGATTTGATGAGAAGGCGTGCACTCATGCTTATACTATAGGCGATTTAGTATTGTTGCATTGTGAAATGAGAAAAAGTAAAACACATTTTTATTAGAGTGGACCATTTGTTGTCACACTCATCCATAAACAAGATAAGAACATGATAACTATCACCGATATTAAAAATATTCAGAATTTGTGCCACATTGCAATTTGCAGGGTTCAGCCATACATTAAACATTTCCCAGCAATACAGTAAACCATTATTGATTTTTGATTATGAAATGAGAAAATGTAAAACACATTTTTATTAGAGTGGACCTTTTGTTGTCACACTCATCCATAAACAAGATAAGAACATGATAACTATCAGCAATATTAAAAATATTTAGAATTTGTGCCACATTGCAATTTGCAGGGTTCAGCCATACATTAAACATTTCCCAGCAATACAGTAACCCATTATTGATTTTTGAAACATCTATTCCCACAAATCTATTCTCATTTCTATACACATTGCTTTTTGTGGTCTCATGTTATTTCCATGCACTATGTAGTAGTAGGTTATTCGCCATTCTTTCTTTTTGTGTATCTTATTTTTCACCCAAATGTCGTTTAGGGTCAGTATATTAGTCATCAAGTTATTTTCTGTCTGTATTGGAAAATTTAGATCATTTTGGCACTTTCCTGAGTTCGTCAGTTCCAAAGTTTTGTGTTTATTTTTGAGGATCATGCTCACATCAACCTTTATTTTAAAGCATAAGATTTGAAAATTTATTTGTAAGTGTTTAAAATGTGTATTTTGGAACAGTGATGATTTCTTCCAACCTCAATTTAAATCAATACAACAAACCCAATTCCAATTTCCCATCTAAATTCTTCATTTTCCTAATCAAATTATTTTTTCAAAATCTTACTCTACTTTTCAAAATTATAATTGAAGTTGAAACCCCTCTTTAGCATCACTATGCATGCAGGCACCTCTCACAGCAGAACGCAGTGTAAGCAGAAATATTATAATACAATTTTTGCCACCCATTATGGAATGCCTCAGTCAAATCATCATTTACATAATGATGGTAAGCTAGAGCATTTATTTGTGAGCTGTGTGAGACTAGACATTCGAAATATCCTCCCACCCCTTCAATTTTTGGAACTTTCAAAATCACAATTCCAAATTAAATCCTCATGAATCAAAATTCTCAAAATCATTCACCCCTCCTTCCTCCTATAACTCCCACACAAGACTATATTTGCCATTTCTGCCTTTTTTACTTTATTTGTACTGCATTTAAGAATGTATGTACAGAATTTGTTCCCTTTAGTTTGCAAATTTTCATCATTTATTGGAAAAGTAAGTTAATTGTTGGATGAAATGAGTGCATGCATTTTAAACCCTAATGTTATTTCTTGGTGGTAACTTTGTATTTGGTGAAGTAATGTTTCTAGCACCCCTTAATGGTTGATTAACACTCCCCCAACCTTCTCCTCCTTCACATTCTCTTATTAATAACACTTTCCTCTAGATGTCAACTGAAAAGGAATCGCCAGATTTCTCCATTTTGATGGATATTTGGAATCAACCTTTAATTGTCTGGTCTCAATGGTTTATTCACCCATTTGCATCAGGGCCTCCATGATACCTCAAGTTTATATAAGTCCCAATTTCGAGGCATAAAAGTGATAGCAGAACAAGTCGCAGGCCAAAAATACACCATGTTTCTCAATATGATCCACATTTGACAATGGGCCACAAAAAGCCAGAAAATGTACGACTGGTTAGTGTCTATTTCTACTACTTCAAGGCATAACTTTCTAATTGATGTGGTTACCCTTCGGCTTCTTGGTATGTGGTTACCCTCCAGCTTCTTGGCAGTGCATTGCCACCAAAAATTTTTTCTGAAGAATATTTAATTGTGGTGTTCCAAATTAAGGAGTATTTTTATCTAACCTAAGAGCCTTTGGTTACTACACTAGCGTCGCTGACAAGAAAATATTCAATGAATATACCAACAAATTCATTGCTGATATTAAGGCGATTTTGTATGATTTGTGCATGTAAATCATTTTGAAACAGGTAGAATCTCCAGCCGCTTTTACGCAACTGGGGATATCTCCACAGGTCCTGGACTTGAAGAGGTTAGCTTCTAGGTCTCTGGGCGTGGACCCAAGCCCCTATATTGTAAATTTCAGTTATTCCAATGTTCCAAATCAGCTTTTGGCTGTGGTTTTGAAAGAAGAAATGAGGTATATTTGTTCATCAACAGCTGCCTGACTTTGAATATGTTGTTTGCCATGTTGCACTTTCATCTATTCCACAATTTCCAGGATATTTTTAAAATTTTCCAACATGACTACCAAACTGTGTCAAATATATCTCATAAGGCACATATGACCCAACAAGCATTGGCGAATTAACCTATCAACAATCTAGATGTGGATATTTTGAGAGTTCCTGCAAGAAAACTTCCATTTATGTCAAGAGCTAAATTCTTCATTTGGCAAGAAGTGGTTCAATGATATATCACGCATTTGGACCAAGAAATGGCTGTGTCAACATGTTCCTATACAAAAATAAATTGAGATATTGTCCTGCGGATTGACTCTTTCCAGACTGGTTTCCAAAACCATGTAATAGCCAACCACACAGACAAACTGAAGCCTACGGTTTGCATCCCAAAAAAAGACCCATCAAGAGAAAGAACAAGAAGAAGATGAAATGTACAGTTACATCAATAAGATGGAAAGTCCAGGGGATACTGACCCAGATATACAAAGAGAATATGATCCATTGTTATTTGTTCTCGCCTCGTTTTCTTAGTCTTTATCAGATAATGCTGTAAAATCAATCTCGTTATGTTACAACTTTATTGTTCATTTGTTGCAATATCCGCCAGTGATCAAACTCAATAAATCTCGATTTGACCCTGGTGATCAAAAAAATTCCCTTGGTTTACCTCAATTTACGCCTCCAAATAACTTTGCAATCTCGGATGAATGTCAGGTCAAGTTGTAGCTAGGTATTGCCATTATTTTTTCACATTTATTTACGTCGCCTGTCACTGGAAAATGATAATTACAAATACACCGATGTCAGCGGCTCCAGCTCACGAAAGCTCTATTATAAGGGAACACTTTTGGCCGCCCCATAACTGCTACAATTCAGACATTAAAATAACATTTGGACTTTTCATGTAAACATTGCAGTATCAATCCTGCCCGTGGACCTTACCACTTTCACATACCCAGTCACATTTTATTCGTCGTCATGCATTGTGAAGAAATTAACATTTTGAGCAGGTTGTATTTCAGCAAAATCAAATATTTTGACTTTGATTCCTTGCCGTTGCAATTGCCATTGACAACCGGTAGTTTTATTTCATGTTATTTCGTGTTGTTTTGTTTAAAAATCTATTTCTCATGCTTCAAAAAATTAGAAGTTATTGTAAAATTATTTTCATTCCAAAATTAATTCCAGAAACCATTAGAAAATTTATTGTGTATTAATGTGTGAGGAAATATTCCTCTGAATTCATTTACTTTTCCGCCCAAATGTACTAGTTTTTCTAAATTTTAACAACAAAACGTGACTAACGTTCCCTAATTTCATCCTTTTCTTTTATTTCTTCTCCTTATTTCTGTCCAATCTCCCAGCAACCCGTAGGGTGGCTGGCTTTAGGAGTCACCACATAGTGGTGATGAGTTCTGAGGGTCACCGTGGCCTAAGAACTTGGGATCTGGTGATCCCCAAAGTCCGCTTTTTAACCTTCCCAGAGACGTTAAACTTCTAACCCCCCCCAACACTTCCAATTTTTTCCTTCTCCTCCTCCTCATCCCTACTCCTGTTCCTTATTTTCTTTCCTTCTCCGTCTTAGTCACATTTTGTTTCCCCCGGGGGGAGGGGTGTAGAATGCACACTTTAGCTAAACCGGTACTGTTCATTATTTTCTTTAATTACAATAATCTCAATAAATATCAATAATGTAAATAATAAAATTCATACTTATTTTGTCGCTTTGTTTTTGTTTTCTTTTATATTTGCATAAATCATGAATATGTTGTTCAGGTCATGAAGGCATACTTAGTTTAGTTGTTACACTTGGTCCACGAATAAAATTTGTGTTATTCTCTCTATCATGCCTGACTCACAGGTACATTCATTGATTAAGAAAGCTTACCCATCTTACCTAGTCCCATCCAACAACTCCCTGGACTGGATTTCCCCGCGCCTCTACCCTCCGACTCCACTTGCATCGCCCCGTCACTCAACCATCATTCCTAAATTCAATGTAGCTTGCTGCAGAAAGGTTCAGGCTTTGAACTAGGAGGTAAATTTGCGTCCCTTCTATTATTCGCTCTTGAGTACAACTGAAATTTTCAGCATGATCGGCAGCATTTTTTCTCATTTGGAAAGTTCCTACAAAAGAAAAATAATCCATCGGTTAGTTCTGATTAAGGACACTAAAAGGAAGATCTTAGGAACTGTACTCAAATTTTTATAAAATGTTTGTAAAATGAAAAGTGGCACAGATATATACTGATTAGATGGTCTGACAAATTTCCAATATCATATGACGGGTGGTCTGGCAGAATTAAATATATTATAAAAGGGTACTTGCTATACGGCTTTGTTTCAGAAGTATTTTAGTGAAAACAGAACGGTCCTGCGTCGAAAATCGGTTTTCTACTTTTTTATACACGAATCTTCCCAAAATTACGAAATGAAAGAGCTAATCCTGAGGTAAGGCTTAACGATACTTGAATTTGAAGTTAAACTGATGCTAACCTTAGACATGAAATATCAGAGATCGTGCCAACCATTCTTAAATAATTCCTACTGTACGACATACTTTGTTTTGATGGTAAGACGGGATGTTGGCGAAGACTAGAGATGAAAGGCGTTTGAAGAACATTGTGCGGAACAGATGCGGAATCGGCCCCGTACGGCTCTTCTGATCCAATTTTAGAACCAAACTGGCCATCAAAGTGGCCAACGAAATTAGTACAATAATACACAGATAAAACATACCTAAAAGTTTGTAAAAAACTTGTGAATCTCAAGAATCACGAAGCATTCAGTACGGTCCTTACTGACCCATGACAGGCAAATATTTGGAAGTGGTTGGCATCGTATCCGATAACGACATCAGCAAAACGGACATGGCCAACAACGTGCTTATGCCCAAGTTCACCTTGTCCTTACGCTCACCGTAAGAATTATCGGGCGTGAAAAACCCTACGAACGAAATAATTGTGACGATAAATGCCGGAACGATCAAGTTAATCACGTAGTACAAAGGTTTTCGCTTGAGGGTCAAACGAGCCTAAAAAAATCAATTATTAGGGTACGTACAGTTGAAGCATGTGGAACCATTGCGGTTCACTTCCGCTAATGGACTCCAACTCACGGATGATTGATTACAAATTGTATTTTTCATGTTTTCTGCATACAAATTGACAAGAAAAAAGCACAGTTGGCTCATGAATACAAATGATTTGATCATCACTTTGAGATTGAAATCCCTCAAGAAAACCCCAGTCTGCTGATATTTTTAAAAAATCGTGGTTTCTTCAAGGTCGAAATCCACCATACTTGAATTAATGATATAGGCTGACCACAACATTGCTGCACTTGTTCGCGGAACATCTTGAATTCTACAACTGTCCACTCTTGATTTTCAACGAAAGAAGTGATCGTGACGTTGACGTCCATGGGAAAATAGACCACGGCGCTGGAATCGTAAGTTAGACTACCTAAACGTTAACATTTGAAATTTTTTAAATATCATGTTTATTTCGAAATATTGCCCAAGTTCATAGTGTCGTAAGCCCATCATGCACCAACTCGGAAGTTGTTCAGGAGTCCAGGGGTCTGTTGCATACAAGACTACAAGCTACAAAACCAACAAGTTTCAAGGTAATTATACAAATCGGCAAGTTGAAGCTACAGCTATCCTCAAGAATTTTTTCTTTGTCATTCAACGTCTCATGCCAAATAATTTGCACGAGCACATACATTTTCACTTCCCGCTTTTAGAGTTTTTATCTAGAGCTAATACTACTTGTAGTTACGAGTTGCCTGCCGGCTCGAATGTTCACCTATTAACTTGTATGTTTTGCAATCTTCGAGCAATTGAGCAAACACGCAATTTCATGCTGCCAACAAAGACAGTTATTAACCTTTTTCCCAATTTACTTGTTTTTTATTTTATACTGATATCATGAATGCACTTTAAAATCACGTTCCTTAAAATGCTTCAAATTCTTGACAATATAGTGATAATAATCCTATTGTACATGAAGATCCTCGGTCCTAAAATGTCTAATGGCTTTTAGCAATTACACTTACAGATACATGAACTTTTGAGTACATGCAGGTTCATCGAACTTATTTTATCAGTATCACTCACTCATTTGCACCCTCTCCCAAACTTCTAATTCGAGAAAAATGCGGATATTATGACTTATCAGTTGAATTAAATTTTAAAATCCTTCCAAAAAACAAAATCAACTTTGCGCGAGTCGGTAAGCGAATGAGAACTGTTTTAGGTATCATTGAATCCTATCAAAAGCATTTTTCATGTCTGCGCGTTGTAGTTTCTGAGGTCAAGTACGTGAGAATTCTCTACCGTCTAAGAGACATTCAGATTTGATTGCATACAGTACACAAATAGCTCAGTGGATAAATGATCGGTGTACTATTATTGGATCGTTGAGGATTATCAAGTCGTGCTGAAAAGATGTTTCATGCCAGGTTCCATACACAAGAGATTCTCTAGCAAAAAGAGCGATTATAGAAAATAAAAGTCAACTGATAAGAATCTTGGAAGTTTCATTCATAGGTACCATTTGATAACTTAAATGCTAAACACTGTGCTGTCCTCAAGGATAGTAAGGATGAATTGATAATTAAGGACGGCTCACGCTTCTATTCTTTACTACATCATGAAATTCTCGAGGAACATCATCCGTCAAGCCTGTGCTGAATGAGAACTCAATCATAAACAAAAATTTTATAAGTGAAGAATAAAAATTCCGAGCCTACCGAATGTCAGGTTACATATTTGCACGTCGAATGGGAAATAAAAGATTTCCATGTGGCACGTGAAACGATACATGGCCGGATATCGGAAGTACACACTGCAACCCGGCATATATGAAGCGTTGTCCGCTGTCTTGATTCGTTTCACATTGACCGACGACCAACGTTCCGCCTTTTCACGGACCATTTCCAGGCTAAAACGAGCAGAAATGTAGTTCGGAACGTTATCAAGACTCCAAGTCAATGAAATAATTTCTGTTTATGGCTAGTTCGCCAACAGTCAACATGAATCTAAAGTTTCGAAATCGAGCTAAGTTGAATTATATAGATTTGAGTTGAGCTAACACGTCGCCTATACATAAAACTTTTCCAAATTTTTCTCCTCTGAAGCTGAAGAAATCAAATGCCATAAATCAGAAATCAGCTGCAATTTGTCGCATTCCCAACGCGGTAAATCAGTGAAGAAATGCTTTAACAGAAGCATTTCAACAAATCCATTCTTCGTCTTCCATACAAAATTCATACCAAAAATTTAAGATCACATCACCTCGGAAACATTGTCCTGCTGAGAGACATGAATCACAGTCAGGATTGGTGTTGTAGTGCATTTTTGGTTTATTTTCAATTTTAATATCCAATTTACATTTTCATGCAATTTACAACCAGAGATATTAGTGTTTCACCACGGCAGAGTTTTTTTTGTCCAATTAGGAGCCATGGATCCTAAAAACTCTGATTGGCTCCTAAAAATTTAGGGGCACAAGCCAAATTGGCTTGTAAAAATGAGAGCCTAACCACCCTTTTTGATTAGGCTGATGCTTCCTGTGCGGAGATGCATTTTTATGCATTCTAAAACGAAAAATATCGGAAATTTTCCGGCGCTTCGCGGCGGATTTCAAATCATTTATGATTCTTGGTATCATTTCTGTTGTGCGATTAGAAAATGTCATCCTAGTTTATGCCTATAGGTTTCAGAAACCAGCATGTTATGGATGAATGTTTGACCTTGTATGGTGTGCACGGAGTGCTCATCAGTCATTAGTTCACTTTGTCTTATAAAACATTAGTCAGTCGCAGCTTGCCCACCCGAAATAAAATTAGCCCTCGCTGTCATTGCCATTATTTCAAAATGTGATATCTTCGATTTCCCGATTTGGAATATTTTTAAAATATTTTCGTTTGTTTTTCGGCATTGCGATTTTGCCGAGGTTTTCGCACCAGCCGGATTTTCTATTTGTTAAGGTCTACACCAATTGGAATCAAAATCCTGCTTTATTCGTTTTCGGCTTCTAAATCAATTATTATTTTTGGTGGATCACCAACCATTCAAAGTCCCAATTTTTTCATATAACTGTAAGGGCCGATGTATAGTAATGCGTTATCCTGATCCTTAATCCTGAGTTCCTGACCCGATAAGGATCAGAAAAGGACAAGAGCAGGTAAAGTGGTCCTTAACGCCCCTAAATTTAAGGATGGGAACGACTACATGGCAAATATTTTACAGTAGGATTAGATATTGAGGTGCGTAAGTTGTATAAATGAAGACGACCAGACAGCAGATTTTACATTTGATTGATCTTGTACATTATATTGATTATTTCTTTGCTTGCGTTCACGTTGCACGTGTTTACATGCATGTGTTTAAATTAGTTTGTTTACGGTGTTTTTTGTTTATTTGTCATATTTTAATTCTCCCTTAATTAATTTTTTTAATTTCTAATTTCAAATTTTTTTTATTCAAAATTTTAAAATTTTTTTAATTTTAAATTTCAAATTTTTTTAGTTTTAAACTCTATATTTTTATAAATTTGTTTATTTGAAATTTGAAATTTTTTAATTTGAAATATTTTAATTTTAAATTTTTTAATTTTAAATTTTTCAATTTTAAATTTTCTAATTAAAAAATTTTTCAATTTAAAATGTTAAAATTTTCTAATCTTAAACTTTAATTTTTTTTAATTTTAAATTTTATATTTTTAATTTTAAATTTTTAATTTTTTTAAATTTTAAATTTTGTTAACTTTAAATGTTTTTAATTATAAATTTTAAATTTTTTTATTTTTAAATTTTTTTATTTTTAAATTTTAAATTTTGTTAATTTTAAATTTTTTTAATTATAAATTTTGAGCTTTTTTATTTTTAAATTTTGAATTTTTTTAAATCAATAAAGTTTGACATTAAAATTAATTAATTTTTTGGAAAGTTAATTTTTTAATAATTGAAAACGCTGGGATTAATCAACAAAAACAACAAATCTACCGTTTTGTTGAAAACAAACATAGCTACAGTATTACTACGCACAGTAGTTGCAAAGTATTGTACTTGCATAAAGTGCGCATATTTCACCGAAAAACATGAAAAATCTATTTAGTAGTTGACTACTCTATCTTATCTGGTAGCAAATTCTTAGTTCTTGCTAATTTCACTTCATTTTTCATTCCAATTACCGGAAAATGTAAGTAGGATTATGCGCAGGGTGAAGCCGTTACGCATTTGACGAGTATTTACTGTGGGATGTACTTTGTTCCCGACGTCAGGAAAGCCATCCTTTCCCGATCAGGAAGACATCTGGAACACCTTTCCTTATCAGGTTAAAAACGCTGTCCCGATCCTGATTTCAGGTTTACGGATTGCATCTGGATCGAAAATTTAGGGAACGAGCTTTCCTGACTCAGGAAAGGCCATTTTTTAAGGATCGGGACGACTATACATCAGCCTTAAGCCGTAGGCATACTTGACCGGTTTTTTTGCGGCCGCAAATTTTGCGGCCCGCAATTGCGGGTCGGTTGCGGCTCTCAATGGCATACTTTTGTGCGGTTCCGCAAAAATGCGGAACCGGAAAACCGCAATTGTAAGCATAGTTAACCGCAATTTCGAACCGGAAATTACTTAAGAGATGCAAGGTTGTAGGTTTCCGAATCCAAAAGCGTCAAAATGATTGGGTATGCTCCTAATTGCATGGAAAAGCATCCGTAGGCACATTACAAACGTTTTTAAAAATGGGGAAAATATTTGGAAAATGAGGAAAACAATTTTGGGTCCGGTTCTCATGTGGAAAAAATCAACCGTTCTAAAAACATCATGTTTTAAAAGCTTAAAAGCACTAAAATAAACCGTCTATGAACATTTTTAAGCGAAAGAAGACTTTGAGAAAATTGGGGAAAAAATTTTTACCCCTATCGCCATTTGACGAGAAAGCCGGCGGGTATAACAGTGATTATAATCTTCCAATGTTCACCATCTTTTCAGTTTTCGATTCCCCAAAATTTTTTCGACAATGGGAACCTTGCATAAATTTTTTTCCTCATTCCTGATTTTCTTTCCTCAGAAGACTCCTTTGCAGAAAAAAACGGTGGACAAAGCAAATTCTGGAAAAAATTGAGTTTTCTAGTTGATGAAGATCAGGTATTCAGTGTTATTCAGCGCAAAACGGCATATACTGTATCAAGTGCGGCTATCGGAACCGCAAAAAGTACTCCACTGGTGAACTCTTTGCAGGTTCATAAACCCCACTAAACCGCAATGCGGTTGCGGGTTGCCACCCGCAAAATTTTTTTCCGGTTGCGGGTGACTTGAAGGTCGCAATTTTTGAAAGCCGCAAAAAAGTGTGCGGGCTGCACACTTTTTAGCCCGTTGTGGCTAAGTATGCCTACGGCTTTAACATATGCCACAAAGTTCATTGCATATGAAATGATCTTTGAATGTCAGATTTCAAAAATCCACAACTGTATGCTTTTCAGCGTTGTTGTCCAAGTTTAGATGAGAGACATCTAAACATTTTTATCCCAAAAAAATTAATTGGTGTTAAAAGAATCTTATATACTGTAATAAATAACGAGGATCCATTCCCGATCAGAGTTACGCTGATCCATAAATGATGCGAAATTCCATACTAATACTTAAAGTCAGAATAGTTGATGTACTCATTTGATCGAACTAATCAGCTTTTTATTTAATTAGTGTGAGCAAATTGTTGACAAACTTACAACATCTGCATAGTAGTAAGGGGGGGGGGTTGTGTTTCACAACTTCAGGATCCCCCACACACAAAACATAGGCAAATTTTTCTTACCTGGCAAGGTGCCAAAAGCTCTCGGGGGGTCCGCCTTTGGGTACCCCTGTTTACTGCTCAAATGCCCTGCTGCCCTGGGGTGCAACGTTATAAGATAGGCAATGGTTAAGCTGTAACGACCAGTTTCTAATGATACTTTACTTGATCTTGAAAATGGTCTGGGATGGTTCATGGCCCACGAGGACGAGAATAACAAATGGGACGATTACGATCATATACGACAAAATATGAATGGACGCTGGATCAATGATTGCTTTCTCATTGATAAAAAAAATACACGAACACGCTTGCTTGCAAATAAACACGAATCACTTCAACACTTTCGAAATCTCGCTTTTACAAAAAAAAGACATGCTTCTAGAAAATCTAAAATCTGATGGAATCATGCTTTGCTTCTCTTTAAATACAGCTTCTTTAGCCACTCTCTTGGCTCGGGGGAGGTCTTGTTTCCCAAAATCTTCTTCCACCAATCACTGCTTCTTGCTTCTTTCGCTTCGCTAGTTTAGTCACCCCTTCCAATGCTTTCCAGGTACCGTATGCTTTATATGCTTCTCTTATGCTTGCTTCCTACAGTGGACTTAAGCACACCTCTGTGCTTCCATATGCTTCTGTATCTATTTCCTCTGCATATAAATGTTTTGTAGGAACCATTGCTGCTGTTCCACTTGAGACTACTGTCTGGCGGGGCTTTTACTTTTTACTGTGTGCAGGTGTGTTTACGATTTTCATGGGAAATAATGTAGCCCTGGAATGTGTACTTTGGTGTAGATTCTAGGGGACCAGCTGCGGATGTGCAAATTAATTAGAGCCTCTTAATTGGGTCAATAGCCGCTACTGGGGTGTGGGATGATCAAAATAAAGTACTTCACATAAAATTACAGGAATGTTTGGGTGTGAATCCCAGACACTCTCCAGAGGATAGATTAAGAAAAGAATTTATATTTATTAAACGAGTATCACATAATGTACAATATATATTTACAGTAATGCATTAGCATGTACATTACATTTCCCTCCTTCCGAAGTTGAACATCATCGTTCAAGGGGTTCGAGGGCGAGAAGGGGTTGGGGTGATTTTGGTAGGAGCTTCTTGGGGATAGAAGGGGGTCATCTCGTTTACATATACCGTAAAAGTGGTATTCTTAAGGGGGTGTTTGAGGGTAATGTTAGGGTACATGAAATTTGTGACTGTGTTGTAGTGTGTTTCTGCTGATTTTGCTGTATTTTGCTGTTTTTGTCATTTCATGCATGAGGCCCACAAGTACCAAGTTGAGTGAGCGATGTGGACCATCGACAGCTGTCTTACTGTAGCCCGCGTTGGTACGTGTGTGCTGGCTCTCTCTTAGCATGTGCAATAACATTGTTCTATACAGCTTATGTTTATTATTGGTTTTATATGATTCCGTGCATTGACAATTACTTGGACGTTATGGGACAAGCAAAATTCTTCACCATGCTCGACCTCAAAGCTGGTTATTGGCAGGTCCCCATTGACAACAATTCCTGGGACAAAACAACCTTCATCTGCCAAGAAGGTTTGTTCCGATTTAAAGTTTCGCCGATCGGTTTGAAGGACGCGCTGGCCAAATACCAACATTTAATGGAATGAATTCTCTGCCCCTATATTTGGAAAATTTGCCTCGTCTACATTGATGACATAATCATTTTCTGGAATTCGTTTGAAGAACATTTGGAACATTTACAAATCGTTTTTGAGGCCCTCCACGCAGCCAACCCTATGCTTCGTTCGACAAATGCGAATTCCTGCCGCCGCAAGTCAAATTTTTGGGGCATCTTCTCAATGCCGACACAATCCCTACTGATCCACATAAAATCAAGGCCATTGCTGAGTACGAGTTCATGACTACCAAAAAAGGTATGCAAAGTTTTCTAGGTTTAGTCCAATGGTGCAAGCGATTTATGCTGAAATTGGCGACCTTGTCCAGTCCATTGTACGGACTCCTACGAAAAGATGCTCAGAACGTGGCCACAGATGAACACCAAGCCCCTTTCAAAGGAATCAAAACAGCTCTCACGTCCTCACCTTTTCTCGGCTACCCCGTATATGATGGCAAAGCCCAATTTGTCATCCAAACCAATGCCAGTACGACTGCCAATTGGAGCAATTTTGTACCTAGAAAATGGCAATGATCAATGGGTCATCACATACAACAGCCGCGTACTCACTGATGCCCAAACCCGATGCAGTACCACAGAGCGCAAATGCCTCCCCATTGTCTATGGCTTCAGGATGTACCCCCACTACATTTATGTCCAAAAGGTGTTCGCACCAATCACAAGCCCCTCGAATGGTTCAAAGATGAAAAGCACCGAAATTTGGGCCTCCAACATTTTGTGATAAACCTCCAAGATTAGGACTTCAAAGTTGAATACGTCAAAGGAAAAGCCAATGCTTGTGCGGATTTTTTGTCCAGAAAAGATGACCAGGAGAAACCACCAATTCTGAATACCGAGGATCTAACTGCTAAAATTTTCAGGAGAAATTTTCGCCTTGCTGGTGCATTATTAGACGCCAACTTAATGGTACCCAATATACTCCCAGCAGCAGACTTGCCGCCTAAAAAAATCAAGGTGGACATCAATGTCATCACTCGTGCAATGACCAAAAAGACCATCAGTCAACCCACACTACCTGATCACATGCAGTTGGCTCCTGACTACGCCCTGCCTCCAGTTGAAGCCATAACAATCACCTCCCATGACTGAGTCTTACAAGCACAGGCTGCCAATCCCGCTATGACCACAAATGCCACCTCTCTCCAAATTAACAACGCCGCAAAATGCCCGCTGATTTTCTTCACAAAAGATGAACTTCTGTACTGACAAATTAAAGATAGCAAGCAACTGGTTGTTCCCGCATCCATGGTCCATCAAACTCTTCATCAGTTCCACAGCACAAAAATTTTGAATCAGCAAGGATCCAATGGTACATTAGCAGCCATCAAAACCCACTTTTGGTGACCCCCCCATGGAGGACCCCGCACTGCGACTGGATCAAGTCATGCAAGATCTGCCAATTGACAAGGCTACACACGTCACGGCCTCCACCTCTATTACCGATCCAACCCATGCACCCTTTCGAGATCATTGCCACCGATATTGTCAACATATTGCCGGTAGGTGAGAAACGTCCATACATTATTGTTTTTCTGGATTATTTTAGGGAATGGGTTTCTGCACACCCCATCCCTGATCAAAAAGCCTCAACCATCGCCGAATGCGTCGTGAACAACGTTGTCCTCACGCATGGTAGCCTGCTAGTCCTTCTCTCGGATCAAGGTGGATGTTTCACATCAAAGCTAATGCAGGAAATTTGTGACCTACTCAAAATCCAAAAAGTCAAAACAACTGCGTACCACCCCCAGTGCAACGGAATGGTCGAGCGTTTCAACCAAACGTTAATTGCTCAACTAAAGAAGTATACCGCCGACGACCCGGATAATTGGGAATGCTACTTACCATACATGGTGTTCGCCTATAATGCCACCCTGCACACAGCCGCATGCCATTCGACCTTCAGCCTATTAGGAGGCTACGAACCACACATAACTTTTGATTATGATTGCGCTAGCCGACTCACGTTACTGCTCAATTATGATGCATACCAACATATCCTCATGCAAGCGCAACTAAAGATGCACATGAAAATCAAAGCTAACCTTGATACAGTGGCCACAGTCAGTATAGAATATTTCAATCGAAAAGCCCAAACATGCAACCTCACCGTCAATGACCTTGTCCTTTTGACCAACAGAGGAAAGGTGAACAAAATCCAACCGGATTTCATTGGTCCTTTTATCATCATGGACGCGTCCCGCATAGCTGAAAATGTCGTCACCATGGATTCCCTTATGCACCCGGTCGGCCGCAAACCATTTCCATGCTGCATTTGAAACCATTCACACCGCGCCCCACCAACAAAGTCTTTGAACTCAAAGCTGGTGGACAGCATTTGCCTCACACTTCACGACGCCAATTGTTTGCTTTGAAATTTTATTTTGTGATATGGCACTCATCACACCCAGTTGTACATAATTCCGACATTTTCTATAACTTAGATCCTGGCGAGGATGTTGACGAGACAATGACTACGGACTGAGTGTAACCCATTCGGTTACATTCTCTCTGCCTGATACATCACCAGCAAAAACTTCACTGACTTTACACCATTCCCTTACATACTTCCCTGTTTTCCACACTTTCACGTAGGAGGGGGTATCTTCTTAATGTTAGGTTCTGTTCTGCACGAGGCCATTTGGTTTACTTCCACCCGACCCTGGGTGCATTCACTCTCATAAGACTAACTGGGAAAGGTTGATTTTAGCTCCCATTAACATAGTGGTGTTAATATTGCTTTATTGTTGTGTTACTTCACAATTTTTCCAACTTTACACTTTTCAGCCGTTATTCTTTACTTATTTCATTTCTATTTCTCACTTCCGCCCGCAATAGTCATATTTTCCAGCCACTCTCAAAAATATTTTTTCAACATGACAACACCGTCAACTTCTTCCACCTCGGCAGCTGATGAATCTCCCCCATACTGCCAATCCATAAACGTCAATAAGCATTACATACAATGGGCCGAACAGCAGCCACATCAGAACGATCTTAGCTTCTGCTGGGACGGTACATATTTCTTTGCATATTTTTTTTTCTTTTCGCTTTAACCTTGCATGCTCTTTTATGCTTGAGACCCCATGGGAACCCCCCACTCTGTAGCTCCGCGCCAGAGCCCATGGTCAGCCATCCCAATCCAGTCATCGTCAAGTTGTGGCAACTGCTAGGCCACAACTGGCTGCTGCCCTGACCCCCCGCATAGGCCAACTCTCTTCATCTCGCTATCGTAGCCCGATCCAGTTGACAAGATGCACCTGTCAAAGTGACATCATCGCCCAAGCCGCCGTCTCCCCGGAGCCTACTCTACCCTTTTCCTACAGCAAGCAACACCATATCCTTCTTGGTTCTGCTCTAAAGTCAACCTTTTGAATCCATTTCAATCCCTCTAACTGGCGCCCACTTAGTTTTATGCTGAATATCGCACTCCCTCTTGTTTAAGAAAATAACGTCAAACAAATGATTTGCGCTGCCGATTTGTAGTGTTGGTACATCTCTTTGTTCGCCAGACCTCCAAACGTGTTGGGGCTGCCGATCTTTCTTTCAACCGGAAATTTGGGGGCAGCCCTGGCCGCCCAGACCATGCCAAATTTCCCGGCAGATTGGGTTCTTCTCGGAAAAGCGTACCTTGAAAGCTACCCTTTCCGCCATGTGGGCGCTGGATGTTTCGAAACTCATGCTAAAGTTCCCAGCCGCCCTGCAGTTTTTCAACAACCCCGGGACATTGTTCCTACAATTGGACGTCCTCCCATATGCGGCCCTTGATGCTTACTACCCGCTTTTGTTGTTTTTTGGCTTTCGATCATTACACCTTCATCCCCGAAGAGTACAATGCTCCTGCGTTATTCCCTCATGACTCCTTGGATGCTGCCAAAACCGACCACCTTGCTGAGACATTAATCACCACTTTTCACAACGTCACACTAACCGATGTTGTACCCTCCAATGCTGCCAACAAAATTTATCCCACTATCTTGCAAATCGCTCTTCCAGCGATTATGGGAGACAAGGTTCTCTCGGCCTATCAATTTTTCTTGTTCAATTTCACATCGTCCGACCAGGGTCAGTCTTTTTGTTCAGGAATGGTGCCCAATGGTTTCCGCAACCGCAAAATCTTGATGCGAACAATGCATCCCAAGCTACTCACCACCCCCAAAGCACTGAAAAAGAAGAAGAAGAAGCAAAAAGATGAATGGAATAAGTCGCCGGAGGTGTCAGATGACAAAAACCCGTCTCTCCAACCTAAATCGTTGTTTGATGACCCGAAATGCCTTCAAGCAGCCGTCGTTTCGGCTATAAAGAGCGGGCTCATGGACCGACTTATCGAACTGCTCAATTTTCCGGTCTCGCCTATGTACAAACTAGCCATCTGCGATCAAATTCAATTCGATCCCGATCCGGCCTTGCCACCCATTCCTCACAAGGTTGAAGACATATGGATCGAACACGTCTCTGCCGACCAACTGCTCCAGGATCAAACCTACCAGGGTACCCATTCCGAACATGGGTCCACCTTTGGCTACCCCCATTTACTGTTTGAATGCCCTCACTCCCTTATGCATCAAGTATTTATAAACAAGGGACACGTTGTCATGCAGTAAAAACACATGCCAGTGATTTTTTCAAAACCTGCACCGATTTTTTCAAAACTTGCACTAATTTTTTCAATTCATGTCTTGATTTTTTTAAAAAATTGAACTGATTTTTGCAATTCTTGTCCCGATTCTTTCAAATTCCCTATACTTTAACACATAAAAGTTGCACCGATTTTTTCAATGCATGTCCGGATTTTTTCAAAACTTGCACAAATTTTTTTCAATTAATGTCCCAATTTTTTCAAAACTTGCACTGATTCACTTGTTTATGTATTGGATTTTTCTGAAATGTAGTTTCAAGATTGTTTTTCAAAATTCAAATTCTACAGGTTGACTGATATCACTTTTTATTTCTACATTTGTTACATTGAAGGAATTTTGCAATACTGGCACATAATGAGGGCTGATATAAATCCTACTGACATTTTTCATATACTCACTTTCAACATTTACTACTTGCAGCAGGGGTGCTAGTGTATTACCTACTATCTGGGGTTGTAGGATATCACAGTATATGTAAAAATAATGTAATCCACCATACATATCAGGTGAATGTTTAGCAATGAGTTGTGCAGTTTCCTGTGAATAGTTCAGTCTTCTAATATCAACCTCTGTAAAACCAAGCATGTACTGAATATGTGTAGATGGTTTAATATCTCTTACCTTGGAATCAACCTTGATTTGGCATGCCTTCTTGTGTGCATTATAGCTGATATTCATAAACTCAGAGTATTCTATCCTCTCCTTATCAGACAACTCCCTTAAAGCTACTAAAAATGCTTCAATAAGCTCCAATATTTTTTCGTATCATGTGAGAGGTATGTTTACCATTTGTCTTTTCTTCAGTTCAGTATCATAGAACTGCATTGTATTCTCTCATGGAAACACATTGTTCTATGTATTAACATATACAGCTAAAGCAACTTTCCATTCTCCCACAAGATTTATGGTTATGGGGAGATTGCTTTAAAAACTGATGCAGTATTTCCCTCTTGTGAATTACTAGGCAATGTTAAAAAGAATTGTTTCTCCATTTCTGTAATTTTCACTGAACATTTGACATATCTATAGATGTTTGATTTACTATAAAATCAAAATTGTAAATTTTGGTTTCAACATCAAAAAGTGCATTGATGAAGCCAGTTTCAAATTCATCATTTCCCATGGATTTAACAATTTCTGAAATTGGAATTCCCCTACATCTCCACAATAGAAAATAAATGAAAATTTGCCCACATGTACTCGTTAAAAATCTCTGAACTTGCATGTTGTTGTAAATGAATGCAGTTGAATTTGTTTTGATATACTTTTCAATAATGGTTGGGGGATAGCGACCAAAGCTATCAAAATATTCACATAAGCCAGAGGCTGAAAAATATAGGGCCACCCAATGAGATCCAGGCTTATCACAAGGGTCTAAATTTATGATTATTGCAGCAGGATAAATACTCATTTTTGATAATAGGTTCTGTGGAAATACACTAACTGCTGTCTGTTTTATTGCTTGATCATTTTTTAGTAAGTGAAGAATTTGAATTGTGTTCATAATTATTTAAGCCTCATAGTCATGAGCTGGGATGCCAGTCCAATTCAGTTTTTGTGCTTGAAATTGATTTTGCATCAATTAGTGACAATTTGTTGTTTGATAGTTAATATTTGATTAAACACATCCTTATTTATAGACTTTGGCCTAATTCCAAGCCCCTGCCATATTTGCAGTGATTCACTGGCCTTTAAGTAATTTGGCTGTCTCATCTTTTGTATGATGTTTTGCTGAGTCAAAAAGTGGTTTCCCCTGTGCTAAATCTGTTGCTATGTTGATGTTGGGCAGCCTGTTGATGGCAAGTCGCATGGGGAAATCACCATGCAAATCGAACAAATGGACGACCAGTGGCGCAGACATTTTTGCATAGAAGTGGAGCGCCAAAGAAAGACCAAAAATGATAGTGAAAATCATTCTTCACTATATTCGTCTTTTATTATATTTTGGAAATAGTTTTGCTGGTGTCTATTAAATATTTCCCAGCACTTCCGTCTTATTTTTGCATATTTTCAACTGTTGTCATTCCACATTCTTTTAAATATTTCGTCAGATATAATGTTAAATATATTTGTTTATTATTTAGATAGCACTGATTGATGAAGGTAGAGGGCCAAAGGCCCAGGCACCAGCTTGCAGTCAGCAAGCCGCGGAAAACCCATTAGGGGATCCGACCAAGTAAGTTTATCTCTGAGGGGATTCCTTGTCTCATCTAGGAGACTGCAGAGCTCTCTGTTGAGGCCCCCCATTTAAGGTTAAAGTAATCTTTGTTGTTGTAGGTCGGGGATAATGGACTGTTGCACTATCAGCGAGGCTTAGCCAAAGGAGTAGTTCTAACAGGTCAGTTTAGACCCGAAGCCTCCATCTTTTCTTACGCCTCTAAGGAAAGACCTGCACAACAAGGTGTCAATGTGTGCTGTTCCACTTGCTTGCCAATATTCTTTATTACTGGTAAAGCCATACAAAACAGTGACCCAAAGAAACTTCCTAGCCCAGCTCCTCTTTGCTATGGGATACCTTGGAAACCATCAATGCCATATCCTATTTGTGCAGCTTGTGCTGCATAATACTGCTGCCAAGTATTGTAGTCTTCTGGATTTTATAATTTGTGCATTTTGTTTGTGTGTGTATACTTATTCATCCCAGTGGAATGTAACTTATTCATCCCAGATGAATGTAACTTATTCATCCCAGTGTATACTTATTCATCCCAGTGGAATATAACTTATTCATCCCAGTGGAATATAACTTATTCATCCCAGTGGAATGCTATTTCATCATCATCATCACCATCAGTGTAAAATAATTTATGTCTACTTTTATTTCCAATCAGGTTCATAGAAATTCCTGACTGTGACAAAGCATCTGCTAATATATGCACATGGATTGATGGCACTCCTTTGGTTTTACTCGAGAGGTCCTACAATAAGCTTGATATTTTGGCATCCTTAATTATTTCTCCGTTAATGTGTACCATACCATAATGTTTAATATCAATATATGAATTGTTTCTGATGAAACGAAGTAAAAGTTTTGCTTTTTTTAGATATGTTTTTGGTATGTTTTTCAGTATATTGTCATCATCCATTGTATCTTTAACCTGCACACTCAGTTTGTATGGTTTTTTTTCTGCTCCAACAGTTTTATGTATCTTTGTAACAATTGATTGTACTTGCTCAGCTTGAGATGTGCTGATACATGGTGATTTTCTATGACATTCTTCATTTCTTCACCTAATTTTTTCAATATGGAGTGTATTGGCTGTTTTTTCTGTGCAATGTAATGTGGAACCCTGATTACCTTTTTTGTGTAATTCATTTTCTTCATGTGATGGTATCTGCTAGTAAAGATTCAGCAATAGAAAGTAATGGTGTTGAGAGCAATGATAAAAATCCACCACTTTGATTCATAATGTCTTTCTTTTTCTTTATTCTATCTCTGTTCCATTGACCCAAATATCTGATTTGGTTTTGATATTTTGATAACTTTTTAACTTGTTTTTCTTCAAAAGGAGTATTACCATTTAGAAAATTGCATGCACAGTCACAAAGACAAAGAATTAAGTCTTTTGTAGCATTATTTATAATGGCTTCTTGCTGTTGCTTCCTTGCATTTGCTAAAATTTGTAAGTATGGTAAATTACGTTTTAGTTTTTCTTTGATTTATTTTTCATTATTTTTTTCAATATTTATAAACCTTGGAATGTAATAAGAAGGTGCCTCATCAAGTGGATTAGTTTTGAGTCTCAATTCATCCTGTGTTCTTTGGGTTAAATCTGTGAACATGTATCCATGAGGAGGTCTGGTAGCATCTGTGTATGCCTCAAGGAAATACTTTTGATCTGTGGGGAAGAAAAATCTGGCTAAGGTGTGTGACCGTAACTGACCCCTGGATTTTTAAATAGCACCAAGTAATCTGTGTTGATTCTGGATGTTTGCAATCCTTCAAAAAAACATTCTGCACAATATGGAACCCCTATGGTGACATCCTCTAGTGAATAAGTGAATTAGGTGTTCATTATTTTTCATTTCCTGCATTAAATCATCAAGGATAATAAGCTTTGCATACCCTGTATCACTTTTTATTTCATCCGAATCAGGCATTCCCTTAACAAATATAATATTCTGTACTTTGATTTGAGGATGATCTTCTAAATAACACCACCATATTTTGTTGATTTTTGGTTGGATAACGTTAGTTTTCAAAAGTTTACAAACAAATGATGTTTTGCCTGCCTTTGTTGGGCCAGCTATTACGCATGTGAATGGATGTTCCATCATTTTGGTTGCTCATAAAACTTCATTTCTTTCTTATTCACAACAGTATTAAATTTCTTGGGCCAATTTTTAAAATGAACTTTATACTTATTTTTAGCCATATTTATAGATTTTCCTATCTGTTTGTGCAATATTGCATCAGTTTCTGCAATTTGTAGTTCTTTTCTATAGAAGATCCAATAATTGGTTCACCTCTCACATCTTCCATCTTGTATGTTTTTGGGCAGCTATGGTAAACCTCCTTCACCAGAAACAGTTCATCTGTGTATGTGTGCTTACTTGCTTTTGTGAAAGATTTTTTCAGAGTGATAATCGGTCCTAGTTGACCTACATGTAGAGGGTAATCTTATGTACATTTTCTCTCATGCTCCAGCATATATGCTACTAAATCACCAGTGTTCTGAGAATTTACCTCATTCTGTGCTAGGTTATTGAGGCTAGCATGATGTGTATTATTATAACTTTCTATAATACTCTTGTACACCTTACTTCAGTTTTCACTTGAGTAATATGTTATGAATTTCATTAATTTGTCTCTGAATGTTCTGTGGAAGCATTCTACAAAGTTGGCCCTAATTTCAGGACTACTAGTAAGTATATGTTTGATAAAATGAGATTTTAGAAGCCTATTGGATTGTCCTTTAAATTCCTTGCCATGATCAGTTCCAATTGACTGCAGGATACTTTCTGTTAATATTTTTTCAAAAGCCTTTGATGCTGTCTCAGCTCTTTTATTGATTATAGCCTGTCCGTAAGCTTTGCTAGAAAAATATCAATAGCCATTAATATATATTTTTGAAATTCTTGTTCTGGAACTCTCTGAGATCTAAAAGATCTACATCCGACATTATATTTGGCCCAGACACAATAACTGAACATCTGGAAAATCTCTTTTGAATAGGTTTATGCAGTTGATATGTAAACTGTCCAATTAGAAAGTCCCTTACTAGCAAAGAGGGCTTCCCAAAACTTGATGCAATTTATTAATACCTGTGAAGGACGCAGGACTTTTCACTGCCGTCCACTGTCTTTGATACAATCCATTTTGTAATAAATTGTATAAAATGATTCTTATTTCTGAATATGCGCCATTAGTCATTGTCCGACCCACACCACTGGGAGGTTGACACATTCGTGAATCATTCAATGTGAATATATAGTCCTTGCCTGATTCCTGACTAGCATTGGCTCCTCACCATGTATCAGGAGCTGCGCAAGTTACTCAAACTTTATTAATTAAGTGTAATATCAGTTTACTTGACTTGCATAAATTTAAATATCCAATGGTTCATTGGTTTTACCATCAGGCATTACTTTTCTTTTTATGTATAAGTAGGGTAGACCTTGCTGTTCCTGGCAATATGTTCAAATCTTGTTGTCAGGTTGCATTTTAAAACCAATGTTTGTTCCTCCATGTCCCACTTTGGTTAAAAGAATATTTTTATAAGTATCAAAGCTGAACTTATTCAACTTTTTCATTAAACCTTTGCTACTGACTTTTTGCTGGCCAGTAAGCTTGTCAACAGCCATGTATGTTTTGGCTGCCAAACAGCATATAGCTGTTCCTTCATATTCCACTTTCAACAGAACAGGTGTTCTTTTGGTCTCTTCTGATGTAACAAACTAGTATGGACGAATTCTCTCAACTTCATCCCTGAGCTCTGGTTTTATCAATTCAACAAGACTAGGTGCTGACAGAGCCAAATATATACTGTCAGTGTCTGTTTGCATGCATTGATAATCAGCTGGATCAATATACTTTTGTAGGACATCATAAAAAAATTCCAGCATTCTATTTTTTGCCTAGTTACAGACAGACAGGCCAAAAACTATTGGCAAGTCCATTTTAATCTCCTTTTTTCTCAAGTGCACTTCATAGCAGAGTTGAGCAATACACTTTGTCAGGGTTACTGTACATGCATGTGTTGAACTTCCAGTGTCAGTGAACAGGCCGTGGATGCAGTGAAAAGAGGCGAGCAGAAAAGAACAAATTTACATAGATTTGTGATGCCACTGTTTCACATGTTTTTTGGTATTTTTCATTATTATTTTTTTGGTATGGTTTGCATCGCCCCCTATCAACTTTTTATATTTATTTGGTATATTATTGAGGACGTCGCCCTGCATTTCCAATACAAGCTTGATACAGTAACTTGTACTGTTTTGTGAGCATAGTGGAAGGAACTTTAAGCTTAGGAGTGGAGACTGAGGTAAGATCTCCTGAGGTACATGTCACCGTGTTCTGCCTGAGATTTAGTGAAGTACAGTGAAGGTATCTGAGAGTCTGTGTGAGAAAGTTTCAGCGTGTTTGTGTTTGTTAGCCTGTGGTCAGAACTGTTGTGACTTCCTTTGTATAAACTCAAAGGTCAGTCATGTCATCTAACTCCACAGCAGCCTAACAAGTGGTGGACTCTTAAGGTCTCTCACTATGGATAATCAGAGAACCACCAGGAAAATAACTAAGCGACCAGGTTTCTATAAACAGTTACATGCAGGTAAGATAAGTAAAATGAGTGTTCCCTTAGGAAAAAATTTGAGGACACCTACTAGGTCTCATGAATTTAGTAATTCGAATTTGGATTCAACTGAAGAACATGCAGCTGTAGGACAGATTCAAACACAGGTGTCTGAGAGAGAACAGAGGCAGGAACGTAAATCTGTGGAGATGTCATAATTACAAGA
Source organism: Romanomermis culicivorax (assembly GCA_963922205.1). NCBI lineage: Eukaryota > Metazoa > Nematoda > Enoplea > Mermithida > Mermithidae > Romanomermis > Romanomermis culicivorax. The sequence continues at coordinate 452,127 of CAWUHX010000044.1, forward strand.
GGAATTAGTGAGGATTAGCTTCGAAATGGTCTACCAAGCTGAAAGGGAAGCTACTGTAGCTGGAAATGTCAAAGGTCAGCCAATGATATGGACAAGCAGAGACCGATGATGCCACTGAGAATCATTCATCCAATGGAAAAAATGCTGAACAAGATTAGACAGAAATCAAGACAGACATGGAAATCTAATTTAATGGATATGAATATCGATGATTATTATGAGGATGTGCCTGCTAAATTAATGGACAATTGATATCCCAAGTGATATGAATCAGACTTAGAGAATTGGATGCAATGGAAAGATTAAAAGGAAAAGATTGACGGGAATGATCAACAAATTAATACCTTGGACAAAAAGGTCGATTCATTAATAAAGGTATTGGAAAATGCCCAAGATCAAGAAAAGGAAAACAAAATGAAGCAGCAAAAGAAGATAAGTGAGTCTTCTTACACAGAAATCAGATCAGATAGGTTAAATCAACCTAAGAGAGAGGTTGAGCCAGATATTTATATTAGATCGCAAGAGGGTGGAGATAGATATGCTACTTGTGATAAGAAGTTGAGTCAGGAACCAGAAAGTTCAAGGAATGCTGTGTTGGGCACCCTGCTGCTGGCAAGTTGCGATGGGAAATGGACATGCAAATTGAAGAATTTGTCGACCAGGCACGCAAACATTTGCACAGGAATAGAACGCCACAGAGAGACAAAAAATGATAGTGAAAATCATTGTCATATTTTTATTATATTTTCAGTAACTTTGTGCTGGCCTCCAATAAACCTTTACCTAGCAAAATAGTATTTAATTTACATAAATTATATAGTGGTGTACCCACATTCATTTTAATATTCTTCCTATATTATTTATTGATATATTGCTCATGGTTTAGATTCAAGTAATCGTCTGGAGTGAAGGGCCAGAGGCCCAGGTTCCCAGCTTGCCGACAGCAAGGACAGAAAGACCTTACTAGGGATCCTGCAGGTAAGTCTATCACTGAGGAGAAACCTTTCTCTCCTAGGAGACTTCGAGGGCTCTGTTGTGAGGCCCCTCAATTTAAGGTAAATTATTAATTGTTGTTTCCAGGTCTGGGGAACCCAACTGTTGGGCAATCTCTGAGGCCTAGCCAAGGAATTAGCTCTTACAGGTCAGTTCAGACCAGAACCAATCTTTTCTTAAACCCTAAGGAAACACTTGCATAAAAGCTGAACAAGCACAATTGAATGATTATGGTTATTCAGAAAATCGTAAGTCTAGGGAAAGGAAGGTGACTATCTGTGATGAATCATCCCACGGAGAGGACAGGTTTTCTCATCCTACACCTTGGAGAGATACCACAAATAGAGTGGAACCTAGCCCAGAGAGAAGAAAGGGGAGGAAATCAAAGAGTAGAAGAAGATCACATAGATCTAGAGCTAGGAGTAGACATTATTCAGATAGTGATATAAGTAGTTCATCAACAATGAACTTCAGTACAAGTGTAGAAGTGGATGTTAGAGATGTGGTAATGGCTTTGAAACATAGACCTTTACATGACAGTATAAAGCAGACAGAAGCGCTCAAATTCTTTACTGATCTGTAAAGTGAGTTTGTGGAAAAGACTACTGATAATATCAAGAAAGAATGTTTGAGGAGGTTGTCTCAAAATACAGCAAGGAGGATGGCTAGAACATCAGCAAGTTATACAGAAGCGCGAAGAAATATTTTAAATGTATCTAGCGGGGACTTATGACTTGACAATGCTCAAGAGAGAGCTATTCAATATGAAACAGGAAAAGGGACGATCGGCTTCAGAATTTTTGAAGAGATTAAGTAATCATGTAGATCTGGTCTATGCAGATCAGATGGATCAAGTTGGGCAGGAAAATATTATTAATGCCTTCATTTATTAAAGTAGTCCAATTTATCTGACAGAATTACATGATGTATTGCCATGGGTGAAAATGTTGCAAGACCTTGCATACACTGTAACTCAAATAGATAAAAAGTATAAAAATGCTTTTGCTCCTTTTGGAGCCAAGGATAAACGTATAATGATCAACCAAATGGTAGCTACTCAGGAAGAATGCCCTGAAATTGCTTTTATAGGGAATGCTCAGTATGGAAGTACTAAAAAGTATAACCAGACAAAAGCAAAACCACAAAATCAGTTGCAAAAAGCAGTTGATGATCAATGGAGTGGTGGGGATTGTGAAGAAATGCAACCTGGCCTGTCAACTCGTGATGTCAAACAGACTAACAAGGAGCAGGCCAAGGAATCATTTTTAGCTATTCTCTCAAAGGAGTGGTTACAATTGGTGCAAAAGGTAGATAAATTGAAAACTAATCAGAATGAGGCTTTGAAAGAATTGACTACCACAAAGCAATCTCCATCTGCTGAAAAGCAGAAGCAAGCTGAGCAGGATAAACCTTATTGTATTTACCATAAGAAAATTACTCATGCTAGGGATGATTGTATAGCTTTAGCCTATCATCCACAACAACAATGAGGTAGATTTAACTGTGGCATGACGAATCAGTATTATGGTGGAGACAGAAGTGCTTCATTCAGAGGACAGTTTAGAGTTAGAGGTGGTCCACAGTCTGGATTTAGAGGAGGAGGTAGAGGTGCCTACTATGTGGGATTTCCAGAAGAAGATCAAACTTGTGGGTATAACCAAGAGTTTGAGAGATACACGGAATTCTGCAGGCTTAGAGAGCAAGGTATTCAATTGCAAAGGCAGCCTTGGTTGATGCAGCATCAACTCCTCAACCAGCGATTCAGGTTAGTACCATCCAGGACCAGACTGGATCATATGCTCAAAATCAATTGCAGTCAAGTTCACATAATGTTATGGTCGCAAGCTGTGGTGATGTGAATAATGAAAGTGAATTGGTTTGGGATAAATGTGCAAATCTGATTCTAGGAAGTATTATTCACCTGGATAAACTGACACCTCAAGAAAAAGTCTGGAGTAATGATTTGGCTCAGGTGAAATATGGAAGTCAGGTGACTGGTCAGGAAAAGAGGTTGTTGGAAAATTATCCAAAGATGATTCCATTCTATATTAATGCTATTATTGGAGAAATGGCTACCAGAGCCTTAATTGATACATGAGCAGAGTGTATGGTCATGTCTGCCAAACTTTTGAAAAAGGCACTAGATGTAGACTATACAGCCTATCCCAGGATCCTCAAGGTGACTGTTTCTAATGGAAAAATTGTGCATGCCTTTGGGTATGTACCATTTTGTATGAAAACCAAATTTGGACATTTTCCAGTTAATGCTATTGTGTTGCCAGATGTGGGTGAAGACCTAATTCTTGGTACATATTTTTTGGCACACCCAGATCTTGGTGTGATCATTGATTTTAAGAGAAATGGTTTGATTATACAGGGCCTTGAGAAATCGATTGACATAGTTCAAGTGCTTTCTGTAACTACTGTGCAAATGGTAGTGAAAGAAGCACTGAAGGTTAATGCAGCATCAGTTGATAGCAGAAATCTAATTATTTATCCCAAAGTATGTCTTCTAAAGACAACAGTTTCCATTGTTGCATTCAGGAAAACCTACATTCCATATGGTACATATGTTTTGATAAAGGCAAAATTTTGGGATCAACAGGGAGATGCTACATTAAACAGAATTATTGTTGAATCAAGGGATTCTGAAATCAAATTCAGAATTGAGAAAGCTGTAGTGGATGAATCACAGGATTCATTTGTGGTACTAATCTCAAATAATACGTGTTCTGGTTGTCAATTTGAGAGAGATCAAATCATTGGCTATACAGAATCAATATTAGTTGAAGATGGCGATAGGTAAAAAATGATGAAGAGTATGGAAAAAATAAAGGAAGAGGAGGAGTATCAGACCTGTATGGTGAAGGAAGAAAAGACTACAGGATCAAAGTCAGATTCTGTAGAATTTTATAATTCACCCAAAGCAAAGCTTGCAGAGGAGCAAAACTCAAAAGCTATAGAATCTTTTTTGCAGTATAGAGATGTCTTTAGCTTGCCTGGTGATCCTGCAACCACAACCCCAGCTCTTACTTGCAAGATAGATACAGAGAATGCCAGACCTGTAGTAAAGCAATATTAGGGAGCTGTCATTAATAGTCGGCCTGAAGTGAGGGGACATATCAAAGAAATGTTGGATCAAGGAGTGATAGAGCCCTCGAAATCACCATGGGCTGCACCTTTGTTCCTGGTGGGGAAAAAAGATGGAACTATGAGACCCTTAGTTGACTGAGGATGATAAATATCCCATTCCTAGAATGGATGACTATTAAGATTGCCTCGGAAAAGCCAAATTTTATACATCTTTGAATCTGAAATCTGGCTATTGGCAAGTTCCAATGGATAAAGAGAGCAAGGAGAAAATGGATTTTATATGTCAAGAAGGATTATTTTAATTTAAAGTTATGCCTTTTGGATTGAAGAATGCACCTGCTGAATTCCAGAGGATGATGGAGAGAATCTTTGGACATTTGGTGTGGGAAACTTGCCTAGTGTATATGGATGATAAGTTCATCTTCTTGAATACATTTGAGGAACAGGTGTTACAGGCTTTGCAAAAAGCAAAGTTGACTCTTAAACCAGAGAAATGTGAATTTCTTTCTGAGAAAGTCCACTTTTTAGGACATATCTTGGATGCGAATGCAATTTCTCTGGATCCTAAGAATGTCAAAGTGATAATGGAATTTCTGTTTCCAGACTCTGTTAAGAAAATGCAGAGATTCCTAGGTATGCTTCAATGGTGTAAGAAATATATGCCAGATCTAGCAGCACTAGCTGAACCTTCGTATAAATTGACAGGAAAGAAGGGGACGTGGAAAGTTATGGAGCAACATTATGAAACCTCTTCTGCGACATCCAATCTTAGATGGATCTGCCTGATTCATTCATCAAACGGATGCTAGTGGAATTGCACTAGGAGCAGTGTTATGTCAAGAGAATGATTCAGAACATTGGGTCATAGCCTACAATAGTAGGATATTGCGGGCAGGGAACGAAAATGGTAGCTGTGCTATATGTCATTAAAATTTATAAACATTATCTTTCGGGCCTGAAGGTCATTATTCAAACTGACCACAAACCTTTATTATCAATGAAGGTCAAAGACTAATGATAAACTCAAGAGGTGGTATGCATTCATTTGCCAGTTCAATCACAAATTGGAGTACGTGCCTGGCAGGCAAAATGCCATGGCAGATTTTCTTTCAAGGAAAGAAGAGCTGGAGGAGCTAAAAGAAAAATTGCCCCCAAAATGGGAGCTTGTATTCCAGAAAGAGGAATTAAAATCTCTAACTGAAGATGAAATCATTAACCAAAATCATGAAGTTTTGGTTAACCAACTTCAGAAACTCAAAGGAGATAAAGTGGATGAAGCTGTAGGAGTGTTTACTTCTGTGAAGATGGCCACAGCTGAAGAAACTTCAAACTTTTGTTCAGATGATGAACCTCAACTTAATCTTTCTCCAGAATTTGGTAATTATTAAACACCTGAGAAATATGAAATTGAGGCTGTAGTCACAAGATAGATGGCAAAAAACTTGACGGAAGCCAAGGGAACTCCATCCAGGGCAAAGAAAGCCATCCAGACAAGTGAAGCAAATTTTTGAACCCCAGGAATAGAAAGTTGAGAAAGCCCCTCAAGTTGAAGATCAAAGACTGAAAGGGCTTGTCTTAAATTGATTAATGGCTCAATAGCAATTGCAAGCAAAAGATCAAGATTTAAAAGTGATGTTCAAGAAACTAGGTGTTAATAGCACCACTAAGTCTCAAAGTAACTTTTGTGTTGAAGAAGGAGTACCATATAGAGAGAGCTTTGGCGAGGCAGAGGATCAAATTGTTGTGCCCTCTGTCCTCAAAAAAGTCATCTTAGGTCAGTATCATGGTGTGGTCATGATGACATGCCAAGGGATCAAGAAAACCCTGGCAATTATTAAAAAGCAATTCTGGTGGCCAAACATCGAAAAGGATGTTCGGAGCTGGATCAGCTTTTGTCCAGTATGTCAAATTGCAACTCCAGGGGAAGCCTACGATACAGCCATTGAACCCTATCATCCCAAAAAGTCCATTTGACATGGTCTCTGATGATATCGTGGGAATTTTTCCCATGGATGAAAAGAGACCATATGTGATAGTGTTTCAAGATTATTTCACCAAATGGGTAGGAGCAGAAATGATCCCAGATCAATCAGCTGTAACCATTGTTGATAGCTTTGAGTGAAATATTGTGTTTAGGCATGGAACCCCCATCAATTTATTGAGTGATAACCATTCATGCTTTACAGCTGATCTGATGATGTCAGTCTGTAAGTTGTTAGAATGTCAGAAGATTTTCACAACTGCCTACCATCGACGTGGAAGTGGAATGGTTGAAAGGTTTAACCAAACCATGATTAAGCAGTTGCAAAAGGTTGCTATAGAAGATTTGGACAAGTGGGACAGATATTGGCAGTCTGTCATTTTTGCATACAATGCCACACCTCACACCTCAACAAGATGTTCACCATTTGCCTTGTTGAGAGGGCATGAAGCTAATTTCAGCTGAAATATTGGTGTTGCAAGAAATATAGTTCTCCCAATGAACTATGAAGCCTATAACCACGTATTAACAGAAAATTTAATACAGACTTATGAGACGATTCCCGGAAACATCAAAAATGCTGCAGAAAGTAGTAAAAAGTTTTTTGATCATGAAGATAAGGCTCATGATTATTCCCTCAATGATTGGGTCTTGCTGAAGGTCGACAAACAGAAAAAACTCGGACTTCTGTGGCAAGGACTATAATGGTAACTGATAATAGCAGATTATACGATAATGTGCTTACAATCGCCCACTGGAGAGAGCCACTAGAAAAGCAGGTTTTATCCATGAGCAGGTCAAAGCACTTTTGCTACAAGACTGGCAGATGGCTGCAGTCTAGCTAAGTGTCATTGATTGATACCCAGTTTACTGTAGCTTCTAAAATTCAAAATTATGAAATGCCATAGAGCTTAGCGCTGTATGTGTGAATGTATGAATACCCCCCCCCCCCATATTTTTCGTTCCAAATTTTGTGAGTGTGTATAAATTGTATTTATTTATGTTTATTTTGTGTATTTACAATGTATTTGCTGTTAAGTTGTAAATTTATTTTGCTCAATATTTAATTATTTGAAATTTCTTGGTAAAAAACCACTATTCCCAAAAGCCCAAATCGTAAAATTTCTTCGTTGTCTATTTGAATTTCTGATTCCAGATCTGAATTTTTCTGATTCCAGTTAATTATTTTTAGGAATAGTCGGATGTTGCACTCAATTCTGTGAATAATCGGGAAGAATTGGAAAACTGCGTGTTTTAGAGTGGAAAGAGACAAAGAGTAGTGAAAGCCAAAACTTTGTCGATTTTTCAGCTCTAAGAATTTATTCAAAAAATTTAAAAATTGACAGTGTGGATTTAAGCGAATTTATTTAAAAAGATCAAGAAATTTTGGGGCCCCTCAATGGTCGCAGAAGAAAACAATACATGGTCATGGACCCCCATGTGGCCTACGGAGAGCTGCAACTGCGGCAAGATAATCAGTACTTTCTTGCTGATGGTAAGCAACCCAACTTACTTAGTCATTTCTAAGTTGAGCAAAGCAGGAAGTCATAGCCCACAGGTGTCTAGAGGAAGGCCTATACAATCCTCAAAAACAAGTGGGTACAAAATTTTTCTGTCAAATGCAAAGCTGCCCTTAGCGCAAAATTTGGACTTCTGTGAAACTTTACGATTTTCCTACACATTTAGCAAATTGAATAAATAGGTCTAAATGATGGAGAAGAAGTAGAGTGTAGCAGATTGTCGTCTTTGGGTAGATAATTTCAAAATTGTTCGATATTTGTGGAATTTATTTTCTCTCAAATTTTTAAGAATTTAAGAAAAATTGTGTAAATACATAAGTCTTTCTCAAACTATTCTTGGAAATTCTCAAATCATTGATTAGATAGGTCACTTTGGGCATTGGATTGAGACTGCTAGCAGTCAATTGAGGAGGAGTAAGGTAGAAGTCAGGGCCACAGTTGTACTTTAACTATCTGCCAACACTATATATTTGCCACCATCATATTTCCCCTGCTCACTAATTGTGCTTACTGTTTGTGGTGAAGGTAAAAATTAACCATTGTCTGTCCAGTTACAGTAAATATCTTTTCTAAAAGTTATTTAATATTTTTTTGAATTTTTAGACTATAACATTAAATACATTATTAGAGTCAACGAGTTGGAAAGATGGTTCGCAATGAACTTCAGATGATATCTGTGTGAATTGAAGGAGCCGAACATGGTCGAAATTGGTAAGGTCACTGAAATGATCGAAAGGCTGAAAGATAGTCATTTTCGAGGTCAGCAGATCATTGGTTTTGACACAGAAATTTCGGTGACACAGGAATATGGGAGGAAGGTTTTCACAATTTCTGGGGTTGACAACCCTTTAGGGAAGGAGTTTGCCAGAGTTATTAGTTGTAATACTGTAACAAAGGTATCTCCACTGTGACTGGAGATACCTTTGTTGTAGATACTTCAGTAGTCTGGCTGAAGGAATGGATGCTCATTCATGAGCTCTTAGATTCCAACATGCTTATTGTTGGATACAACTTGGTTAGTGATCTGGTTGCTATCTGGAATGTTAATAGAGCTGGTAGGAAGAACCAAGCTTTTGATTTAACTAAGGATATCAAGCATAGAATTATGTCTTTGTATGGCCAATATTATGATGCTGCCAAGGTAGGAGACCAGTTGAACGGTAGATTTTTTAGCATGTCCAGGAAGTTAGGACTATGCCTGGAAACATTTAAGCTGAAAGGGTTGTTTATGGAGTTATATTTGGCAGACATTGGTTGTTTCCAAATCGACTTCCGCCAGAGAATGCAAAGTGAATGATTCTGCAGGTAGAATTTAACAGTTTTTAAAATTAGGTATGCAGCACTTGATGCCTACTACTCGGTAATGATTTTTTCAGTGTTTTTCCATTACCAGTTAGCAATGGAAGTTGAGGTCCCCTTCCAATATTGTCCACACAATTTGATGAAAGCTGATCAGATTCAGATGATGGCTTTCAGGATGTATAGGTTTTTAATTTGATACATGGCGAGAACTTTCGGGAAACCTATTGTGGAAGCCTTGAAGTGGAAGAGCCACAATCTTCATGTGTTTATCATGTAATGAGGCAGGAAATATATGCGCATTTGGCTGCCCAGTTGGACACCTCATTTGGAGGCCATACAGAGTTCTGTTTCCCTCATTACAAAGCAAACATGAATAGGGCAAGGGACATCAAAATCTCAAGAGGGATTAATTTGGATTACACCATCGAGGAAAAATGTAAAAATGTTGATGGATATGACACATTAAGTGAAGATGAAGAGTTTGAAGAAGCTTTGTCGGAAAAACAGATTCAAGCTCGGATTATGAAAAAAAGTCATTGACCTGGTAAATCAAGGTAAAGGTTATTATAAACTTGATGAACCAGTGTCTATGGTTTTGTACGAAAATTTCCTGATGTATTGAAAGGAAACTCAACAGTTGCTGGAAATTACCTCACTGGAAGTTGATTACCATGAGTATGAACCAGTCAATATTCTGAATTGTAAAGACTCGTATGTAAGGCAACATTGGAGGATGGACATTGCCCCATATTCTGAAATATTGGTTGAACACAATTTTAAGAATGTGAAAGCAGCATGTAATAAGCTTCCCTTAACATTTCATTTGTTTTGGCCACATAGTAAAGAGGAGTTGGAGGAGTATTTGACCACTCTCCTTGATCACAACTATTTAAAACCTTTGAGCCCAGAAGGTAACAAGTTACTTTTAAAATTGTTGTGGAGAGGAGACAGGTACAGTCAATACCTGGCACTTAATAGTAGTTTGCTAGTATCAAAAGTGAACACACCAACCAAGGGCCATGCGATTAGGTGCTGGAGTAATTGGCTCGGCTTTATACTGATTTGATTTTGGCCCAAAATGAAATCATGGGAGTCAGTGCCGCCAGATCCCAAACATCATTTGGCCAAATGTCCGCAGTACAAGACCGACCTGTACAGCTATGAAAGGTTTTATTTTCGTCAAGTTGCGGTTAGAGCAGCTGGCTTACGATTTCTGATCGACATAAGCAAAGATTTGATGAAAGAGAATCAAAGGAAAATCATAGTGGCATATCAACTCAAATATGTTTGGAAGTACAAGCGGCCCTTTCATGAAAATAATTTACCATTGGATCAGCCTGGATTTCAAATTAGGCATTCAGGCAACAAGGTGATTTTTACACCAATAGGTAAGCAGCCGACAGTGCAAACCAAAAGCGCCATGGTAAGCACAATGGTGGGTAGTCAATCGGAACTGGAAAAAGTAGAAAGTAGTAAGGTAGCTCAGGCAGGAGAGATACAGGCTGAGCCTGTTGCTGCACAACCACAGCAATAAGCAATACCTGTAGACCTTAATACGCCCATACATTTGAACGAGACCGTATATGATTTAGAAGTTGACAAAAAAGTTACTGTTGAAACATCCGCACAGTCTGATGACAAATTGCAGGTAACTTCTTCAGTGGACCAAATCGAAAGTTTACTCTCAGGAATGGATTTTAGAGCGGATCTGATGTTGGATGAGAGTAATTTGATTACAATTGCTATAGAACCAAGGGTTGCAGAAATTAAAGCTAGGCTCAGTGAGCGAGCTGAGAAGGAGATCAAAAGACAAAAAGAAATCTTCCTTCTAAAGCTTGTGGAGCATAAGGCAAGGTTAGATGAGCAGCAGAAGCAGATAGAGCAGGTTCTGGCTGGTTTGACAGCACAGCCACGCCTCTGGCAGCACCTACAGTTGTTGAAGCTCCAATCCAGCAGCCTACTGCTCATCAACCTCAACCAGTAGTTGCAGCACCAGCTAGTATGCAGGTTGCCCAACCTGCGGTCAGCAAGAAGGCGCTAGTAGTTCAGGGACTGCAGAGAGATCCCTCAATAGATGGCAGTAAACCAGGTGTTTATACCGCCAAAGAGGTGCAGCAATTTAGGGAAAAGGGTCATACAGATGACCAAATTAAATGGTTAGGATGACAGAAAATTGCCGGAAAGGCCAATAGGGCAAAAAAGCGAGAAGGAGAAGATGTGGAAGAAATATCAGATAGCGAAGGTGATCAAAGGACTAGCCCAGCAGCAATGGATTCAAAATTTATTGGATCGAGGACTTTATTGACCAATTCAACAAAATCAAAGAGTAAATCTAGGCCAATGGGCCAGACACCTGGAACTTCAAGTTCTATGAGTCAAGTGCAGTCAATGTTGGCTACTGTGAAAATCCCTAGTAAGACCGCTGACTCCCAAGTGAGTAGTATATCTAAAAGGACATGGGCGAAGCCCACATCTCAATTGGAGCAGACATTTCAGCAGACCCAGAGATGTACTTCAGGGAAAAAGGTGATTCCGAAAGTTTCAGGACCTGAGTCTATGAAGCTGACAAAAAGAGGTAAGGACAATGAAGTCACTTTTGATTATCTGAGTTCTGTTTTGAGAGACTAATGGGATGTCCACAAGAAATTTCCTGTAGTGAAAGGAAAAATAGATTTTTCAACTCCGGAGGTGATTGAATATTTTGCTCAAGATATACCAGATGATGATAGGAATCAGATCATCATGGGCTTTGGTTAATAATGGAGTTGAGGAACTTTATGAGAACTTTGATGATCACTTTGAAGTCCAAGGTGGTTTCCTATATGATCACATAATTGTTCCTGAACCCATTTAGGAATATATCTGGAGAAAGATGATACCTATCTGGTTTGACAATTTTGATGTAGAGACAGTGATGGCAGTTGTGAGATACTTGTGTACCATGGTTTGCTAAAATTGGAACAGCAACAGTTAGGCCTGAGACATATTGGCCCAGTGGATGCACAGGCCAAGGCGTTTGTAATGGAAAAGTATTATGCCACTTATTTGCATGGAGAGGGTAGTACTCCATTCAGGGAAGCATATGCCAATGGAATGCAGGAGCACCAGCAAACTGCACTTGATATGGCTACTAAAAAAAGGTTGTCTGAGGTTGTTCAGAGATTTTCTGGAAAGTTTCAGAAAGCCGAGGATGATGAAGGACAACCCTTTAAAATTCTGATTCCAACCAAGCATCAACCAAGAGATATGTCCAGGAGCAGAGGCCAACACTCTAACACTCATCACATACGGAGCACTGGCAACAACCTGGAATATTCAAGATACCATTAACCAACCAGCAAAATCAGGGTAAGTGGAGTGCCTCTGCCTCTGGAGCATCTTCCATGAATTCCACTCAGGGCCAGCACCCGAGAAGAACTGGAGGGGGATACAACCGAGGCTGGGGCAGGGACAGAGTCAAGCACAGGCTTTGAGAGTGGCTAATGCTCAGCCATTTAGAGGTCAGGCCAGGGCTAGGCTCCCTCATGGGAATGCACCTCGAGGAGTTTATGAGGAATTCCTCAGGGGTTGGGGAAACTGAGGTGGTCCCTATCCTCACCATTGCAGCTTTCAGTACAGCAGATATGGAGGGGGCGGGCAACAATATTAACTTATAGCTGCATATTTTTAGTCTAAAAATGGCTATTTTGTACAAATTTTATTTCAAAAAATATAAAATACAAAAACACAAATAAAATACAAAATACACCAAAAAATGATTATCTCAACATATTGCTGCTTTAAAATTTTAAATTTTCTCAATTCGGATGAGCAAAACTTGCCTGGCCTGAAATTTTGTCTTTCGATCTCTCATTTCAGGCATGTATACAGCCCTCATATTTTTTCATTGTATTTCTTTTGATTTAAGGGCCTGAAAAAGAAGAAGATGTGAAATTTTAAGTTCGTTGTTGTAAAAATTTGATTCATAATCAGGTAAATTGAAAATGTAGATATGAGAAAAAATGTTTTTTACTGTTTAGACCAGTATTGGATGGGGTAAGGCGTCAAGCAGCTGACTTCAGAGGAAGAGCACCTATGGTAACCCAACCCCTACACTAGAAAAACAAAGTCCATGGGAGTAGACGAATGGCAGCACCCCAGATCTAGGCACAGATCACATTGCAAAGTCCAGGCCCAACTATGTTCAAGACTGTCCCCATAGCCTAAAAAGGAGTGCCCTGCGGATCGGTGTGGTCAAAATGGCTGTCACTTGAAGGACCTGGTAATGGCCAGGATGGCAATTCAGAAGGGGTATCCCAAAGAATTGCTTTGGCGGGAAAACTGTCATCTGGTTTTGGTTCGCAGTATGGGACTTGGGCTGGAGAAAGATTTTCACGTCCCATTGGTCAGTTTTGAGGGCCCAGGGATGTCAGGGTTACTGTAGGTGCACATGTTCAACATCGGGTGTCCCTGTGCAGGCAGTGGATGCAGCAAGAAGTGGCAAAAAAAGAATAAATTTACATAGATTTGTGATGCCACTGTTTTTCATGTTTTTTGGTATTTTTCATTATTAGTTTTTGGTATGGTTTGCATCAACCCCTATTGTCTTTTTATATTTATTTGGTGTATTATTGACAACCTCACCCTGCATTCTCAATGCAAGCTTGATAGGGTAATTGTACTGTTTTGTGAACATAGTGGAAGGAACTTTAAGCTTAGGATTGGAGACTGGGGTAGGGTCTCCTGAGGTAAGTGTCAGGGTGTTCTGTCTGAGACTTAGTGAAGTACTGGTGAAGGTATCCGAGAGTTCGTATGAGAGAGTTTTGGTGTGTTTGTGTTTGTTAGCCTGTGGTCAGAACTGTTGCAACTTCCTTTGTATAAACCCAAAGGTCAGTCACATCATCTAACTCCACAGCAGCTTAACAACTTTACTTTCCTCATAAAAGGACTTATGCTTGCTTCAGCAGCTTTCTTATAATCTGCATAAGACACATCAACATGTTGTTCTTTATTTGTCAGTGTTTTTCCATACCCAGTGTTGCCCAAAAGTTTGAAAGTGTCAGCTACCTTTGAAAGTTCAGGTTGGTCATCCCCATCTCTCCAGTGTTTTGTTTTTTTGTCCTTGAATGATTCAAAGGGTGAAGATTTGTCATACTGTACTACTTCATGGACTTTTTCCAGTATAAGACCATGATTACTCAAAAATCTTATCTTTTCTGTGGACAAAAATATATCTTTCCCAAAATAACTACTAATTAAGCACTTTCTTGGTTGCTTCAGTTGATCTGTTTTTTCAGCATATTCTCTCATAAAGTTTCTAATATCATTCCGAGAAACTTCAGCATGCTTAATAATGGGAGAAAAGTCAGCATATTTTTCTTTCAGGCAATGTGGGGTATAAATGTCAACCTTGGCAAACCCAAAAACAGAACCATCCAAAATGGAATTAACCATATCCAATTTTTAACCCAATTTTTGTACTGAAATTTTCTTGGTTGATTGACTTTTGTTATGTAGACTTCCCTGAGAGAATGCCACCCACATTCTCAACTTGTAACTAGGTTATTGCCCATAGCTTTAATATCATTTTCCTAGCTATAAAATTGATAGATTGTTTTGCTTGCATGGCAATATCCATCCATGAACCAACTTCTTTTACCCAATTGCTTTCCACCCACATTTCCTTGATGTTGTATAAAAAATCCGGACTTCCAAGCTTTATATTCCAGCCATTCAAGGGCAATCAGCTACGAAGAACTTTTTCTTTGAAATTTTTCTTTTTCTTTCAAGATCCAGTGATCAAAATATCATGTGGGGGCAGGCATTGATTAAGCCCAAAGGTACAATGCCTTAAAGTCAAGTCCAATAACAGCCTTAACTTTTTTCAGTGGGTTATTTCTTATACATGTTTCATCTTTTACGGCCAATCTGTTCATAACCATGGAAAGGCCCCCAGTCATGCTCGACCTCAGATCATAGTACAGATCTTTTGTCTGATCTATAAACAAAGCAAACCTTATATTGGGTATACTCTTGAATAAGTACCATTCTGTAACCCCAGGCAAAGACATTGCTTCCCTAAAGATATCAATTCCAAACTGCATCCAGTAAAGCTGGGCCATGTTTTGGGCTGCCTCGAGAAAAGTTACAACATCTCTTTTGTTGTAAAAGGCCAAATATTCCATGAGATTTTTCATGTTAAACTCATTCCAGTACTTTAGGCTTTGCTCATATTCTACACTAGAAATAGTCTGATTTTTAAATTTACTATAAAATTTTTTTATTGGTGGAAGTTTTGTCTCGAAGAGTTTATCAAATGAATCTAGGTATTCATAAGGAAAATTTGCCCTAGTATTCGATGCCCCATAAGCCTTCATGAACCCATCCAAGCTAAATCCAGGGGCAAGGTAATGTGTAAAAACCAAGAATTTCAGTGTATCAGTTGTTGAACAAAGGTAAAACCAGCTCTTAAAATTGCCTTGGGCCATGTCCCCTTAGGGTTCTTTCTGACCTGTTCAACAAGGGCTGGAAACAAGTTCTGTTTTATTAGGTTTATGTCATACTTTCCTGAATTAATCCAAGACAAGTCAATTGACAGCAAAATTTATGTAGTGATCCCCTGACTTTCAGAAAACAGTTATAATAGCTCACTGGTTGGTTTCTCCATCATGTCCAAGTATTCTTTAGTCTCAGGAATTTTCAAGTCCAA
Source organism: Romanomermis culicivorax (assembly GCA_963922205.1). Lineage (NCBI taxonomy): Eukaryota > Metazoa > Nematoda > Enoplea > Mermithida > Mermithidae > Romanomermis > Romanomermis culicivorax. The sequence goes on from CAWUHX010000044.1 coordinate 467,704, forward strand.
AATGTGAAAAATTTTTTGATAATGATTCAGTAAAAGTTCAGCTGGTTTTTGAGCTATGTCTTCTAAATGTAAAATGACAGTTTGCATCAAACAATCGTGATCAGAATTCACAAAGCAAATTGTTTCAAAACCAGGTACATTTGTCTGTATGGCACATGACACTGGTTGATGTTCAGTAAAAAATGTCAGTTTTTCTGAAACTTTATTTTCCTTCTTTAGTAGCAATGATTCAAAATCATACACTGCCAAAAAGGGACAAAATTGTTCTTTCTTTAGGATTTATATCAAAATCCTGCAGTTGTTCAACAATTGATTTTTTAACTTGAAAAACGCCGTGGGGAAACTTATGCTTTGTCCGGCCTTGACTGCAATGTTCTTTGGCATGCTCATCGAGTTTATCTAGACTCTTGAAAAGTCTTGTACAAGATTGGCAGGAAAACCGTCGTGCATAATGATCTAAAAATACAATAGCTATAGTGGGCCTGACCCATCCCTGTAATACTCACATCCAAGTTCATAAGGTTGGAATATTTGCCAATTGTTCTTTTCCAATCAGTTGCATTTCTTGAATCAGTAAGAAATATTGGAATGTCAACATGGAACAAGTCTTCCAGAAGCTCAAGATCAGTAAAAGGGACTCCAGGAATAGTGTCAACAACTACTTGATTTTTTTGTTTCACAATAAGTATCAAAACCACCTAAAATACTTTGTTTATTTTCAAAATTTCCAGTCAAGTACTGGGATAAACATCTGAAGAAACACAAATTGTCTTGGAATTTATAATTGTTCTTGTCATAAGTCATGCCCATTACATTTTTAGAATAATAGAAGCATTCAGGCAGCAGGAAGTTTTTGCATCCCACAGTGAAATTTTTTTGTGGGATGACATAAAACTCAATGTTAGTTACAGCAGCTAGAGTAAATTTTGTATCAGGCCTTGAAAATTTTTGCTCTAGATCAATAGACTGAAGTTTTTCAGCCACACTTTTTACATCATCCCCATTTTTCACAAGTGCAGGGTGATCAAATAGTCTAAAATTATTTTGACAGGTATACCAATATTTGCTTGCTCCTGTTTCTCAGTTTTTCATAATGTCTCCTATAGCTGCATCTATTCTAAAACATTCTTGTTCAGAATGAAAAATTTTAGAAAGCATAGCCAAGTAATTTCCATTTGTTGAAACCCATCTAAAATTATAAGCATGATCAAGCAAATCAGTCACATTTTTTGATGTTCTAATAAGTCTTCTAATAAGTCTAATAAGTCTTCACTGAATCATGAAAAGTCTTCAGGGTACTCTGTCAAATCTGCAAAGATAATATCATCTTCTTCAATATAAACCTTGTTCTCATCTGGTTTATCAAAAATCTCCAGTTTTGGTCCATCTTCAGGTTTGACTTAAAGACAATGATCCAAGTGGTTTTTGGAAATAACATCTTTTGAAGTTTCAAAGTCAGTTATATAGTAGGGACAGGTGGTTACATTTGGATGCTTAATTTCAAAGTGGTTGACCAGCTGATGAGGCAATGCAAATAGCAAATTGCATGCTGGACAAAGATGTCCACCCCATGAACAGCATTATAATGCTCAGCCAACCGATTTGGTCTTGGAAAGGTTTTTTGGCAAGTAGTACAAATATTTTTAGTAGTTATTTGGTAGAAATATTGATCAGAATTCTTATTTATAAACGTTGGATGACATCCTTATTCATAAACTTTGCATATAAATCCTTATTTATGAACTAAGCATGGAATTTCTTATTCGCAATCTTTCCATGAAATTCCTTATTTATAAAACTAGGGGCACTCATTGAAAGAATCAACTTGAATCAATCTCATTGAAAGAATCATGTTCGAAATTGCCAGATTATCTATAGACAATAAAACATAAAAACTTACGGTTAAACAATATTGATTGATAAACGACGACTACACTTGCATGCAAATTCATGCGTTTCTTAAAGACATGCGTTTTTCGGCCTATCCTTTAAAAGACATGCATTTTTTAAAAATATAAATAAAAAGCACTGAAATTTCGAAAAACCATAGGGTAGCCAAGAAAAAAATGAGACGGTGCAAGTTTTGAAAAAATCGGGACATGAATTGAAAAAATCGGTGCAACTTTCATGTGTTGAAGTATAGGAAATTTGAAAGAATCGGGACAAGAATTGTAAAAATCGGTAAAATTTTCAAAAAAATCGGGACAGGAATTGAAAAAAATTGGGACATGAATTGAAAAAATTAGTGCAAGTTTTGAGAAAATTCGGTGCAAGTTTTGAAAAAATCACTGGCATGTGTCTTTTTACTGCATAACAATGTGTCCCTTGTTCATAAATAGTTGATGCATAAAGGAGTGAGGGCATTCGAACAGTAAACGGGGGTAGCCAAAGGCGGACTCCCGGCGGGCTCCCAAGAGCTTTTGGCACCCTGAATGGGTGGGGGGATAGGCGGGGGCGGCTGAGCTGCACCCTCAACCTCCTGGGCATGCCCCAGCATGCCCCCAGCCTTCATCTCACTTTCCCGACCTCCTAGGCATGCCCCCAGCATGCCCCTATCCTGTCTCGCCTTCCGGACCTCCTGGGCATGCCCCAGCACGCCCAAAATACATAGTCTACGTCAGCTTTGTTCTGCCTATGCTTAACCATTGCCTATCATATATCGTTGCACCCCAGGGCAGCAGGGTATACTACTACCCACTGAGCATTTGAGCAGTAAACGGGGATGGCCAAAGGCGGACCCCCCGAGAGGTTTTGGTATCTTGCCAGGTAAGAAAAATTTGCCTATGTTTTGTGTGTGGCGGACCTCCAAGTTGCGAAACAAAACTCCCCTCCTTACTACTTGCATTTCTCAATGATGGAAAACTTGTATGCCAAGGCATTTGGACAATCAATACAACAACCTAAAAATCTTTTTAAAAAATCAAAAAATCTACTTGAAATTGGGCGAAACTATCGATGGAACCTCGATTATGGACTACCACACAATTATGGCTTCCTCATACTCCCTCAAAAATACATACGTTGGCATAATTTTCAGCGTTAGAGGATTGGACGCTGAACTTACAACTCATAGTCAAATCACAATACAAGAATGAATACATTTCGATTCCTTGCTTACATATTGTAAAGATAGGTGTCCGGTATCCAAATGGAGTCGTGGGGCAGGATGATTGTATCGAGCCCACCAAAGTCGGAAGGATCCCACGAAAGCAATTCGTCGTGCCAAGTTTGAACTATCGAGACGTATAATTGTAGGTACTGTGCCGGCTCGTTCTATAAAACATTGTTCAGTTAGAAATCAATATGGAGAAGGTCGAAAGGTCCAGCGACCAGTAAAGCGAATTCCTGAAATGACGCAGGTTTCAGTAGACACTATTCTGTTTTTCTTGAAATGCCTCTAAATAATGAAAGTGATGGAAAGCAAGTAGTATTTCTGATTTTCAGGATTTGCTGATAAACAATATATCATATAGGACTGGAAATTTGTGAGCGTACATAGTCCGTTTTTTATAAAATGCTACTAAAATGAAAAATGACACAAATATTAGGCGACTTGAAAATCCTGCACATGAAGCTCTTACTGTACATTTTTTCGCTTTAAAAATTTATAAGTGTTAGTTGAGTGTCGTCGCCAAATTTAAGCCTTAAATGACGTACGGCTTGGCAGAAAATGCTGAAAATGTAAAATAGTACTTGCTTTCCACGTTCATTATTTGGAAGCATTTTATGAAAAACGGTCTATAACTTTGAGAATTTTTCGCGTGAAAAATTTTACAGTAAGAGCTATACGTAAACAGTGTTGACGACAGTACTGATTTGTGTCACTTTTCTATTTAGAAGCCTTTTATAAAAAACAGACTATAAATGATCAGTCACTAATGTAGTATTTACAATTTCAATAATTTGGAACAACTGCATATCCATTGTAATGTTGATCGCATGCTGAAAATTGGTCACCGGTAGGACTCGTTTGTCGTAATTGGGATTACCAAGCAAATTTTTCAATAAGCGGACGTGATTTTGCAGCGATTCTTCCGAATTCAAAGCTACTTAAAAATTTGAGTCGCGAAAATTCCCAGCAAACTGAAAATCCGCCAAACTTACATAAATTGGCAAAAAACAAACTGCTGAAGATATGAATTCGAAGAATCATAGGATGATTCGCTGAAAAATAGAATACCAAAATGTTAAAATATTAATAAGAAACAAAGTATAATAGAAAACTACTTTTGAATAAAAAATATTCTCACCAAACAAAAGACTTTATTTTGATTACTACAAGGACAGGTAAAAATCAATTAGAAACCGCATGGCACATCAAAGAGGTTCGATTTGGTAAACTTTTGTAAACTTTCGATAGTAAGACCGTGTCCCATTCAACAAGTTTTGAGGCGAAATTTCTGATAAGCAACTGTTATTTCACATTCTACACTGATAAGCATATTTTGAAGAGAAAAATTTTTGGTTTTGGAAAAAAAAACAAAAAAACACGGTTTTTGGCTAAGTGGCATGAAATGCATCAATTCATGTCCGTGCAAACTTTAAAGCAACTTGTTCACTCAAGACTCCACAGATCAGCACTCATCCTGCCGAAATTTCAGCTGAACTTTCGTGTATGTCCGTTGGACATAATCATGCACATTTGCTTACTATAACTTTCACAGTTGGGACAGAATAATAACCAGGAAATACTGGGCGAAAATCAAAAAGCCGATAAAGCGAATACTTGTCGAAAAACAAAGAATAAAAGCGAAGCATAGATTTAGATTGAGGAAACACATTCACCACCGAAACTTGTATTGAACCGTTCTAGGGCATTTCGTGACACCACTGCACCAAATTTGGCAAAGAACAGGCACGACATATCGGAGAAACCGCACACGGTATAACCTTACAACCTGAAAAAAATGATACCTTTCATTCCTTTACAGCAATAATTAATTGTAGAAAAATATTTTCTTATATGAAACTTGGCCACAACCTTGTTTTTCAAAAATGAACCAAATCATTTCAGATCACTTCAGAGTGGTCCAAAAACATAAAATAGTCGATAAACACTTGAGTCCTATCTAAAGGGGAATCACAATGGTTTGTCAATGGTTCGCAAAAAGTGACGTCACTAACGGCATGGAGTGAAGCACTGGGCAACCGCCTGAGAGACGAGTATGTTGACCGACAGACCAGCATCGTATTCTTGTTAATTGTGTTCATGACTGTAGTCAGATGTTAGAGTGGTGCTATACGCCATTTATTTTCAAATGATCAATGAAGCAAGATCGCGGCCAAACATTTATTGAACATTGTGGAAGGCTCGTTGACATCAATTTTTTCATGAAACAAGGTCCATGATGATCACTCTTTTTAATTATGCCAAGATTATCGAAGATGATTTTCTAATCTCTAGTAAAGCTGCGTTTTTCAAAACTCCGCTTTGCTGCATCGATCATTTCAGAATGAATTGAGTGTGAGTATCAAGTATACCTGCTCTCAGTTTCAGCCTACAGTATGAGTGTACGGTTTTGAAAATGCAGTCAACTCAAGTTTGAAAACTCCCTGATGAAAAAGCTTTCTTTGAAGACGACCCATTTTTATTCTGGTTAGCATCCTTATCCGTTGGTCGGTGCAGTCTGCTCACATTCATTTTTGAAAAACTATCAGAGTTGGGTCAATTATTTACCCATATTTTCATTGTTCTCTGCTGCAGAACTTTATGCTAGATCAGTAGAAACAAATTTTTCAAACAGCTCATTTTTCGACGTAAGTTTTTCCAATGCCTTTCAGCCTAGCATACACGCACTAGGGTTTGAAGGGTTTGATTGACCCTAAGCAGATATTTACTGACCCCCAGCAGATTCAACCCCCCTCCCCGAAGTAATGATCGAGAAAAAGACGAAGAAACCGAGAAGATGTTTTCTAAACAAAGCGTATTTGATTCCAAAGAAGTAACATTGAAACTTCAGAAGGTGCTGATCAAGCAGTTCACATATTTGACTAAAATACGTTGAAGAATATGCTGCTTGGACGTTAGAAGATCTTTATTTTCGTCATTAAAAAAATAAAGTTTTTCTATCCTGTCTGACCCGCAGCACAATTTCACTTTTCAGTTGGTACATTCTTTCTTGCTTTTCCGAATTTTCTGTTACTGTTTTTTTATTTTATGCGTCATTTCGTTTACGCCTGAAGATTTTCTTTTGTCTCCTAATCATGTTGCATTCAGTGTTGTTTTTTTTGCCGGAGGCATAAGAAAATTTTTTGAGGCAAACGAAATTGGAGTAGTCATTTGTATATGTACAAACGGCTCTTTCCCTATATAGGGATGAAAATTTTGGGGATAGGATACAGAAAATATGCATTTTGGTGCATTTTAGAAGTCTTCAATTATCATTATCTAGGAATGTCTACCTTCATCTATCATTTAATGTATAATAGTTTTCATCATCTCAGACGTGTAAGTGGTAATATGTTTTAAGTGGTTATCTTCAATATTTTATCTTGATATTTAATGAAAATTCGTAGTTTTTCCTCGAAACATTTTTTGAGAAAGAACAATACGTCAAGTCTCTAAACTTTTCAAAGTTCATTGTTCCTTTCCTAACGTAAAAACAAATCGAAAGTTCATGGAAGTAGCCTTCGGAAATTTCTACTCCTCCACTCATATCTTTTCGGCCAAGTTCATGAGAGTTAACGAATAAATTACTGGTTTTAAAATTTTCCAAATAATAAAATTCTAAAAATTACGACATTTGAACGTCAATCTTTCCAGCGCTTGGCGCCGGAAAGATTGACATCTATTTTGGGCTTTCACTTGTCATCATAGAGAACTTAACCATCAATTTATCATCTAATGCAAAGTCATTATGCTATTAGATAGTTTTCTACAAAATTTGTTCCACAATGCTTGTAAATTAGAATTGAAACTCGAAAATTTCAATTTCTTTGTAAATTTTAATGAAGAAACGACATTTTTCTAGTTATAAATACAATTTTAAAATTACACTGATTTGGTTATTAGTCTTTGGTCATGACGTAGAGGAACACATGTCACTTATTTTACGTAATTTTGCTATGTAAAAATTGTATAAATGAAATATTGGCAACCGTTTGTACATGTACAAATGGGTCATTTACAAAAAAACCTTGGTTGCATTAGGTTAATTTTTCGTGCCCAAGCATTTTTTAAACTAGTTTATTAGAAAATTCCCCGATGGGGCAGAAAAAAAGAATATACTTGCTTGGACAGTTGCCAAGTTAGAAAAAGGATTGAACTAGATTTTTGAGAACTTGAGTTAAAGTTTGAAAAACCCACTTTCGTAATATTGTATTTTAATTCTTTCTCATTAAAAAATTGTCCATGTCTGTGGAGAAGTATATTTTGCAGCTTCGTGCATTTTGTCCCTCCATAACATTGTATCAACCACAGAAAAATTTTTCTGGATGAAAATTATATGCAAGCTAATGGTTGACTTCACTCAAATGTGGAGAAATGCTAAACCAATAGCAATATATAACCTGTTTTTTAATAAAAGCTTGTAAAGTGAATATTGACAAAAATTAGCCCTGTCGTTGAAATCATTTACATACACAAACTTACGACTATAGAATTTTTGATTGTGTGCCGTTACCTCGATCATCATTTTACCTCGACCGTCCCATTACCTCGACCATTCCCTTACCTCGACCGTCCCCTTACCTCGACTAATGTTAAAAATGAAACATGAAAAACGTCTTTTATGAACCGTCCCGTTACCTCGACCATCCTCTTACATCGATTGTCCCTTTAACCTCGACTTAATATAAATAAATTCCTGGAAATTTAAAGTTATCATTATTTTGCCACGGGGACACAGGCTGGTTTTCCCATGATATTTTACAAAGTTTAGAACCATGGGCACTACCGTTGTGTGATAAATCTTGATTATTTTGTCCAATAGGGAAGATTATGGACCAGCAATGTTTATTCTTTCAAAATATCGCAAAATTAATTTGTTAAAACGGGAAAGTTTAGCTCATCCGGGTCCTTTCCACATCTTTCAGAAGAATAAAACTGTTAATTAGCCGATGGATCAACTACGGATTGTTATGAATGCAGAAATTATGACAAGCTGGGCAGCGAAAAAGGAAGAACAAGGGTCAAAGCAGGTCGCTTTATTAGCAATCCAAAAGCAGGCCACAACCCTCTTTGTGCCCCAATTGCTGTCGCCCTGTAGCCTTAATATTGTAATTAATGAAAAGTGCAAAAATTTTCATACAGAAGCATACCATTTGATATAGACAGTCAAGGTAATGGGATTGTAATAAAAAAGGAGTTCTCGAAATAAGAATACATTGATCGAAGTGAAGGGAGTTTAAAGCACTAGTCGAGGTAATGGTATGGTCGAGGTAAACGGATGGTCGAGGTAAACGGATGGTCGAGGTAAAGGGAACTCAAAAAATATTGAAAGTAAGTTCAAAATGTTCACAAGTTTTTCAGCCTTATGTGACATACAGTTTAGCTGAAAATCTTGAAAATCGGGAATAGTACTTGCTTTCCACCCTTATTATATGGAATCATTTCAAGAAAAACAGACTATAGCATTGTATAAGTCTGGAGTGATCCGAATAGATGCCCCTAACTCTAGCTGAAAAATAGTGAGTGACTGGCATTTTATAGTCATTTTGTTTTTTTCAACTTATGCCTGTGATTTCAAAGGCGTCATTAAGCACTATAAAAAACCTATGATTAGTTGCACTAACCCAATCTGCAAATAATCTGAACGTCTGGATTAAATTGCTGATCCGCAGTGGTGTTTCATTCTGAGTATCCAGGTATTTTGGGTACCTGGGTATACCTACCCAGGTCAATTTCAAAAATGAAACCTGGGTGCTACCTAGGTATTGGGGTTACCGGTTTACCCGAATTTCTAACACAATATTGTATGGATAAAACACTTAAATACTTCAATGTTCAAGTACCCAGATAAAGTACTCAGGTTGGGTATCAAAATACCTGGATAAGATGAGTACTGTGAAAGCTATGTACCCAGGTCATAGGATTTTTAGTGTTAAGCACTAATCCTCAGTTTCAGCTAATCACAATGTCAAGATTTTCTTGATTGCAGAACTAACAATCCTCACACCAGGCTTAATATTAGCTAATACTAAGGTGTAAGCCCAGGTTCAGGAATTGCAGTCCACAAATAAAAAAATTTGAGAAAATAGTGCAACCCAACAGATCAAAATGGTGATAATCCTGATGATATTGAGATTATAGCAAATATTTGATATGATTGACATGTTAATGCAACTGCTGAAAGTTGTGTGGTTGCTTTTTTGTTCGAGATTATCTTTGAGTTCGAGGTTAAACCTTTAGTAGATATGTACACTGGTTACAGTCATCGCCCACTACCTGCAAGCAGGGCAGCAGGGTAAAGCATACAAAAATGCATTTAACAAGTTTTTGATTCAGCCATGCACATGCTACTCTGACACAATTATCATCACCAAACTTATGTCTCTAAATGGATGTATGTTTGATTTTACATGAAACAAAATTTTATCAGGCACCCAAATATGAAACACTTTTCGCTAATTACTCATCTCTATCTCTGTTAATGTGATGGGCAAACTTGCTCTGCTCTATGTCATGAAATCTCAATGTATTATAGTCCTCCTTGATCAACCTCTGCATTGAATTCTATGTCACATTCAACAAAAACTATACATATAGCACCTGTTGAATGAAAATTCCATATTTGCATGGCAATGTTTCAAGTCAATCATGTTTTTGAATTTCAGATTTTTTGCTCATCTGTTGAAGTTTAGTGCAGTTGGAAGCATACATGTGCAGGGGTAATATGGGGAAGGCAGAGTTTTTAAATTGGAAGTCTTTTCCCATAAGAAAACATTTTAGTAAACTTTTTGGGATTTTTGTTCCAAAAAACCAGGATCTACTCCTTCTGTAAGCACTCTTTCCTCACATTTCAGAGCTGCACATGTATGGTTGAAAGTAGGGATGCATGGGACGAATTTTCGAGAGAGAGAGAGAGAGAGTTGAAGAGCAAAAAATGGATTTTCCAAAAAAATTTTAAATTTTATAATTTTTGTCAAAAAACCTGTTTTTTAATGTGTTTTTCAATTTTGAAAAAGTCCAGGATAGTAAGTTTTTCCAGAGGCCAGCTGGGTGTATCCAGAGTCTTAATGGAAGGGTTCATTCCCCCCACCCTATGTGCATCACTGGTTGGTAGGTGTGTTGATGCACTCAGCTGCAAAATATTCTTTTCCATGGACATAAAAAATTTTTCAATGGGAAAAAAATCCAATATTACAAAAGTCAATTTTTCAAACTTTAACTCAAGTTCTCAAAAATCAGTTCAATAATTTTTCTAAATTGGCAAGTGTCCAAGCAAGTATATTCTTCTTTTTTCTGCCCCACCAAGGCATTTTCTAATAAACTAGTCCACCTCTTTTGGGCCTCAGCCATGAATAAAAACCCTCATAGAAGCACATTAAAGTTGTAAATTTGGTCATCTTCACATCAAAGAAACAGTAAAAAACAATCTTAAAACTACAAATCCTCACTTTCTGAAACTGCATAGTAAAACTCATTGTAAACAGAATGTAAAGTGACTATATCTGTTTAATTCCTCATGGTCAAGAATTCTCAGTCCAACAAATCACAAAAATACCTTCATTCACACAAAGGACAATTTTTGGTGCAAAGTGACTGCATCCATTGAAATCCTTGCATTCAAAAACTCCCTTCATCAAGAATTCACGAAAATGCACTTTTTTAGACCCGGGATAATATTTTGTGTAAACTGACAGCTTATATTGAATTCCCCGCAATTGAAAACTACAAAAATAGGCTTGTTTACACCTGGCATAATTTTTTTGTGTAAAGTGACAATCTCCATTGAATTCCCAACAGTTGAAAACCCTATCCACAAGAAGGCTACGGAAATATTCTTGTTACACACATGATAACTTTCGTGTAAAGTGACTGCATCTACTGAATTCCCGCAGTCAAAGACTCCTTCCACCAAAAAATCATGAGAATATGCTTGTTTACATCCAGGATAATTTTTTTTGTGTCAAGTGACTGCATTCATTGAATATACCATGGTTGAAAACCCCTTCCACCAAAAAAGTCATGGAAATACGCTTGTTTACACCCATGATTATTTTTTGTGTAAAGTGACAGCATCCATTGAATTTCCAATAGTCAAAAATGATCGGATTTTAGGGGGCCAAGTATATAGGTTGATGCTACCATGCCAGCTGTGATTTTCACAATTGTATTTCAATCTACAATTTTGGAAATACAAAAGCCTGGAGCATGTTTCACTTCTTATTATAGCATATTGGGATCATGCCTATCCAAAATTTTTCAGTTTCTTCCTGCTCTTTCATTCAACAGTAGCACTCAGATTGTTATGTTAGGTCTCTGCTTAAGTCTGAAAATGTCAGCAATATGACTGAAGAGGCTATTGGCTTATACCAAACTAGCTACCATAGGTCAATCAAATGAGCTTCCTATGAGTAAAGGCTGATACAGTGCAACAGTTCTTTAGCAGAGCTAAACACAACCTTCAGTCGCTATAAAGCAACTGGAATCCAACAGCTTGCACCTGAAAAACTAGCAGAGTACTCCAGAGAACCTTACCCAATGGCTCTTGTAAAAGTCGGAAATGTGAGACACTGCTGTAGCAGATAATGTGGGCCAATATAACACTCCATTGCCACTAAACAATTGATAAACAAACACCAATCAGTCAACCCACTTTATTGGCATAAAACGATGATAACAGAATTATGGGGGACAGGTGGCCCACACAATACACATAAATTTGTGAGAATGATCGTAACATGTCACATATAGCCATTTAAAGGCAGTTGTGCCCACATAATGACACCTTCTCACCATCTTCACAATTAGCATAGATTGGATGCCTGCTATCATAAGTGCATCCCCAACAAGATCAAAGTATGATAAAAAGGTAAAACTGTATCAACAGTAACTAACTGGATAAAGAAGTAAGTATGTAACGCCTTATGTGTTCAGGGAATTATGAAGGTTTTGAAGTGGCACAAGCAGCTGTGTTGCTTAATTTTGAATTGCTTGCAAAGTGAGATATAACTGTGGAACAGTGGTTTCAGAGAGGCATACGCAAGATGATCTGGAGTCATGTAAACCAACATGAATTACAGGAGGGGTTTATACTCTGAATTCTCCAACTTGAATGCATAGTGTTGAGAATTTCAGAATTGAATGCTTTAAAAAAGTTTCAAAAAAAATGAAGACTACCGAAAGGATCATGATTCTGAGAATTTGAGGGTACATGTACAAAAATGTTTTGAAATGTGGAGCAAATGTGTAGAAATGGGTGACAATGTGCAGCAAATATCATGTATTTTTTGAAAAAGATGTCATGCTGAGGTCTGGTGGGTAAAGTGACTTCTTTGGGAGTAAAGCGTCATCGACTGTCAAAATTTTAGGGGACCTTATTGTAATAAACCATTGGATGACTTTTGAAATCTTTTCATCTGATTTTTTTAAGATTTGGCTAATATCATGACAATTTTGTGCTCCTCATTACTTGTGCTGCTATAAGTTTAGTATTATTGGCAGAGGGTCTAATTTTACGATTAAACAGTCCCACTTATTTTGTCACAGTCATCATTGATAAAGCAGCAGGTATGAAATACACTCTTTTTCTTTTGGCTGATAGTTTGCTTCCTTTTGTTTTGCTGTTTTTTGGCCATTTTCTCACATTTTCCAAGCCAGTCTAGCATTTACTGTAATCCCACAACCAAAACTAGCTCTTTTCACTCACTGGTCCTGGACGTTTTGATGAGCGAACATTCCCACAATGCAAATGGCTGCCGTGATGGATAAAGCGATGAAAACAAAACTGACCAATAAAAAACGATCGACCAATTCAGATAACCATTCCCACTCCAATTGGATTATTTCCAAATCCTCACGGCTATTCATATATTCATTCAAAGTAGATAATTGGCGTTGAATGAATTTCAATTGACTCAATGCACCTGAACCATTACTGTTTCGGTTGATATCATCGGCAATGCCATCTTGGTAGGGAAAAAAGAAATATATATATTAAACAAAAATTAAAACTGAAAAGATGAAAAAAGGAAAGTAAACAAAATAATGATCCACAAGACTGGGTAACTAGCATGAGTGACACATGATTTACAGATCGTGAACTAATCCTTGCTCTATTCACTGAAACAACTACCGTAGTTAAGCAGTGATACAACATGAAAAAACAGTGATCAACGAAACCATTGGTAATTCATTGTTGTTGAGAAATCGAAACGTTTGTTCCTGGCCACTAAGAGGACTTTTGTGGAGTCAGGTTCTTTAAAGTACACCATTCAAACTCACTCAAATTTTGTTCATCATTGTGGTTATTGGTGTAATGATTGGAAAACTTTTTGTTAGCTGAAGACATTTGGCGTTCAAAAACGAAATCATTTGTTGAAGTGGACATGTTTTTTTCGTAGTTGTTACGATCACTAGACAATGGGGTGGCATCGCAACTGGCCAATGGGACTCGAAGTTCGTGGTCCTTGAATCTTTGCTGAAAAAGGTTTGTAGAACAGACAACAGATTCTTGGTTGAAATACAATAACAACTGACGAATTTCTGCATTCACAGTGTATCTGATTGTTCCATTTTTGAGACAAAAAGTAACTAACTCTGTTTGTATATTATTTCACATGATAATAACTCTATAGCATGTTTTTCTTAGCTTGCTCTTAAACAATAAAAATGGAAAGCTAGCAGCATTTCATATTTTTAGAATTTTCTGATAAACCATATGTCACATAAGACCAGAACATCCTATGCATGCTGATTAACAATTTTTCGAAGGGAGAAGAACCTTTGAACTGTAAAAGCTTTGTTTGAACGATTCTGATGACATCTTAAGACACAATTTCTCTAAGACTTGACCAAGGTTGTGATAAGTAAAAAATTGATCAGACCTCAAAAAAACATATTTTGTACGGTTTTTTGGACTGAACAACATGCCAGTATTTGTTTGATTTAAAAATCAAAATTCATTGTGTAACATCAATCCAAAGGTTCAAATTTTATGTGATTTTCGAAATTTTAGGTCACAATCATTGAAAGCCTATAAGTAATTAGGTATGCAACAGCAATCAATAGAACTTTGTCAGTGAATGTAACAATGTTTAATGTATATGCATGACATATATAGATATATTTAGCACCAAAATTATGGTCTAGACGACACTTTCAATTCCAATTCTCAGCAGTTATCAATGACTCAATTTCACACATTTCTTTACTATATAAAGTCAAATAATGAGTGTCATTGATTAAACTCCACTATGTTATGGCTGGACTCCTTGGCTACATACCCACAAAATTTTATCAAAATGAAAAAAACCATTTAGTGTGCCATAGTGAAACAAGTGGAAGCCATGTTTGAATCAAATTGTAAAATTTTTTGTTTACTAATGCAGTGATTCACCCAAAATTCTAATAATCTAACTAAAACTTTTATGCATTGTAGCATAAAATCTTGGCTATATACCCATAAGGTTTGGTCACAATATTGTTATCCCTCACATTGGAAATTATACAAAGTTGAATTCATTCTTGATATTATTGAAAAAACTTCAGGTTCAAATTGTTTTTCCATTCAGTCAGAATATTATTAATTCTATTGCAAATCGACTAGATTGCAGCCACAGTATGTGGCTAAATACCAACCAACTTGCCTCAAAGTATTGACACCCATTGTATATTATTAAACTAGAAAAGAAATGTTCTTTTGGTTAACTGTAAGATGAAAAATTGTTTGAATTTTCAACAAAAGCTGACAAATTCTGGATCTTTTTCAGATCACAAGAGCTCAACATAGAATCCACTTGAATATGATGGAAATATTTGCTCTAAATCAGGTGACATTTTTGAAGAGTCATATCTACATACTAATTATTGAAACAATTATTCGAAATAGTCTGTTCTCAGTAGTTCACTTTCATATTCTGAATGAGGATCAAACATGACTAGATCCTTGTAGGGTTCTCCTTCATCTTCAACACCACATTCTCCTTCCAGGTTGCTACTATAGAATGTAGTAGGTTCTTCCTGATGATGGCTGGCTTCCCTAGCCTAGAATCAGGTAATTCATTGTGGTATGAGGAATTCAGATCCAGCGACAACTTCAGCATTGAATTTTTGATGATATACAATGCGACTGTTGTATTTTTCCAGCAAATATTGACATTATTTTTCTGTTAAGGGATGGCATATCTTATGCTTCTTCAGAGCCAAACCTTTTTCCATAACATCAAATGAGTCAGCTGCTTAAGACAATTCAAGAGCTTCTTGGACTTCAGGCAAGCCAGGAATCAATATATGTTCTACTGTGGCTTTGTATTGCCAAATCACATAACCATGTTTGCTGTGGCATCAGCTTTTGGTTACCCAAAATAAGATGCTGCAACAAGTTGCAATGAAGTACAAAAGCCTTTATACAGTCTTCTTCAGGACAGTAGAAGGCACGGCTTTCCATTTTATATGGCTCTGGCTGCAACATCTTCGGATTCTTCTTCGAAGCTGGTGATTGTGATTTTTAGATCAATAGCAATCCAGAACTTTGACGTTTGAAGGGATGCAACCTCTGGCTGGTCTTCATAAACCACATGATGGATTTCAAGCTTTGGTAACTGTTCGAAATTCAATATTTTCATCTTGAATATGCTTCCAGTACCAACCTTGTAAGCTTTAGTTGCCTTGATTTCAGTAGATGTGAACTAGAAATTGAAGTTGCTCCTGATACCAACTGCTTTAAGATCCATCTTCTTGTGTGGGATTTTGAGATTTCCAATGATGAATGATGTTCTCTTGACTTTCCAATGTGTTGTAGCACACCTGATGGATTCTTCAGCAGTTGTACACAGATTGTTTTCATCTATAAACAGTCAAACTTGCCTCTTTATTAGTGCAGCAATTTGGTCACATGGGCCTTCACCAAATTGAAGTTTAGAGAAGTCCCAGTTCTTGATAGTCACACCTGTTTTCTGAGATATTGTTGGGTTGGGGGCCATTTAAACATCCAGCATTGTCAGATCACACAAAAGCTGTGTTGATTGCAGGTTGTTCTGCCTTGATTTTTGTCAATATGTTAGTCAGTATTTGAATAATTGCATTACCATCTCATGCAAGGTAGTTGAAAACATGGACAAATGTGTGGTGGTGTAGCAGTTCACTTTTCATGCCAAGGGCAAATGGATGTGCCATGGCAAACTGTGCTTTTAAACCAGCTTGACTGACTTTCCCATCCACTGGAAGGCAGAAATTTCATTGCCCAATCTAGATGGAGGTAAACAGATTCTCCTGGAGATTGTCAATGATGTCTTTCCATTGCTTCATCTTGGTGCACTGATCTAAGCTGCTGTTGATGCCATTCCAAAACATTGATACTTTCATCAACTAAATATTCAGCTTCAACTTTATCAATTGGGTTAGCAAATGATAATTGAGTCATAATTATCTTTAAAATATGTAACTCAAAAACTGACCTTTATGAGTGAAACATAAGCGACATCCAAACAGTAATTCTATACAATACAATCTCCTCCATTTTGTACACAGCATTACAAAAATTATAAATTGGTAGATTATGCTGCACATTTGGAAGCACTTTTGAAAAAAGTACTGAGTAAAATTTGTTTGTATAGACCATTTTTAACCAAACAATATTATATTCCAAAAATTTTTTCCAATAATAAAGGCAATAGGAGCTGCAAATACACCTATTTCTTGGATATTATTTTACATAAAAATTGGTTAGAATAAAAACAGTTATTAAAAACTGGGCCAAAGCACACCCAGTCATCATATTTGTTTTTTTTTATTTGCAACCAGATGTCTAAATAACAAAGAAATATTATGTTTATAAAACCATTCACCTTATTTGATTGTAATCCATGTTAATAATTTTTCTCATAATTTGATGGCATTTCAGTGGGGATCAGAGGTCCCCAAGGTCAGATTTTTCAGGTAGGGGTAAAGTTGAAAATTTGCCAGGGTAGTGTAGCTAAATGTCCACTAAACACATCATTTTGTCTTCAAATTAGGCACCCAGTGATCAATTTTTAGGACTTTAGGTAGGGGTAATATCATACCCCTATATGGTTGTCTGGTGGGGATAATGTTGCTGATCTGGTGGTAGAAAAACAACATTTGATGAATATACACTGATGATAACAATGAGGAATATTTGAAGCCTTATTATCTGAGAAAGAATTTTGTTGAAAATTTGAAAAATGTTACATCTTATAGTTAATCAAAAGAACGTGGCTTTTCTAGTTTATTAATATACAATGGAGTCAATACTTTGATGCAAGTTGGATGGTATGTAGCCACATACTGTGGCTGCAATCTAGTCGATTTGCAATAGAAGTAATAATATTCTGACTGAATGGAAAAACAATTTGCACCTGAAGTTTTTTCAATAATATCAAAAATGAATTCAACTTTGTATAATTTCCCATGTAAGGGATAATGATATTATAACCAAACCTTACAGGTATATAGCCAAGATTTTATCCTGCAAAGCATAAAAGTTTTAGTTAGATTTTCAGAATTTCGGGTGAATGACTGCATTTTTAAACAAAAAATTTTACAATTTGAGTCAAAAATGGCTTCCACTTGCTTCACCGCAGCACACTCAATGGTTTTTTAATTTTTATAAAACCTTGTGGGTATGTGGCCAAGGGGTCCAGCCATAACATAGTGGAGTTTGATCAATGACACTCATTATTTGACTTTACGGGGTACAAAAATGTGTAAATTTGAATCATTAATAACTGCTGAGAATTTAAATTTAAAGTGTAGTGTAAACAATAATTTTGATGCTACATATGTGGACGATGTCCCAAATTTTATGGACGATGTCCCAAATTTTATGCACGATGTCCCAAATTGTCCAAAACCTAGGGACTGGAGTAATTTATGGAAAAAATTAAAGGTCTCGCCTCAAAAGCTGGAAAAATGCTTCGAAAAATAATTCATGTGCTCTAAAATCTGTAAGAACTCGCAAAGCGCTGAGAAAGTGACATTTTTGATCACTATCTGTTCGAAAAGGATCATTTTCTGTCGAAAAATTGAATTGGGTAGCTGTTCCCTCACTCCTGAATGAATGGGGTCTCACTCGCACCTTTGCCTTAATACAGCGATATGGTTAACAAAACTTTGGGGTCGCCATGTGGTTAGCCGTATTTGCCCAATGGCACTTGCAGTCAGTTATGTATGTATTGAGCGTACGTTTGCGAAGAAAATCATCTGAACTGAAAAAGCTCTGTGGTTAATGCTTTTCCAAATGAGCCTCGGAAAGAAAGAAAAATGTTGATGCAAATAACAAGCAACCTACGTACATTGCCTTTTTTCTCAGGTTGACTGCATCAGTCAGGATTACAATTTGAAAAAAATCATCACCTTCCTACGGATTTTTTGACACTTTTTTGCGTCTCAAGGATCATTCAAAAATGAACAGTTTTATATGTAGTATATGTCAACAGTTTAACTGTTCAAGCATAGGGCTTCTAATTCCAAAGAGACAAACATGCCACGAAAATACAAATATCACGAACATGGGAACATCAACAATTGAGCGATGTGCAACAAAGCATATATAGAGACTGAATTAATTTTGAATAAAAAAAATCTATCAAGTTGATAATTTTGAAGAATTTCTGTAATACTTAGATCGTGAAACGAAAACGATTAAGTTACACACGATGTAGAGGGGCAAGAATTTCAAGAAGCTGATGTAAGATGTCAGATGAATTCCCTCACTTCATTCGTTTCCGACTACTCTTTCCAGAAATGTTTCAAAAGGAAACAAGCAATAATAATGGATTTGAGTTCATCGGGGCGTCAATCAAAATTAATACTATGCCATATCTCTTTCTTACCATTTCGTTTTCCATTTTAAAAGCTTCAGCGTATTTGACCATCGACGCTAACTTGACGGGTGTTTTCATGCATAAAATTCTGGCCACATGGACAAAAAAGAATTTCTTGAGCCAATCTGGCACCCTGTGGCCGTAGTAACCGTTTTTCTGAAGCATGATGATCAACGCCGTGAGCACTGTGGCGATGGAAATGAGCAAAATGACGCTCAAATAGAACCAGCCTGAATCGAAAAATGGATGCTTAATGTCGAAATAGTTGTTCTGAGTACATGACCAATATTGACAGAATTATGAAGTCAAAAACAAAAACTAAATCTTCAAGGCTAAATATTGAGATAGATTCATTGCAATTTCCACGGACATTATCAGTGCACTTTTGCGTCGAAAAAGCCTCAGAAATTAAGGTTACTAAGAAATTTTTGTTGGAACAATAAAATAAAGAACGACGGCGATATTTTTAGATTACATTCAATTACGATAGTAACGACATTCAAGGATGTGGAATTTCACTCTTGCTGAAAGTAAACTAACGTCATAGTCTATTGTAAAACCTGAACATTCAAATAACTTTCCGAGTTACAATAATTGTTATGAGCAAGACACTCTCTTACACTCAATTTGAATATATAAGTATCGCAGCCAACAACAGTAAAATTCACGATCATCACTACTCTTCATATATTAGCATAATAAAAAGAGAGCGGCACAAACTATTAACGGTAGAGTAAACTTGAATTTGCAGCAATAACTGTGATAACTGAATTATTAAAAGTACCGAACAAAATATATTATAGCTGTAGCTTAAACATAATCAGCAGTCTACAACAAATTTAAAATCAGTTCAATATCAGAGAAAAGGTGAAATAAGAGCCCCGAAACTGGGCTCGGACAATACATTAAGGAATTCAAGCTGTACCTTAACTCTGTATGCTACAACATTGCCGTTAAACTGCAGCATAAGCTGCTGCTTAACTGCGAAAAGAAAGTGTTTATTTATGTCAATATTTAGTTTGCAAGTCATTGTCAACCGTATCAAGGTTGATCGGAAACCCCTTAAGTATATGAAAAAATCGAATATAAATGCGTTTAATGTAAGTCCATAATCTCGTAAGCTTGATAAAAAGATGGCTTCTCACCGATGAGGGGCACAAAATTTGAGGTGGTGGGCATTTGATCAGACACCATCAATAAAAGAATAGACATAGCCAAAAGAGTCGTTATGCCCAAATTCACTTTCTCCGTCCTTTCGCCGTTCGTAGTTGCAGGTGAAAAAAATCCCACGAACGAAATTAAAGTGATAATTAGAGTAGGGACGACCAAATTAACTAAATAATGGAGTGGTTTTCGATGCAAAATCAAATCACAAACTAAAACCTGAAATGAAAAAGCATTCGAAGCAACTAAATGTCACAACTTGGGTTCAAAATTTGATATTTTGCCGCAGGAGTTTTTTTTCAGTTAGGATATGAACAGCGTTCACAAGAGTGCGAAATTCCCATTTGATTCTTCTGCAAACTATAGTCTGTTTGTTCAATGCCTATACATAGTGAACTGGAAAACAAATACTTTTTTATATTTTTGCGATTTCCTGCTGAAACATATGATTTTTAGAACTGAAAATTTGTGAGCATATTCACACAGACTCTAGCAATTTTTAGCTTGAAGCTGTTTTTCAATTTAGAAGTATTTTATAGAATACATACTATAGGCATGAAGAATCTGAAAAATCTTGATTGCCACTAGTCTATGCTCACCGAAAAAGGAACCTTGCAGCATTTATACTCGAAGAGGTGCCGCTTGCACGTAAACGCTAAAACAGACCATTCTTCACTGGGTATGAAATCGTTCATGATAACATTGTTGGTGAAAGGATGGTAATCGATGCCGGCCGAATCGTAGAGCCACGATCCGAAAGACATCGTACATCTTTGTTCATCGAAAGGGAAAAATAGGATGTCCATGTTGCATGTGTAACGGTAAATGGCTGGATATCTGTAAAAGTGTTCGTGTCAGATTTTCATTTGGAATCGGAACTAATATTATTCCAATTTGACGAGAAATGAGTGTAAATATGATCTTTCTCACAACATGACTGTTTGAAAAGGAATAAGCTGCTTAGATAACACTGTGAAAGGAATCACATCCCCTATTGCACAGTAAATTTGAGGCAGCAGATGAGTTCAAAATCCGGTTAATAACAAAAATTTCAAAATGAAATCCGGCACTTTTCAGTGTCAAGGTTGGTGCTACTGTCAAGAAGACCATAACAATCTAACAACATTTGATTCAGATCACTCTGATGGAACATACAAAATGCAGAATAATGTTATGTATAAAATCGAAAAGAATTTGGAAAAAATCGTGATCCCAAAATCACTGACTGAAGAAGTCATCAGGACACATCATGATAATTAGTTAGCAGATCATTTTGGAGCTCGCGAACATTTCAGCTCATAGCCAGCAAATATAACTGGCCATCACTGAACAAAGATGTAGTGAATTACTATAAGTTGTTTTCACTGTTTCAGGTTAATAGGCCTGCTAGACATAAGGTTCGAGCTAATCTCAAACCTATTCAAGTGACTAAGCCGTTTGAAAGGATGTGTGCAGACTGTATATGTCCACTCGCAATTTCTGAAAATGGTAACCGTTTCATTGTGGTTTTCATTGATCATTTCACCAAATAAATTGAGGCGTACTGTGATCAATATCACTGCAGCCACAATGGCTAAACATTTGCGGTTAACATTGTTTGTCGTCATGGATCACCCATGATCCTTCAATCAGACCGAGGCTCAGACTTTACATTCAGTCTAATGACTGAGATCAATAAACTGCTTGCCATTTAAAAGTTGCACACAACCACCTACCATCCAATGGCAAATGGGGGAGGGGGGCACCAACCTTTGACCATTTGAATTCAAATGTATGTGGAAGCAAACCAAAGGAATTGGGATAATCATCTTCCCTATGTAGTCTTTGCCGAAAAAAATTCACATCAATGAATCAAATTTGAACTTGTGTATGGTAGACTACCTAAGCTACTGATTGATGAAACTTTGAACTATCATCCAGTATTACACTTTATTGATCCGGAATCCTATGATCATGAAGTAAAAGATTATTTCACGACTGCACTTATGATTGTGCAAGACCAGGTCAAAAAGGCACAAGATTGCTACGCAGAATATATAACAGAAAAAGTCACAATATTGAATACAATGTCGAAGACCTTGTGTCGAAAGTATCTATGGTGATCCGAAATGGCTTGATGCCCAAGTTCTTGCCTATGTATCATGGTCCCTTCAAGATAATCAAACTTTACTATCCAAAAATAATGACCCCAGATCTTAGTAGTCAGAAAAAGACAGAGGTGATTCACCTAAATCGGTCGAAGAAATTCTATAGTCTATAGTCAACAGACTGCTGATCAGGTCACTCACATGTTTAATTCTGAACCAGATAATCAGTCAATGACACCTCAAGATGAACTGATCATGGAACCCAAGCATGGTTACAACTTGAGGAAATGCATGCGTCAAATGTGGACATTTGATTTTTAAGGGCCGGTATGTCAGGAAGACCATAACAATCTAAAGATACATGTGAAAAGATCAGTTTTACTGTAACATCTTACTGTAATGAGCTTCGTTTGTGTTTTATTTCAAAAATAAGTTTCCAGTCAGGCTATTTTTACTCATCACCGCCGCATGAAGGTGTATGCGCTAAAACACGGCATCATGAAAAAAGGTACTTCCTCTCAACGGAAAGTATAGGGAAACACATGCACCAACTTAATCGATGAGCTAACGTCATCGATGACTAGACTCTTTCGCCTGACTTGGAGAGTTGTTCCTGAGACAAATTATTGCTAATAAATTGTATTCATTTATTCTTCGATATTCGATCAACATTACTACAGTAAGATCGTGTTGTCCTATCTCATCACTAGACTAGCTTGTGCTTTGAGCTATTTCAACCTCCGTTATCCTTACAGTTCTAGTTATATCCAATTGATTAGTTCCGTATAGCTAATCAGAATGTAACATTACATGTACATGATGTCTAACAAGTTCATCCAAGGACTGTTGTGAAAAATCGTCTATTTGACACAGTTCAATACTGCTTGTACCAATAAACAAAAAATGTTTTACTCTATTTATTCTGACAAAAGAGCAGTGGCTAATTGAAGAAATTCTGGAGAACTGCATATTTCTAGCATTTGGTTGCCGACACACTTCTGTGGAAATCAAAGGTGGATAAGCGAGATTTTTTCTCCTATTTTGAGTTGCACATCGAAGTAAAACAGTACTGTTTTTATTATCAGTACAGTTTTTCAAACTTTGACATATGTAAAAAGAAGTATCTCATAGTTTTAATAAGGCACAGTCTATACTGACATTTCTGGTTATCGTTATGATTCTGAACCACACATGTTCTTTTTCAAGGGTTCGGACATAGTATGGTATCCGAGGACATTGCATACTACCTCCTCCACTATCACACCAAAAGCAAGAAAATTTTCGTTTTTTGGACCAAAACCAAAAAGGTCTGAAAAATATCAACTTACACGGCGCCCTGCGTCATAATCAATTTATTTGCACTCTGACACTTGAATACGTACTTTTGGGAAATTTTTGAAAATTTTTGTAGCTAAAATTGGAGCCATTTTGTTGCTCCCGACGATGTCCCCGCAAATGAGCCGCATTATCCAATTTTCTCCCCTAACGATGAAAATCTGGGGGAGATCAACTAAACTTTAGTCAAGGTTTAGACATCCCTAACTTCGTCTTCGTCACGTACGCCATTTTGAATCAAAGAGATCTATCGATTGAAGCCCAAGTTTGCTTTTAGAATAAAATTTTCTAGCTCACGTTGAAAAGTCACCATTTGGGTGGAATTACACTTCATCTGGGTGAAGGTAAAATTTTCAACGGCCTACACCGATAGCTTCTAACGCCCTAGCATCAATGAGTGCTAAAACGTTCTGAACTAAAGACTTGACCAACTACAAGTATAGATGTCAACCATAATTCAAGTTATGGAAATCTATGTTCTGCTGGAAAATGTTCGAGAATAATGTGCCGCACGGAAAGACCATACGCTACAAACCTGAATGAAACCAATGATGAATCGTTACGGTCTTTTTCCATTGTCAATACGACGCTTATCCAACGTTCGGTATTTTCGCGGACCATTTCGAGACTGAAGAAGGATGGTTCATCTGTGCACATGATTCATGCAAAAGTTAATTACGGTTGTCTTTCGAAAATATGTCAACTTTTTTAGTGTGATCTGAAAAGTGCGTAGAATTCATATTTCCAGCAGATATATTGAGGAATTTCACTTCGTTTATCACCTGTTATAAAGATACGTATCAGGTAGCCAAACCCTGTCGTATGGCACGATGATAGAATTGAGTCCCTCGTACTCCTGAGGGTCCCAACGCAAAAATTCGTCCCGCCATTTCTGTTCTATCCACATGTATAACGAAACGTGTTGACTTCTTTCATTCTCAAAATATAAGAAATAGAGTTGCGTAAATTTGGTACAAACTGGGATAGGTCCTTGACTGAAAATATGGTAAAACATCACAATGTGAAGTAAAAATAATGATCGACTTTATTGAATTCGGCTTGACAAATCTTTAAACAGAGAGTCGATTTTGGCATTTCATCATCAGCAGTTGTTTTAATCATCAATTTTTTTTAATCATCAATTTTTTTTGCGCAGTGTTCTGAATTTTTCTATCAAATTTTCCATGAGATGACTATCCAAACCAAAATAATACTTTGAGATCAAACTTCATTTCAGATGGAAAGTCGATTTGATTATTTTATAAATAACTCATGCATAGCTTTCATAACGGCACATTGTTAATCATTGTCTACTATTAACGAGCTCGATTATACATCGGTTTAGTACATGCCTTCTACCACAATCTATAACAGTAAATTCCCATAAATATTTATGTTATGGTGGTGCTTTCTAAAGGAAAAGTGAAATGAGAAGCGTCATTTGGCATAACAAAATGGATGTTCATGCTGCGGAATGAGGAAAACCTCTGAAAATCAAATGTTAACACTGCTGAACGACAGTAAGAGCGAGTGCCAAATAAAAAAATGGTAACATTTGCGCAAAGCCCATTGTGAGTTGCGCCCAATTCGAGATGCATAATATTTCGGAGCACCTTCAAGGAGTAGTGTTTCAAGTCTCACATCACAAATTATTTTACTAAAAATGTCCTTCTCGGATTTGTCATCTGTAAAAACACCACTAGGATAAATAATTCCTAAAGGATTACAGTACTTACAGAAAAGCGTCTGACCCTAAATAGATATTATAGCAAGTAAACTTTCAGTATGCAGCGACAGATTTTTTCATGCTCTTCCAAGATCGCGGAAATATTGCAATGCTTTTTTGACAGTTCGGGAAACTTGACAACTCAACTTACTGTAAATAAAACAAGCAGATTTTTGAATTCCCATTAAGCTATGCATCGCTACTTCATCCTTGATGCTTTCCTTACCACATCGACAATCTGATAAAGATTCATCCGAATGCTGACATTAATCGGCTTCGAATAATTCCGGACTGGTCTGATCCGATAATCGTAGCTCAATTTTTCTGTAACGTCGCGAACCAATTTTCTTGGATAAAATGTTTCTGTGTCGCCTTCGACCGATGCTGAAAAAGATTTCACGTTTGCAACATGTAGATGACCATTACAAAAAGGTTTTGAGTTACAGGTTTTTGATTAAATTCACAAGATTTAACGAAAATGTTAGTCTATGATGGGGTATACTTCGCTCATAAATCTCGAAGAAAAAAATTAACACCAAAAACCTGCGGAAAATCTGAAATCGAAGTAGTATTGATCTGAAAATCTGAACTGTGTCTTGAAAATCAGTACCAACCTTTCGAATTCAAAATGCAGCAAGCGCTCAGAAGTAGAAGCCATAAAGCCTCAAATAGCATCATATTTTACGATTCGGATAGGAAGCATTGTCCATCAAGGTATAGAAAATCGTAATTGTCGGTACGCCAAATGAATTGTATGTCGTAATAAAAAATTTTCATCGCAATCAAGTGACCGAAAAAATTTTTCTATGAGATAAAAAATCAGGTTCATTCCCTTTTCGAGTCAAATATAAAAAACGAAATCAAATGGAAGAATTTAAAGAATTGACTCGATGAAGCTAATTATTCTGAAAAGCATTTTCTCAAGGTCTTAAAAGCTGATATGAATTTTGAATTAACCTTCCAGATGAAAGTATCCGGTTTTGAACTTTCATATCGGCTTAAATAAATCTATGTGAACAGCGCAGGATTGAAATATGAAGATAGGCTAGTCTGAATGTTTCATACCATCGGGTATTGACGTTCTTACATTTCAAAGATTATCGAGCTACTCTGTTATCGAAAATGAACCACTTGTGTCCCTGCATTTTTTGTTCTTCAAAGAATTTGAAGTAAAATCAAGGTAGATCTAATTTTGCTGGGAAGTAAGGCATTTGAAAACTATCGTCTGTCGCTTCTAGAAGTTATACTGTTGTTAATTGAACTAAAATAAATGAATTTTGATTTATTGAAGCTGTACATTTTACAGGATGGACACCCTCTCCAATAAGAAAAAATTATCATATTTCGAAAATGTTGATGCAATAAATCAACACAAACAATGTGTCAAGTGTACGCTGATGCAGACTATCATAGTCTGTTTTTTATAAAATGCTGCCAAATCGAAAAGCGACACAAATCAGCACTGTCATCAAAATCGTTAAAATAGAGCTCTTTACCATAAAATTTTTCACTCGAAAAATTGTTAAAGGTTAGGTCAGTAAGCTCACAAACTTCCAGTCCTATATGATATATTGTTTAGCAGCAAATCGTGAAAATCTGAAATACGACTTGCTTTCCACTTTCATTATTTGGAAGCATTCCAAGTAAAACAGACTATAGAAATTTGTACCTATCCTGAAACTGCGCGTAGTCATCACTGAACATAAAAAATTTTAATTCTGTCTTCCAAATTGTAAAGTTTCAGACGAAAAAGACGGGTTTCGAAATTAATAGATAAAAACCATAAAACTCAATGCATTTCTTCAAAACCTATCTATGATTGAAAAATTTTAAAAACTTCGCAAGGATATTTTAAGGTAAATTTGTGAATTTTTCGAATGTCCGGTAAAAATGAAAAATACGCAAAAAATTAACTCCACAAAGTAGTTGATACAACCGGTCTTTATCCCAAAGTAAGAAACGAACAACGGTCAGAATTTTATCAGTCACATCACTTCAATTGAGATAAAAAATTTGATTATCGTATGTAGTCGCTCGCTTTATCGTACGCAACATGAGACTTATGACCATCTTATTACATGAGATTAATACTATCAACATCTTGAGAGCTATAGTAACTACTTTAAATATCCAAATTACATTATAGATTTGGCCCTTTTAGGATGTTCTAAAGAAACATATGACCAGCTACAGTAAGATTGTCAAATCCCCATGAAGTTCAAAATCGAGGCAAGATGATAGAAAGAGGACCGGGATAAACATTTATACATTCGAGATTTGTTCCGGAGAGCGATCCTGGAATACAAAAGTTTTCAACACGTTCTTCTCGTTTGCTTGCTGGAAGTTCTTGTACACGGGCCGTGTTGGACGTAGTACTCCCCTTCAGAGCTTACTATAATGAGTTTTTCGCTGCCAAATTGATGTTAAATATAAAAAGCAAGGCTGAGAAATCTCTTTGCGGCAGAAGGTTCTAAAGCAACAGGAATCTACGTTTGTTACAAGTCTTCGATGACGAAACTATATCGAATCAGATTCGAATTCAATAAAATTATGAATGAATGGAAAACCAATGGACATATTAACACCTCCGAGCTCTACCGAAAACTAGCAGAAAATGTTGTTTAGTAGCGTATCAAGTCTTGACAAAACATATTTGCCCTGCTGTAATCCTGAGACTCTAAGATCATGAAACTCAACACTTAAGTAATGTAAATTTCTTTGAATGCGGCACCAAAAGCTGCATCATCGGTCACCGCTTCAACATGCAGATGCATGACTGTATATAGTACCATTGTTGATCTGCATTAGAACTTTGTTTCCCAATTGGCCAACTCTTTAGGCCTAACATATACGTAGTAATTAATATGTTTTCGAGATAGAAAAACTATTTTTACTTAGAACTCATTTCGTCAGTTACCGAAAGAAACGCAAATTCGAGTATTAAAGCGAGTCTCGAAACTAAAGTCACGCCCTCAAAATTTAGAAAATTTTTAAACATATTGATTTGAGAAACCAAAAATAAATGTTTTTGAGTAAAAATAAGTAGCGAGAACCTGTTTAAAAAACCACGAATCTTTTGAATATGTTTTATTGCACAAAAGGAGGAAAAGCCAAATAAAAAATTATGATTATGTTTTCACATTTGAGTTTATACCTGCTTTTATCAGGCGTAACACTAGAAATAAGCTTGTTTTTGATTCGTGGTTGAGGTTAAAAGCACTTTTCGAAACTTTAATTATGTTATAAATGGGGCTGGGAAAGTGTTAATTGAGGATCCCACCAAATAGATATAATGTGAATAAGGACAATGTCTAAGGGGATTTAACTTTGTTGTTGTTGTACTCGTATGTCAAAGCAAAAGTGTGCCTCAAAAAAAGTTATATAGGGTAGTTTTCAATGCCAATGCAGAAAAATTGCAAATCATTATTCTTTAGTTTTTTTAGCGCATTGAAACCCATGCAAAAGATATTTTGAGTTACAGTAACTTATACAACCATGTTAATAATTTGTCGCTGCACGGTTTCTAAATTAGGTGTCCAGAGCCATTTATAATTTGCGACTATAGACTCCGAAATTTGCACGCACAAAACTGCACTCTTCATCGAAAGTCTAGAAAAAGAATAGATTTTCAAATATTCATCTTCTGCAAAGAGTCGATTAATCCCGTAAGATTCGTTCCGACGGTAACTGAGCTAGAATCGTAATTACTGGCGTATAAATTATTCATGATGAAACGAGAACACTTTGAATTTTATTGATAGGGTGCTTTTTATTATTGTCTACTTATTTTCAAACGGGCTTCGGAAAGCAAAATAACCCATAGAAATCGATGAGCAGACAGTAAATCTTCACCGTATGCTGAAATCTTTTTTTCGGATGTCTTTGCCTATTACTGCTACAGTCAACTAGAGAAACAAAGACTATTTGTTATTTGCATCAACATCGTTCTACGCGCCGATGCTCATTTGGAAAAAACGAATTCCAAGAGGACATCAAAAAAACAATTATAGTCCATTTACTCTGAAATGATAGACGCGACGTGAACCAAAAAGTAGGTTCACTTTGATACTCATGATTTCACAAAATGAAAAGCAAATACTGCAGAAAAACGCTGATTCCTCCACGACAATTGGAACGCCAAAATGATAGAAAGACCAGGCTGCTCACGCACTTTTGATTTGGGCAGAACTGTGTTTGACACCTAAGTGTAATTCGAGAAATTTCGGCCATTTAACGGGGTTACCGAAGGAAATTCTCAGCTGTTTTGTTCACCTCACTCAGTTTTTCCGCGTTGAACTTACTTTCATAAGATCGTTACATCGTTCATTTTAAATTGAATGGGGTATAATAGCAGTAAGGACAAATAAGTATAAGATCCACGGCCAGATTTTTTCAAACTCTATCAAACATAGAAGTTGAATCTGAAAAATTTTTGTGACACAGTAAATTCAGCATTCTTTTCGTCAGATCATATCTGTAGTTTTCTATTTTCTTTCTTTATTCAATGTAACCTAACAAAGTGCAAATCAAGTTGATACGCTTTGCACACTCAATACGCAATTCCTTGTTTTACATTACACGTAACCGCATTATAATCCAAATAACTACTGCCTTTTTTCGAATCAGCGTAAAAAGACATACTATCATACTCAAAATAGTTCGTATTGTGACCGAAACTCGTTACTGAACGATCGCCAAAAAATCAGCGTCTTACTCTAGATGTAGATTTGATATAATCATGTTAAATCGTGCTTTCTCACAGCCTGAACGGCGTGAGTAGTGAGCGCAGGCTACCTGGGTTACAATAGTTCATTATAGGACTGTGGACAATGGTTGAGCTTAGGCGATGATGTTAAGCATAACCTTACTCTAGCACAAGATTGATGAGGCGCTTAGGAGGATCACTGGTTATGAAACAGAGACTTCATGAACGTTTCCACAAGTCATATCATGATATTGGCGAGCGTTTTTCCGACGTTTCCAGACACTTTTGACATAAAATGTGCAGAATTACCAAAAGATTGAGTACAAAAACGGTCATTTCAAGCCGAAAATGATCGAAAATACCTGAAAAATTGGTCAAGATATGCGCAAAGCCATTCAGATTTAATAAAACAATAATGAAAAATGACGTAACCCGTCATAACCCACCAAGAAAATTCACAAATTCTTAAAAAGATAAAAAAATAATTCCTGAATTCTGAAAACGAGGAGAAAATAATTCCTGAATTCTAGAAAGCACAGGCGAAAAATTATCGAATTCTGAAAAAAACAATGTTGGTGAGTATTATACATGGCGAAGACATTTAGAACGCATAATATGGTCACGTGGCTAGAAAAACTGCGCCAGCCAATGTCATCATATGACCTACGGAAAGGCCCGTGAAGACCCTGGCGTGCATTTATATCCAACGGCCTTTCTAAAAGCCACATAAATGTTATTGTGTTCGATTACAGTAATACTATACTTGAGGACAAATCTGCTGACGTTAGAAACCATAGTTGACGACAACTTTTGGGGTCTAATAAACTCATCTATATGTGGGAACCATATCTGCGGATAACTTCCGTCCGTCTGGCCTGTACAAGCCCTATAAGACCTGCACCTGTCAGTCTGGCCCGCCAGTTTTTACTGTAGTATTGTACTGTGTTGTACTGTGTAGTTACTATAGTTGAGTACAACTCTACCATTGTCTATGCATCACATCTTCCTTCCAGACCTATGCTTAACCATTGCCTGCTAGCATTATACTTAACCATTGCGACATAAGGAGCCTAGGCTCAAAACTACCATACTCCTTCTGAATTCAAAATTTTGCTCATTAATTGCGATTCTGACAGTATTTTCGCAAAAACAATGCAGAGTCCTTAGCATTATCAGTAATTAAGAAAGCGCATTCACAAAAGCCGAGTCAGTATTATACCTCTATACGATCGAAAATCATTTGTGGATTTTCTTAAAAGATACTTTCCCCATTTCACAATAGAGCCCATTTTCCCTTCACTGAAAACCGACACATCAGACGATTAGATCATTCAGCACTTATTTTCTAAGCAACACAGTTCCTTTTTCTCCCGTCTTAAGAGCCTCTAACAAATTACAAGCAGAGAATAGACTTTTTCCATATCTTTATGCAATTTTTGATATTGCAAAACATAATAATCATGCTAATGACAAGCATGGAGCGAAAACGAAGCCTGCCTCGCTCCAGCTTCATTAGGAACACACGATATTCATCGAAGAAACAGGCCTTCCGATGATTATCCCAAGGAGATATTCATTTTCTGGTAATTCTTAAACAAAAAGTAATGTATCAAAATTGTATGCATGCCGAAAAAGTTCGAGTCTCGATCACGCGTTCGAATAGACGTGGCATTAAAATTTTTGGCTCTCTGTAACAGAAGCTTCCATTGACTTCGAGCTGCAAGTACTCCATTCACTGCAGTTGCTGGGGTAATTGGTGTTTTCTAAGGAAGGGAAGTACTTGTGCAGTATGCGCTACATTTCGAGGCTTAACAGCCATAGCTAAAAAACTTCCTATTCAAATCAAAAATTGAGCTGAAAAGCTTCTAGCCGAAGTTGACGCTCCAGTGAGCTTCGCATGGAAAAAGTTCTTCGGTTCAAAAAGATAGGTGATGTTTTGGCGAACTTTTCGGTACATTAATTTTCAGCAAGAACGGATATGGGCACGGTTTTCCGGACTAAACCTCTTAATAGCTCCTCGAACATTAATAGTCGATCAACACACGCACACAGCTGCATTTGGAAATTGCCACCCGTCAGTTCAAGCTATGCTAAATTAGCATTCCAGTGATTAAATAGGCAAAACTCGCTTTTTCACATTAATTGATCTTTCCGTTTTGTTTTTTGTGATGATTTTGTTTACCACTAGCTCTACTCGTCCAGAAGCACGCGTCTTGTGCTTTATCATACTTGATTACAGTATTTCATTTAGTCTTCTCGCTTATTCTTTCGGTTCAGGAAACATTTCCCAGGAACTATACCGCAAATGTCCGCAACAAATTTTTCAAGCAAAAGCGCATTTCATTTTAAAATGGGCAAAAGTTCACCGAGTCTCGGCATCTTGCCTGAATTTAGGGTGTTTTCACCATAAGTGCTCATTTCTTGGCACAGTGTTGATATTCTAATGAAAATATTCTTGTTTCAACATATACAAGTTAGGATATAGATTTGAAGCCAATAGATTGAATTACTGGGTTTGCTTTTTTGACATTTTCACCTATTCGACTTCTAAATTCACGCAATGCTGTTCATGTTGAATATGGGCATAAACATGGGTTTAATCGTCCAGTAAAAAATAGTTAGAGCTTTTGCAGCAGTTTGCAAACTTGCAGCCAAAACACTGATGATAAGTCAGATACTATAGTGTGATAATCAGGATCAAGAATCCTTGGTAAAAAAATTCCTTTTTTCAATGATTTTGGCCTCAATTTTTCACAGAGAAATTCGTCGTTTTTCTACAGTATAATGTTTTTAGTGCGTGAAAATTCTGCGTCAAATTGAACCTACTTTTGGCTGTCGCTTCGTCTATCATTTCAAGCTAAATTGACTGTAGCGGCCGACTTTCACTGCCGTAGTCAAAGATATTCTATTTCTTGAATACACTTGCATAATCTGTTTTTTCCACATGAGCCTCGGCGCGCAAAAAGATGTTCATGCAAATAATAAACAACTTGCGCACGTGGACACCTTTTTTTTTGAGTGGACTGTAGCAGTTAGACAACAAATTGAGAAAAAAGATGCTTTCCGAGACTCACTTAAAAGTGAACAGACTATAGTTACGTCGGACTTCTTTCTCCGCCTGACGATTAGTCTGAATTTAAAAAGTCTTTAGAAAACGTTTTTCTCGGACTGACACTCACTACCGATGACGAGTAAAGCTCAAAAAGTTCATCTTTCATTGAGCTCTAACTTTTGAGCATAGATTTCAGCTCACTGAGGATAGAAAATATTTGATATGTTTGTTTCAGATGTTATTTCTAATGTTTTTCCCTTACTTGTCATTGTTTAAAAAATTCCATCTTCTCCCTGTTTTTTCATTCCCATACAGAATTCATTCTATTACGTGCTCACACTAATGAATGTACGCCAGACGAAGCTACAGATGATTATTAGAACTAAAATACAATATTCCGAATAGATTCCTAGTCGTAGATGAACGACCGAAATACCGTTTTGGGATTATGTTATATACAAACCAGCTTAAACCATAAAAAACTACAATCTAAATTTATTTTCTCAAAGCCAACGTCAAGATGGAGAAGAATAAATTAATTTTCGGCCCCGAACTCTAAAATTCTGACAATGAAAAGTGAAAAGACAGCGGGCGTTCAGAAAGCAATTCTTTAGATCAATATGCGCAAACAACTTGAGAATCGTGTTTAATTCAATTAAGCGACATAATTTTGAGGAATAGAAACTGGAAAGACGCAAATTGAATCGAAACAAAAATTAAGGAAATAAAATGTAAAAGACCAGAAACAAAAAAAATAAAATAAAAAGATACCGAATCACAAAAGACAGTCACAAAAGATTCGTGATATTTTGAAGTAAAAATTATTTTGTGTCATATCCATCTTTTCTGTAAGAAAGGCAATCAATCCGAAAATGAAATAGTTTATAGATAACTGTTCACTGTAGCCGACATTGGACTTTACCCGTATGAATCCGTTGGGGCCTGTGAGACCCTTTCTGCAATGACACATCCGCTTTGCACCAGACACTGTTTTTTACATTCAACACATTCCTCGTCGTTTTTTTACCCCAGAATACTATCAGACTGATGCCAAAAGCCCTTCCGAAGTATGAGATATTGCAGATAGCCAATCAGATAAATCGTACATGCGGTACCGTACCGGCTAATATTTTCTGTACTGTATGGTTCGGTAAAGGCATCAAATGCTAGAAAGAAAAATCTAGAAAAAAATGGCTGGAGCAATTCTGACATGGTAAAAAGCCTTATGCATGTGAATAAACACATTTTTACTTGTTTCTGACTTTTTTCTAAACTGACAGGAAAAAACTGACCCAGGGAGACAAACCGACAAAAAAATTGACGACGAGAAGAAAAATAAAAATTATCGACTTTAGATCTTCCGCATCTAATGCAAAAATCGTTTGTTTTTGTCTTCAGTAGGTAAAAAGTTACAGGGAATTCATTGAGACATGCGCTTTTTGACATGGGTATACGAGTTAACATAACAATAATCTACTGATAGAAACTTTATAAAATCTCAAAGATTCAAAATGGTGTCATGCTTATTACATGTCAAACCAGTTTTCAATTTTGTGAGATTTTGCGGCCGAAAATGTCGTCGATCTGTTATAAGCTAACTTGCCATGGAAACAAGGCACAAAAATCCAAATATTTCCGATGAGGAAATTTCTATTCGGCCAGGGTCAACGGACGGAGTTCTTCGTCTTCATCAAGCATCAAGCTAAAATGGATTTCTCAGATTATCTTGGGGGAGCGCGTTAGCCTGTTACAGAAATGTAACCTGCGCTTCCTATTACTTGTCACTAAATTGTTTACTGTTATTTTTGATCTCTAATTAGTTGTTCGAATCAATTTATCTTTCACATTTATTCACTATTTCC
The DNA here is from genome assembly GCA_963922205.1 of Romanomermis culicivorax. Taxonomy (NCBI): domain Eukaryota; kingdom Metazoa; phylum Nematoda; class Enoplea; order Mermithida; family Mermithidae; genus Romanomermis; species Romanomermis culicivorax. The sequence goes on from CAWUHX010000044.1 coordinate 502,583, forward strand.
TCGTTCTCGACTAATCATATTTTGTATTGTAATTTTGCGTTCTTTTCGACAGGTAATAAAATCTTTCATTCATTCATTCATTCATTCATTCATTCATTCATTCATTCAAGAATATTTTCATGCCATCATCCACGTAAACACACCACGATGTCTGTTCATTCTTATGGGGAAAACGAAACACTATCGATCGTGCCCCAACTCCGCCACCGTCCCAACACCGCCACCGTACCAACACCGCCACCGTCCCAACTCCGCCACTTTCGTGTCCCAACACCGCCACCGTCCCAACTCCGCCACCGTCCCAACTCCGCCACTTTCTTGTCCTAACTTTCGCAATCTTTCAAAAAGTTTGTTTTTTGTAACAAAGTTTTTTTTGTAACTTAACAACATGACATTGCTAATTCATAGGATGGAAAAAACTGATATTATCATTAAAGCAATAAATACATGGTATATCTATATAATCTTCATTTGTATAGTCGTACTCAACTATACAAACGATTTTACCGAAATAACCAAAAATAGAACAACGAGCGTGAGACCGGAATTTACTTCATTAGCATATTACCAAAATAACTGTGTGCTTTGCACATTAAAATACAAATATACGTGTCTGTTTTCATTTCTTGTTGTCAATTGATTCGAATTTGTGTAATCAAATCATGGGTGACTGAATCAGGAATTAAAGAGTAATTTAGTGATAATTGCGGCGTGTAATGATCCCGATTTGTATTTTCTGTTCTGGAAGAAAAGTTCTAAACGTTTGTCAAACAATGAAACATCACATTATTATGTAATGATGAATAGATATGATACATTGACACGGAAAAATTATCACTTATATCTTAAAATATTGTTCATTCATAGATCTGATAAGCACATTTGGTTAAGTTTAACGTATTACAAAAAATAAACTTTTTGAGAGATTGCGAAAGTTGGGACAAGTAAGTGGCGGAGTTGGGACGGTGGCGGTGTTGGGACACGAAAGTGGCGGAGTTGGGACAGTGGCGAAGTTGGGACGGTGGCCGTGTTGGGACGGTGGCGGTGTTGAGATGGTACCACACTATCATGCCTAGATTTGTCTAAATTTAAACTTTTCAGAAAAGCGCTGAAAAAACGGAGCGAAATGGCATGTTCTGAACTTTACTGTGAACCCATTCAGTCTCTTGACGTTCTCATTTGAAGTTTTAGACATTTGTCTCTTAAGCTACTAGAACTAATCCAACTCTATTAGTGGCGATTTTCGTATAGTCAGAAGCAAAAATTCGAGTATTTTCTTTTGCAGGCTCTACCAGAAAAATCAGAAGCATTGGGAGAGGCCGACAGAAATCGCAAATGATGAATTTGAAGGTAAGACTGAAAACCTCAGTAAGAACGGCCGCCAAACATATTTCAAATGAGAGAACACGAATGCTATATTTTTAAGAAAAGATGTCTTTAAATCATGTAATGAGGACCGGGAGATATTCGAAATATGAGTTCGTAAGATACTATCCCCAAGCTGGTCAACTCTTTTGAGCAATTGCATGCCATATTGTATGTAGAGTTAGTCTCGATGAAGCACCATTTATCATCACGTAAACTTTTATCCCTAGCCGTAAATATTCGTAATTTTATCTTTCCCCACTTCCATAGGCACCAAAATCTATAAAATATATTTGACGTCTGCCGTTTTGGACAGCAAGCCGTGAAAAAATAGTCTTTGATGTCTAAAATGTTTTCGTTTCTTTGAAATCACCCATTTAGCACTTTACATTGTTTTTTTAGCACATGTGCAGCAACGTTTCATGTTTTGAGCACATGTACAGCAACGTTATCTGACAACCCACTTCCACGAATTACAAAAAACAGTTGAGAAGTGAATATTGCGGCTTTCATAACAGTTGATAAAAAGCATATTGAAATGAAGCCTGAACCACTATTAATTGATATAACTACTGTCTTTCAGCATTAAATGCCTACAACTTCCAGAATAAGTCGATCCCGAATTTGCTCCAACAGAATTATCAAACTAATTTTTTAGAATCAAGCGTCAAAAATTAACCTGAACATAATTGCACATTGTGGAAAGGTGCTTTTTGCACCCCGTATTTTTTTATTCTTTCCAGATAAAGCAGTAAATTCTCAAAGTGAACAACAAAAACGCAAGTCTCTTTTCAAAAAAGTAGCGGCATCATCTGTTGAAGAATCAATAGCAGAGTCTATTCCAACGCAGAAGACAAAGAGCCCTTGTCCGTATACTCGATCCCTGAAGAAAAATTCGAACCGTCCCCATCCGCCTTCGTGGATAGCAGAAGCACTAGAAAGTCACGAAGGTTCAAAATTAGAAGTGCTTATTCTTTCAGAAAGTCACCCCGTGGCAGTTCAAATCGATCAAAAGCATGAAAAATAAGAGTCTGAATTTGAATCGGCCACTTCTGGATTTCAAAAAACGACTGGACGGTCGACAGTAACATTAGATGGGTGTTCAACGATGAGTAATGACATGGGTGCGATTAGCATGTTAGACCAAGAAACACAAACGGATATCGTGTCAAGGTTCCACGCTACAGCAACGATTGGGGAACAAAGGCGCAGTCAGTTCAAAAGCGCAGTTGCTTCAAAAGCGCAGCCAGTTGTTTCAATAACGCAGGAGCATCAAAAGCGCAGTTAGTTATTTCGAAAGTGCAGTCAAATGTTTCGTTAGCATAAACGTTGCTTCGGAACTTGCTAATTGCAGATATAATGCTTAATTTTGCTTTTCAGTGACATGTGTATCTATAACTTGCAAGTTATAGTTTTGTCATCAAAGTCGATTTTATTTCTACATTGCCAACATCATTCTACTATTCATCGTGTACTACAATTCGCGATTTTTTACCAACGCAATGGCACATAAAACGGAGATAAGCATGGATTGCACCCATTAAAAACTAAAAAGCAAATAGAGGCAGTTTTCAAAATTTTTTCGCATTCCAAACAAAGCCAATATTCGTTGAGTTCACCGGTGGTTCTCAAAACTTGTTGCAATTTTTTACGAAATTGGTAAAGTTGATTCGAATTTAAAGGATTTGCATACGAAAGAATCTTGGTTTTCAGAGAATGATTTAACACGTAGCTCGCTTTACCGAAATTCATTGGAATGGTACGATTCGGAGCAAATTTACAAGAACGATTTTACAAACGATAGAACAACAGTCGAAAACGCTTTTGTGAACTTAGCAACATGTACAAGTTGCTTATTTTTGGAAGCACTCAATAAGAGGCCAAAAAACGACGCCTTTTCTTACTGAGATGCATTTTTTAAGTATTATTGTCGCATGCCAAATCAGTTTTCGAAAAATTTATATCTATTTTTAGGTACATTTTGTCTGTAGCTAACTGTTGCCCGCGCTTTTGACCCTTTAAACTATTGTGGAATAGTTTATCACTGACTGCGCTTTTGAACCCATTTGCATTGACTGCGCTTTTGAACATATGGCTGCACTTTTGAACCGACTGCACTTATGATTCCTACCCACAGTAACGACAGGCTCGTTCTGAAATAGAGGGAAGTGAATATACGAGGCATAATGCGCGTGATTCGAATTTTTGTTTTCTCAAATGTTGGATGACAAATTATACTCATTTATGAAAATCCCATAGTGCAAGTGGACACCTTCTTTTCTCAAGTTTTTTGCCCCTCTCCTATAGTCAATTTGGTTAAAAATTGTTTCCGCTTATATAGGTGTTTTTCGTTGTAGACCGGGTGGCCGACTGTGTCGTCTGGCCGACTGTAGCGGCTGGCCGACTGTACAGGGTGGCTGACTGTAGCACATGGCCGACTGTACCGGATATCCGAATTCAATTTGAAATAGTTTATATGTATAAGTCGAACCTTATGTAAAATGTTTTTGCACGAAACGTCAATAAAATGTTGCTAAATATAGGTTTCAATAAACAATATATCATCAAACAATGCAAGAGCAGCGCAAAAATATGCAAATTAAGTAAAAGCGCACGACGATATCTATTTGAATTCAAAAGTTTTTCATTTTGTAAGAAATTTTTTCCATCGTATCCATTCACTTTGTTGAGTATATTTGTAATAAAAATAGTGAAAATGATTTTGGGGCTGCAGAATATCAGTTGACATTTCATGGAAATTCGACGTTGCTCGCGAAAGTTGCACAAATTCCAATAATTTTTGGCTTTTCAAAAGCAATAAGACTAAACGAGGATTTGATGGTTTGCAAACTGCGTTTTATGAATGCAACAATTGTGCTAAGCTAATGTGAATAAAGTAGTGAGCCAGAGATATTCTGGAGTATGTGTAATGTTTACTTCTCTGTTTAGGTCAGAAGATGTCAGCAATGTAACTCAAGATACTATCGGCTTGTATCCAACTGACTACTGCAGGTTACTCAAGGGAGCCTCCTATTAGCAATCAGCTATGTACAGTGCAACAGTTCTTAAGCAGAAATAAACGCAACCTTCAGTCACTAATCAGTAACTGGAAACTCGAGCTCTTGCAATCAAAGGGCAATCAGGGTCTCCCCAGATGCTTCCTAAAGGTTTACACAAATATAGAGAACTCACTATACTGATGTCCAGGCAAGCTGGGGACTCTCCTTGGCAATGGCTCCTGTGTAAATAGGCTCCAGCCTCTGCTTAATGTGTGAGTAAGTAATAATAAAATAATAATAATAATAATATAGAAATATTATTCAAATGGTCATGGGCTGTCAGCATTCCGGTTTATTGGGCGAAACAGTACAAATATAAAAGTACACGGACGTGACTCGCCCACAACACAAAGAATTTTCAGAATGATAAACATTCTTTTTCTTGGTCGAATTGTGACTTTGTCGATTCACCAATTTTGCATAGATGTGGGATTACTGCTACCATAAGTACATCCCCAACATCCCTCGGGCCTTGAAACTGACCAATGGGAGGTGAAGAAGGAAACCATAAGCAGGACTTTTACCTTTTAGGGTGTGTCCTACTACTGGATGCCAACTTCATAAAAAAGATTATGATCTGACCCCGAAAGGTGTACACGTCATAATCATCATGACCTGACACCGAAGGGTGTATGGGGCATAACAACCTCCAATGTCAAGTCTTCTACAAAGTTACCCAGGTCTAAGATGCTGCGGCACCATTGATCACTGATCAAGCATCTGACCGATCGACAACTCTGCGCCGGCTTGACTTTCCCTGGCTCTGCCAGCATGCCTTGAGCCTCCTAGGTACCTTCCTCCACAATCGATCGTTTCGTCCCATTGAGTGATGTGGAGTGTATTTAGTAGAAGCTTCCCAATCCCTGCAGTAATTGACTACTGTCGTCCGCTTCTCGCCCCTTTGGTTCACCAACGTTTTTTGTACAAAAAAATTAAAATACTGTATGGTGAATGAGTATTTACAAAACTAGTACAGGCGAAAAATATTGAGCAAAATTTTAAAATACGAGGCACAAAATGACAAGAAAATAGAATATACAAGGCACCAAAATAATGACAAGAAAAATATTGCGAGGCAAAAAATGGCGAGATTGGAATACAAGAAAAAACAATAACAACAAATGCAAAGTATAAGTGGAAGAAATTTAAACCCAAAATGTGGACTCAAGCGATGAGCTTGGCCAAAAAATGAGATTTTGAAAGCAACAACACAACCAAAAGTCTAAATAATATTTTTGTGTTCTGTATTTTATGATGTTTTTGGATTTTTTGTGATTTTATAATGTTTTTGTGTTTTTTGTGTTATTTAAATAAATGAAATTTGATCAAGAATGGAGGATTTTGGACCAAAATCTTTGCAGCTAAAAATTACTGTTGTTGCCTGCAGCCTTACTGCTGTCCTTGTTGATGACCTCGGCAACCTCAGAATGCACCATGAGGGTGTTTTCCTTGGTATATACCTCAGCCACTAACATAACCAGCTCTACCCCTGTTTGGATTGTTGAAATGAAACTGGCCTGGTTGGGCACCCCTTCCCCATCCTCCACGAGCTCCCCTAGCACCCTGTGGATGCTGTATAGGTTGCTGTTGTTTCAGAACGGTTCCAGAGGCTTGCCCAGTGCCAGTACTGGGGCCAGTGGAGACCTGGTTGGTTTTGCACCACCTCTCACTTCTCGACGTCGGCCGCTGTCAATTTACCACTTCAAGAAATAAATTTAGTATACTAAGGGCTTTAGTAAATACCAAAAATAAATGTATTGGAATCGGATCCAAGGTAAAAAGCATTAGATTTTGGCTTTCTGGGCCATAAATCCATTAGGTTTTTTCTTTTCACCTATCCTAACACTTTAAGAAACTTTTCTTCAAACTCATTTTCCCCTTGGTTAGCCCATTCAGAAAATTGAGCATGAAGAAATCTTTCCTAAGACACCTGAATGGGCAAATTCTTCCCACTTAAGCCGTAGGCATACTTGACCGGTTTTTTTGTGGCCGCAAATTTTGTGGCCCGCAATTGCGGGTCGGTTGCGGCTCTCAATGGCATACTTTTCCACAGTTCTGCAAAAATGTGGAACCGGAAAACCGCAATTGTAAGCATAGTTAACCGCAATTTCGAACCCGAAATTACTTAAGAGATGCAAGGTTGTAGCTTTCTGAATCCAAAAGCGTCAAAATGCTTGGGTATGCTCCTAATTGCATGGAAAAGCATCCGTAGAGGAAAAAAATTTTGGGTCCGGTTCTCATGTGGAAAAAATCAACTGCTTTAAAAACATCATGTTTTAAAAGCTTAAAAACACTAAAATAAACCGTCTATGAGCATTTTTAAGCGAAAAAAGACTTTAGAAAATTGGGGAAAAATTTTTTACCCCTATCGCCATTTGATGAAAAAGCGGGCGGGAAAAACAGTGTTCACCAAAATACATCTTTTCACTTTCCGATTCCCGAAAATTTTTTCGACAATGAGAACCTTGCATAAATTTTATTCTTTATTCCCGAATTTTTCTCTTCAAAAGATTCCTTTGCAGAAAAAAACACTGGACAAAGCAAATTCTGGAAATAATTGAGTTTTCTAGTTGATAAAGATCAGGTATTCAGTGTTATTCAGCGCGAAACGGCATATACTGTATCAAGTGCGGCTGCCAGAACCGCAAAAAGTACTCCACTCGAGAACTCTTTGCGGGTCGATAAACCGCACTAAACCGCATTGCGGTTGCGGGTTGCCAACCGCAACCGCATTGCAGTTTTGCGGGTGACTTGTGGGTCGCAATTTTTGAAAACCGCAAAACCTTTTTCGCCTGTTGCGGCTAAGTATGCCTACGGCTTTACCAAGAAATAGGTAAATAAGAAACATAGTGTCAGTCAAAAAATATCAGTTATTTTGGCGGCCTTGCGGTTGGCCCCCCTTCACATGATTGGCATGTGTGCAATAATTTCATGCAAATGGCGTGAGGCCCAATTTCCACATTGAAAAATACAATCAAATTTTTTGAAAATTTTTCACGTTTTATTTTCTAAAGTAAGCAAAATGTTAAAGAATATTTATCGTTACTTCAATATAAATACAATATACAAAATTACCAAAAATGTTTTTTGGGTTCCTTGGGATGGATGAAAATCTCGTCTGGAAAAAATTGTGATATGCAGAGCACAAGGAAAACATGACTTTTGAAAATGAGAATGAAAATTGGTTGTAAACCTCCTCAAAATGTAAACCAAAATTTTAGCATCAGGTGTACAAATTAAAAATATTATTCTGAAAATTTGACCCTTTGCTACACAAATTTAAAAAAGGCATTAAAGGAATATAAATCAGTTAAATAACACAAAAATTAAGAACTTTATTCACATAAAATACATATATACGGCATTTTTTCTGATCTGGTGAGATTCCATTTCCGTCCAGTATGTGTCCAAGAAAATGAACACTTTTTGGAACAAATTCACACTTCTCCGGTTTAAGTGTCAGCTTTGCTTTCCAAAGAGCTTGCAAAACCAACTCTAAATTCTCCAAATGTTCCTCAAAAGTCTTGTTGAATACCATGATATCATCAATATATACCAAGCAGATATTCCAGACTAGACCATGCAAAACTCTCTCCAGCATTCTCTGAAATTCCGCAGGTGCATTTTTAAGTCTGAAAGGCATAACTTTAAACTGATATAGGCCTTCCTGACATATAAATGCAGTTTTCTCCTTGCTACTTTCCTCAAGTGGGACCTGCCAATATCTGGACTTTAGATTTTGCATACATGTGGGATTACTGCTATCGTAAGTACATCCCCAACATATGACCCTTAGATAATTCAATCAGTACCAAGACATTAGAGCATGGGACAATAGGGCGTGGACATTAGAGCCCAGACATTAGAGCATGGACATTAGAGCGCAGAGACATTAAACTGCAGGACAATAGAGCGTAGGGACATTAGAGCCCAGGACAGTAGAGCACAAGGACACTAGAGCAGGGGGCAATAGATCCCAGGGACTTTAGAATGCAGGACAATAGAGCCCAAGAACAATAGAGTGCAAGGACACTAAAGAGCAGGACTATAGAGCGCAGGGACATTATAGCACAGGACAACAGAGTGCGGGACAATAGAACGCAAGGGCAATAGAGCGCAAGGACACTAGAGGGCGGGACAATAGAGTGCAGGGACATTAGAACACAGGACAATAGAGTGAGGGACAATAGAGCACAGGACAATAGAGTGTGTTTGTTATAGCATGCACATTAGAGCACAGAGAAGTTAGAGCACGGACATTATAGGGCAGGGGCAATATAGCACAGGGACAATAGAGCGCAGGACAATAGAGTGAAGGGACAAAAGAGCAGAGACATTAGAGCACAGGACAATGCAGTTGTGGATGCAGGGAGTAGGGGGGGCTGCGCCTGGTAAACACATGTTCCAAAAATAAAACTTATCAATATAATTTTTGAACACAAATTATTAGAAATCTGCAAAACTTACTGCAGTCAAAATTTACTTTTTCCAATTTTTTCTTTTTTCTTCTCTAATCTATCTCTTTTCTTACCAGTTGCCCATTTGTTTCGTTTTTTTGTTTCTTTTTTTGAGAAGATTCAAAGAAAAAATAAGAAAAGAGAAAAAATATATCAATGAAATTAATTTAACAAAAATATGGATATTGTAAAAAAAATTTCCTCGTCTCCCATGAAACAAATTCCAATGTCGGACACTGGAACAATAGAGCCCAGGACAATAACGCATAGGTGCAATAGAGCACAATGCCATTGGAGTGCAGGACCATAGAGCACAGGAAAAATAGATCAGAGCAAAATAAAAAAGCTGAAAATGAAATATTTTGAAAAATAACTACATTTCAGCTCAAAAATGCTTTCTTCAAATTTCTTTGTGTCCCCACAGAAGTTCAAGTGAAGGCATTTTTCTACCATGCATTATTTTCTTGCATTTTTTTGTTCTTTTTTCCTTTTTCTTCTTTCACTTTCTTAATTTTTCCTGTCCCCTATTTTTTATATTTTTTTCTTTTTTTATTTATTTTTTTCACATTGTATTCATTTTCTCATGTTTTTCTCTTTACTTTTTTATATCTCATTGTTCCTCTACTTTCTCATCACTCATACTTTTTTGCATTTTTTTATTCAGTCATTCACATGGAATTTACCTCTAATCCATAATCCCACACATTTTTATTGATTTATTGCTTGTACTCTAATGTCCCAGCACTCAATTGTCCTGCACTCTAATGTCCATGTGCTCTATTGTCCTGCGCTCTATTGTCCCTGCACTCTATTGTCCTGTGCTCTAATGTCCGTGCTCTAATGTCTGCACTCTAACGTTGGCACTCTATTGTCCGGCACTCTATTGTCCTGCACTCTAATGTCCCTGTGCTCTATTGTCCTCCGCTCTATTGTCTTGCACTCTAATATCCCTGGGATCTATTGTCCTGCACTCTAATGCCCCTCCCCCTTATTGTCCTGCACTCTAATGTCCCTGCCCTGGATTGTCCTGTGCTCTATTGTCCCTGCCCTCTTGTTGAAATGAGACTTGGGTTAGACTGAGAAATATAATGAATGGATTGGTATCAAAAATAGACCTAATTAGTCACTTGCTAATTCACCTAGTCAGGCCGAAATCTTAGGTAGAATAAGTTTGCAACAGTTTGGTCAGTCTCAAGTTCAACAAAACATCACCTGCTTTCATCCCAAGGAACTGCAGAAGATCGATAACACTCTGATCTCAAGTAAGTTCCAACTAGGGAGAACCCAAGGAGGCAGGCCGAGAATCGAGTTGCAAATGTAGACTTGCACACTGGATGGCTCTCCAGAAATCCGGGGTCCAATCTGCATTCCCTCCGCTGCAAGATTGTAGGCAAATGTCTGCATGGGGACGTTGTATTTGGATGAATAACTCCACAATACACAATAATAAATTAATATAAAATAATGGCCATCAGGCTGCTGATTTTCACTTTATAAAAAAACAAATACGAGAACGAACAAAAACATAAATAACCTGCACTTTTATGCATGGTGTCTATGCAAATCCGCATTGGCACAAATTGCTTCGACTTTGGCTATTTCTTTGCAATGTGGAGATAGACTATGTCCATCCCCAACATCCCTCGAGCATCAAAACTGACCAACAGGAGGTTAAAAAGATTCATAATATGCTGTGATGACAATTTTGGAACTTTTCAGAACCTAATACAGTCAACACCCCTTTCTGAACCTTTTTGGTCATTCTTGCCCCCTTGCTGAAAGCTTGCCGAATGACCAGCCTCTTACATCAAGTCTTTCTTAGAGGCATACCCGTATTTCCACAAGGCCATTCAGTTGCGCGACCTCTTGGTCTGGAGGCTGACAGATCGACGACTCCGCATAAACTTTACTTAGCTGGCGTACCTCGGAATCTACTTTGACCTGCACCAGGGCCAAGGGTCTTCAGTTGCCTACCTTCTCATGACCTTTCATTTCCGACCATACAATTGATGCCAGAGACAGAACATATATATGTCTATCTCATACCAGTTGCATGTTTTGCGGTGAAGTCTTCACCAGCTTTTAAAGGCTACCCCCATCAAAATTTCCTATAAAAATCTAAATGATTTACATATTATGTACATTAGTAATGAATTATCACAAGAAAAATTTAAATATCCCGGGCGTCATTGATTGAGCAAAAAAACAAAAGCAAAATAAATCCAGATTATAACTGAGATTAAGTGAAAAAATAAAGTTTGTACATGCCCATTTTTTGGCAATGTGAGATACAAAAACAAATAAAACTTTAAAGTACGCAACAATTAAGAAAATTTTTTTTTTCGTATTTTGTATTTTTTGATTTTTTTGTATTTTTGTGATTTTATTTTTTTTGTATTTTTGTATTTTTTATCCAAAATAAATGCAAAAACAATGATTTTTGGGCCAAAAACCCTGCAGCTATATTTACTGTTGCAGCCCTCCACCTCCTTGTGCCCTCTGTGTGCTCCTACTCGACGTCTGTAAGGCCTCTGTACCCATTGGCCATGCTGGCCACCTCTACCTTGCACTTGGGGTGCAGCACCTCTGCCAGGCACCACTCCATGACCACGCCCGTTGGGATTGTGGAACTGAAATTGGTCTCGGTGGCAGTTACCAGTTTTTTGCACCTTTCCTTGCGTACTCAGAGCTAATTCCTGGCTTCCTTGGCCTTGACCTTGACTTTGAGGTTTGGGAACCTTCAAAGTTACGCCAGTTTTGCCGTCTTGAACTTTACTGAATTTAACAGAGCTTTGCAAGTCTGAACTGGCACTCCTTTTGGCTCCCATGACTTTGACCTGGTTATTGCTACTGAGAATCACAGATCAAAAGGGGGTTTTGAATTCCAAGGGGGTATCCTGGCTGTTGTACACCCTCAACAGTCGGTTATTTGCCCTCACCATTGCCCTGGCATAAATGTTGCCAATATGCATCAGGGACAGCGGGGCGCATTCCAACATGAGGAATAGCATCATAACCAGGTACCTTACCCAGAAAAACATGTCAGGTGCTCTCTCTCCTTTGAGCCTCCTGGAGACAAAGTCATAAATGACTCTTTTCCAGAGTTCCTCTGGTAAATTGGTCCGATCATAGAGAAAAGCTTCCTGGATTCTGAACTGTTGTTCATAGTCCTGGTAGAATTCCCTAATGGCATCATTTACCATAAGGAATACTCTTTCAGACTCAAATTGCTCGAAAGCAAAATAGTTGGCTACTGCACCTGTAAAAAATAAAATGGGTCCAGATTCTCTGGTTTTAGGCTGATAAACATCCCAGAAGTGCAAGAGACTGTCCTTGAATTTTTCCACAGTCATTTCCCGCCTTTCAGTTGCCTGAGCAGCCTTTGCCTGCTTAATTTTGCTAGGAGCAGCCCCTTGCACTTGACTAGCTGCCATTTCTGGTTTTTGGTGCTTGCTGGATTTTGCGTGACCTTTTGGCATCGGTTTCCAAATTGCAAGGCCTATTACACCTGAAGTTTGACTAGTTTGTGATGTACTATATAAAGTTGCAGTTGCCGATGAAGACGTAACCACTGATGGTGTTCCAGTTGAAGTTGAAGTAATTAGGGATGTGGGGGTAGCAGTGGAGGTAATCATGGAATTTAGGGTCGATATGAAGGACGAAGTGGCTGTCTTACTGTCTTCCTCTTTCTGTTCCACTTTTGCTCCTTTACTACCCTTTTTCCTTCTTTCCTTCTCCTTCTCTTTTATTTTCTTCTTTCTTTCAGCCATAAACTATATTTTTTCATCACTCCATCCCTTTTCTCTCATACTTTGGACAGATTTCGCTGAATACAAACCTGGAGCTGTTCCATCAGTGGAAAAATTTATCACCTCCTTACTATCCCTCATTTCCGAATCCAGCATTTCCGCTACATTTTGGTCAATAACAAGTTTATTGGTGGCACTATTGTCATCCACTTTCATTGGTGATGGTGGCTCCATTGCTTTCTGCTCCACTGCTGGCATTGCGTCCTCCTTTTTTGGGAATCCCATTTTGCGCTTCAAGTATTCCATTTTGGCATTCATCAGTGCCATATTCTCCTTGAGTTCTCTTTCCATTTGTTTGCGCTGGAGTTTGATCTTCTGCTTCGGGTCTTCTTCCATCCTCAATATCTCTTCCAATCAACCTTGGTTTGGGAGTTGGGACTGTGTCTGAGCAGTTTGAGCTTGCATCAGTTGAATTGCTGGAATGGATTGCTCTTGCTGCTGCTCTTCTTCCGACAGTTCAGTTACATCCTCATTAAGCCTCCCATATTGCGAATCATCCTCAGCAGGCAGTCCAACTGCATCACTGAAAATTTCGCTTTCCGACATTTGGATTTCTTGGCCTGAAAATATTGGAATTTCAACTACACTCACTCCAGCTTGCTGTTTGTCTTCACCTTTCAGACTATCAGTCTTGGTGGGACTAATCTTGCCAGCCAGTTTAGTGATAGTACCTTCACCAGTGCTGTAACTATAGGTATGCTGAATTCCTGGTAGATCCGAGGCCAAGGGTCTATAGTCAAAGATCTTTGTAGGGAAGGATATATTATACTCCCTACTTTCAGCCAAAGACCCATAGACATCCCCGACCTTGTCCATTTTTGTCTGCCAGGTCAACCCTAATCTTAATGAAGGCGTTCTTTGTGCCAGCTTGATATGATAGAACATAACATAATAATATGGATTTGAACTATAGCTCTTACTGTCCATAGTTATCATGTCAGGACTACCAGGGATGAGTGCAAACATATCTGCTTCCTTCCATAACCTTAACGGAATTGGCATAAATCCGAATCCATTCATCCAAACATATATTCCAGCACCTTTTGGGGGTACCTCATACTCTATGCTTGGAAGAGTCTTAGCCAGCAAAAGATATTGGGTCAACCTATCATCTGACCACCAAGCCATTTCCTTTATTTTGCCCTGTAGCTCTGGGCTGAATGATGTAATGAACCTATAACTGAACATTTTGGCCATCACAAAATCCAGTTCCTTTCTGCTATGGGGCCGGATCATGTGGAAGCCCAGCGGGACTAAAGTACAAGCTGCTTGCATTCTGAGAACCCCTTTTCCTCAAATGCTTCAGCATACTCTGCAAGCTGAGGCTTCCAATGATCTTTATCAAAATACCCCATTCCAGGATCAATTTCGATTGGCACATGAACCAGATTATTTTTTAGGGCATCCAGTAGTGCTTGCTTTTGATGATCCTGAGGTAATTTGATAACTTTTCTTGCTGTATCTTTGAACCAAACCAAACACGCTAGCTGTGTGAGCTCTTGATACTGCTTTCCTTGTGCCATTTCCTCTACTAACTCCAGAGACAACTTATCCTTGGTCACTTGCCTCATCATAGCAATTGGGCTTCAATTTTCTACCTTGGTGGTAAGCACCTGGATAGATGCCCAACCATAGCAAATTTTCTCTCTCCTTCCTAGGATTGCAAATGTCCCAGTGGCAACAAAATTTAGGCCCTATTTCTTGCACTTGCGTGGCCCATCTTGCCCACATTTCCTGGTGCATCATGTGGTAGGTCACCTCAGGCTGCCTAACCACAATATCAGGTGTACCCACAAAGTTACGTAATTTATAATCAGTAACTATATATGAGTAGAACTGATCTCTGAGCCGGATCGACTATATCGTGAGGAAAGTTGGCAACTCCCCCTCATAGCTCAATCATGTACCCATAGTGAAATGATCCCATAAAAATTGCCAGCGAAAAGTACGCATCCATACCAGCATACTGCAGTATCTATTGAGGAACCTTCTCCTTGGCCACACTTTGTCTATTACGTAAAAGACTAAAATCAGTCTGGTGAGGACCAATATCAGCCAAATACATTTCTGCAAAGAGGCCTTTCGATTTTAATGTTTCCCCGCAGATTCCTGCCTTTCTGGGTTTGGTAATCTCGCTTCCCATGATCTGCTTTGCCATGACACTTAGATCATAGTATCTTCCCAGATTTTCATCTTTGATACTACATCTAATTGTGTCAGACATATCCCGACCATGGGTGCTTTTTCCCTCATCCTCGGACATTAACAATTGAAGCAATGTCCTCTAAAATGGCGTAGTCAACTAACAACGTCATGGAGTGTAAAAAGTGCAACAAAATGTCCCACTCTTGCCCTTGCAGCAATGTTAAGTAACCTACGAACATTTTACCATTTAAGTGGGTGAACGACACTAATCTAACAAACTGGTTGCCTTTTTAGTTAGCAATCTCCCACCTAAATAGTTTTTTAGCGTCTTCTCAGTTCACTTGTTCTACATCAAAAACCAACAATGTTCATGCCTCGGAATGTGCTACATTCGGGATGTTTTACAATCCTTTCCACACTTCCCATGGAAACAATTATTGGCTTGATTGGATTGGTCGGCCAGAACTCAAAAGCGGCAAAAAAACCACCTCTCCAACTCTGCTGTCGGCATGGCCCGACGGATGTTATAGTCTAAAAATCCAGGAGAAATTTAGGTTTATGCTCTAACACACCCTAATACTCCTTAATATGCATTTTTGGGACCCTTTATAACTCTTTGGGTAATTTTACCGACTAATAACATTTACTTTTTGGCACTCTAACACCTTTGCGCAAAACACCGCAAAAAATTTGAAACTTTTGAATTTTTTAAGGGGGAACTTGATATTTAGCCTTTCTGGCCATTGGATGTCCCTTTATAGAAACCAAAATTGATAGGCAAAAATATGTGAAATCAGGTGTTTTTCACTCTAACCCAAGACACCTTTGCTACTCGATCAGCGCTAATTGATCACAATCCTGATCTCCATGGCTAATTCCTGCTAATCCCCTTCTTTGCCTCTTTGCGGGAACCAGAGGGAGCGGGAATGACAAAACCTCCCCTAATCAGATCACCTAATCCGACCAAAGTTTTTTTCAGATCACCTAGGTTTGGCTTTGCCACCCCCTTCTATCTAATTTTTTGTGTCTTTTCTCAACTCCCAGTTGGTAGCTTGTCAGAGAAAGGGCACAGAAATAACCTTGCAAAACACCCCTGATGAGAGTAACTTCTGCTCGTTACTCTACTTAACTATTTACAAAATAAATAAAATAGTTTTTCTTACCATCAACCAAAAAATAATGATTGTTTTGCTGGGGGTGTGGCATCCCAAACTGGACCTCATCATCTGTTGCATCGTACATGTGCCTGCATTCATTGCGCATACCCATTACCAAATATTTGGGCCCGTATGCTTTCGCCGAAATATTTTTGAAAAATTTTAAATGGAATTTGTTGCTGTGAAAAGTAGACAGATGCATAAAACATTTGCAGTCTATTCCCTTGTGGCTACAAATTACCTAATGGGGGATCCTTCCGTAGAAATTACTCTCAAAAATATTTGAAACTTGAGAGCAGGTGCAGGACATGACTTCTTGAAAAGTTTTGAATGATTTGGAGGTGTTAACCAAGAATGTGTAAAATGAAAAATTTACGAAAATGGGTCATTTGCTTTAAAAGCTTTTCCCCCGCTTTGTTAAAACACAATCCTACATATCAAAAAAATATGAAAACGGATTTTAACCATTACAAAACAAAATTGGAATAAATATTTATTAAATACAAAAAATTAATACATGCAAATCAGCAGATTTTGCGGCTACGAAATTACTAATGGGGCTGCTTCATTTTCTGCTAATGGGGAAGGTACAATAAGACAGTACGATCAATTTTTTGCGTAGTTCTGCCATCTTGTAGTCTCATAGCGAAAAATTTTCAGTCTACTTGCTGAAACATTTTGCCCTAGCAAAAGATTATTATAACGTGCTATTGTTATCATGTTATCCTCCAGTCTTGAAACATCAGTGATAATAAAGGGTCCTTCCCAAGTTAAGCCCAATTTCTTGTGCTTATCAACTTTAAGAAGCACCCAATCATTTTCTTTAAAAACCGAGGTTTTAATTTTCTTGTCGAAATATCTTTTGCTAGCTTCTGCTGCTTTCTGGATATTTTCAGCAATAATACCATAAAGCCTGGTTAAGTGGTCAGTTAGGATGAATTTGTATGCCTCATAATTCATGGGCATTACTATTTTGAAAGCTTTTGGAAAATTCATCCCAAACTTTGCTTCATGGCCCAGTAACAACACAAATGGCAATGCCTTTGTCACAGCGTGTGGGGTTGCGTTATAAGCAAAGACCACTGATTTGAGATATCTTGGCCAGCTATGGGGTTCACTGATAGCTACTTTTCTCAGCTGTTTTATTAGAGTTTGGTTTAACCTCTCTACCAGACAATTACCCTGAGGGTGGTAAGCAGTAGTGAAGATCTTCTTACATTCTAATAAATCACAGACTGATTTCATTAAATCCGAAGTAAAACAAGATCCATTATCACTTAGGAGTTTCCTCAGTGTTCTATGTCTAAAATTATAGCTTCTAACAACGCATTCACAACTGAGTTTGCTAATTGATCTGGGATCATTTCAGCTTCAACCCACTTTGTGAAGTAGTCCTGAAAAACTATAACATAAGGCATTCTTTCTCCCATTGGCGAAATTCCTACTATATCCACAGATACAATGTCCAATAGACCTTGTGGCACACTGGGTATCAATGGAGGAATGGATGACTTTCCTGCTGTTGCCATTTGACAGACAACGCAGTATTTTATCCTTTCCCTGACATCTTTTTCCATGCCAGGCCACCAGTAATGCCCTTTCATGACACTTAGAGTTCTTTTGAAACCCTGATGTGTCATTATTACAGCACCATGATGCTGATGCAGCACAGAGTCCCTGAGGTTCGCGGGTATGACCAATTGGTCTTTGCTTTCTGCCTCAGTTTCCCTGTAAAATACACCATTTTCTTGGTAGAACCCACTGTGATACTTCATGGTGCTATTTGCACCTAATCTATCCCAGATTGGCTTTAAGCTTTCATCTGCTTTTTGCAGTTTGCTCATCAAGTCATCTGGGATCAGGCCAATAGATATTTCTTTATCACCTGATGTTCCTGGTTTATCAAACTGTCCCTCCTTTCCAGGATACAACCACTGCACATTGTCTTGTTCCTCACATATCACAGATTTATCAGTTTCCTGATTTTCTTTCTGTACCTTTTGGGAAACACGAGCTTTGCTTGGGGTTACCACTGCTTCTACTCCTTTAGAATGCTCTCTTTTGTCCTCAGGACTAATTCGAGCATCCTCTCCTCTCTCTTCATCCTCATGGGATTTAGTCTCTTCGGAAATGCTTTTCCCCTCAGCCTCCAAGGAAATTTGTTATTCTTATTGCTCTTTCATTCCTTTGACATCAGAGGAAACAAAATCTGATTTGAACATACTTTCCCACTTTGGTGGTGATTTCACCACATCCTCTGGCTCATTCTTTCTGGATAGAAAGTCAGCCATAGAATTCTGTCTACCTTGCACATATTCTAACTTGTGGTTGTATTGATTAATGATCCCATGCCACCGTTTCAACTTGTCATTTGTTGTTGTATTGACTTTCATTGACAACAGTGGTCTGTGATCAGTCTTAATCAGTACTTTCTGCCCCAATAAATAGTGCCAATAGATCTTGAGGCTGTAGATAATCGCGAGGCACTCCCTTTCGGCAGTGCACCACTTTTTCTCATCCTCTTTTAGTGCTCTGCTATGATATGCTATGACCCAAGGATCATCTCCAGACTCTTGATATAGAACAGCCCCTAATTCTGTTCCAGTGGCATCGGTTCGCAAAATGAATTGGGCTGAGCCATCCATTACTGGGTACCTAAGAAATGGAACTGATACCAGTGCTTCTTTCAAAGCATTAAATGCTTTATGATGATCCTCTGTGATGAGCCATTTATTCCTTTTCTTGGCCCTCAGCTTATACAAAGGCTTTGCATGCTTTGCCAATTTTGGTATAAATTTTTTACACCATTGGAGCATTCCGAGAAACCTTTTCATACGCTTGACTGAGTCTGGGAATTCAAACTCTTTTATAGCTTGCACTTTTTTTCGGATCAGGCGAAATTACATTAGAATCCAAAATATGACCAAGAAAATGAACCTTCTTTGGTAGGAATTCACATTTTTTCAGTTTAAGTGTAAGCTGGGCTCGTCTCAGAGAATCAAGAACCAAATTTAAATTTTCCATGTGTTCCTCGAACGTGTTCGAGAACACTATGATATCCTCTATATGCACTAGACATATCTTCCACACATGAGGATGTAGGATTCTTTCCATCATCCTCTGGAACTCGGCTGGTGCATTTTTCAGTCCAAAAGGCATTACCTTGAACTGAAACAACCCTTCTTGGCACAAGAAAGCAGTCTTTTCTTTACTGCCCTCTTCCATTGGCACTTGCCAATAACCGGACTTGAGGTCAAGAGTCATATAAAATTTTGCTCTCCCGAGGCAGTCCAGATAATCAGGGCCGTATTTAGGGGGGGGCGGGGGGGGGGGCGGTAGCCCCCCCTGTCGTTGTAACAAAAAATTTTTTTCCAGCCCTTGTTGTAATAAATAGCAGTTGGTGGAAACTAGTGACACTGACGTTCATATTACCTATTCAAATATCCTTGAATTTTCATTCTAAAACTTTAAATTAAATTATTTTTTCAGAGTAGCATTTTAAAAATATCAACTATAAATTATAATGAAACGTAGCTTAGAACAGTTTGGTTTTCAATCATCAAAACGAACGGCTCAAAATGAATCGATAGCAGCACCTATAGCCGAGCCCATAACACGTGAAGCCGAACCGCAGACACCTGAAAAGTCATGCGATATGGACATTGCAAATTTTGTCGGGCAAAAGCTGGATGACGCAACAAAAATGAATGTATTAAAGAATCTTTACAAGCCAAATAAATCCCTCGAGTTGCCGTTTTCGATTCGAATGTCGAAGGGCAAGGAAACCAAAAGATTCGAATGTCGAAGGGCAAGGAAACCAAAAAAAAAAAACCAAAAAGAAACCCTTATTAAACCTTCAACTCACATATGTCGCTACACTACGCTATATTTTCTTGACACTTCAAAATTGTCTATATTTTTGAAGTCGCCCCCCCTATCAAAAATTCCTGGATACGGCCCTGCAGATAATCATCCATTTTGGGTATTGGATATTGATCATCCTTTGTGACTTCATTCAAGCCTCTAAAATCCACAACCGGCCTGAGCAACCCATCTTTCTTCCCTACTAGGAATAATGGGGCCGCCCAAGGCGATCTGGATGGCACATGTTGTCTGATATATGGTTGTCCTTCAATAGCAGCTCTGTAGTAATGTTTCCCCACAGAACTAGCATCACCTGTATCAATTTTACAAGTTAGATGGGGAGTAGTTGTCAGAGGATTATGAGGTAGGCTAAATAAAACCCAGTATTTCACCAGTTGCTGTATCGCCATCTCTTTCTGTTCTTCTGACAAAATAGCTTTAGAGGTCATTTTATACAATGCTTCCAGAAACACAACTACATCCAATTTTGATTCTTTGGCATCTAAAATACCCCCTAGGCTATTTTCTCCACAATTTCCAGCCTGTAAAATTGATACATCTGACTCTCCCCTAAATACAGAGTTACAGTAGCCAAGAACTTGATTAGGTTCTATCAGGCAACCGGAACCCCTATTATTGGAGATCATCAATACAAAGTCTTCCTTTGAACCATCAACTATAGTATCATCTACTCTGAATCATCTCCTTCTATGATAATTGCATTTATCCTATTTGCTAGGATTTGTTCCACAATTTAGCTTTCACTAGTTGGTCTGTTCCATGTGGGATGTAGATTCTCTTACATGCCACTACTGGAACTAGATCTTCCAGCCGCTGGATTGCCGAACTTTGGTCTTCTTCAATAGGATTTTCTTCTATTGATTCTGCTATCATCTGATTATGCATCCCAACTATTGGAATCACTTTCTTATCAGATGTTAACAAATCAATACTCTTTTTTGCACCCATCATTGTCATTGAATCTTTTCTGAAATCTATTACCATATTGACTTTTGGATGTGCTAGGAAGCCTGTTCCCAATATCAAATCCTCTGCGGACCCTGGTATTATGAAAGCCTCAACCAGAAAATGGCCATAATCACATTCCATTTGAAATTGAACATAACCATGTGCAATTACTACTTTACCATTGGCAATGGTAACTTTCAGGATCTTAGGGTATGCCATATACTCCAGTCTAAGTGATTTTTTCAAGAAATCACCGGACATAACTGAACACTGAGCTCCCATGTCAATCAGTGCCTTTGCAGTAGTGGAACACACAGTTACTTTAATGTGAAATGGCTGCATTCTAGGGTATCTTGCTAAGATATCCAGTTCCTCTGCAGTCACCTTTCTACCATACTCGGCACTGCATTCCATCTCTGGCACATTTTCCTCCTTTTCCATGGCACAGTTATGTAGGCCACACAATTTCATCTCCATCATTGGTTCTTGCTGAACAGTATTAACACCACTAGTCGACAGTTGGTCTGTCTGCCCAGAGGCTTGTGACTGACTAACTACCTTCTGTGGAGTCAATAGAGTATTTGAACTCTGATTTACAACTACTGGTTGTTGGTCCATTAGATTTGGTCCTGGTAACATCAGCTGGGTGGTAGCCTGTAACAACCTGATCTGCTCCCTGAGCTTCTTCAACTTTATGTATTCCTAGAATTCAGCATATTCTTGGGAACTTTCTGCCTCATCCTCAGGAAACGAAACTTGATAAGCTCCCCTTTCGCCTTCATTACCAAAACCTCCTCTATTTCCTCCGTTATTTCCTCTGAAATTACCTCTGAAATTTCCTTTACCTCGGAAATTTCCAAAACTTCCTCTAGGATTACTTCTTCCAAAACCTCTTCCACTATTTTCACCCCTTCTATGATTTTGTAGACCTTTATAAAAGTTCAAAGTCCTACAATCAATCGTGTTGTGGGTGTTATTTTCATGGTAAGTACACCATTTGCGCTGCTGAACATCTTGTTTACTTTTTGTTTTCACTTTATCAACTTTCTGAGTTAAAGCAGTTGTGGCTTCCTCTTGGGCTTTGGCAGAGTTCCTAATTTCTTCATAACATTGGGCCATTTTAATAAATTCTTCAGATAAAGCCACCATGAGGGAGTCCTTTTTTTGCTCCTCAACAGGCTGTTGCAGAGGCAATCTGCAGAGGTAATTCAAGTACTTCTTCATCTGCTGTATCTATCAATTGATTTTGCAAATATTGCATCGGAGTTTGTCTTTCTGTGTTTGGTCTTCTAAAGTCCTTATTGCATTTTTGGGGGCTTTCATAAGGCCTTTGGATTACATTCATATCCACTTGCTGCTCCTCAGCAATTTCCATTTGTGCCGTATTTATCATTATGGGCTGTTCTCTTGGCCCAAATGTTCTAATTGCATTTCTGTACTTTAACTCTATCTCATAGACTGCTTGCGAAAGATCATACCAATTTTTGAATTTTGCTATGTTTTTCTGCAGTTCTAATTTATAGGTTAAAGAACTTCTATAGAAAAAGGTTTCAATGATCACTTTATTCTTAAACTCTTTAGTTTCACTCTGGTAAAAGAGATTCACATGTGCTCTGACCCTTTTCAAAAATTTGGTTGCTGCCTCATCTGGTTCCTGTTTGGTATCTAACAAATCTTAATTGAGCATATCCAGGTTACAATCTGGAGCACAATAATTCAAAATTTCGTCTCGAGCTTCCCTATATGTCATTGACTCTTCCGCCAATTCTTTTCGCAAATCCCTTGACAATCCGCTTATAATGCTTCCAGTTTCACCTCCAAGTATTCTTTTGAAACTTACCTTCTAGCTCCACTAGGAAAGCAAGAACCTGTCTACTTGGCACATCTGATTGCAGTAATTTCGGTTTGATAGCCCTTTCAATGTCATAGACAGTTGGGCCTACTTGAGCGGGATCGACCCATAAAGCCAGATCAATCCGAATTATTGTGGGCATAATCTGCTGCCCGACATTTGGGTTTTCATTTCTAATACAACTGCTTCAATGTGAGACAGTTTGATTTATCAGACTCGGGTTTTTTATGCCTTCGTCAAAACCACAACTGCTCACTCTCTGCTCAACTCTTTAGGTGATGGGCAAAAGAGGCATATACTGCTCTTTAGGACCTAGACTTGACTTTTGGTCTTTCTGTCTACAGTCATTCTGAAGAGTGATACCATCATTTTGCCACACCAACTCCTCCTGAATTTTCTCAAACTTTAACGCACCACCTTGTTCCATACAACCAGCATTGCTCTGCCTCAGTTCATTTGCCTTACTGGCTTTCTGTGAACCATTATTAGCAATGTTGGCAAATATACTATCATAAACTTCTAACCTGTTCATGATTTGGTCCAATTTGTCCTCCAATGAGCTTTTATGAGGATTTTCACGGTGCTCTTCCTGCTCGTTATCCCCATACAATCGATGGTATATATCAAATAATTGAGCAGGTTTATTCATCGGCCAGTGCTGATGTTGATCCATTACCGGAATGTTCATCTTCGGTATGGGATGCCCCGGTCCACTAATAGGTGGTTGTAATAAATCACCTCTAATCGGGAGGTTTGTCAATGACAGTATTTTGAATAAATGATCTTCATTTGATGATAATATTGCATCCTCATCCTCCCTTTCAACAGCTGTTGAGGCCATACGTATATTGCCCTCATTTTCCACCAATAAGGGCCTGTGATCTGAGCCATTATCTTCTTCAGCCGAACTTTCAGCTGAAGTCAAGACAATGAGCTTTTGCGAATCACGGACCTTTTTTCCCAGTGGTGTTCAGGGCAACCCCGAACTCTTGAGGCCACCTAGGTTGTCTTTACTCATTTTAAAGCCTCCCAATTCTCTATAAAAACCAATCGGTTTTTAGACTCCTCTGGTTTGCCTCTGATTTTCCGTTACTTTGAGTGTCAGAAGCCACCACTTGCTGAAATTAGACTTGGGTTAGACTGAGAAATATAATGAAAGGATTGGTATCAAAAATATACCTAATTAGTCACTCGCTAATTCACCTAATCAGGCCCAACCCTTAGGTAGAATAAGTTTGCAACAGTTCGGTCAGTCTCAAGTTCAACAAAACATCACCTGCTTTCATCCCGTGGAACTGCAGAAGATTGATAACTCTCTGATCTCAAGTAACTTCCAATTAGGGAGAACCCAAGGAGGCAGGCTGAGAATCGAGTTGCAAATGTAGACTTGCACACTGGGTGGCTCTCCAGAAATCGGGGGTCTAACCTGCGTTCCCTCCGCTGCAAGATTGCAGGCAAATGTCCACACAGGGGACATTGTATTTGGATGAAAAACTCCACAATACACAATACTAAATTAATATAAAATAATGGCCGTCAGGCTGCTGATTTTCACTTTATAAAAAGCAAATATGAGAACGAACAAAAACATAAACAACCAGCACTTTTATGCATGGTGTCTATGCAAATCGGTGTCGACACAAATTGCATCAACTTTGGCTATTTCTTCCCAACCTGGAGATAGACTATGTCCATCCCCGACACTCTACTGTCCTGTGCTCTAATGTCCATGCTCTAATGTCGGGGCTCTATTGTTCTGCCCTCTAATGTCCACACGCTCTAGTGTCCCTGCACTCTATTGTCCTGCAGTCTAATGTCCCTGCGCTTTATTGTCCTGTGCTCTAATGTACCTGCACTCTATTGTCCAATGCTCTAATGTCCCTGCACTCTATTGTCCTGTGCTCTAATGGCCCTGTGCTCAATTGTCCTGCACACTAATGTCCCTGTGCTCTATTGTCCTGCGATCAATTGTCCCTGTGCTCTATTGTCCTATGCTCTAAGGTCCATGCTCTAATGTCCGTGCTCTAACGTCTGCACTCTATTATCTTGCGCTCTATTGTCCTTGCACTCTATGGTCCTTGCACTCTATTGTCCTGTGCTCTATTGTCCTGCGCTCTCATGTCCCTGTGCTCTATTGTCCTGCACTCTAATGTCCCTGCGTTCTATTGCCGTGTGTTCTATTGCCTTGCACTCTAATGTCCCTGGGCTCTATTGTCCTGTGCTCTAATGTCCCTGCGCTCTATTGTCCCTGCGCTCTATTGTCCTAGGCTCTATTGTCCTGGGCTCTATTATCTTGCACTCTAATCTCCCTGCGCTCTAATGTCCGCGCTGTATTGTTCTGTGCTCTAATGTCCCTGCGCTCTATTTTCCTGCGCTCTAATTTCCATGCGCTCTAGTGTTCCTGCGCTCTATTGTCCTGTGGTCTAATGTCCCTGCGCTCTATTGTCCTGGGCTCTAATGTACCTGCCCTCTAATGTCCCTGCGGACTAATGTTTGCACTCTAATGTTCCTGCGCTCTAATGTCCGCATCCTAATGTCCGCGCTCTATTGTCCTGCGCTCTAATGTCCGGTCACGAATTCACTCATGTAAAGACGAAATTCCGTTTTTGTTGTTCTATCTTTCTTGAAAATTCTACTATTTGCCAAGTTCTAACATATTCTATCCATAGTTTTTTTGCTACAAAAATATTTAAAGAGTCAATAGAATCAATCAATATAGGCTTTTATTATGAATTAAAAAATTATGAAGGACATGTTTCTGTAGATAATTAGCATATTGACGATATCTTGTGCATTGAAATCTATGTTTAGCAACATTTTATTCATGTTTCGTGCGAAAACGTTTTGCATAAGGTTCGACTTACATATAAAATATTTCAAATTGAATTCGGCCACTCGGTGCAGTCGGCCACCCGGCACGGTCGGCCAGCCGCTACAGTCGGCCAGACGGCATAGTCGGCCACCCACTACTTAATCGTGTTTTTTTCTGCCTACGCTTCTTTTTTACGCTTCATGGAAAAAATTCAGTATAGTATTACTGAATCCCTTTTGGATTTTATGTGGATTTGTTTTTAGTTTTACTTAAGAATTTGTACGCCGCTATTTTCATTGCAGAAGAACGACTTTCAAGATCTCGATTGCGAAGATTTATATTGGGACAAATTGGGTTTATAAGGAGGCAATTTGAAGAGCAAAAACTGATTTATCACGATTTGATGCAGAACTTGAATACATAATTCATGCATATGTAAATGTTAAGATCAATATTGAATAGAAAATCAGTTTTTTTCGTGTATAGAATAGCACGCAATATGATTTTGTATCGGGCATATAATTTTCTTGAACTCGGCTTTTTATTAAAATATTGGTTAAGCATAAGGTACGGTCTTTTTTTGAGACTTTCACAGTAAACCTCAGCGCAGAGGCCCGATTATAATTGTTGTCAAAAGCGCAATGAATTGGAATTTTTGAGCTTGTTTCTTCATTACAATATTCCGATTGGTAATTTTTCAAATTCTCCTCGATGAGTTTTTAATAAAAAATTGGTTCCTTATCGCCAATTCTTTTGCTTGATCAAAAATTTTTACGAGTTATCTTTGATATTGCTTAGAGATTTATCAAAGACGACAAGTGCAAATTCGGAAAAAAATCAGTTGTTCTCAAGCCTTCTCAACTAATCGTTGATTATCAGACGGAGATTTAGGTATACAAGACTATAGTCTGTTCTTCTTAAAACAATGCTAAATAATAAAATTCGAAGGAAAGTGTGATTTCATTTTTTACAATTTTCTGCAATCATAATGTCACATAGGACTGAAAATTTGTGAGCATATTGAATTGACATTTAAAAAAATTACTAGTGAAAAATTCTGTAGTAAATGCCTTGTGTAAAAGTTTCTTTGGGACAGATCTAATTTTTCTCATTTCCAAATTTACAATTATTTTGGATGTAGTATTTCGAAACAGGGAACTTGAAAAGGGAATTGTGGTATTTGATTACCGTTTATATAATACTGTCTAACAGAAAAACTGGTTTCAACAGATCTCTATTACTGACATAGGCTGCAGAACTTATGCTCATTACTTCTTTAATCTTTGTCTTTGAGAAATTTTCAGTATGCAATGTCGTATTTCATAACAAAACACATACAATTCGTTTCCGCTGCGCGACAAGCAGATGTAAATTTACTTGAAGATTATAAACGCTAAAAAGTGGCAAAAAACAAGAGTGATAAAGATTCTGTTTTTACAAACAATAAAATGGTTAGGGTATACACGTATACAGTGATCTTCCATCATTATAACGACTACAATAAACACGATCACATACGTATACCAATTGCCAGTTTCAGAACGCAAGCTGTTCTCACTCATCGAGTAGCTCCAGAATTTGAAAGATCAATAATTCTTTACTATGTGACGCTAACAAAATTTGTAAACTTGTATCGGATAAATCCATAATCATAAACCCTTAATCAGTCGTGTACTCGAAAAAATTCAGTACCCACCTGTTACTGTTTGGAATTTTCTGCAGCTGCGAGGAATTATGTGCCTTAGACGAAGCCGTTGATACTAACCCTGGAGTTTTCGAGGTTTTTCTAGGCAATTAGCAACGTATGATAATCATCAAACATAACTTTTCAAAGACAACACATAAAGCTGGTACTTGAGTAGAGAAACAGATAAAATATGAAAATTGAACGATAAAAAGCTTCGTAATGAAAAAGTCGCTAGCTCCAAAGGGCAGAATAGGAGCTGGAAACTTTTACAAACAGGTGCTGACTTCTTCCATAATTTCACATTCTTTACATTTGACGTAGCAACACCAATGAAATTTGCATTGGCAACGTTCGATACGTTTCTCCATTTTGGTCACGTAACCGCGCCCGCAGCACAGCAGTTCGCAACCGTCTATAGCTTTGGAGGTGCGGTTACAGATGCGGCCATGCGTGCCGTGAGTTTCAGTTTCGTTATCGTAAGTGCAGTAGGATGGAGATGGTGTCAGGTAGACGAGATCTTCGGCCTAAAGTAGAACAAAATAACAGCGACAGTACAGTTCATGCTTTTACTATTGCAGATGCACTAGATGATCGTGTAAATTACTACTACTTATACTTATACTAATACCAATACCACCATTACTATGTACCTACTACTCAGGCTATTTTTATATCTTTCATATGAAAATGAAATTTTTGACCCCGTTTGTATACGAAAAAATTGGGAGCAACTATTGAAAAGGTACGTTATTATTAATCCTACTACTGCGAATCTTCACCATTGAATATTCAACAAGAACATCACGCTATTATAGTAATAACTGATAGTTCCAACAATTAATGATGACAATATATGTGCAACTTCAGCTGGCATGATCCATTCCAGCTTATTGAGGGCGTGCTGAAGGGTGTTCCAATTTTGCTGCTAAGGTTGCCAGTCTACTGAATTTCTTTTTTAAAATTCTATTAACATAGCCAACTGCAATAACTGTTGTAAATTATTAACTGAAACTGATGCGATCCAAAGTTCCCGACTAATCTTTCGTATACATCTCACTGCAGACCTGTTATTTGGTTTGTAGCTAGCGTTGTTAATGGTGAACTGGAACAGAACAGAATTACGGTTTTAAAAGTTTGTTTTTCTTGAAATGCTTCTAAATAATGAGAGTGGGAAGCAAGTAGTATTTCAGATTTTCACGATTTTCTGATAAACAGTATATCATATAGGACTAGAAATTCGTCAGCATACTGAGCTCACGTTTAACAATTCTTCGAATGGAAAATTGTACGGTAAGACCTCTGTGTAAACGATTTTGACGACAGTACTGATTTGTGTCACTTTTCTATTTGGAAGTATTTTATAAGAAACAGACTATAATAATTTGCAGCTTTCTGAAATTTGATCACTAGAGATCTATAAAGAATCAAGACGACTAAAATCTAGTTAATGTAGGACTCATTGTTTTTTGACATCAAATGTTTAAAGCCTCTTCGGGTTTGTGTAAAATGACCTCTGAAGACATTATTTGCATTATGCTTATTAACCGTTATATTCTGACACAAATCCCATTTTCTCTCACCGTATGTGGCTTGAAGGAAAGATTCACTGGGACTAGCCCTTTGCGTGGGGAATTTGAACCGGGCCCGTGGGCTCCTAGCGGCGCGGCTAATTTCGTTTCAGTGGCGCCGTCGAATTTATCTTTTAAAATTTGGCCGATCTCCCTAAACGGCGGCATAGTCCGCCAACAAGTCCTCAATTCGCACGAGCCAGATACGCCGTGGCACTTGCATTGCAATCGGATGTTATTTTCGATTGACTAAATTTGAAGTGCAATTGCGAATCATTTCAGTTGCGACTGCGCCTTAAGCCCCAGTTATACTCACTGCGCTGGGCTGGGCTGCGCCAGGCTGGCCTACGCCTCTGAGTATAACCGAAAATTGTTGCGCTGGCTTACGCCACAGTATCAACGAAATTGCGCCTCGCTACGCCAGCTTACGATAGGCCTGGCGTAAGCCAGCGCAAGCAGGCGGTGCAAAAATCTTGTCGGTCGATTTTACGCCAGCTTTCGCCAACTTTGAAAATTTTGGCATCGTATTTTTCGATTTCAAGCGAATTTGGGATTTTCCTGGGTTTTCGAAGGCGGGAAAAATTTTGGCGATGTTTTCAAAACACGGAAAAGCATTATTTTTCGTGAAATTTAGCCAAGTGCACAATATTTTTTGATATCCAACGAATATTCGACCGATATTCATTTTCATCGGCCAATATTCATCATTTTCTAATGTTTATTGCGTCGGAAAAAAATTATGGTGATGTTTTTTAACCATCAAAATAACGTTTTTCTTAATTTTCGCTCACGTAATATTTTCTAATTTTCGATCAAATTAATCTTCATTTTTAAAGTTCCTTAGAATGGGAAAAATTTTGGCGATATTTTTAAACCATAGGAAAGCGTCGCCGGCAAATTTCTATCAAAATTGTCCCTTTCCTCTGTTTTCTAACCATAATGTAACGGGGCCTCGAGGTTTGGGGGGTCGGACGAATGCTTTCGGGCTAATTCCCCAAAAATTTTGGGGTAGAGGTCTGTGAAGGAAAAAAGTTCGGTTTTTTCACCAAAAAAGTTCAAAAAACGGTTATAAAATAATAATTTTTGTCTAAAAAACGATAAAAAATGTACATCTGGCGCGAAGCGCCGATAAAATTGACATTTTTAACCATTTTTTGTTCAAAAATTGATATTTTCCAGTATTTTTCCGACCGAGAGTATGAGGGTCCCTATGACAACCATATGGCTAGCCATAGGATTGGAAAATCCTGGGGAGGTCGCCTAATGGCTAGCCATATGGCTGACGATTTCTGGGGGAGGGGTTCCCATCGCAGTTCCCCCCAAAAAGTTTTCATGATTTATCCATCCAGAAAGAGCATCCTTTTTCTGTGTGTTGTTTTATAAAATTTGACACGGAGTGAATCGCGGCGTTTTAATCAAAATGCGGCAGTTTTTTCCAAATTTGGTAAAATGTTGGAAAGCTTTTGAAAATTGTGGTGATTTTGATTCAAATGATGAAAAACATCAATGAGCATACAACAAACACTTAAAAACCATTTCCAACATCTTTCAGCTAAAAACCCACGATTTTTTGTTTGTCTGCTTATATAGCGTAAAATTGGTTATATTCCTTACGCCACGCTGCGCTACACCAGGCTGGGCTGACCCAGCCCAGCGTAGCCTGGCGTAAGCGTAAGCCCAGCCTGACGTAAGGAGTATAATCCAGCTTTTATTTACAAACAACGAATAAAATACGACGAAAAATAGAGAAAGCTACCATGTAAAAATGAGCATTTGTTGACTGTTATGCAACATGAAAGCAAATGATACAGATCATTGTCGTTCATGGAATAAATGAGCAGATTAAAGCGTTGCTGCTGAACCAGTTTATGTTAGAACATTCTGCTGAAGGAAAGTAACAATGTTGCATATGAGACTCTGCTCACGCTGAGATGTTTGTATTTAAAGTTCGCTATTCAAAAATCTATACACTCCAATAAATCGAAAAGAAATGTTTCTGATAATGCATGTCCACAAAACGCATATACGTACAAAACACGCTCGAAAAGCAAACTTTGAGATATGGTATCACGCATTTTCATCTTATGCGATGTTTGCCTAATTTATTACTAATGGAAGTCGTCACCTGTTCATGATATATTGAAAATAAAATGTGATCAGATTCGCGACATTATTTATTCACCGACAGCATACCGTATGAACGCCAGATGATATTCTGTAATACACTCGACTACTCTACATGAAAATATGACCAAAAATGTTCCTAATGTGCACGACTCAGTCAGAATTGTGTTGCCGTATATACAGCGAAAATCGATCTGAAGAATATAATTCTGGCAAGCGCTACCCGCGAACTGCAAAACATTGAGTTACAGATTCATACTGAATCTGGACTTTGCACCACGATTAGAAATTTTTCGCAGCCCCACATCCTGAGTTGAAAGACGACACTCGAACAACCTATTATTCCAATAATTAGCTGCTCACCTTTCTTCCAGCCTCGTTGTTGTGCAAATTCATCTGCAATCTGGCCTGACTTTGCTGCTTCTTGCGTTTTTCGCCCGCGTCGACGAAACGGCGCGAGAAGGCCAGCCCGTATGGTATGTTGTCCGAACAACCGGCCCATTGGAAACCGCCCGTATGGCTCATACCCCGGTAATTATTGTCACAACCGCATTTACTGTATTTACCGCTACTACAAGCTTTAGTCACGCTGTAGGCCACGCCGGCGGCCGAAATGGCATGCACAAAGGCGCTCTCCCGCGTGCCTGAGAAGTGAAGAAGAAAATAAAAAACGAAACGAGTGGAACTGGAATCTAAGTTTTGATAGGTGATTGGAAATTAAAATTCAAACATCGAACTGAATCTGAAAATCCCGATGATTCGGAACATCTTTTTCTGAAATCCATAATTTTTTATATTTTATTCATTTGATCTTAGAATAGAGCGTGAGGAATAAAATTACGATCAGTTGTCTGAAGTCGGCAAAAGGGATTGTTCTAATTGAAGAGTTTCGAAAGAACAAGTGAGCTTAAAAAATAAAGATTAAAATGGAAAATAAGGACAATTAAGAAATTTTTGATTCCTGCCGCAGACTTAACCCGCCCGCTTGTCTCAAAATGACTTACGTTTATAAAAGCGAGAATATATTTTTTCCTATTAATGTCCAAGATAAGAATTTCGTGTATTGAAAAATAGTTACTATTTCAGGTGATTCAAGATAGTAGCAAAGTTTATCCCATTCATACGGTACAGGTCGGTATAAGGACGGTACGTCTACATTTTTCAATATTACAGAAACTAACGAAGGAACGTTTTCGAGCGTGAATTCCGATATTGAACATGGTATAATGCATTCGTTACCTCATAACGCTACACTAACCGTCTTCTCCCGTGGGCTTTCTTTACACGGAACTTTGCATAAATATGCAAAAACAATAGAAAGTTGATCTTCTGTGTTTCCGTAGATCAAGTACACAAGGGACCACAAAAGATATAAACATGTAAGGAGTAGCATTCGATAAAACTAGCTAATATCGAAAAAGTACCTAATGTGACGAAAGACCGAATTTACATTGCCACGGCACCTTTTGAACTTCACCGAAATTCAGAACTGTATATTTTAAAAATTTGTTGTAAACGAGAACTGTGATGTAGCTGAGTGTAAAATTTTAAAGCATGTCTATTGAAGTAAATGAAAGAAATCATTCTGAATAGTATCAGATTGAATCCCTTAATCTGCTGATACCAGTGATACAAATGTTGTGCCTACTTATGAATCGACAGAGACTATCCATTTTTCTAGACTTGTGCAAAAAGCCTGGATGAAGTGAAAACTCTTCGCAGGATCTTCTTGCGTGTGATTTATTGATATTCCAGTCAATCTATCTTAAACAATCATTGTAGAATTTATATTTTTCAACTTACCTAGAAGTAAAACTTTGCCGAAAATCGTATCGCGAGGAAGAACTGTGCAATTCCAAGGCCTATTCCTAAATTGATATTGACATTCATAAATAGCCAATTTGGCGCCGGCGTGAACATTTTCCATGTGCTCGACATTTTGGCGACAAATGCGCATTTGTTTTCTTGTCAACGTTTTTAGGCTCGAACAAGTATCTCTATGGAAATTGGCCACCGAAGACATTTGCGCTACCGATCTTGGAAAAAATTGTTCACTGCAGACAATGTACATGAGAAAAATTCAGTTCCAAGATGAAACCTCCAAAAAAACTCTTTTCAGCGAAAGACAGAGTCTTCAACGTATTATACACTGGAATTGACTATCCTAAGGTTACAGTAATCCCATATCGAATTCCAGAGACAAAAAACAATTCATGTGTTCTACTTTTGGGAGAAACAGCAACTGAATACTCCTCTGGCAATATTCATATCTGCGTCCCCTGACGTATATTAGAAAAATTTATAACATTTTTGGATTGAAAAATTGTTCAACCTCGCTCAAAATCCGATCGAACATCAAGAACTAACCATGAAATGAACTGCTACGTTTGCAGTCTTGAGAGTTTGGAAAAAATTGATGACCAATAGATTAAGCAGAAATTGATGCATTGAAAGACATGTCAGCACAGAACTCATACATGCCTTGCATCTAAACTATTTGAAAATCTCAAACAGAATTGGTCGCTTGATAGAAACGTTTTTCTGTAAATTTTGATATCCTAAATGGCGGTCAGGCTTCCCTTCCGCAAATATTTTACCCTGAAACTCCTACCAATTATTCTCTCGTCAATTAAGCCGGAATGAAGAACGGAAACCGAAAGGATAATGTATTTTGCACATGTCAATTCAATTCAACTTGTAAATTTTTTATTCATTTTTTGTGCGTAAATAGTTAAGCATATGGTATGTTTTCTACAGTTTACTTTCTATACAAATGATCACTAAGTGAAAAATAGTTTTACTTTATTTCCATGAATGCGCCACGAGTAGAAAAAAGTGTTTTTATGTAGATCAGATGCATAAGAACGTTGTGTGGTTAAACGCAAAGAAATGAAGCTTGCAAGATAAGAGCTTGTTACTTGGTATTCGTTCTGATTGTCTGCCAAGTTCACCTGAAGGTTCAAAATAAACATTTTCCACTGAATATAAGTAGTCGAGAAGTCGAGAAAAAAAGGGTCATTATTCAATCGATTTACTGACAAATAAATATGCAAATGCGGAATTTGGAAGATTGGCCATTTTTGAGAGAACCTAGTTAATGAGATGACCCCGGTAACATCAAACATTCCTGAATTTCTGAACTTATTTAAAAGTACAGAGGTTGAGTGACAAATTTCAGTTGCAACAATGACCTCTAAAAAGCTTGTTTCGTCAGAAATTCAGAGTTAAATTTCAGAAGTTCAGGGATGATTTATTTCCAAAGGTTCACTTCTATCTAGAAAGGCAATATACAATGTGTCTAAAAAACTGATTATTTTCTTCTCTAATAAATTCTGAGCCAAAAAAGATGCCTAAGTATTCGCCTTTTATTTGAAAAACTATTAGGCGTGCATCAAAGAATACTACTCGATTCATTTTGAAATGACCGACGCAGCGATGTCGCACTGCAACTTCTAATCAAACTTACGGAAGGCTCATTTTTCTCTATAAATTCGACTTTCTGATCTCTAGAAAGGCAGCGTTTGTCGAAGCTTCGACAACTGCCTATTATTTCAGGATGAATGGAGTACACGTTTCTCTCACCTAATTTCAAGTGTATAGTTTGATGAAAAAAAATAATAAGTGTTCATTTTAGAAGGTTAACGATTAAAGAAAGGTGCGCTTCATGAAAATTATCCAAAATCAACGGTAGAACAAAAAACAGGAAAAACGTTGTACAAGTTTATGTTCTATTTCGGGTTAAGACAAAGTATGCAAATAAGTAACAAGGCATACATTAAATATTTCAACTTTCATCTGACAGTCTGATTGAATAACTACGTGACATATCGGGCTATCTCATAGAGGCAATATGAGGCTATATTTCGCCTTGCTAGATTCCAAATTAAAATGGGGGGAAATGAAAAAGGTCGCTGAATGCCAACCTTAGAGAAAACTTAGTCAAGAGGGATTTATGTGGTAATATCACAGTATACTTCTACTAATAAAGATTTAACTTACACGTTGTATGGTGATCAAATTTTTCAAATCTCAAACCAGAATATTTGGTATCAATTAATAAAGCTTATCGAGATCTATCTGAAAATATAATCTGAAATGTTACGGTCGATCGAAATTGTGGCTAACTTGTCAGAGGAATTTAACCACTAAAAATTACAGAAAGCCTATGAACACCTGAGCCGAAGCTCCATATTTTTTGCAACCGAAAATTTGTAGAGGTATTTTTCTAGGGCCGAGGTGTAGATATTGGTGCAACCAAAATTTGCCTCTGAAACTGAAACCTCAAAAAAGTTCGGACGTGTTTCTGGATTCAAGTGGAAACAATCTGCTGTAACGCTAACTCGCTTCTGAAAGACATTGACGAGGTTATGGAGTACGTTAATGATCATTCTAGGTCTGGAATGATTCTTACTCCCAACAAGCGTAGAGGATTTATGCAGATCTTCAAGTTTCGGTACATTATTTCCCTGAACAGATTTCTACGGTTGGCTGACATAATGTTCTGATCTGATGAAGAAAAATTTCCAGAACATCAGCCCAAATTATAGGTCTAGCATGTTGGGTATAACAATCAAGAATTCCGACAATCCTTGACTTCTCAAACAACGACACCTCGTTGCTCATTTGCATTAATCTTGATTCATCATTGACTTTTTCCTGCAACATTTCGCCAAACTCTGATTCCTATTCGCATAGAACTTACAGCCAACTTATGGCTTGCGACGACGGCCACGATAATAGGAATAATGAGAATGATATCGAAAAAATAGTCCGCAACATGAAATGTCTTGTGTAATGTGGTCGTAAGTGATCCTTCACCACTCCGTAGTTTGCCGTCTTTTTGACTGAAGTAGAATAATCTTCTGTTGATTCTTCCACCATATCTCGTAATTTTTAAGAGTCCAGATTAATGGAAGTATGGTAATTAATAAGAAGTTCGTAGTCGGGTAATGGATAACTTTCGACGAAGAAAACCAGTCCCGTGACCAATATTGCTGTGAAAATCATTGCATAAGCGGAGAAAAGGCTTAAAAATGCAACAGAAATGTTTATATTAGAATGACCGATGAATCAACAAATCACTACTCTGTTTGAACTGCTTTTGCAGGTACTGCTGCTAGCCGCTGACCTTGAAAGCTAATAAATTTGTTCAGCAACTATGCAATAGCTTATCTGTGAAACGAGTCGTTAAAACGCTGAAAAATTCGCATATATCACAAGGAAAGAGTGGTTGTCGCGTCCAGCTAGTGTTATAAGTCTACGTTAATCAAACAGAATAGTGTCCAACCCAAACTTTTTTCTATATTTTCCCTACCTGAGCACAGCGAATGAATATGTTATAGGTGCATTACAAGCAAAGATTCTTCAATGCTATAATTTATGTAGTCAGTGATACGTGTCTAGGTAGTATTTAGGCGCGCAAAAACATTTGAGTTTCCGATGTTTTGCGTTTTTCGATCATTGTTGATAAAATGATAAGGAATTTGGGGTGACCCATTTCTGCGTGTCCGGTCGAGGAGTAAATTTTGCAAAAATGGATGCTACCTGACCCACCTTTTTCACAAGTCTTCTCCATGGAAATAAACGCTAGAGATTATTCTTTTGAGTGTTACAGGTTATGGCACAATCAGTGATTGTGTATCGTTATACCGAACGCATCGGTATCCCGAATGTAGCGGTATACTGTACGTATCAGTAAGCATAAGCCTAAGCCTAAGCCTAAGCCTAAGCCTAAGCCTAAGCCTAAGCCTAAGCCTAAGCGTAGGCCTAAGCCTAAGCCTAAGCCAAAGCCAAAGCCAAAGCCTAAGCCTAAGCCTAAGCCTAAGCCTAAGCCTAAGCGTAAGCACCACACAAATTTTGGGGCAAAATGAGAGCTGACAACATAGACAAAAACATTGTATTCAGGATAACGAGAATTAGTCAATGTTATGGAATGAAAAATAAAATTGTATATCTTTAGGATACTGAGGATTAATGCATTATTAGGGATAACGATACACTCGGCATAAAGATACGCTCGGTATTCCGATAAATTCGGGATGTGGATACATTCTAGATACCGATACGCAACGCAATCAATAGCCCATGGATACCAATAATATTGTACTAATGATTGCTCTGGGCCCCTTTTGCACCACCGGAATTCGCGTTGGACGGCTGGACCTCGTAAAAAACTGACGTTATGAAATATAACAGAAACGAAAAACCGGAAAATCACATATGATATACTGGCGGATATAAAAGAGGTATTCGATTGAAATACAAAGTGTTTGCTTTCAGAGTATACTCCTGTCGACTTCAACCTAAGCTAAAATGGCCCTAAAAGACCAACTTTAGGGAAAGTTCGGTCGACTTCCGCTTTCAAAGTCTAATAAGATGGTCTTAACGTGAACATTGACGGGTTTCGGCCAGGCTTAACAGAATTAAGCTTAAGGAGCCTTAAAAATCTGTCATTTGGCCTTAACCATAGTGTTCTGCACGGGCCGGAAGAATGCGACGCGGCCTGGCGCGGACCGGGCTGGACCCACAAGGTCACCTCTTCGGTTTGGATCCTGTCCAACCAGTAAAAGTCTAATTACAGCAGCATACTCCACTCCATTTATGTTAACATGATCGGTGCAGACGTCGGTGTTTCACTAACAGTCTAATGAAAACCACGAAATCAATTTCGATAATCTTGAAATGGTTAGAATGAATAGTCATCAAGGAGCCTGTATCATGAAGAAAAAATTTATTGAATGAATTCAACGAGCCTTTCATAATTTTGAATAAAAATTCGACTGCGACATTCAGAATGAGTAGAGTATAAGTTTTCTGTGTTGAGCTTACTTTCGTCGGATTGTTGCACCGATCGTGTAAAAATAAACAAAGGGAGTTCAAAGGCTATCGGGATCAAAAAATATCAGCACATAAGCAAGAGAACAGTGAAACAAAGCATAACAATTTATCTGGAAACAGACGATGCATTCTACAGCTGAGATAGAAAAAAGAAAGAAAAATTAATTTGTCGTGTTTGGAATGCCCGTTCTGACACTATAGGCTATAGCAAAATTTTGGAATATCGCATAGCCTTCTGAAAAAATTAGGCACATTATTCAAGAACTCGCTAATTTATCATTTTCATAGCCGAGCATTACTATGAAATTTTCGTATAATTCGTTGCAAAAACTGAGAAAGAGGAGAGAGAGAGAAACGACGAAATATGTCAAATTTTTCTAAACTTAATTAATTAGTCCAGTTGTCGTGAAAATTTTTGAGAAAAAAACATTTCACGCGGAGCTTGCAATTTGGAAACATGGCCGCTTCGAATATTTTTTACTAGAACGAAATATAAAACACTGGTGCAGTGCGCAGATAGCTGATTAAATACAGAGTGGTCCAAGTAAAGTCACAACTGTCATATTCATATTCGTGACAGGATCTTTTTATATTGAGATCTTATCATTATTTCTCTTTAAAACACAAAAAAGAAGTCGAAAAAGGTGGTGAAGCGACCATTTTTCATTTGAATTTCTAACGTGCCTAAGGCTCATTTATACTTGTCTATTCCGACGGAACGGATCGACGGAAAGTAACCGAACGACAGGGAAATTTTCGTTCCTTTTGGTCCGGTTGGAGGTTACCGCCGGTCGTTTTCCGCAAAATTGCAGTTATATTTCCCGACCGAAAGTGGATTTTCAGGCTGAACGTTTCAGGCTGTTGACGATCCGTTCCGTCCGTTCCGTCGGAAAAAATGATTTCTCCGAGATAATTGTAAGGTTCTATTAATTGGGAGGAGGCATCAGCGTGAACCTTCACATAATTAAAGCGAAGGAATCATTGTATTTCCGCTTGGTACAATGCAAGCACAGCATGGAAATTCGGGTATGGCCCATAAGTGCGAACGGCCCATTAGCGCCAATGGGCCCACAAGCGCGAAAGGTCCATAAGTGCGAAAACCCAGAAGGGTTCATAAGCAAGGAAGGCTCGCAAGCGCGAAAACGTTATTCCTACCCTATCAAATTAAAACTGCCAATGAGAAAAGGCCTATAATATGCTAATGAAGCTTCCATTTTTTGAGTTAAAAATAAAAACAAAAAATACAACTAAGAAATTCAACGAAACAACACTACATTCAAAAATTTGGCTCTCTCGTTGAGTTTCGACGGATCAGTGATAGAAATCGCGGACTTGGTGACGCTAATCTGTTTTTTAATAAAATCTTCAAAATTCTTTATTGGAGCACCATGCGTTCCAATATATCTAATGGGCGAAGTTCACAGGTATCTGCACCATGTTCGACATCTTGTTGCTAAAAGTCACTGGTGGTTATGGCCGATAATTAAATGACAATGATTTTTGTTAATTTTTTCAGAGTAAACAAAATTTTTAACGTCAGCACAGATTAAATCGGAGGCTGCAGAGTTTAAACATTAGCATACAATAACAGGGGTTTTTAGCGTGGTGCTAACAGGAGAAATTTTAAAAAAAGTTCGAAAAGAAAGTAAAAAATTTCACAAAATTGTGTAAAAAATCAAAATCGTTCGTCATTT
Organism: Romanomermis culicivorax; assembly: GCA_963922205.1. NCBI lineage: Eukaryota > Metazoa > Nematoda > Enoplea > Mermithida > Mermithidae > Romanomermis > Romanomermis culicivorax. The sequence goes on from CAWUHX010000044.1 coordinate 541,982, forward strand.
TCACAAATAACAACTTCGTCAATATCCTCACTCTCTTCATCACTTTTGCTGAGCAAACGATTGTAGCTCGAATCTGAATCGTCTTCGGCTCTAACCTGTTGAATACTTCTTGAATAATTCGAAAACAGCTATTTTGACCTATGCAATGTTTACACAAATCAGTAATAGTGAAGAAGAAATTTAATTGTTCGTTTTCTGAAAAAATCAAACGAGAATATATATTGAAATTGAAGCGCAGTTCCGGATAAAATAAAAACATGTAAACTTTTATCCCAACAGAACATGACTAGCGATTCCTAAAAGTTTTACTGTCAAACTAACCAATGAACTTGACAGTTAACTAACCAAGTACATAGTAAGAATGAGCTAATTTAATTAGAATCAGGTGAGTGTCTTATTCCTTACGAAGGTACCAACATCAAGCATGATTTCATGAATTGATTATACAATAAAAGCAGATTATCAGAATTGAAAAACCCACACATTGGTTTGACACCAACAAAATAACATTTTTCAACCGTGCTAACTGTACTAATAAAATATTTCTTCATTAGCACGAATGCTAATGAGACCCATGCTAAAAAACCCAGTACATTAAGTTTCTTCAACATATAAGACAAATTAACACAAAGATTACTAGCTCATACAGGGAGTCTTTCGCGCTTATGAGCCTTTCGCGCTTGTGAGGCTTTCACAGTAGAAAGGATAGGACACGCTCAAGCATATACTGTTTTGGCGTTTATGAGCCATTAGTGCTAATGGGCTCATTCGCTGTTATGGGCCGTTCATGCTTATGAACCCCAACCTGGAAATTCTACTGGGGTTCATCCAGGACATGGATAAAATAAAATTCAGGATAAAATTTTTTCTCTTTCTTGATTACCAAAACAATTTTCTAATGTTCAACCAGCAAATTCTAACCTCTATATTAGTCAAATACGTGAAACTATTCGCTTAGTCTGCTTTTTTAATGGGTTTAATGTTACTTCTTTACAGTGGCGGACACAGGGGCGGGGGGCGGTCGCCCACCCCCCCCGAACTCAAGTTCTGAAAATGTAAATTGTTGAGATCATGGTTCAAAAGGAATTAAAACCGAAAAGATGCATTTTGGTAAACTTTAGGAGATCAAAATGTCAAAATTTCCCGGCGCTTCGCGCCGATCATGGGTATAGTAATAATTCTGTCAGGCGTGGCCGTTAGCATATCTACTTCCACCTACTAATTAACCGTCAACAGTTTCTATCAATTGAAAGACCTCATCTCGTCTCATTTTGTAATCAATAACAGTCAGTATTTCGCCGAAAATTGAAATTTTTTATCGATTCTCTCAATTTTTTCTCTCGGGCCTTGGAATTTTTCAAACGTTTCCGACATGAACTTTCGGATTTATAGACCTTAGTCGATGAAGATGGAAGTCATCATTTTGAACTTTAATTTTAGAGCTTCTATTCAGGGATCGCCGGAATAAGGAACAGATTACGTTCTGTTGGTTTGATTTTAATTTATTTCTCAACGTTCTGAGGGTTCATTTTCCAGCGTTTTAGATAGTGAAAGATAAATAAGTACAGTTCTCTAATTGAAAATAAATGCAATTCTTTAATCGGCTCGATTATTTGATATTTTTTATTGTTGTGTCTGATCTTTCTAAATTAAAAAATGGTTAGTATGCCGATGCAAATAATTTAACAAAAATACAAAAATTGAAAAAAAATTTCCCTCCCCAAAAAAAAAATTCCTGCGTCCGCCACTGCTTCTTTAGAATCATGAATGCTTTGTTCAGAAAAACCAATAAACCACGGCATCTTTTTAATACTTATGTCGGCTTTCTCGTCTTTTCTTTCTCATTTTCCTTCATCATTTTCTTGACCCATTGTGGGGAGCAGAATCTGCTGGGGGTCAGCAAGAATCTGCTCGGGGTCAATCAAAACCTGCTAGGAGTCCAGACCCCCCAAAACGCTCCATGTGCATGTATGCTTGGTACTAAATCGAGAAAACCATCACTGTTTTCCTCAAGTTCTTCTTCTTAACTGAAGTTACCAGTGTGACTGTGGAGTCTTGTTGCAAGTTCTGATGGAAAGTACTGCTGCTACGTAGTGAACTTATGATACGTCTGAGCTCAAATTCTTGATAACAGTACCTAAAAAGGCTGGTAGAATCTAGATTGGCGGACAATTATTGCATCAAATTTTTTAAACTTTCGTTTGTTGCAGCTTGCAGTTGTTTTGATAGGCGCAGCAAAACGATTAAAATATGTTGAACCATAAAAATAGTCATTCAAACAGGTGAGGATGGACAATGTACAAATTTCCTGTGGGAACTATTGTTGAATTTGAATACAACCATAATTTTAAATATATCTACAAAACTCAACAGCCGAACTGAAGATCGATGCGTGTAACTATCGAAAAGTTTTCTAATTTAGCTTGCTCTACGTATTGTGCCTTGAAATCTTGCGAGAGTAAGTAAGCATCCCCAACAATAAACTAAGCGGTGTCAATCGAAAACATGCTGCTGTTGCGACTCTCGTGTCAAAATAAGTTAACAGAAATGAAACGTTTAGCATGTTTTTCTGGCCACAGATATGATTACACTGCTAAAACAAAAAAATATTTGCATGAGAAAATCGTCTATGTAATTGTAAACGCATATGTAATTATTGAAGTCTGCGAATATTACATCCCAAGAAAACATTATAATAAGTCTTATCGTGATGCATCCGAAATATACATGCAGTGGTGAAAAACACAAATACAAACACATACAAATATGTTCGTGCGAATCACCTTCCGTGCATTTGCATCGCAAGAAAAGTGGAAAAAGATCAAAACTGTTCGTACAACATTGGCCTCCTGAGTTGAACATTATAAATCACAAAAATAGAAATCTGCTATAAAAATCATAATTATCTTTATTCATTACAAAAATTTATTTTGTCCAAGACTCCTTATACAGGTTTAGCTAGGGGAGATGCCTTGCGCACGTGGAGGTTGGGGACCCTTAGCAAATCTTGTTGACTCCAAAAAGATTTGACCCCATCCATTGATCGAGAAGATGATGGAGAAATGATGAAGAGATAAGAAGGGAAAGTCGTCATAAGAAGGAAAACGATGCCGTAGTTAACGATTTTTCCAAACTGTGCATTTGATTCCAGAGAAGCAACATTCGAGCTTAACTGCTGCTTTAGTAAATAATTTCGCGTATTTCAGTAATCAGATTGGATAATATGTTGCTTAGATGATAGAACACGCCTTTCTTTCGTCATTAAAAAAAATCGAACCTGTTTCTTGTGCTGCCTGCAGAATTTCTACGCTGTTCATGCATGGAAAATCTCCCGAAATGATCTGCAAGTACAAATATTCTGACAATTTATGAACGTTCGAATTTTTAGACATGGATATTTCGAAGAATAGATTTGATTCAAAGTTCTGATCGTGTACCACATTTTTTGGCCGATTTATCCCACACCTAATGCCCCCGAGTTTACTTTTTACCCTCCAACGTTCCCAAATTATAACATGGTTTTAAATGCATTCCCATTTGCACACAAATCACACAAATGAGTTCATTTTTTTACCAGATGGTAGGCCAACAAGGATACTAAAAGTCGCCTTTGTTTCATTTTGCATTGATCAATGGTTTGGATGCCCACTATTTTCTAGCTGACCCTACTCTGATTTTACCGGGTGAGGGTGATTGCGGTGTCTCCGCGGAGTGCCATATACAATGGTGAAGTATAGGAAACCCCAAAACAAATTTTCAATTATAAAAAATGCAGGAAAAATAAGCGTTCATTAGCGGATCTATGAGCGACGGGTGTGACGATGCAACATGAACATCTAACGGCAAGCAAATACAATAAATTAGATTCTATGTAGTACATATGTTATGGCCTGTATCGAACCTTCTTAGGATTTAATTTTGTGACTATTGGAAAGCGCGTCAAGCCCAGAATTTATAGATGTGCATTGCTACAGTAATCCAGGAAATCGCAAATATTAAGCTGTATTTTCGAGTCGACTTTCGTACACTTGCACCATTAAAATAGTAAGTAAAAAGTCGTAGTGCAATCATACGACACTTTGTGACCACCTCATTTGCATATTATATGTCGTAAAGACCCGATCGAGATGCAGGAGTATATGCCAGCAAGGTTATTTATTACCGATAACCTCTATAGAATTTCGGGCCGCGCGGCAATGGGAAAATTGTTACCAATTCAATTTCGCCCTAGTATCAGCGGTGGACAGTGGTCGAGCAACACGGCGCCATCAAAGGGCGGTAATCTTTCCGAATGAAGAAAATTTATGATACCTTTGAGAGATATGAAAAGCAAAGGTTTTTCGTGTCCGTAAAACCTATTAACGTCGCGAACACAGCTGCCGAAAACAAACAAAGCGTATTCGCGGATGGCGAAAATTAAAATTCCGCTTGTCGTTTGAAATGAATCGGCAACTCATCGACAAGACGGTCAGAAACAAGGATATTGTCATTAATAAGGAAATACTTGGATAATAATGATTCGCCATCCTTCAATCAGGCAAATTGCTAAAATAAGGAAGCAAAATCGACGTTTGGAAAGAAGTCCAAATTAGAAAATCTACTGATGTGGCTTGTAGGCGTAAATCACGACCTACAGTTTTTTTATAAAAAGAAATACCACTCTCAAAGTCGTTTCTCCCAATGCTTTACTATCCTTTAATTTGAGACATAAAATTTCGAGAAATGCCAACTTTTGTTGATAAAGAATTGAAAATCAAACTTTATTGACTGCAATAATTATATTTTTTGTAGATTCCACACCCTAGCATAAATTTCGGTAACGTTCTGCAGGCTACTAGGTTGGGAAATTTTCGGTCCCTTCGAGCTTTAGCAGTAGATATGGTCATTTTCGGGAGAATGAGCCAGCTTTTTCACCATTTTTATTCTCTCATTTTTGACATTTTAAAACATCCTAAAAAGTGTAAAATGAAAATACGGAAAACATTTTTATACCACACTGTACGGCACTGTATTCCGTATCTAATGAACGCTCAATTATAAACTTACTTCATTCCTAGGCCGATACATCTCAAGTATCGTGAATAGACAAAAAATGTAAAAAATGCAATAATTCCCAACCTTGGGATACTGTCACCTAGCGAATTTTATTTTTTATGCAGTTTGGGGAATATCTTAATATTCAGCATACAAAATTTGTCCTAATAACTCAATTTTGATATTTATCAAGCTGGGATAGTTCCACAATGGAGGTGGCAATTTTTAGAAAACGCATGAGATGGTGTATTCCAAGTGGTGCAACCTCCTAAGCAGTACAAGAATTTCCGTAAAGTTTTGTCAGCAGGTAGAAGATATCTTATACAGTCTGTTTGTCTCCATTGTTGAGCAATGTTAATTTTGTCCATTCTGTATTCATTTAGTGTGTTAAATGCATTAGATATTGACGAGTAGAAAAACACATTCAACATGGGGAAATGCTCAAAGGCCACATGCACCACAGAAAATTCAAATGCCGTATGCACCACGAACGCCACAATAGTCGATATAATGGTCTAATGAAAGAGCCTTTTCCACGATGCAGGCGCATGGGTTGTAGTTGACTATTTGAGTTGGCCCACCATTTGCATCAGGTTTTTAATGCGGGATTATGGTCATCATTTTGGGGTTACAGCCTGATCCTTTCTTTCCTTCGGGCGCTGATCCCGTCTCCCAACATTGTACATGGTAGAATACGGTAAATGTCCTTCCAGGGATAAAATTCGTCCATAAAATGTTCAACAATGAAAGATTTGCCGTGGTCCCAATCATCACCACAAAATTTATACATACGATTCCACAAGGTAGCTGCCTTATCAATAAATCCCTATTAAATTTAACAGACGGACCAAATTAAGCACACATACTCGCAACATGTCCCACTACAACTCAACAGTTTATCAAGTAAATTGCTTCATTGGTTTCCACACAAGCCACATATAAAATATGTGCCAAATTTTAGTCACCACCCATCAGGTTGTTTGTAGTGAAATTCGGCACCAAATGAGTTCTATAACTTTATCTGATGCGTCCATATCTTTATACTGATGCGCAGAAGCTTGAAAACATAGATTACCCTAGCATGTAATTCGCATCACTCATCAGTAGTCATTGTCTCTTATTCTTTATTATTAGCTCTACGACATGCCAGTCTCTGCTTACTCGTCTAATGACGTCTATGACGTGCAAGTTTCTCAAACTGTAAACTTTGGAAAACTTCTGAATATTTCATGCTTCATACGGAAAATTGAAAATCGCTGAGGGCTCTGGTCTGCTGGAGGTCAATGACCTTTATTCACGATGACATTGGACGTCTTGATTCTTTTGAAGATGCCGTCTTAACATGAAAATTTTCCATGAACTCTTCTGAAAATTACTTCAACCGTACCGTTTTGATTGCCTGAAGGATTCGCTTGTTCGAGAATTAGTGCTCTTTTGGGTCTTCCTGTTTTGAAAATCGCTGTTGCGACTGCATCAAATACCTGTTACAAAAATCCAGGTCTCGGCCCGTGGCTGTGGTGTAAAACATCAAGTCTTGGGGTTTCAGAAAGAATACAGGATCCGGATAAAATACGGATTCATTGGGTAAAGCTGGGCGCCGGACTTTGCCGGCTTTTGGGAATAAAACTCGGAGTCGACTCTGAATCCGGTTTAGTCTCAATATAGCACTTTCTATTCGGGATGGATGCTGTCCTGAATACGGTGAATAATGTCTGATTTGGGAAGTGGCCATTATGTCTAACCTAGGATGAGTTCTGGATATGGTTGCAATCTCTGATCGGTGGCCGAACCAATGTCATTTCTTGAAGTATGATTTAGTGGATGCTGTGTTATCGACCGGATGACCCGTGTGGTTACTGATCACTTACTTGATCCTTTTATCAGAAATCGTTACCAGAAGGTTTTGATGAGCCAAAATTTCTATTGGGAAAGATTCCGGATATGATTGCAGTCTCGGATCCAGAGCCGTAACCATGGCTGTAAAGCCCAATTCAGAAGTGCAGTCGTCAATTGAATCCTAGGAATCGGCGACAGTCGCCTATTGTCGGCGACAAAAATCCTTTGATTTTTTCACTTCTGAAAAGTGCTTTCTGCGAATTGCCTACTCACTCCTTAATACCCATCTATACTTTTTTTTCTCGAAATCTGTCGCAAGTGATTGCAACGATCAAAGTCGAACGAATCCCTCATTTTCTCTGTGCGCAAGAAAGATCTTGACGAGTTCTATCCAGTAAAGTATATTTTGCAAAAAAAATTTACATAGTGTGGCAGAAATCAGCTATTTTGTAAGCATCTTGCGTTTCTTACGTTACTTGCGTCAAAGCTGGATTTAAAGCGCTCAGTAGGTACTTGTTGAAGGTGTTATGTATCTTTCGATCGGAAATTTCAATACCTACCTTGGGATGTATCATGTACTAAAATCGCTCCGATACTTGAAGAGCAAATCGCTTGTGTATGTTTTTTAGTGAAAAAGTATAGATGGGCCTTTAGAATCACCGACCGTCGCCGATTAAATCGCAGGAATCGGCGACAGTCGCCGATTGTCGGCTTCAAAAATCCTAAGATTTTTCATTTCTAAGTAGGGCATTGAGATATTATGGTCACTCAGATGATCAAACTCATGTCTTGAATTAATTCTTGGAGGAGTGAATGACGTGGGGTAAATCGTGGGAATAATCATCAAAGATTTTTTATGATACTCCGAGGACATCAGAGGTATCTCGAGTGCCCAAGTAACCGCTGGTCACTCAATTAATGATTCTATCTGTAACGACCAGATTTGTGTGAGGTACTTTACTTCTAACCAATTGATCAATACGGCGGGGAAAAAGGGCACGGGGGGTACAATACGGGGGCGATAATATACGGCTTTACAATACTCGACGGCTGCTTTAGACGTCGATACGACAATGATACGATAACGCGGCGAGTATACACGGCTTAATTGCTTCCGAATAAAAATGAGACTCGCTCTCAAAACAATGCTTGCAAATACGGGCGCGGGGTCGAAAAATTGAACGATACAAGAATGATAAAATCACACTTTGCTTCTTCTTTTATACGGCGATTTTGGCCACTCCCTGGGCGTCGCGGGAGGTCGAGCTTCTGTCCATCTTCTTCCGCCAATCATCGTTTCCTGCTACGCTTCTTATGCTTACTTAGTTACGCCTCTCTAACGCTTTTCTGGTACCGTATGCTTTCTGTGCTTCACTTGCTTTCTACGGTGGGCTTGGCCACACCTTTGTGCTTCTGTGCATGCTTCCTGTATCGGTTTCTCTGTATACACATGTTTTGTGGGGCCGCCGCTACCATTACACTTGAGACTACTGTAGGGCGGGGCTTCTACGTATTTTACTGTGTGCAGGTGTTGTTTACAATTTTTACGGGGGATTACAGTAGCTGTGGAATGTGTAGTTTAGTGTAGGTTCTAGGGGAACAGCTGCTGTTTGTGCAAATTAATTAGGGCATCTTAATTGGGCTACCGGGGTGTGAACGGATCAAAATAAAGTACTTCACGTAATTTTGTAGGAATGTTTGGGTGTGAATCCCAGACATCCTTGAGACAATAAAATGTGAAAATTAATAATATTTAATAAATGTCTATTACATACAGTATGCTACATATTTACAGTACTGCTTTAGCAGGTACGTTACATTTCCCTCCTGCCGGAGTTGAACGTCCTCGTTCAAGGCTTTCGAGGTTGAGGAGGGGTGGGGGTAGATTCGATAGTTGCTTTCCGAGGGTAGAAAGGGGTTGTCTCATTTACATGCACCGTAAATGCGATATTCTTATGGGGGTGTTTAAGTGTAACATTGGGGTACATGAAATGTGTGACTGTATAGGGTCCATTTTGGCGAGGGAGGAATTTGGGAGTCAGCCCTTGTTTACACGAATGATTTTTGTAGAGAATAAGATCACCTGCCTTGTAATGTATATTCTGAGCATGCTTGTTATACTGACGGGTGTAGTGGGCTTGGGCTTTTTGCAAACTTTTCTGCACGGTTGAGAGTGCTTCTGTAAAATGCGATTTTACATGAAGGGCGTAATCGTCTAAATCAACCATGTAGGACGTGGGGAAAAAATTTAAAGCTGCATCTGACGGCAGAGTAGCTTGCCTACCATGGAGTAATTCAAATGGGGGATATGATGTGCTATCATTTTTATGGATGTTGATCGAAAAAACGGCATAGGGCAGATAAGTATCCCAATCAGTGTGATTTGAATTGATGTACATGCGGATACGGGTGGCTAAGGTTTGGTTGCAACGCTCAACTTCCCCATTGGCAATGGGATGGTATGGGGTAGTATGAATTTTCTGAGTATTGCATAGACTAGTGATCCGTGAGAAAAGATCGGATACGAAATCGGTGCCACGATCACAATGGATGATTTTTGGGGACCCATGACGGCAAACAATTTTGGTTACGAATAGCTTGGCAATAGTGGCTGCAGTGATGTCAGGGGTCGGGAATGCCTCTACATACTTTGTGAAATAATCGATGAAAACGACAATGAATCGGTTGCCGTCTTCAGTGAGGGGTAATGGTCCCATGCAATCAACACCGACTCTATCAAATGTGCCAGTCGGCTGAATTGCTACCAAATTTGCATGTACTTTGTGCCTAAGAGCTTTCAGTGTCTGGCATGGGTGGCAAGTTTTGCAGTAACGTTTGATATCACAGCTCATTTGGGGCCAAAAATATTTCTGTCTGAGCAAGTGTAAAGTTTTCCGGGCCGCAAAATGACCTGTGAACTTGCTGTCATGATGTGAGGCGATGAGATGCTGGACTTGCGACTTGGGAATGTATAGTTTTGCCTGTTTGTCGACTATACGGAAGAGGATGTTTTGATGCACTGCGAATTTGATCAGAGTAAGGGGGTGTTTTTGGGCGATTTTTGCTAAAATACTTTTGACAGTTGGGTCAGTGCGTTGGAGTTCGGCAAAGTTTTTCTGTTTCTCTTCTTCTTCAGTTGCTTCAGCTTCCAAAACCGAATTGATAGTGGATATTTCGGGGCGGGTTTCTAATTGCTCAATATCAAAGGATTGCTTTGCTGTCTGTGAGGGGAATCGAGAAACAGCATCTGCGTTGCGGTTAGCAGTGCCTTTCTTGGGTCGAATGTCGAGTTGAATACCAGAGAGGGCTAATCCCCAACGGGCAATGCGAGGGGACGGGTTTTCCTTTTGTAAGACTGCCTGAACTGCTGTGTGGTCAGTGTGTACAATAACATGTTGCTGGAAAAGATAAGGGCGGAAATACTTGACAAATTCAACTACTGCAAGGGTTTCCAACTCAGTGATCGGATAGTTGCGTTCTGCGGGTTTCAATGTGCGGCTCCCAAAAGCAATGGGGCGATCCTGACCTTTACTATCCAGCTGGCTGAGAATGGCGCGGATTCCGAGTTTGGAGGCGTCAGTTTGCAGAATAAATGGTTTTGTGAAATCGGGATGCTGTAGTATTGGGGCATGGATGAGTAATTCTTTGAGCTTAGTGAATGCGTTTTGCTGTTCGGGGCCCCAGGAAAATTCGGAATTCTTTTTGAGTAGTGATGTGAGTGGGCTAAAAACTTGGGAGCAATTTGGGATGAATCTGCGATAATATGAGGGTAGGCCAAGGAATGACTTAACTTCTTTTGAGCTTTTGGGTGTGGGTATGTCATAAATGGCCTGTACCTTATGGGGATCTGGTGAAATGCCTTGCTGAGAAATGACGTGGCCTAAGTATTGGACTTGGGGCTGGCAGAATTTGCATTTTTGTATATTTAGCTTAAGGCCTGCTTGTGAGAATCGGGCAAGAATAGTGTCTAAACGTTCCAGCATTTGGGCATGGGAGTCTGCGAATACCAAAACATCGTCGAGATACACAAGGCATGTGTTCCATTGTAGACCCGAAAGAATAACATCCATTAACCTTTGGAATGTGGCTGGGGCATTGGTGAGTCCAAAGGGGAGGTAATTGAATTGATACTGACCGGCTGAGCAATTGAATGCAGTTTTTTCTCTGTCTGCTTGTGCTATGGGAATGGAATAATATGCATTGGATTGGTCAAGGGAGGTGAAATATTTCATTCCACGGAGGGTGTCTAGAATTTCGTCTATACGGGGTAAGGGGTAGGTATCTTTTTTGGTGACTTTGTTGAGGCCTCGAAAATCAATGCATAAACGATGGCCTCCGTCTTTTTTGGGAACTAAAACTGTGTTAGTACACCATCGAGAATTGCTTTGGCTTATGACACCTGCTGCTGCGAGTTGCTCAACTTCTGTTTGTATGATTTGCTTTTCTTTTGGGGAAGTCCGATAAAGTTGTCTACGTACGGGTTGGGAGCCATTGGTGTCAATTGTATGTGAAACAAGGGTGGTTTTACCTACGTCCATTTTGGATTTAGCATATAATGTAGGATACTTTGATAGGGCGCGTAGGAGTTGCGTTTTTTCTGCTTCTATGAGGTCACTGGAGGTTAAATTGACATTTTCTTTTAACCATGTGAATGTATCAAAACGGTTGGGCTGGTTTTGCGTGGAGGGGGTTACGCTAGCGGGAGCATTTTGTTTTGGGATGTAACATGAGACTGTACCAATGCATGTTCCAGGATAAAGAATTTGGGCTGTTTCTTGTGTGTTCAGGACGGATATGCGTATGCGACTGTTTTGGTTTTCTGAGATACAAGCTGCAAAATGGACTTTGGGATTCTGTTTGGGTTTTGGGGTGAATTCAAGCTGTTTGACCTGTAAGTACGATTTGGGCAAGGGGACAGTAAATTCGGTTACTGTACGGGGTGGTAATTCTAATTTCTCGTCTAGATAAGTTCCACCACGAGTTGAAAGAGGGCTATATTCTAGGCCGTCACAGGGTAATATGACATTGCCAAATTTGACCTGAGATTTTTGATTGTTGATAGTGTATTCCAAAAATCGACTGAGAAAGTTTTTGCCTAGAAGGATGTCTGCTGTGCAATCTTTTTGGACATGGACCATGATTGTTTCCTGGATTGTTTGGGCTGTCACTGTGACAAAAGTGGTCCCTACAAAGTGAATCGGGAGATTATTTGCTGTTTTTGCTTGGACTAGCGGGGGTCTCATGTCTAATTGTAAAAGTTGCGCGACTCGGGAATCAATGAGTGAGTAGACTGCACCAGTGTCAATCATGCCTTTTGTCATTAATTTGCCGTTAAGTGTGATTGGAATATGAGGGGTATGTTTCTCAGGTACATTTTGAGGTGGCTTATTTGATGCAGATTGGTGAATTTGATTAATGAGTTCGATTGCAGGACTTCAGGGGGTATCAATATCGACAAGGACGTATTTCTGCTGTGTTTGTGCCCCACGACGATTAGCTAATTCTAAGAGAGCATGGCCGAATGATGGGGGAATGGTCTCATGTAAATGTTTGTTGTTTGATGGTATTTTGTACGCATGTTCATGTGTGACCTGATGCTTTGGGGAGGGGAAATATTTTCGAAGAACGAGAAACAAATAAAAGACGCCTGCAAAAACTACAGTAATAACGGCGAGATTGATAATGATTTGCAGGGGTCCTTTGAGTAAATTGTTTAATCCATCCGTGAGACTTTGGGTGGTACTGGTAATTACATGTTCTATGCCTTGACTGGCGCCAGAGAGTGTATTTCCGAGTGCTTGACCAATGCCTGAGATCATGTTGTAAACTGTATCGGAATTGAGAGACATTTGGGCGCTGTAATTGACAAGTTTTTGGACAACGTTTTCCAGTGTGTGAGTTTTGTAAATGTATTGTTTCAAAAAAAGTAAGTTTGTTGAAATAGTTGCAAGTTGATCATGAAAAATGGCGGGTGTATTAAAATGGAAGAGGGAGAAATTTTGGTTCCAGACAATTTCTAAAGGTAAATATGTGACATGCGGGGATCCTGTTTCACTTACCCATGTATTATTCTGTTTGTAAAGGGCTACATGCATGTGATGGCAGTCAACGGTTTGCAAAAAAGGGGTCAAATCGTTGCCTCCTGGATTTGAAAACATGAGTTCGGTTCCTACGAGAATGGGCAAAAGTTTGTAGCATGTTTGGTTGATTTTGTGGTTGTAAAAGATTTTGGATGCATTTACTTGTTTACAGGGCCAGACTGTGAGGGCTTCTCCTGTAAATTCTGCTATGATGTCGGTTCTCTGTAGGAATGCACGCGCTCCAAGGGTTGCATCAAGACGCAAAATTTGCCATACGAGATCAAGGTGACACTGCGCCTGTCTGCATAATTCATTCCATACATTTTTGAAATTTTGAATTTCGAATTCCTGTATTTTGTCTGCTAGATAGTTTAGTTTTGCATTAATGGGATCAAAATCATCAAAATCGTATAGTGTAGTATAAGTTTCATTGGTTTTTGGGGTTAAAAATGCGTTACGATGTGGTGTGCTTTCGTCTAATTGTACAATAATGCCTTGTTTGGTTAGAATGCTATCTTGGATTTCTGGGCAATTGGGGTTCGAAAAAACTGTATTTTTAACTGAGAATGCACCTTGTAGCTCTTCTATTATCATGTGTGTTTGCGTGAGTTTGATGGGATGTGTATTTTTGTATTCGAAAGGGCATAAGTTTTCAAATGCTGTTTCATTCCAGATAATAGATCCGTCGGCTGTGACACAATGACCTGATGTCGGTTTGCATGACCCTAGGTCACCTAATGTACCTGTCATAGATTTTCCATTCCAAGATGCTATTTGTCCTATTTCTATGATGACGTTAGTGACTGAGGTACAATGGTCTGTACTAGACCATGTGTATTCTACGCTTAGGGAGTTGTTTGTTGACCAAAATCCTGGTTGGGTTTCATATAATCTTTGGCCATTGTGTTCTTTGTCTATAACGATTGCCTTACAAACATGTGGGGTTAGATTTTGCATTTCGGTTTGGTCGAAGACAATACCTTTTGATCCAAAAAATCCTGTATTAGTACAAATTTTGCGTTTGCAACACTGCATTTGTATGCGTCTGTAATGTGGGGCTTAGTGGAGGGGATATAGATTTTTCCGAATGTTTGTACGGGTTTGTCTACTGTGGAAGGGGGCATGCATGATACAAGTTTTGGTATGCTGACTGAGTGACCGCTCAATGAAGTTCCACACATCTGAAATTGGGCACTACATGATTTGGGGATTATTATACAAAGAAAAATACAAAACATCGGCCAATAGAATGTTTTAGTGGAGGCGGCGGGGCACTGTGTTTTTTCGCTCTGCTTGATTTGGCGTGGCGGTTTTTGGTGTTGTCATTTTGCGATTTTGAGCTGGGGGGGTGGCCGGTTTGAAATCTGAATGGTCTGTAAAACTTTAGAAGTTGAGTTATGGGATGGGGTTTGGACTTGCTTACTTGCGGGGGTTGGTAGTAGTGTTTGGCGGGGGCGACATTGGTAGGGTTCGGGGGTCAGGCCATGTAGAAGGGATAACAAGTTGCGGCCTGTTTTCGATGGGGTTTCGGGGGCGATGGGCGGCGTAGTGTCTTGTTTTCGGGGGATCTTGTAGCCTACGGGGATGGTGGGCGGCGATTTTTCGATTTTTGCGGCTTCAGGCGTGGGGGGTGGTGACATGGCGCACCAATCGGGTACGTCCAGATCAAGGACATATTCGTCACTACGGCGGTGGGTGTTGGGCATGATAGTTCCTAAAGTAGTCTGAGGGCCGTTGGTTATGGCGAGTAATTTTGAGTAAAATGCGGGGTCATCAATGTCCATGAGGGGTTGGGGTTGCCTGTACTCAATGCAGTTTTGAATATTACGACTTTGCTGATTTGGACAATATCTGCTTGTATGACCTCTCTGCTTGCATATAAAACATTGAAAATTGGAGTAGGGTTTGGAAAGGCAGTTATCAGATCTATGTCCTGTTTGGGAGCAGTGGATGCATCGGCTTTTACAATCACGCGTACTGTGATTATTACGGAAACAGATTTCACGTGATTTTCGGGTGCCTACTGATTCACAATTACAAGCTACGTGTCCAATTTGTCCACACTGGAAGCATGTGGGTTGCCTAGGGGTGGTATTGTTCCTGTAAGCATTATTCCTGCTGAAAGTATTGTTACTGAAATTGTTGTAGCTACTTTGTTGTGGGGGTTGAGGTTTTTGTTTGATCTGCAACTGTAAATCTTTTACTTGTTGTTCCAACTGATGCAAAAGGTCCTGTTGGTCTGTATTTTTGGTTAGGGAAAAGATGGGTTCGGGTTTTGGGGGTATAAAGGGAAGGGCGTTAGATTTTAGCTCATTTCTAAGGATTTGCTGTTCAATGTAAGCTGCTTCGTCTGACATTTCTTTTAGAGTCGCGAACCTTCTATACTTAATTGCTTCCCTGATTTCGTTTTGCATGCCTTCTACAAAGAGGGGTTTTATGATCATTTCTCATGCGTCTGTGTTAAAGTTAGGGTAGGCGAGGGTTGCAAGATGTTCTAGATCAAATAAGAATTCAGTTACTGTTTCTGAACGCTTTTGTTTTCTTTCGCGTAAGAATTGTTGATGTAGCTCATTATCTCTATTGTTTGGGAAAAATGCCTGTAATGCGACTTTATACTGCTCGTATGTGTCGGGAGGGTTTTCGGAATTTGCTAAACTTTTGAATTTTGCTAGCGCGGCTCCTCCTAAATGAATTTCTAAACATGCCAACTTTAACTGTACGTCTGTATCTTTCATGCCGTGGAGTGCCATGAATTGTTCTAATCTTTTGTTCCATTCACCAAAATGTTGGGTCACGCTGCCCGTGAATACCGTAGGTTTCGCGTAGAAATTATTTGCCATGTTATTACGAATGTTTGCTGTTCTTAGATCGTCTATTAGGGTAGGGTTTACTGTATTCTGATTCAATTGTGTGCGTAGGGTACGAAAATGTTCTGAAAATAAATCGTTTATCTGTTCTCTAACAATTTCTCCTAAATGATCTTGCGTTTGGTGGGTCATTCTTGGTTTACGTTGGGATTTCTGTTTAAATGCTTCAATTTTTGCTTCACGCTGTATTCGTTTAAATGTATCGCTTAATGTCTCATTGGAGGGGATTTCCAGTTTGCTTTCTACGAATACTGTCTTACTGTAGGAAATGATTACTACTGTATTATCTAATACTTCTAAATGCCCGGATAAGAGTACACCTAATTGGGGGCAGGGAGTTCCAGTGGTTAACGGTACGGTACGGTCACCAAAATAGGTAACGACCAGATTTGTGTGAGGTACTTTACTTTCAACCAACGGTCGATACGGCGGGGACGGAATAACGGGAGGGGCGCGGGCGGTATGGTAATACGGAAATACACGAATGATCGATAGTCACTTGAACGTCGACAATACAAAACGCGTCTCGATTTATAATACGAACGGGGGCCTCGGTTTAAGTTGCTTTCGTACAATTGGCCACTTGCAAATATATAAAGAGGACGGGGTGAGTGCGGAAGTCCAAAAATGTAAAACCACAAGAATAATGAAATCACGCTTTGCTTCTTCTTTTATACGACGTTTTTGGCCACTCCCTGGGCGTTGCCGGAGGTCGAGCTTCTGTCCATCTTCTTCCGCCAATCGTCGCTTCCTGCTACGCTTTTTATGCTTTTCTTAGTTACGCCTTTCTATTGCTTTCCTGGTACTGTATGCTTCCTGTGCTTGGCTTGCTTTCTACGGTGGGCTTGGCCACACCTTTGTGCTTCTGTGCATGCTTCCTGTATCGGTTTCTCTGTATACACATGTTTTGTGGGGCTGCCGCTACCGTTACACTTGAGACTACTGTCTGGCGGGGCTTCTATGTATTTTACTGTGTGCAGGTGTTGTTTACGATTTTTACGGGGGATTACGGTAGCTGTGGAATGTGTAGTTTAGTGTAGGCTCTAGGGGAACAGCTGCCGTTTGTGCAAATTAATTAGTGCATCTTAATTGGGCTACCGGGGTGTGAACGGATCAAAATAAAGTACTTCACGTAATTTTAGAGGAATGTTTGGGTCAGACACCCTTGAGACGATAAAATTCGAAAATAAAATAATATCTAATAAATGTCTATCACATACAGTATGCTACATATTTACAGTACTGCTTTAGCAGGTACGTTACACATTATGTATTTTAATGGACACCAGCTTAGGCAGTTGTTTCATTTGGCATGTACAAAGGGAAAAAAAGCCAACTAGTTTCAACATCTGTGTCATTTCAAGTTTCAAGTCATTTCAAGTTTCAACATCTGTGTCATTGACCTCAATCGCTCAACACGAAGTTGTTATATATGTACATATATGCATGATTGACATTCAAAATGTATATTTTGTTCATTAGCCGATTAGCCGAGTAAAAAACTGAATCGATAAACGATCGTCTTTAGCCGTGGCGCACGCTGTAGTAGGCTATTTCGGTTGGCCCCAAAAAACAGAAATTTCAGACATCTCTTGAACAGTGAAAGTATTTTGGATGCTACTGCGCAAATCAGAAAACGCACATTCGGAGAAATTATGTAAGAGGATTGATACGTTATAATATCCAAACTTGGTGTTATAAAAAAATACCAACTATAAATAATCAAAAATGATTGTCATTCAACATATCAATACTAAACCGCCTGAGTATCAAAAATAGTTTTTCATTGCAGATATCACTCTGATTTCAGTTGGTCACTCGAATATGACCGATAGTCTTTTTACAAGTTTTCATTATGCTTGCAAATAATGTTCTACGAGCTTGATTTTTCGATATTTTTTCACTTAGTTGTGGACACGCCTCAGGGATATTTGACCGAGATCCTACTTTTACAAGAGCTTTCGAAGTCAAAACTTTTGTTTTTGCTCTGCTTCTCAAACTGGCATGCATTCCAGCATATAGACTCCTTTCTCTTGAAACTAGATATATTTTGCCCTTTGTGGTATACCCCTGACAGTGTAAGTTTCCTGGAGATGAAATTCAGAAAATTTTTTACTGGACTTAGCAGAACAGGCGCTGAGGGGAAAACAGAAACAAAAATGAACAAAAAAATATGCGTCGATCAAAACGTGACGTACATTCGAAAAAAGACCATTTTTCATCATCATGAACCGATAAAAATTTAGGTAAATCCATTGATATCAAACGTGATTTTAGATATAATATCACGAAAACGGCTGTGAATGATAATCGAAAAAATTCCCAAAAATTACAAGAAAACGGAACGCTGCACGATGTTATGATCAACTGCCAAAAAATAAACTACATAAAACACAAAAACGAGATGTTGCCGATGTTTTCTTTCAAAAAAATGCCGAGGTGTTTTTACATTTCAGCCGAATATCCGCTCGAGTTATCACTGAGTGAATTACCGAAAAAATGACTCAAACGTTCAAGAATTTTCGGGTTACGTGAGTATGGAGCGAAATTCTAGCGTTTTGCTGCCAAATAACAAAAAACTGGATGGTAATAGGTGCACGCGCGAAAGAGAACTTACACATGGATATTTTGCTTTTCTAGAGCAAAGATGGAAAAACGAAAAAACGCAAACGTATGTTGACAAACACGCGGCTAATCAACGATCTAATATTACAGTTTTAAACGTTTTTTTTAACTAGAAAGTTCGATCGAAAATTGAAAACGTGACGTTGTTTTTTCAAAACAAAAATCTTAGCTTAAAACTTACCAAACAAGCGTAAAAATATTAAAACGATATAGCCAAATAACTATCGTACGCAATTTATAGCAGCGGAAGAAAATATTTTTTCTTCAACTTACTCAATGTTTTCGAGCGTTTACTGATCGTCACCGCGATGCGTCGTCTTCATTCTTCCACTTTCAAAGTTTCGGGGCCATTCTGAAGGAAATAATTCTATAATTTAAACGTAATAATTCGAAATATCGCACCCCAAGCCACTGATTCTAAATGACTAATCGATTATGTTGGTTTTTTAATTTCGAATATGATGATCTAATCAAATTTTTGAAGTATTCTGATGAGTAACGAAATATATTTTACGCCTGCAAATTACGCTCTATATCATGACAGGCAGCATCAGGAAATTTTTTAAAAACCATGTACATGGTCTTTATTTTGGCAATATTTTCGATAGTTATTGTAATAACAAACAGGTTGTCCCAAAAGAGAGCCACCAATAACTTGAGGGACAATTGGTCAGTTCAACCTGACTTTCCTATGATCATTTAGTTGTCATAGACATTCCATGACAGTAGTACCGCTTCCTAAGCTACACAATACAGTATTCAACTGACGAATATTTGCGACGTGTCATGGAAGAAAACGCTTAGAAAATGAAAGCCAGGCACGTGGCAGAGCAAGGGAAGTTGAAGCTGAATAATTCTCTACTTCATTGTATAGATATTGTTATGTTAGGTTGCGAAAGCGGAATGACATCTTAAATGAAGTCGAGCTCAGTGAATGCTTCCTGGAATCACTACTTTTGTTGCACCAATCATTTGCAATTGTCGGGGATGGACATAGTCTATCTCATGGTTGTGCAAATTAGCCAAAGTCGACGCAATCCGTGTCGACGTCGATTTGCATAGACGTCGCGCATAAAACGCCCGATCGTCTATGCTTTTGGTCATTCTTTGTTTTGTTTATTTTTATTGGAAGAAATTAGCGGCCTGACTGGCCAATATTATTTTCATTTATTGTGTATTTGTGTGGAGTATTATCGCCCAAATACAACGTCCTTCGCCTGGACAATATCGATTATTCTCGCAGAGGAGGGACCGCAGGTTAGGACCCGGATTTCTGGAGAACCACCCTGCGCGCAAGTCCACATTTACAACTCGATTCTCGGCCCGACTTCTTGGATTTGCATGTTCCATCCTATGGGGGGTATTACCTCGGTCTTAGATTTGGAAATTCATTTACTACCCCGGTAAAAACAGCTCACTATAGCAAAAAATTTTGGTAAACCTCCTCCTCTCCTCAGTAGGGTATAGTAAATTGCACAATTTGTGCTTGAGAGGAATTACTCACTGGTCTTTTTGACACATTTACTGAGCAGATGATAATGGGAAAGCATGCAACTTCTGTGCCGTATAGCGATTTTTAGGAAAGGATATCACATCATATATACTACTTGTTTAGGAGATCAAATAATGAGATCTGTAAGTATGCGATTTATAAAAAAATCGCCGCTTGGAAAGAAAAACATTATGTTCTTAAAATGCTTCCTCTCCTTCCCTTTTTCCCGCTTCTGCGTTGGGTCTTCTGTGTGCATATGGTTATATTTGTCCACCCAAGCTCTGGCATACTTTCCTGCTATGAGTTGAGACATTCGAGGTCCGTTGACGAGGATGGACATGAGTGGTACCTGGTTTCAAACTCATGATTCATAATCAAATGTGATTAATAATACTAAAGCCACATTCAGCATCAGCACTTCCAATTGTAAGCACCGTTACACCGCTTATTGGTGATGAAATGTGCTCATACTCCTCACGATGCTGGTCCAAAAGTATGTTGTGCCCGATGCTTGAAATGTGCAGGAATCAGTTCACACGGCAATCTTAGAAGTCTGAAGATTCTCTGTATATAATTAGTACATTCATGTTGCATGATTGGGAGCTGGAAAATGGGATCAAAATAGTAAGGATTTTTTGATTGTAAAAGTGTAAAGCAGGGATATTATTCATGTTTGTTGTTTTGTGGTGAAAGTACTCAGACCACCCCCACCGCATTAAAGTTGGGAGCAAAAAACGGTTATGGCATGGCGCTGAGCATATGTCAAGTCAGGGCCGTGCACAAGGGGAGGGGCGGGGAGCGGCCGCCCCCCCCCCCGTGTAGGCAGCATGCAAACAGTGTAACATTTTCTGGGGCTATTCAGTAAAAAAATGTAGTCTGCCCCCCCATGGAAATATCTTGCGCACGGCCCTGTGTCGAGTACTACCCTTACAATTTACGAGTTTACCCCTACCTAAATTTTCAACCTTGGGGACCTCTGATTGGAAGTTACCTGAGCGCAGAGAGTTATCAGATCATCTGCAGTTCTTTGGAACGAAAGCAGCTAATCATTTTGCTGAGATTGGGACAGACCGAACTGTTGCACACCATACATGTAACGGAGCCCCGAGGTCTGGGGGGTTGGGCCACTTTTTTGGGGCCGGGGGTCAGTAATTCCCAAAATTTTGGGAGGAGGGGTCTCTGAAGGAAAAAAATTCGATTTTTTCACGAAAAAAGCCCGAAAAACATTTCAAAAAATAGTAATTTTTGTCTGAAAAATGATAAAAAATGTATTTATGGCGCGAAGCCCCGAGAAAATGGACGTTTTTGACCATTTTTTGTTCAAAAATTGACATTTTTCACCAAAAAATTGGCATTTTGCCGACCAAAAGTATGGGGGTCCCTAGGGCTACCCTATGGCTAGTCATAGGATTGGAAAATCCTGGGGGCGGTCACCCGATGGCTAGCCATATGGTCGACGATTTCTGGGGGGGGGGTTCCCATAGCACTTCCCCCCCCCAATTACATGTATGTTGCACACTATTTCTACGCAAGGTTTCGGCCTGATTAGGTGAATTAGCGAGTAGTTGATTAGGTCCTTTGATTCTCTTTATTTCTTAATCCAAGTCCCGTTCCGACACAATGTGTAATAGGCAGGAATTTTGTAAAATTTTGACGAAATAACGCATAGGTAAAAAACGTTCCTTTCGATGCTATTCAATGTGAATAGACATAAAACCAGAGGCCTCCACGGTGGAAAATTCAGGTAGGGGTAAAATTATAAATACCTTGTTTTGCTCCTTACTTCGTTGCATTGAGGGTGATGTGAGTACTAATTTCACCACAAATCAATTCACACGTTGACGAATCAATTCACAGCCATTGGTCCAAATCGTCAAAATTTTGGGTGAAAATTGCCGCGTCAACTGATCATAGCTTTTTAGCATTTTACAAGCCATGGCTTGTTGGACTGACAAAATGGCTGGTAGAATTTCAGTCCAACAAGTCATATTGGCTTGTGGTTTTTTACTTTTTTACACTGTAAAAATAGTCTTTTTTCAATCATTTCTATTCAATAGTTAAGTTTTGATATCAGTGGGGTTTTTTTCTGCACAGTGCAGACTTTTTAGGCTTCGTGCAGAATTTTTTTTGTGATTTCTGCACTGGCGCAGAATTTTTTGAGTCATGTGTTCGATCACATGGGATACAGAGAACATGCATTTTAGAAGGTCATAACTTGAATAAGCATCATTTATTTCCTAGCTCAGGCGCCGCTTCTAACATGTCTACCTTCACTTATCATTCAATCTTTAATAGTTTTAATCATCTTAAACGTATTATCCCATGTTTTAATTGGTTATCTTCAATATTTCATCTTGATATTTGATGAAGATTCACATTTTTCCCTTGACACATTTTTTGAGAAACGTTAAGTTTTGAAGCGATTATTCCTTTCTTAACATAAAATCCATTCAAAAACTTCATGGAAGTAGTTCTCGGAAATTTCTACTCTTCTTACTTATATCTTTTCGGCCAAGTTCATGAGAGTTTGGGAATAAATTAATGGTTTTAAAATTTTTCAAATATAAAATTCTAGAAATTACGACTTTTGAACACAAAACTCGAATCTAATTCTTCAAATAAGTGTTTGGAAAATTGATTTTCCAGCATCGCAGAGTGACAATACCCAAAAAAAATTTGCGGCGCTTCGCGCAGGAAAGATTAATAGCTTCTTTGGACTCTCACTTGTCATCATAGAGGACTTCACCGTCGATTTCTGATGTAATTCAAAGTCAT
The DNA here is from genome assembly GCA_963922205.1 of Romanomermis culicivorax. NCBI lineage: Eukaryota > Metazoa > Nematoda > Enoplea > Mermithida > Mermithidae > Romanomermis > Romanomermis culicivorax. Next base: position 564,691 of record CAWUHX010000044.1, read on the forward strand.
TATGTTCTTGGATAGTTTGCTGGAAAATTTTTTCCACAATGCTTGTAGATTAGACTTCGATCAAACTCAAAAATTTCAAATGTTTCCGCAATTTTAATGAATTAACAGCTCTAAAATGTTATTGAATACATGTTGAATGACATCTCTTTTTTGATCAATTGCCGTGATGCTCAATATACATTTCTTAAAAAAATAACCTAGCATTGGAATTTATTCACGTATACTGATATTATAAAATTGACTTGAAAAAATTTGGAATGGCTTGTAAAATTTCAAGTCAACAAGTCACTTGGCTTGTGACTCGTAGGTCAAAAAAACCCTGCAACTGATTCCTACGGATTTCAAAAATCAGACACAACATATTTTTGGAAACATTATTTGGGCTAGTATCATCAGGAGTATGCGCACATTCTACCACTAATAAAGGTTGTACTAGTGCTTCCAATTGGAAGTGCTGATGCCGAACGTGTCTTCAGTATTATTTGTCACATTCGATTATGAATCGCAAGTTCGAAACCAGATACCATTCCTGCACTCGTGTGCATCCGCGTCAACGTACCTCAGATGTCCCAAATCAAAGCAGGGAAGTATGCCAGAGAATTGGTGGAGAAATATGACCATATGCCCACAGAAGATCCAACTTTTGAGATAACATTTTTGTCTTATAAATTAAATATTTACGTATAACTCATTATTTGTTCTGCCAACTACAAGTATTCTACAAGTAGTTATAAATGTGCTGATATCCTTTCCTAAAAATCGCTATAATGCACTGTTTTTTTTTGTATTCTTTTTTTTGTTTTTTTGTTTTTCTAAAATTTGTTTGTACTTTTCTGAAAATATTTGTACCAATTTTAGATGAAAATTAACGTGATATATTTATCCTTACTACTAGTGTAATAAAATCTGATTACCTACTACTCAATTCTTTATTTTTTCGCAACCCTTAACGTCCTGCCTCGGGTCGAATCGACCTAATATTCCTGTTTCTTTGTTATTTCTGAGTACATTTGTCTATGAAAACTGTTGTTCATTTACTTTAAAGATAATAATCATACCTGTAGTTGTGGAGAGGACAGGCATTTAGAAGGGGAGCCCCAACATATGAATATTTTCTCACCATCTATCTACCATTTGGCCAGTAAAAAATCGTCCGAAATGCAAAAAAGGTAAAAAAGTAATAGTTCCTCAAAAATACATCATGCTATATGTAATTCGATGTGATGAAAAGCATTCTGATGAGAAATGGATGTGCTTTTCGTTTGCATTAGCCGAATTCCTTGGTAAAATCTACCTCGAGCGTGAAAAATAAAAAACAAGAAAATTTAGCGCCAGACGAAAATTTCAATTTTTCGGCATTAACTACAGTATACCAAACACAATCTTTTATTGAAGCGCAAAACCTTGCGAATAGAATAAAAAACGACACTGTTTTTTATCGTGAATTGAATGAGATACGCTGCATTTACTGAGACTATATATTTTTACTATGCTGTATATATACAGAAGATTAAGGGTTAAGGATAGTGGCATTAGAAAATGCCACTCAAAAGTAAAATTACTAAATAGTAGTAGTAATAAAAAATATTTATTACCACACTACTAGGTCACCTGAACTAAAGAGTAGGCCTGGTTGCATTGTGTGTATAATAATAATGTGTTTGCCTGTGAGTTGTGTGTATGATACACAAATAGATCATTGGTTACACTGTGATTGATATATCAAGTTGAATTTTCATACCACAAAATAGTTTGTACTGGTACAAACATAGCCCAAATTTTTGTTTTTACTCGAGCCAATAAGTATGTTAAGTACAAAAAAACTATGCTATGTATAATGGCACAGAAGTTGCATACTTTTTCATAATTATCTGCTCAGTAAATGTGTCAAAAAGACCAGGGAGTAATTCCTCTCAAGCACACATTGTGCAACTTTTACCATAATGAGTATGAGGTCTAACAAATTTTTGCAATAGTGAGTTGTTTCTACCGGGGTAGTAAATGAATTTCCCAATCTAAGACCGTGGTAATACTCGCCATGGGGTGCTCTGCATAAAACATCAGCGAAACATCTTTTATCCTCAAAAACCAAGTCTTTGTACAGAAAAAAAATGAATAATTCAGGATAGAAAATATCACAAATCAAAGTATATCTGCATTACCTGGTCTTTCACTTTGGATACAGTAGAATCACTATCATTAAAGGTGACTTTCTATATAACATAAAATAACTCACCACTGGCACCGATTGAACTTTCTTAGCCGGTGCGTCTCTGGCACCCTTTTCGCGTTTACTCGTTTGTTGTTTGGTTTCGCCAGCGTCTTGCACGTCGCCTTCGTTGGCACTGGTAAATCCTGCTTCGTCGTCCGCCTGCTTATCGTCGGTCGACTTGCGATTCGCACCGCCGCGCCGTCTGCCGCGAAAACCGCCACCTCTACTACCACGGCGAGCGCTGCCGCGCCGTGGTCCGCCGCGACGCGTCGGAGCCATTTCGTCGTTGATGGCTTGTTGTTCGCCAGCGCTTTCGTTACCTGAAAAACGGAATAAAATTACCGTAATCTGTACTGTCAACAAAATATTACGATCAATTTATGATTTATAGCTTGCTTTAGTGTATTGGAAGAAAGAACTGAACATTCGATATCAGAATTCTAATTTTGTTGTATTAAGATTAACGATTACAAAAATGGTGCAAAAAACTAACCTTCGCTTAAAGTACGCGGTTCGCCCCCTGTTGGACGGTAAGATTGAAAACCTCCGCGGGATGAACGACGATAACCGCGACCACCTCGACTACGGAATGGTCTCGGTGGACCATTGTAATAATCATCCATTTCTTCAAAGTCCTAAAATGTCAATAATTGAGCTATAAAAGCTGTGGAGCAACTAAAGAACTAATGTAGAAATTCCATTCTAGCTTTTAACCAACAAATGTAACGTTATTTATCACTCAGTCTTTGAATAAAAATTCATGTACTGTACATACTAGGTGTATGAAATTACCGGACGAATCTGGTAAAAACGACGGCGACCACCCATGCCACGACCGCGGAATCCACTGCCCCTGAACGTTCTAGGTCTTCTGCGGCGAGGATCTTGTTCGTCCTGCGTATGGGAATTCTAATGGAAATTATTCGAGGAAATTCGAAAAATCTCAAACAATTTACGAAAAACCAGGTTTTTTGAGTGTCTGGAAAAATGACGAGTTTTCCGCAAACGATTTCTGATTTACTCAAATAATTCAGGGCCGTGCGCAGGATTTTTTCATGAGGGTGGGCGGACTAGATTTTTCCACTGAATAGCCCCAGAAAATGTTGATCTTACGCGAATATACTGTGTGCATCACCGTTTTTTTCCTCGAAAATTTTTTCCACATGAGAACCGGAACCAAAATTTTTTTCCAAATTTTCCAAAACTCTTCCACATTTTTAAAAACCCTTGTAATGTGGCTACAGATGCTTTTTTATACATTTTAGGAGCATACCCAAGCATTTTGTTGTATCTGTAGTCAGAAACCTGCAAAAATGAGGAAAAAATTGAGAAAATTCTGGTTATGAGTCAAAATGAGCTCATGAAAAATATATTGGTGTTCTATAGAATGGTCCGGCGCGGAGCGCCGGAAAAATTTTTTTGATTTTTTGATTTTCACCTTCTAAAACGCTGGAAAATGAACCTTCATAACGCTGGGAAATAAATTAAAATCAGACGGATGAAGCGTAATTTGCCTCCCATTCCGGCGCGAAGCGCCGGAAAAATTTTCGGGTTTTTGTATTCTAAAACGCAAAAAAATAAATCTCTCCAACAGATAATTTGTGAACAAATGTTTTGAAATCGCTTTCTAGAGTAATGTCTTCAATTTCCACCTTCAATAAACGCAAAAGTTCAGATTGCAAACGTTTAAAAAATTCCATTCATCGAGGAAAAAAATTGAGAGAATTGATGAAAAATCTCTATTTTCGGCGACATAATTGACTGTAAACGATTAGAAAATGAAACGAGCTAACTTGATTGATAGAAACTGTTGAGCATTAATTAGTAAGTCGAAGTAGATATGCTTTCGGTTTAGAGTTACTGCCTCAATGGGGGGGGGGGGGCGGCCGCCCCGCCGCCCGCCCTTGTGCACGGCCCTGATTTGATATAATTATTGCAAAAGGTGCTTTGGATATTTTCTACACAATTTTCCGCAAGAAAGAACGACAATTAGATACTGTAAATGTTTCAGGCTTGAATTTTTTCAACTGAAATCACGTATCTCTATTGAACTTCTCTCTATTTCCGAAACAAAAACTACGTCACACAAAAGTACTTAATATCATACCAAGGCCCCCTTTTCGCCGTCGCCTGTCTTCTCTTCGTCTGTACGACTTGAAGTCGACGTTGGACGACTTCTGAAACGTCTTCTCAACATGCCGCCCCGACCGCGGTAACGGCGCCCAGGTGGGCGGCGTTGATTACGATCGGCTGCGTATTTACTACCTTGCACGGCCGTGCCGTCCGGGCCGGTGACGTTGGCCGCTTCTGGACCCTAAATACGAATGAAAATATGATGGAAAAAGTATGTAATCAGCATACATGCACAAGATGAAAAATCTGATGGTGGTCAGAGACAGGGTTCATAGCGATTTCCGAAAACAAAATTCCCGGCTTTTTCCCGGTAGGTGAAAACGGGTCTTCCCGGTATAGGTTTAGACATATTCTTTCAGTATAACAGGTGCATAAAAATTCAAGATGCAAAAAAGAATAAAAAAGAACAACAGTTCAAAATTTTAATACCTATTTAAAAACACACGAGTAAGGCAAAACAGAGACTTTGAGCATAGTAAAAAACAGTCTCGTAAATCCTCGCTTTCAATCAATCAATGAAAGCATCTTAGAAACGGTGAGATTTTTGAGTTTCCAGATTCCTAAAAATTTCAACAGTAGAAATGACAATTGAAAGCCAAAAACAAGGTGTTTGAAATCACAAAATGAAACTAACGAAAACTAAACCAGGTAAGTCATATAAGGAGCAATCAAATTATCCTGAAAATACGATAAAGCTTCATTAAATTTTGAATTTTTCAAGACAGAGTTCATACACACTCGGCCAAAAAATCCCCTGACTTTCCCAGGTTCCCAAGTATTTTATGAAAATTTCCCAGTAATGAACATAATATGTGAATAAGCGAATTTCAAGTCGATTTTATACGTCTTCATAATTTAGATATCGAACAATTGTTTTTTCTGCACCTGGCTTTCTGCACAGTGCAGAAAAGTTAAAAAAGTTTCCGCACTGCGGTTTTCTCCTGATACCACTGTTTTTCCTCGAGCCTTTTCCCAAATGGGGAAAAGCGTCAAAATTTTTTTCCTCATTTCCCAAAGTCGTTTTTTCGCTCAAAAATGCTCATAGACGCTTTATTTGTGCATTTCTAGTCTTTTTCAAACTTTCCGCTGTTTTTTAGAGAAGTTAATTAATTAAAATCGAGAAAAAATTGAAATTTTTGAGTTTGATCGAAGTCTAATCAACAACCATTGTGGAACAAATGTTCCAGCAAACTATCCAAGCGCATAATAATTTTCAATTGCATGAGAAATCGATGGTCAAGTCCCTTATGGTGAGACACGTGAGAGTCCAAAAAAGATATTAATCCTTCTGGCGCGGAGCGTCAGAAAAACTTTTTGGGTTTTGACATTCTGCGATGCTGGAAAATCAATTTTTCGAACATTGATTTCTAGATTCGATTTTTGTGTTCAAAAGTCGTAAGTTTAAGAATTTTGTTGTTTCGCAAACTTTATTTTTATTCGCAAACTCTCATAAACTTGGCCGAAAAGATATGAGTAAGAAGAGAATATATTTCCAAAAACTACTCCCATGAAGCTTTTGAATTGATTTTATATTAAGAAAGGAATAATCGCTTCAAAAAGTTTAGAGAATTGACGTATTGATCTTTCTCAAAAAATGTGTCACGGAAAAATGTGAATGTTCATTAAGTATCAAGATAAATATTGAAGATTACTGATCAAAACATGAGATTATACGTTTAAGATGATGAAAACTATTATACATCAAGTGTTAAGTGAAGGTAGACATGCTAAACGCCGCGCCTGAGCTAGGTGATACATAATAATGATTATAGAAGTTCACGCCGGAAAATTTGATATTATGATTTTCTAAAATGCACCAAAAAGCATCTTTTTTGTATCCAATGCCCAAAATTTAATAACTTCTAACTTTCAATCTATACTTTAAAGGTCAGATAGGGTCGCTGTTTGTTTCGCGGAGACCCTATCGCTATTTGGCGAAAGAAGTCAAATTTTTTTCGCTAAATTCGCCATATCGTTTTTTCCACTTCAAAATGCCATCATATGCTTTATTTATGCATTTTTGAGCTTTTCTGAACATATTCTCTTCAAAAATGGAGAGAAAACAAAAATTTTTCATTTTTGAGTCAGATTATGGGAAGACTATATCAAAATTCATAGTAATAAACAGGTAAACATAAAACCAAAGGGAGGAAAACCTAAATTGCATAAAAATTCGACGGCTGGCATGCCTATGCTTCAATTGGCAAGAAAAACTGGATTTAGATTTACTTTTTGACCTTCGACGATGTCGAACTCTACTTCTTCTTCATCTCCCAAGCTACGTAAATATTTATTCGGGTTGTTTTTCGTGATAGCTGTCTATAATAAATCATAAGAGATGATTGTACATAAACAACAAAATATCAACAAACATTCAAAATTAGTCGCTCCGAGAGTCAAGCCGAAATTAGATTTGTGCCCGAATTGTGCACTCAGCGCTGAGTGCCATGAATTGATCAGTCAGCAAGCGGGCGCTTTCACTGAGGCATAGTGATCGTTCGGGGTCCTCGACCCCGAAAGAAAAGTCGGGGATCCCCGACTTTTTAACCCCGACCCCGAAAAGAAAAACTGAGTCGGGGTTGGACGTTTTTCGGGGTTACACTTGCACTTTGAAATTTTTTTTCCATAAAATGAGTCAATTTGGTTCGGACGAGAAGTGAATACTGTTAAACTTTGACAAGTCTGGGCGAGTAGATCGTGTAATGCTGCTGAGTATAGGTACTATGTGGCATGGTTTAAGTCTTTGGCAGTTTCTCTTACGCCGTTCTGTCGCCCATCAGTTGATTTATCTGTTGCAGACTAAATGTCCCTATTTATTTTCAATGCAAAGTACCCACGAAATGTGTTCTCAATCTTCCATCTGTTCTTTGTGTGCGTTTATTGTTCTGTATCTGTTCTGTGTTCTATTAATTGAAATGGCACAACAAATATTGAGAAAGCATATGCGTAAACTAACTGTTTTTTGTTAAGGTTAACGTTTAATTTCACTTTGCTATTATATGCCAAAAAAATCCATTATTTGGCAACATTTCGATTCCGTGCCAGTTGACAAAGCGCGGTGCAATTATTGTCGTAAACTACTGCTTATAAAAAAAGCTCTACTAAAAGTTTATGGGATCACCTGAAGGCTGCGCATCTTTCAAAGCACTCAGAAGCCAAAAAATAATTTGCAACCCCTTTTTTTGTGCAAAATTGTAGGGTATTAAACAGATTTTACTTTGATCAATAAAACTTGATTTGTTTTGTCTGTTATAGTTTCACTTGCCTGACAATTTAGGGCACACAATATCTTAAACGACCATTATGATGTGTTATTGTTATACTAACTGTAACCCCGACCCCAAAAGGTCGGGGATAAGTGCAACCCCGACCCCGAAAAATTTTGACCCCGTACGTTTACTACTGAGGCACCCACATTTCTAGAGGCAAGTATAAAGATCGCTGGAGTTTCCGATCAAGGGGAAAGAAGTATGGCTTGATCTATTTACCTCTATCACTGGCGCCGATGCATGAAATTGAACGTGGTCTATTTTTTGGGCGCAAATTTGAGCGCACACCAGAAATTTTTAATTTTTTTTTGTCGAAATCTGTTTTTCAATTGAGATCTTTTATCACAGATTTGGATTTTGAGCTTCATTTTCATCCTTAAGACGCAGGAATAATGTTCATTACCTACTAAATTTTTCTGATCACGTATAGCACAGTGCAACCAATAGCTGACGGCCCTCTAATTAGGTTATTGAATTTCCTGTTCGGGAATACATGTTTAGGCGCTATAAAATGGAAAACACCAACAATTATCGGGGGTGACGCCGGATTTCAAATGATTTACAAATCTTGGTATTATTTATAATTCGCGGTTCGAAAATGCCATCCTAGCTTACGCACTGGCGGGAGTTCACGATATGTTGATGTTCGAAAGCTGTACGCATGAGCTTAGAACGGCATCTTCTTAACCACGCACGAAAATGATACCAAGAATTATAAATCATTTGAAATCCGGCGCGAAGAGCCGTAAATTTTTTTGGCATTTTCCATTTTAAAACGCCTGAAAATGCATTCCTCGACATATAATTCAATGAGGTAATCAAATGCGCGAACTCTTGATTGCACTATGCAACTTGAGCGGAAGAATTGCGTTGCACAACCCCAAATTTTGTCGCTGTGTACAAACGACCCTGCCAGCACACCTTGATGTTACGACAAAAAATGATCGAATAAATGAATAAACAATATGGCTGGAAATTAGTGCTTCAGAACGCCTCTATTTTCAAGAGCATGAACACACACAGGCGTCAGAGTGAGCGCACCCTAGAGGTCTTGATACTGTATTTCTGTGATCCTACGCTTGCTCTCCTAGCGCGGGTAAGTATAATCTCGGCTTTACTCACCTGATGAACGAATATATCTTCATCCTTGTCGAGCCTATTGATGAAACCGTAGCCATTTTTAACATTGAACCATTTAACTTTGCCTCGTACTCCTTTTACTGAAATAGCAATGTAATTTTGCGAGTTATGTGATCTGAACGCTTAGCCATACAAAACAAACAGATAATAATTGTTAATCACTCAAAAAAATCTGTACTTTATTGATTTCAAAATAATCGATGCGGCAATTCCCATGGAAGCAAGGTTTTTTGACGGAGCCAAGTGAAAATTTTTGGGGGCAAACGAAATCCAGAAAAGTCAGAAAATCAAAAAAAAAACAATTTTACTTAGATCAGGTTGTGTTTCTTCGGGTAAATGAATTGCAATCAACTTCACTTTCGGCATCTATAAGCTGGTATAGCGATCAGAAGGTAGGAAGTAGGCAGATGATAAACTTGGCAGCTAAGGGGAATTGAAAGGAAAAATTTTATATTTTGTTCAAGTGCGAAAAACGGTTCAAAAACTAATTTTTCTTCGAACAAAGCCATAAAAGTATGTTACGCAAGCTGTTTTTTTAGATCAGTTAGGAGCCATGGCTCCAAAAAATTCCGATTGGCTCCTAAAAATTTAGCGACACAAGCCAAATTGGCTTGTAAAAATCAGAGCTCAACCACCCTTTTGATTAGGCAGTAGGGCTTCCTGTGCGTTTTAAACCGGAAAGTTTCGCTTGGCGCCGGATTCCAAATCATCTATTATTCTTTATGCTGTGCGGTGTCGGCCTAGCTTATGCTTATAGCTTTTAAAAACCAGAGTGCTACAACATACATGTAACGGAGCCCTGAGGTCTGGGAGGGGGTTGGGCGACTTTTTTGAGGCCAGGGGTCAGTAATTCCCAAATTTTCAAGGGGAAGGGAGTCTCAAGGAAAAAAATCAGATTTTTTCACGAAAATAGTCCGAAACATAGTTCAAAAAATAGTAATTTTTGCCCAAAAAGACAGAAAAAATGTATCCAACCATTTTTCGTTCAAAAATTGACCTTTTTAATCAAAAAATTGACATTTTTCAGTATTTTTCCGACCAAAAGTATGGGGATCCCTACGGCTACCATATGGCTAGCCATTGGATTGGAAAATCCTGGATGGTGGTCGCCCAATGGCTAGCCATATGGTCGACGATTTCTGAGGGGGGTTCCAATAGCACTCCCCCCCCAATTACATGTATGTGCTACAGTACGGGACAAATTCGTTGCAGCACCAGCTTTTAATAAATGTCTTGGCGATATACTGAGTCTTTACCATACATGTAACGGGGACCCGAGGTCTGGAGGGGGGGTGCGGGCGACTTTTTTGGGCCGGGGGTCAGTGATTCCCAAAATTTTGGGGGGAGGGGTCTCTCAAAGAAAAAAAATTTGATTTTTTCACGAACAGTCTGAAAAATACTTCAAAAAATTGTAATTTTTTCCTAAAAGGACCGAAAAAATGTATTTATGGCGCGAAGCGCCGAGAAAATTTACATTCGTTACCATTTTTGTTCAAAAATTGACATTTTTCATCAGAAAATTGACATTTTTCAGTATTTTCCGACCAAAGGTATGAGGGTCCCTACGGCTACCATATAGTCATGGGTCCTAAAAAAACCACTGAAAGTGGAACCAAAAAAATATCATTCATTTTCTTGCTTAATATTGTAATTGAAAAAACCAAACTTGGTGTCATTGCTTCTAAGGCTAGGACCTACGTATAAACATATTTTCATGTTTCAGAACCATTCAATCGAATTTGGCAAATTCGGCCAAAACGTGAAAAAACGTTTGATTTTCGTGCTGTTTTTCAAGATACTTTCAACAGCTTGTGTTGAATGAATGTTCGCAATCATGCGAAACTTTTTTGGGGAATGTTAAGCCCCCCTTAGGGCGACATATCTGCAAAATTTTCACTCTTATGAACAACTCACAGGGTTACTGTAGCATGTCAAAGTGAACCTTAAAAAAAACCAAGTGGAACCAAAAAAAAACCACCTCATTTTTTCTCCGTTTGTCTTTTAAATAGTTCAACACATTATATATTATGTATTAATAAAGTTACTTTGCGCTAGCAGTCATGCATTTTGAAGAATTTTCGAATTTAAATTTTGGAACTGAAAAAAACCAGTGGTACCAAAAAAACCAACACATTTCTTCAGATTCAATCATCTAACTACAACTTATATACATATAATTTGGAAATAATCGAAATGCCCAACACCAAGTATGAGAAAAAAAGAAATTATACACGGAAGAAGAACTTGAGGCTGCAGCACGAAGCGTTTTGGAAAAAGAAAAAACGGAACGCAAGACTGTCGAAAACAAAAAATTTAGCCGTACAAAGTTGCGCGAAAAAATTGCAGAGTTGAAAGGTGAATGTACTGCAAAGTCTATTCAAGGTTAGATTTTAACTTGAGTGATTTCAACAGTAAGAAAGAAATTTTTTTTAAAAAATTTTTAAGAAAATTTAAGAAATTGGTCGCGAATGGGCTGCCTTTTGTGCAGCACTGAATGATTAAAATGTCGAACCTGAATATATGTAAAATATAAAATTTTATTTTGATGAAAAATAAATTTGGAAAACGTTTTTATGTTTTTATGTGAAAAAAATGTATTGACACGGTCTATAAGTCGGAAGAAACTGAAAACCACTTCGTATAATGCAAAAAAACGCATAAAATCGATTGGTTTTTTTGGTTCCACGGTTTTTTTGGTCCACTTTCGAAAATCGTGGGTTTTTTTCTTTCTTAGCTAAATTAATTTTTTCTCAACTACTACTAATACTTATAACTTTTCGTATACATCGTTCGATAGACCTTTGAAGGCCCTATAGAAAAAGTATAAACAATCTACATAAGCATTAAATTTGGAAAAAAGCTAGCCTAAATTCTCCAAAATGGTTTTTTTAGGACCCATGACTATATGTCTGGCCAGGGCCATGCACAAGGGGGGCGGCCGCCCCCCCCCCCCCCCATTGAGGCAACATGCACACAGTATATCCGCATAAAATCAACATTTTCTGAGGCTATTCAGTAAAAAAATCTAGTCCGCCCCAGGGTTTTTTTTGCGCACAGCAAACAAAGTTCGGGCTGTGCAACCAAATTTTTTCTGCCAAGTTGCACAGTGCAATTTGAGGCCTGACTGCTCTTCTGATAAGGTTATTGGGTTTTCTGTCCGGAGATGCATTTTTATGCGTTCTAAAATGGAAAAAAGTGAAAATTTTCCGGCGCATCGCGCCGGGTTTCAATTCATTTTAAATTTCTATATTATTCTAGTGCGCGGTTAGAAAAGGTCATTCTAGTTAGTGCTTAAAGGTTCTAATTATCATCATATTATCATTAAATGTTTGATTCTGTATTGTTTTTTGACGGAGTTGATTTTTGGCGGTTGAAAGCCGCTTGCCTAGTTTTTGGATTTCAGTTTGTCCCACTGAAAATTCTTTAAATTCACCGAGAAATCAAACCTTTTGTCTGGGAAATAAAAGGTGAAAAGATTCATTTTCCAGCGATCCAGAATATTGAAAACTAATTACTCTAGTCTAGTCATATTAGCTTTTTCATTTGGTCTCCAAAACTCAAAAAATTGGGTTTTAAATGCCTAAAACCGACGCGGATCGAATGAAATGTCAAGAAAACAGTTTGCGACAGTTTTTCCGATAAATTTGAGCAAATTTATTGATTTTAGAGTGAGCAACTAAAAATTTATCTGTGCAATCAAAATTTTTCCCCAAGTTGCACATTGCAACCTGGCCTGTGCAAAAAAAACCCTGGTCCGCCCCCCCCCCCATGAAGAAATCCTGCGCATGGCCCTGTGTCTAGCCATTGGATTGGAAAATCCTGGGTAGGTAGCCCAATGGCTAGCCATATGGTCGACGATTTATGGGCGGGTTCCCATAGCACTTCCCCCCAATTACATGTATGGTCTTTACTGGTAGAAAATTGGTGAAATGGCTGATTAATGGTGCCGTACTGGTTGATAGACCAAGTTACGTGATCGTTTGTCATCTGCATCGGTCGAAAAATTAGTCTTCATAAAATTCGATGCCAAAAATTTTGTCGACGGTGTAGAGGTGGATGATTTTATCTGTTACGATGAGCAATATTTGTTTCAACAACAGGGAAAATGATCTGAAAATGTTTTGCTTCGTGATGAATAAAACTTTAGTGATATTGCATTTGCTCAATTTTTACTTGGTTCAGATTCATCATTGTGAAATTTAAAAAAACCCTAATTAAACCCAAGAAATGAGGGTGTCAAGCAGTTTACCAAAATGAAATTCTCTGACTTTTCCAGGTCAATTTTCCAATTTTTTTCAGAGAGAAAACTCTATGGTTCAAGTTTTCGATTTTCGACAGCTTTAGGGTGCGCTTTATTCGAATGATCATGATGCTTCAAAACACCTTTTTTTCTTCGAAGTTTTTCCACATGGGAATCGAACCCAAACTTTTTTTAATTTTTCAAATTTTCCACATTTCGAGCAACGTTTATAGTGTGGCCACGGACCCAATCATCCTGATGTTTTATGGCCATTTCTGAAGTTTCGATTAGAATAACCCAATTTTATTCATTTCTTAGTCTGGCATGGAGTGCCGGTAAAATTTTCGGATTTTGACTTCCTAAAACGTTGGAAAATGAACCTTCACAACGATAAGAAATAAAATTAGAATCAAACTGATAGAGTGTAATTTGTTTCTTGGAGTTTTAATATTCTCAAAAACGCTGGAAAATAAATCTCTGCATTGCAGAAATTCATATTCCAGCGTTTTGCAGAGATTCATTTTCCAGCGTTTTCTGCAACAAACATTCCTACAAATAGAAGTTGTAAAATTACATTCTAGAATGATGTGTCCAATTTTCATAGTCTATAAATCCAAAATTTCATGTTGCAAACGTTTGAAAAATTCCAAGCCCTAGGAGAAAAAAATGAGAGAATTGATGGAAAATCTGAATTTTCGGCGAAATACTGACTGCTAATGATTACAAAATGAGACGAACTAACTTGATTGAAAGGAACTGTTGAACATTGATTAATGAGTGGAAACCCATGTACTAACGAATGCGCCTAATAGAAAATAATGATTATTATACGCAAGACCTACGCGAAGCACCGGAAAATTTTGAGATTTTGACCTTTTAAGGATCAACAAAATGCATCTTTTCGGTTTTGAAGTACAGTATAAAAATATGTCACAAAATACTAGCCTGCGTTGATGAAATTCAATAATATTTGCGTTTGTAAATGTAGAAATGACTACCCCAATTTCGTTTGCGGGAAAAGATTTTCATTTGCCTCCGGCCAAAAAACGCTGTAAGCATATTTCGTTGTGTCATTGATGAACTCATGCTTCTTCTTAATTTTTGGACAGAAAGAACTGTTCACTCAATTGAACTCGTCGCAGTCGCGCAGCTCTTTAGCCAGAAAGACATAATTTAGCTCGATGGACCATCGAATGTTTAGCCAAAAACGAATATATTTTTGATCAACAAAAGCCGGGCGGCTATTTGGCCAACTTCAACATACAGCCACGCGGCTATATAGCCAGAAATACACTTTTTGACTAAACGACAGCGCGCTTAATTAGCTACTGCCCTCAAATTTATATGTAAGTTTAAGAATGAAAGCTGGTTTCAAAATTTCACAAATGATAAATTTCTAGAACTTACGATTTTTGAAAAGAAAATTTGGATATGATCCTTGAAATAAATGTCTGAAGAATTTTTTAATACTTTTCTTGAGCTCTCACTTGAGATCAGGGTTTTTTTCGCATAGGCCAGGTTGCAATGTGCAATTTGGGAAAAAATTTTGATTGCACAAATTTGCTTAAATTTATCGGAAAATAAATAAACCATCAAAAACTAGTTTTCTCGTGTTTCATTCGATCCGCGTCGGTTTTAGGCATTTAAAACCCTATTTTCTGAGTTTTGGAGGGAAAATGAAAAGATTAATATGACTAAATAGACTAATGTGTTCGGCGCCTAGCGCCGGAATTTTTTTCCGGATTTTATTATTCTAGAACGCTGGAAAACGAATTTTTTCACCTTTCATTTCCCAGACAGAAGGTTTGATTTATCAGTGAATTTAATGAATTTTCAGTCGGACAAAGTAAAGTCCAAAAACTAGGCAAGCAACTAAGAATTTGGATTTTTCAATCGGCAAAAATTTCTAGCATTGTCTTACACTCAAAATGTTTTAACCACATGAAAGTCAAAATTTTTAGGAACATCGCAAAGAAATTTTGGGAAAAATTATCGAAAAAATATTAGTTTTCGTCAAATTCGTCAAAAAATAACAGGATCAAACATTTACCCATAATATGTTGATAATTAGAGCCTGTAAGCACTAAGTAGAATGATATTTTCTAACCGCGCACTAGAATAGTATAAAAAATTATGAAAGAATTGAATTCCGGAGTTCGCTCCGGGGGAAATTCTCACTTTTTTCTATTTTAGAACGCATAAAAATGCATATCCGGGCAGGAAAACCCATAACCTAATCAAAATAGCAGTCAGGCCTCAAGTTGCGCTGTGCAGCTTGGCAGAAAAAATTTGGACGCACAGCCCGAAATTTGGTTGCTGTCTGCAAAAAAACACTGCTTGTGATCATAGGAACATTAACGCAACTAAAGTTCAAGCTGTGCAAAATAGAAAGCATTGCGAAGCGAGATCTGTCATCATTTTGATTGGCCGAAAAAATTTATTGATTTTTACAGTTGTTTCTGGCGAATTTTCTGGCTTAGGCTTAGAATCAGGCGTAGGTTTACGCTTAGGCTTAGGATTAGGTTTAGTCCTAGGTTTAGCCTTAGGCTTGGACTCACGGTTAGGAAGGAGTTAGACTACAACTTTTCGACCAATTAAATTGAAGGTATGAAATTTTTCCACCAATCAAATTGATGACAGATCTCGCTCCCTAATGCTTTGTGTGCGAAATAAGTTTGAAAAACTACATCCTAAGAATCCTAGGCAAAATTTCCTGACTTTTCCAGGTTCGCTTGACACCCTGAAGAAACCATGCCTGTAAGAGGTCCGACCAGTTGGGGAGAGGGGGTAAACCCGAAATTTTTTTGGGGGAGAGGGAGACGAAAGTCGAAAATTTTGACCAAAAAAGGCACTTTTTCCCAATTTTTTCAAGTTTGGTGGAGGAGTGGGTATAGGGTTGGCCAAGTTGGGAGGGGGGTCCCCAGCCTCCCCCCCCCCAATTACAGGTATGGAAGAAATGCAAACTCGAAATTTTAAAAATGGGCTTTTACCCCAACCCTGGTTCATCATATAAGGTAAAGTGGGGTGACTTTGATCAGGGGCGACTTTGATCAGAGTATGGCATTTGATAACTATTTGAGATCAGCAGGTTATTTTTGCTGTGTAGAAACTGTCTACACACCAAAAATGACCTGCTGATCTCGGCAGTGGCTAAACAGTCGCGCGGCTATTTAGCCAAGTTCGCTATACAGCCGCGGAGCTAAAATATACCTTTTTGGCTAGACAGCCGCGCGGCTGCGACGAGTATAGTTGACACTTGAGTAGTTTAGGGAATATACTGAATTTTTTTCCAAAATTTTTCCAAATTTGAACATTTTCGACTAAAATGATGATGGTGATAACGAATATGTCAATAGTATTCCATAAAATCAAATATCTTGATGGGAAACAGGGTGTCCTATGAAATTTTTTCTCTAAATTGCATATTTGTGATCATGTTAAGCCCTATTCAGAAGTAAAAAATCGAAGGATTTTTGTCGGCGACTCTATAGAATGAATAGGCAATTCCCAGGAAGCTCGATTCAGAAGTGAAAAAATCCCAAGATTTTTGTCGCCGACAATCGGCGACTGTTCTTCTGAATTGGGCTATATCAGTAAACTGATGATGCTGATCACGAATATGTCAGTAGCTTACCGTGCTAAAACATTTGCTGGGAGGTTTCATTTTTATAAACCTGTAGTATTGTGTAAAAAACATCAGTTTACATTTTATATAATTACAATAGTCGATAATTCACTCCGAGTGAGTAGAGTGTGTATTATTTGGTCGCTTCTCCTCTTCTATTGTGTGACATCATTCAAGTTTCATCGACTTACCAAATTCCAAGGGGAACAATCCGATTTTGACATAATTCGTAAGAAATGCAAATTTGGGAAGACATGCTACACCTACACAATAAGCTACAGGCTGATAAAAATGCATGTCACATGGTCAATATAAGTGATAGAATGGAAACCTACTGGCATATATTCGTGATCAGCATCATCGATTTACCTGTAACATGATCACAAATATTTAAATTTGGAAAAAAATGTTGTCATAGGAGGACACCCTGTTTTCAGTCAGAATATGCGATTTTATGGAAAACTATTGACATATTCGTAATCAATCAGCATCATCATTTTAGTCGAAAA
Source organism: Romanomermis culicivorax (assembly GCA_963922205.1). Taxonomy (NCBI): domain Eukaryota; kingdom Metazoa; phylum Nematoda; class Enoplea; order Mermithida; family Mermithidae; genus Romanomermis; species Romanomermis culicivorax. The sequence continues at coordinate 581,819 of CAWUHX010000044.1, forward strand.
TATGCAAATTTGGGGAAATTTTGGTAAAAAATTCCATACCACCAAAACTATACCAGTGCCAACTATACCCGTCGCAGCCGCGCGGCTGTTCAGCCAAAAAGGTATATTTCAGCTCCACAGCCGCGCGGCTGTTTAACCAAGAAGGTATGTTTCGGCTAAACAGCCGCGCGGCTATTTAGCCAAGTTCGCTAAACAGCCGTGCGGCTGTTTAGCCATAAATATGTTTTGGATAAACAACGGGCTGCTTAGCCACTGCCGCTGATCTCAAATAGTTATCAAATGCCATACTCTGCTGATCAAAGTCGCCCCTGATCAAAGTCATACTACTTTGCCTTAATGCATCTGATTCAGATCAACCAAAAACAAGCTTACCGATAACGGTCTTCTCAGCTTTTTCCACCGATTTCTCATCCTTCACTCCATTATTATCGGACGGTTTCGTCTCTCCGTTGCTTTTTTGTTGTTGTTCGACTGCCGTCGTCGTATCTTCCGTCATTTTTCGGACTGATTGTTTGATATTCACCTTGCCAATGAAATTCTTGGTTTAAAGCCCTACCCTGATGTTAACCTGGGCGTCAGATGTTAAATCAGAAAAGGAACTTCTAGTTCTTTAGCGTTCGAGACGAATTTTTCTCGGGTAAATCTGTATACTCGACGAAATGTTTCAGAGAAAAATATTGTCAAGCAGCTGCCTCGAAGCTTCTTTCAAGTTTTAAAAATACAAACCTGTTGATCGCGTTCATAACAGGTACTGTATTTTATTTTGATTCCACGCATAGACCGTAGAACAAACGCTTCTCACTATAGTTGAAGGGCCACGTGAAGCCTTTTTCCATGTCTTCCATATTCTAGATTTCTCTGAAAATTCAACTACCATTAGGGGTCAACTCTAAAATCCTACTACAGTATGCGCTGGGGTGGAATTAAGAACAACACTTGCACTACATTTTAGTGGAATTGTTGGGATTTTAGGGAATTAAGCGATTTTAAGGAATTTAGGAAATTAAGGAAACAACAAAACAATTAGAGAAAGTTACACACTGCTTAATAAACGTTAGATTGTCTTGGCTACTATATTTGCATAAATAATTACGAGCTACTGTCAATAGTCGTAAACCCAAAAATTAATGACACGTGACGCAGTAATGCCAGCTGTCACGTTCGTGGAAAGCCTACATACGTCGCAAAACAAAATTCTGGAGATAATTTCTCTTTCATATTTATAAATCCACTAGGCTAAAGCGCCACTTTAGAACCAATTCAATACAAGAAAGACGAAGGACTTGGCTAAAAAATTGCTAGTACCAAAATGTCCTTAGATACTTTTTGGAAAAGCACCATAATCCAACAAAGTTCACACCATGTGTCACAATTTCCTCAAAAAAACTTTTTGCCGAAACGCTTGTCAAAAAATGCAGATTCCGATATTTCATTTATAGTTTCAGTACAAAGATGACATTTTTAGCTTCCTTATTTCTAGTGAGCTTGTCAATTGAATAACATGGTCATATGTCCTGTTTCCTCGAAAAGATTTTTTGTATGAAAGTTTCATTATTAGCTCGCCTACTGATCTCAACCTGGTCCAATAAAAATGAAAGGGTCATCATCCACCACCTAGCTGGACAAGTGACCTCAGCATGTTCTATGTTTTGTATAGTTTCAGGCGAAGATAAAACACTTGTAGCTGCCTTATTCCTAGTGAGTTTGTTCATTTAACATAGGTCATAAGTAGTGAGGCCGGCCCGTATAGGTCGTACGCTTAAGGATACTCCTATCTTTTGTGTACGACCTATAATTTGTCATTTTTGGTCGATTTATAGGTCGTACAGTAAACATATACGGACGACTTTTGGAGGATTTACAGGTCGTACAGTAAACATATACAGTCAATTTCTTCGTCGATTTATAGGTCGTACGGTTAAGTATACAGGCTTTAGAGTTACTGTAATAGTGGAATTACGGTAATTTTCGATTATGGTAACAGTAGAATTAGGGTAAGAGGAGTGTTACTGTAGATGAAAAAGGAAAACTAAAATGAACAAAAAATGGAAAAGAAATAAAAAGAGATCGTGTGTAAAAATGGCTTCCCCTCTGGGAAGAGGAAGCCCTCAAAAATTTGCACCCTGGACCCCCTTTGTCAAAAGGGTGCCACCTGCAGGTGTAAATATATTTCGGAGGTCCCATTTTCTGAACGATGGTTCAAGTCAACAAATGTCAGAACCGTCAATCAGGTCAGTAATGGTCTGTTTAATGAGTAAATTCTCGAGAGAGTCAATATGCGATGAAACATTATCCTTACGGGTGCATGCGTATAAAGTTTGATGTTCTGCCAAAAAATGACCAAGAAGGTCTTTTATAAAAATGACCAGAGCGAGCTGGCCATAAAAAGCATGTAGACAAATAAGGTCTTTTATAGAAAATGACCATAATGAGCTGGTCGTAAAAAGTGTGTAGAAAATTTGCAGAGTTGACGCACGGTTAAGCATACAGATTCGGGAATTATCGTAATAGTAGAATTATGGTAAATTTTTCTATTATGGTAATAGAGGAATTAGGGTAATAGATGTGTTACTGTAGATGAAAAAGGAAAAAATGAAATGAGCAAAAAATGAAACAGAATTAAAAAGTGATCGTGTGTAAAAATGGCTTCTCCCGTGGGCAGAAGAAGCCTTTCAAAAATTTGGGCCCCTGGACCCCCTTTGACCAAAGGGCGCCACCTGCAGGCGTAAATATGCTCCGAGGCCCCATTCCTGAACGATCATTCAAGTCAATCTCAAACGGTCAAATTGGTCAGTAATGGTCTGTTTAATGAGAAAAATCTCGGGAGAGTCAATACACGATAAAACATTATCCTTACGGGTGCATGCATATAAATTTTGATTGACTGCCAAAATTTACCAAGAAGGTCTTTTATAAAAAATGATCAAAACAAAATGGTCGTAAAAAGCGTGTAGAAAAAAGAAAAAATCTTTACATATCAAAAAGAAAAATTTTTAATTTGATGCAACATTCTACTTTATTGTAAAAATATTTAGTCCAACCATAAGGAAATGTACAAAAATTACGTTTCAAAATACGTTTATCATATACTATACGAAATTTTTTCAAAGTTTTAGGAGTAACAACTTTACGATCTTGCTGACGCTCTATACGGAGACTATGTACATCTACTTCTTCTTTTCCATTGTTTTTTACAAAAGCAAAAACCATTCGACGAAGCGAATAAAAATTAACTTTTTTCATAGTATCTGATGACAAAGTGATACCGCGGACTTTGATTACGTGACAGTATTGGTCTGTAGAGGGACTGTACAACCTGTAGGCGTAATTTTTAGGACCTCCACTAACAAATTTGGTAATGTAAGATCCAGAACCATATTCACGTAACTCGTCAGTCATTTCACCAAGACACCAACCAGTGGGTACCTGATATTGTTGTTTGTCAAATGTTGACAGGTAAATAATACTATCCGTGTCAAAATACAATACTCGACTTTTTAATCGCTCAATGTAAGAATATAACTTTAGTCGAGCTTGAGCCGTTGTATAAGCTGCAATAACAGCGTTAGTATTTCCCATGACTTCCGCAAAATCATCATGTTGACAATATGTTGTTGACACCAATTGTTCATTGATTAGTCTAACATTCTTAATAATGTTGGCTACATTCATCACAAGTTCAAAATATTCTTTGGGTGCATTGTGGATAACAGTCTTATCCATATTGTTTCGTTGACCAAACTAAAAAAACATAAAAATAATTAAATGAAATACAAAAAACTATGCAAAGTTACTTTTCCCCAGAAAGAATTTAGCATTAATTTTGCCAAAGCCCTCTTTCCAGGATTTTTTAAAATTTTTGAAGAATCCAATGAAATATTCTCACGATTGTAGACCTCCATTTCGTATTCACGTTTTTGCTCATCTGTCTGAGCTTTAGCAGGATAGCCTTCACTCTCCTATAAAAATTACAATCAAATTCTGTCACATTTACATAATATAAAATTTACTAGTTTCATTTTCATAAAGGTATTGAGGTATTGAGTAAATAAACCACCAGTGGGGTTTTTGGTTGGATGATATTGCTCAATATTATCATAATGCCAAACCTCAAAAATCTTGAGGATCTGAAACAAAAATAATATACATAGAAAAAGAACCATTACCGTAACAATATACCTTATATCCCTTCTCTAAGGCTTTATATAATTCTATCGTAACCCATGTACCGTCTAATGCTCTGTCTTGGTCATTATGCTCGCATGTGGTCTTTTGTAAATCATGCGTGCAAGTTTTGCATAAAGGAAACAATAATTTACCACCATGTCAATACAGTAAAACAGGATGTAAGAGTTTGGGAGGTGGTAAAACCGTACACTTGATTAACCCCTCATAAGGCTGTGACATTGAGCTGACCTCTTCAAAATCTTCAGTAAAGATTTTTGGATGACCTGTAGGGTATTTCCCATATTTGATGACAAATGGGTATAAACTGCATACATCTACATAATTGATCTTTTCTGCAGATGTACCATCTTCATTGTACTTAATTTTATGATACAGTTTTACAGCATTAGTGCGACCGCCAAAGAAAGCTAAAACAAAAAAACTTTTGACAAAATAAAAAAGAACAATTCAAGATTTTACCTTCTCGCGGATTTATAGTTTCTGGTATTTTGACTGTATCAAAAAATGTTTTCATTTCGTGATCTGAGTGAAGTTTTTGTAAGAGTTTGCATTCCCACATTTCGACTACACTATAACCGAGTGATTGAAGTTCCATAGCCCGATTAAAAGTGCATTCATATGCATCGACTGCTTTTGTATTATTATCGGCTGTTAATTGATATCTATTTTTCATACATTTAGGGCAACTATGCCAATAACAACCGTAAAATTCATAAATTGTGGTGTCTTAATGAGCAAACATATAGATATTAAAATTTCAAAAATTTAAACAAAATTACCTGATAAACCATCAACTTTGTATCTTCCAATATGAACTTCACCACCATTAAGTTTATGTCGAATATACAGTTTTTCATTTTTATGGGCTAACCACTTCAACCATTTTAAGGCTATAACAGACTGTCTTTCTTCTTTACCATAACCTTTGTATGGTATTACACCAATAGTATTTGGCTTCAAAAATAAACGTCGGAAAACTAAGTTGCAAGCACTAGCAATGGTTATTGAATTTTCAAAAGGATTGACATTTGTTTCTTCCATAAAAATATCGCGAAATTTCATACAACATTGTTGTAAAACTTGCACATCGCTACAACAGTAGTCAAGTAACTCATTATCAAAATTAAATTGACAACCCTAAACAATGATGCATTTAAATGCAAAACTTTATACTTTTGCAAACTTACTGCTTCAAGCTTTCCATTATACCACTCCAGAAATGTGGCATGAGCCGCAGGTTTCATAGCATTGTAACCGTACATGTCGGGTGATGGATATGAGCCAATATATCCCTAATTTTCTTTTCTATTAAAGAAATGAGGGAAATATCCTTTACATATTTCACTTATTCCAAATGTTTTCGGTAAAGCCCCCAAAGGCATCGGAAGAAAGTTCAGAGAATCAATAATTTTTATCGACCCTACTTTGATACACATCAACTCTAAACCTAGAATAAATAAATAAATAGATGAAAATGAAAATGAAAAGCTATAAACAATTTACTAATTCACCCTTATTAATGATATGTAGTTTATGATGTCCATTACGATACAAAAACTGCATTATAAATTGTCCATCGAATCCTCGAGAATTATGCGCTATTGCTGAAATGTTTTTCATACCTTTTGCAAAAAGGTATTCGCAGAAATCATTTAGACATGTAGATCCTTTGAAAATACGCTCGCATGGACCGCATGTATTGCAGCCAAAATTTCCCTCGTTTTGACGACACTGATCGCATACAGTATGGACAACACATAAATTTGGTTCATGTTCAAACACATCCCCTAATTCGGTTTGTCGTAGAATTTTTTCCTGCGTAGTCTCAAAATCATAAAAAACAAATTTTTGATTAACAGGACACTTATCAGTAATTCCTGTTTCATTATCATCTAGACACTCATCCTCATCAACATTTGTTTCAAATATATCTTCTTCCTATTCAATTTGTTCACTACCAACAAGTTGCATAAAACATAAATGTCCTAAAATTAAAAATTTTCATATAAAATAAAATGAAATAATTATACCATATCTAATACCTTTTTTAGGTACGCTTTTATTGCATGTTTTGCATCCAAAATAACCGCAATTATGAGGTTTAGAATGTGCTCGTTGAATCAGTGTATCTCATTGTTCGCACACTTTGAAACGATCGCAAATAGATACCCCTGTTTTTTGACGTTTCAATTGACCTCTTTGAGTAAAAACAAACTTGTGTCAAGCAAAACACTCATCGTTTTTAAAATATCGCAGACAATCTTTGCATTTTCGAGCATTAAATTGATTACATGGGGGTGTATTGTAACATAGAGGACAAACGTTTCTGCATCTGTGTTCCATTTTGTTATTGTAGGCCAGATCGCAATGAGGACAAAAGTAGCTGCGGTCAAAAAATCCAGGCATCTTTGTAATGACGGAGTAATGGTTATCATGTGGTAAAAATTCAAAACATGCCTTGCTTCAGGTCCTTAAAACTCTAAATACGTACACAATAACAGAAAAATAAAAAACTCTAACCTCTAAATATTAAATCTTTAAAGCATTCTTTGCTAAAAACTTTGATTTGATAATTGGGTAATAAAACAGCTTGCAGTTGTTCCCACTGATGAAAACCGCAAGCTCCTTGATGATTAGCTAATCCTGCCAAGGTCATCAGTTCTTTAGCGAACTTTGTTTGCAGCAGATGTGACTTGTCAGACTTTCGAATACTTTCCCATTTGTGTTCAGCATTCCTATCTTTTTTATGAATGTAAGCTCTAGCAACAACTAGAGCTCTAGCAAAACATAAATCATCCGTGTTGTTGATTTGAATAATACAGCATTTATCTTTTAGAAAATCATTATGTTTTAAATATTGATGAGCATTGTGAATACCTTAAATGAAAATAAATAAATAAATAAATAAAAATAAAATCTTACATAAGTAATTTTAATTAGCTTACTGCTACCCTCAGGTGGTGTTACAACAATCGTACGAATTGTAAACTGACGACTATCAATTTGTATTTGCTCATTTGATTGAAGAACAGCATTAAGAGTGTTTACAATCAAATCTCCAGTTAAAGCATGTTTCGGTCTAAAAGGTATCAAAACACGACTTTTTGTCAAATCTGGATGGTCAAAGGAAAACCGTATAAATGCATTATCAGCGACATTCTCAGAAATTCGCTCTACTATACGTTGAAACATTGGCACTATTTGAGCATTTAAATCATCCATATGTTCAGTATTATGAAAGTTCACAGAGTACTCGCGACCTTCGGTATTAAAACGCCTAATATTTACGGTACTGGGTTGACCTAGTTCGAAAAAATCATCTGCAACAAAAGATGCATTCGTTACACCTCCACTAACCCCAACACCACCACCACCACCACCAATTTGAGCTGCTTTGTAAATTTCTTCCTCATCAGAGCTGTAAGGTGTAAAACTTTTGTATTGATCATCTTCATCATCATCTTAATCTAAAACAGTTCCTTCTTCTTCTTCTTCCAAAATATCATTATCAAGTGTTTCTTCTTCTTCTTTCTCAGAGGTAATATTCTCTGAAGACTCATTCACGATCATTTCATCGTCTTCATCAGAAGTAATATCTTCTAAAATTTCCATAGGCATGTCATCTTCATCCGAAGTAATATCTTCTAAAATTTCTATAGGCATGTCGTCTTCATCCGAAGTAATATCCTCGTAAATAGGTTTCATTATAAAAATTATCTAAACTAGAAAATATAAAAACTATAAACTAGAAAAATAGAAAACAACCTATTCATCAAAACTTATACAGTAATAATAATAGAAAATTTTTATAAATTAGCAAAAACTATTAACTTTATGGTAGAGATTTAATTATTGTTTACGAGGTTATTGTAGTACTTTTCTTTTTTATGATGGGAAAGCTTTAAAGACCTCTATAACTCATGAACACGTGCCCATGTCATTTCTTTAGCTTATTTTATTAGCATATAACCAGTTAAAACCAGTTGAAAAATTGTTCTACTGTACTACCCAAGTATTTTTGTTTTGATTCTTGAAGCTATAAAATAACTGTAATAGCTGCTTATAACCCTGTTGCACCATCTTTTCTTTTTATGTGGAAAAGCTTTAAAGACCCTTATAACTCATGCGCACCTGGCTATATTGCTTCTATAGCTTTGACCTTGATAATTACTATAACACATAAAACACATATATTTTTCTAGCTTTGATCTCAAAGGTTACCATACCACATAAACACATTTTATTTTATTTTTGTAGAACATAGCTCCTCCTCTCATATACTCCTCAGAATAGTAGAATACTGTAGGATATATGTCTTGAATATTTATTATGCTTATAACTCCTCCTCTTACATCTATAAGCTATATATCCTGGTTATTTTATTATAGTTATAACCTCCTTTTACTCTAAAATTTTGAACACTTTATACATTTATCTGTTTTGTTGCTACAAAAACTACTCGCTTCTTCTCTCTCTCTCTCTCTTTAATATTTCTTCAAGAATTTTCAAAAATGAAACACCAGTTCATGTTAGACGAAAACATGGCATTATTTGTAGTGGTTGAAGGTAGATACGTGTCAATCTATTTTCGTAACGTCGACCCTAAAACAAAAGAGGCGTACGGTCGCGGATTCAAGCTCATTTTACCACAATACAGTATACTAGGTCGCAATGTCAATATTATTGAAAAGACATTTTCACATGGAGGTCGATGCGGCATCAACCTTGGTTATAAAATGCTGGTGGAGAGCGATGGGGTTACAGTATGATTTAACAATTTGTTTAATGGAACGACATGGTGTTTATCTAAAGAAGTGAGCTGATATATGAATTCTTTCTTTCTTTCTTTCTTTCTTTCTATTAAAATATAATGTTTTATTCTTTAGCAATTTTGGCGCTGGACCAATATGATACATGAGATAGCGCCAGCTATTTCAAACGAGTACAATGCTTTAGCAGCAAATCTCCAGCTAGCGATAAAACACAAAACAAACGAAAACGACGATGTAGCTGGAAAAGATGGTTCTACCCCGAAAATCGTTAAAGAAGAAGAAGTCGGTGCAGATAAGAAAATTATTAAAGAAGAAGAAGGGATTCATGCTACAAAATTCGCCAGAGAACAAAGCAATGCTCGTGAAGATCAAAAGGAAGCTAGCGTTCAAACCTCGTTTATTAACGATCTCTTCATCAACTGTTTCAATGATCCTGACTACAATTCAACGTCGGATACCAATTCGTTGGATGCCGAAACCAAGGGTATTTGTGAGTTACGTGTTCCAGGTTTAGATATTCCATGGTTTTTTGATGAGCAAGTAGTAAAAGGTGAAAATTATTTATAATTATATGTGCTGAGCTAGTTATACAAGACATCTTTAATGGGTGTATTTTTGATTGTTATTGCGCTAAAGAGGTAGGAATTGTTGAGGATCATCAGTGTCCAGCTCGTAATTCCATATATAATATCGCAATTACACCAACAGTTAATCGTTTATATGAAAAGATGGGACTTATCATTGACTGTTTTGAATATGTTATAGGTGAAGTTCAAGGTTATTACTGTCTTCGCGCTTTTAAACAGATGATTGACATATTTAGATGTATACCACTTACAAGTACTGGTCGTAAAATTCTTAAGGATACTGTAGCTTGTTTTATTGATGAAGGTTATCATTATGATTTTGATGATGCTGTTGTTATCAAAACACTACGCGATTTTATTAACAGTAAATTGTAAAAGTTTTGCTTACATTCATTACAGTTTGTATGTTTTAATTAGCTATAGTTTGCTTGCTTATGTAATTGCTTACGTATTTGCTTGTTATATAATTTCATACATATATTGCGCGTATATTTTTGCATACAGTAATGTTATTCTATTTTATATAATTATCTATCTATCTTTATATTTTACATGTGCACTGTTTTATATTGTAATTTTGATAATTATATATAACATTTTGTTTTAAATAATAATAAAAATCATTTTAAAAATTGTTCAAGTAAAAAGTGGTTGGTTTTTGTTGTTGTCAAAAAGAGATGTCAAATGATGATGATGAAAAGTTTTATATATGGAAACATCCATTTAACTGTATAGTTTCTGCTCCAACAAAATCAGGAAAAACACAATTTGTTAAAAAACTTGTACCTTTTGCTAAAGAAATGCTTCACCCTGCTCCTGTGAAAATTTATTGGTGTTATTCGGAATGGCAAGAAGCTTACGATGAATTAGTTCAGAAATGTTCTTATGTAGAATTTATTCAAGGTTCGCCTGATTTGAATGAACTTCAGAAAAGTAAAGATACACCTAAATTATTAATTATGGATGATATGATGCAAGAGATGAAGAATGATCAAAGTTTAACTCAACTTTTTACTAAAGGATCGCATCATTGGAATATATCAATTATACATATAGTTCAGAATGCCTTTTTTGATGGAATGCGTATGAGTAGGATAAACGCTCAATATTTAATTCTTTTAAAAAACCCAAGCGATAGATTACAAGTCCGCACACTGGCTCGACAGATTTTTCCAACTACCTCAAATTATTTCATAGAGGCGTATGAGGATGCTACTAGTAAACCATACGGTTATTTATTAATAGATCTTACACAGACATGTCCTGAAAAATATCGACTTAGATCTAATATATTTCCCGACAATGATCACATGATTTTGTATACACCTAAATGATTCATCATTTTTACAAAAAAACTTTATACAAGTTAGTCGGATCCTATTATTTTAGCGACATGATATACAGTAAATACATTTTTTTAAATACTCTCGCTGTGATTCTTTTCATAGCTGTTTTTATTGTATGGGTACAATACCCTTTTCAATTTTATGAAAATGAAGAACCTGTAAATGTTACAGATTTTACGATACCAAACACAAAAAATGTTACAGATCAGAAATTATTATTACGGGAAAATTATAAATTACATATAATACCCTTACTATGTTATGTAGAAAAAATTTTACATTGTCCTCAGAATGACGGACAATTTATGCAATTACGAGCGTGTTTCAAAATATATATTTTCAATCCTGTCGTATTTTCTTGTTGTAGTCGAAGCAGTAAATTTCAAAACTTGTACATCAATGGAAGTAGATTAGGATATATTGATACAATAGCTTTATTACATAATCAGAAAAAAATATTATACCCTTCATCAGTCTAGTCGAGAATTTTGAAGAGGTTGGTCGTTTTTCTATAATTCCTTTGTTTTGTGACAATTACGATGTCAGCTGCATTTGAAGTTTTTGTCAGAATGGTGCAAAATAAAGTAAAAGGTAAAAATTTTATATCTCTTCTTTAACTATTTATTAAACTATAGTATTTTTATTTAAGGTAAAATACTAAACAACAAACAGAAATGCGAAATAGCTGATTTGTTTTGGACTCGTTTCTCACCCGAAGCCAAGATTTTTTACAAAGACATAGCTAAGGCGTGCAACCATTTACGGCGTGAAGTTGGTTTACCCATGGGACGTAAAAAAGTTACACAATTTTGGTGTTTTGCTAGATTATTACTGACGGAGTTGGATATGATTGAAACTCGTGCTATTTTTGTAGAAGATCTTTTTTTTAAACTAGATACAGCTCATAAACTATTTTTTATGAATATGAATAACTTGTGTGCTTTTTCTAGATGCGAAGAGTTGAATATTGTTATACAAAATGAAGCTTCATTACTATCTTAATGTAATACAATAAATATTTCAATGTTTACTCATCATTTGGTCATTATTGTAAAATTTTTCTGTACTGTACGGTCTGTTTTGTATGGCTTCTAGATTAAAGAAATATATTCACGAGCTCAATGTGTTGAAAAATTCAAATCGTGTTCAAAGACGTCCTTTTCTTCAACATTCTTCCCCCGATTTGATCTGTTGTATATGTGAAATTTGTTTGAACATTTTGAATGGTAATATTCCTATTAATTCAAACTTAAAAAAGAAATTGGCGAAACATAAATTATTGCTCAGAGGTTTAGCTACAAAACACGAAAAAAACAAGAAAAAAGATTTACATAATAAATGTGTAAGAATTGTTCAAAGTGGTGGAGCATTTTTACCTCTAGTACTACCCGTTTTATTATCTACATTAGCAAGTTTTGTTACAGAGAAATCATTATAGAATGAAGTTTGCTAGTAAATTTGCTCTTATACCTCAGGAGGTTCTGAATAAGTTGAATAACTCTCAGGCTTCTTCTTCGACGACGAGTTCAAATGAAAAGACAGGTATAGCTAAGCAAGTTGACATGTATCGTAATGAGCTAGAGCGCATTTTGAAAGATAATACGTTAACGCCCGAAGAACAATACAAAATGTACTCGCAACTATTTTCACAATATTTAACTTTTGAACATGAAAAGGCTCAACCTTCTACAGTGATTTTAAAACAAAAAGTTATTGATAACGAAGAAGATGAGAATGATAGTGATGATTTGAAACAAAAAGAAAAAAATTGGCTGAACGATGAAAAGTTACTTAGTGGTATTCCTAAACAGTTTAAATGCTCAGCATCCTTATTATTGGAACATGTGCGATGTAACCCTAGTATAAATGTTAATAAGCAAGGTGAAGTATTAATTGATGGAAAATTAATTGAAGGATCACATATTATTGATTTATTACATGATTTGTCTCGTAAACGTTCAAAAATTATGCAAACACTTGGAGTAGATGAGTTTGTTAATGCTTTGAAAAAATATAATGTACCTTTAGAGGCTATAGGAAACCCATCACCTAAAATGTTATTCACTTTACCTCCGAAACTTAGACGGTATACTCCTTTGTACTAGAGCAATGAACACCTTACTTTCGAAATTATACAACAATTTACACGGAAATCCTACAGCTTTTTCTAGTATTGAAAAATTATATGCTGAAGCTAGAAAACACTATAAAACAATTACACATAAAAATGTTAAAGATTGGCTTTCAAAACATGATAGTTATACTTTACATAAACAAGTCAACAAAAAATTTTCACGTAATCGTATTTATGTTACAGCTATGAATCAGCTATGGGAAATTGATTTGGCAGATATGTCTTTTTTAGCAGATTTTAACAATGGATACAAATTTATGCTTACATGTATAGATGTATTAAGTAAACACACATGGGTTGAACCATTAAAATCAAAACATTCAAAGAATGTTTGTGATGCTTTTCAAAATATTTTGAAAAGAGGTCGAATCCCTTGGAGAGTGCGCAGCAATAAAGGAAAAGAATTTGTCAACAAAGATTTCCAAAAATTATTGAAAACTAATGATATACATTTTTTTACTTCTCAAAACGAAGACATTAAATGCTCAATAGTGGAACGGTTTAATAGAACTTTAAAAACTAAATTATTTAAGTATTTTACAGAGTTTACTACTTATAAATGGATTGATATTTTACCCTCAGTTGTTTCCAACTACAATCACTCTGTTCATAGATCGATTAAGGAAAAACCTATTAATGTAGATTATTCTAACGAAAAAATTATATGGCAAAGACTCTACCCTGATAGATTATACACTAGAAAGTCTAAGATTGATATAGGAGATTACGTGCGAATTAGTAAACATAGAGGTGTATTTGACAAAGGTTATTTACCTCAATGGAGTGAAGAAGTTTTCAAAGTAATGCATATTGTGAAGACCCGAAATCATATACTTTATACAATTCAAGATCTGGAAGGCGAAGATATAGAAGGACGTTTTTATGAAAAAGAACTACAGAAAATTGATTTTAATCCTTATATCAAAGAATACAAAATTGAAAAGGTTTTGAAAACTAAATGTTTACCAGATGGTCAGAATAGAGTACTTTTGAAGTGGTGGGGTTATCCTGAAAAATTCAACAGCTGGATTTTAGAAAAGGATATACAAAACGACGACAACGACGATTACGATGAACAACTTTGAATTGACATATTATGTTCAACAAGATGCGCTATTACCAGAAAATTTTTTAGGGGTTTTTGCTTGCGATACTCTACTGAAGATAGTTAAAAGACCTGCGGCTTTAATTTCAAACACTGATAGATCTTTTCAAAAGGAAGTCATTGGATAGCTATGTTTTTTGATAATACTAACTCTGTATATTATTTTGATTCTTATGGTTTACCACCAGTTATTCCTGCTTTTATAAACTATATTAACAAAAATGCTTTAATAAGATATACAAATAAGAAACATTCACAAAATTTTAAAAGTAGGGTTTGTGGTATATATACTTTATATTTTTTGTATTATAAAGAGCGACATGTTCCTATGTATAAAATGTTTAAAAGTTTCAGTAACACAAATTTTGTTTATAATGATAAATTGATTTGTAAGTTTTTTCATTGTAAATTTTCTGTAAAAGGTCACTTGCGAAATAAATTATGTACACGTTTGTAAAAAGTTAACTCCTTCTTTATGTATTTATATATAATTTTATGTCACTTTGATAGCTCTGCCTCCTTTATATTTTTGTATAATTTTATTGGTTACTTAAGTAGCTCCACCTTCTTATAAATTTATAACTGAGTGTTTAGTTGTTGAATAAAAAATTTTTTATTTTGAAATGGATAGTAGTAATAGTACGCATTCAGAAATGTCTCGCATTAGCATTTGGGAGTTTTTTGGAAAACGTCTACCTCGAAACGAAGTGGTTTTCTTCAGTCAGGTCATACTAATATACATTGTAGTCATTACAGCTATAATAAATTTATCTCTCTACAATAATAATACACAATTGTGGGTTGGTCTTTTGTGCGCTTGTAAAGGATATTTATTACCTAGCCCCGTAGCGACAGTATTACAGTCATCTAATTCATTGAAGACTGTACCTACAGCAACAACAAACAACATTATAAATAATGACAACCTTTGAAGATCAATTTTATATCACATTACCTAGTAATAGCCAAAATGGAAACAAGCCCTCTGATTTTTCAGCTCATCTACCTTACCCTTTTAAAACTAGATGGAAGCTGGGAGGTAGGGCTAAGTGAAATAATATACCCCTATAGTTGGGCTACATTTACCAAAAATGGTGGAGATAATGTAATAACGTTAATTACGGATGGTGTTGATAAAATTAAAATCATAGTTTTTGAAAAACATTACTTTACCATATCTGAATTAATTGAAGAGTTGAATGCAAAAATTGGAGCAGCTATTGCCATAACTAACATAGAAATCATGTTTTCATAGGGTGAACATGATAGAGGATTAGTTAATTTGAAAATAAAAAGTGGTACAATCTTAGGTAAAATTATATAAGCAAACGGTTAATGGAGCTTCTCGGATTTAGCACTACCAATACTGCGGCCTATACAACTGCTGATGATTTTTTAAATAGAGCTGTGAATATTAACTTATATACTGTTGGAGAGAAACCCCCAAAAAATTCTAACACACATATTCCACCATCCAAAGCTGTTTTTCTTGCCGAGCCTGTAACTAATCATTTATACATGTTAGGAATTCAACCACCAAATTTAAATGATTTACAAAGTTTTTATGTTTACTGTAATTTTATTGAAAATCAGATTGTTGGAAATACTTTAGCACCGCTTTTACATATAGTAAATGTTCAGGGAAAATACAAAGATAATGTGAGTTGATTATATGAAACATCTCACTATAAACCCATTCAATTAAAAGAAATTACGGTACTCGAAATTATTATAAAAAACAGTATGAATGAACTTATACCCTTTTAGTTTGGGAATGTTATAGTTAAATTACATTTTGGGCGACGTACTCCTTTATTCTTATAATGATAGTATCAAATTTTTATTTATTCATTCATTCGTTTGCATTTGGACACATTGTCGTCAGGTTGAATTTTCGCAAATGCTCTTAATTAATTGATTCATTTAGTTGTTCCTTTTGATTTTCAAAGCAAAATATGCATACCGTATTTATCCCTGAAACCATTGATTACTGGATCAAAATTTATCAACACAGCATTCAAGATAATCAATTTCAGTTAGGTGGTACCTTAGAAGGTTTCTGGGCAGCATACCCGTATTATTATAGACATCAAGGAGCTGGAGTTGGTAATTTTTTTAAGAGTTTGTGGCGTCTAGCTATGCCTTTGTTAAAATCTGCAGGAAAGCATGCACTTGCTGCAGGTTCCAAAATTGCAGGCGATGTTGTAGAATGCCGTTCTTTTAAAGAAAGTGTTGCTGAGCATGGACGATACGCAGCTGGCAGCTTATTACACAAAATGGGTGAACGCATTCATGAAGGAAAAGGTTTAGGGAAGCGTAAACATATAAATTCTATGATACATATAAAAAGCAATAAAAAGTTAAATGATGGTCAGCTTCAACAACATCAACATCAAAAACAACATAAACGTAAACACCTGAAACCACGTTCCTCATTCTTAAAAAAGACTCCACGTAGAGTAGTCAGTTCCAAGGATACCTATTCAAAATGAGTAAATTTATTGATGTTGCGTCGTTTCCTAGTAGTAAAACGGAGTTAGATTTATTTACCGTGCCTCCAACACAAGTTGCTGTTCGTAGAAGTTTTTGGTCTGAAATTCAGTTACAAAATCCTTGTACTAAGGAAGGACCTTACGAGTTTGTTATTTCACCTGATCCATATATGTTGGACTTATCAAAAAATTTTATATATTTTACTATTCGAATTACAAAAGCTAATGGCACTGCTTGCACTTTAACAGCAGATGCCAACAACAATATCAGTGGTAACGTTGTGGCGCCAATTAATTTGATCGGCAAAACATTTTTTAAACAGATCAAGATGTATTTAAATGGAAAATTAATATCTGACAGGTAAGTTTTATAATTAAATGTATGTTTACGTTTTTTAATTTTAACATTTTAACATTTTAGTGGGGATAGATACGCTTACAGATCTTATTTGGAAACGGAATTGAACTATGGTCGTGATGCTAAGTCGACACATGTTGCAGCTGCTGGTTATGCTTTTGAAAATGGCGATGTTCTTGATATAAAGAAAAACAAGGGTGCTTTGGAAAGAGTTCAGATGTTCAAAAACAGTGCAGTTGTTAAACTAATGGCTCCTATATATGCCGATCTATTTATGCAAAAAACGTTTTCTATTGAATCAATGTACTTTGAAAATTGATTTATACAGACATAGAGATGATTTTTGCTTGCAAAAATTTATATCTACTGACAACGAAGCTTATAAAATTGAGGTTAAAAGCATGTCTTTATTTATTAAAAAAGCTGAAGTTGCGGATAATATCAATCTAGCTATTGAATCCATGTTACAAAATACAGCTGCAAAATACCCTATTCCTCGATGTCATGTTACAAGTCTATACATAACAACTAGTCGTCGCTCAGCTCCTCTGAACTCATCGTTCACAGGTCCTTTACCTCATCATCTCGTTGTGGCGCTCGTTGATGGTTCGGCTGCTAGGGGTGATTATTATCAAAGCCCCTTCAATTTTAAGCATTTCGGATTAAACGAAATTAAAATAACAAGTGGTACTACAACATTACCTACAACACCGTATATGTTAAATTTTAAAGAAAACAAATATTTGCGCACTTTTATACGATTATTTGAGGGTGTAGGAATTGGTACAGATAACAAGGGTAATGAAATTACTCGAAATTCTTTTACAATGCATAACACGGTTTTTGTTTTTGATTTGACTCCTTGCGGTATGAATGGTATTTTTTGGGAACTCGTACGTGAAGGAACCACCAGTTTGCAGATGAATTATGGTGAGGATATACCAGATGGCGGTATTGAAGCACTTATATACACAGAATTTGACTCTCTCGTAATGATTGATAAAAATCGTGAAACCTTTCGGATTATAGTATTTAAATACGTTATATTTATATGTACATTTCATCTCATTTTTTCATAATAATAAAAATCACTTATAGTTGTTGTTGTTTATACAACCCTTCTCCTTAGCTATTGTTTAGAAATATTCTTTTAATTTATTCCTAATTATAAATGAACTTCCTTTTATTACTCCTTCTTTC